>CM060951.1:50246146-50948646 GCA_030765055.1 Mantis religiosa | reverse complement strand
GTCTTTGCAATTCTTGAAGAATTATCTAATAAAGATGAAGACTCTGGCACAGATGAGTCTGCTGATGTCTTACTCTGCAATGATGGTTGCAGCACTGATGAGCCTGACAATGTTGAAGTTTGCAATGATGGTTCCAGTACAGGTGAGTCTGGCAACGTGGTACTTTGTAAAGAAGGTTCCAGCATTGATGTCTTTCCCAATGGTGTATTTGACAACGGTTCAAGAACTGTTGTGGTTACCAATGACAATGGCAACGATGGTTCCATCAATGAAGTGTTAAAACTTGGTGATGCAGGTACTGACATCTTTGTAGGTGCCAAGTAAGTCATAGAATTTGGCAAATTTGCTTTCTTTCCATCAGCAATTTTTACCTGATAACTTGAGGTGCATTTTAATACTTTAGCTTTTGTTGGGGAGACAAGCCCTTTGTTGGAAACAGAAGCTGTTCTGATTGGAGATATCCCAGGATTAGGAGAAGTCACATCTGGTGGAGTTCTACTCATGTCCATTTCAAATGAATCAGATCTTTCTGGTGAACTTGATTCATCATCTCCTGTATTAAACATATCAACCTGCAAAATAATATATAATATATATATAAAAACAGGCATTGATCTATAAGCTTTGTTTTTACACCAACTGTTATTAGGGAGGCTATTTTCTATACTTTAAATATATAAATATATAAATAAATTTAATAATTAATTCCTTAATAACACAGAAAAATGTGACATTACCTCAGTGCTAACCCTGAAACCCAGCCAAAATAAGAAGTATGAAAATGTTTAGCCTATGCCTCAGTGGCATAATACTGCCATAGATTGTAAAGGCATTTTTACTTCTTGCTATGTCTCCTATTTAAAATTTAAAGCACTTTGAACCTACATACACTCATTTAAACATGCAACTAATAGTGATAATCCCACTAACCGTACAACTTTATTGAACACTTACGTCTCCACTTCCTATAGCATCTGGATTCAAGCTAATTACGTTTGTAATTTTGATGGATAGCTCTCCACCTTCAGTTTGATCAGTTCCTTCTTCGGTAGAACCCATATAGCTGTTTTCTGACCCTGAAAAATGAAGTTTTACATTATTAAAATCTTCTTTCTTTTAAAATTTTTTTCCATCTATAGTTTAATTTGTAATAGATTATTAAAACAGCTTGAAACTGTAAAAAGAACACAACATAAAAGGAATTTTTCAAAACAATTTCAGCCACCTAAATTGCAAAATGCTCCTTCCTCTTCTTAATACTGACAGCTAAAGAATTTTTCATATTTGAGTTTGATTTATGAGTCACTATGTTCACACTCAAACTTCACTTACTTGTTCTATATTTGAAACGTTTTCAAGATCATTCGATCCCATCCTCAGCTGTTTGGTCACTAAATAAACATTCCTCTTCTTCCACTACTACGGAGCTCCGATCACTTTGGCATTTGGTGTTTGGGGCACTAAGTTTTAATACTTCATTTAATTCCGGGATTTCAAAATTTATAACTTTATCACGGTTTTTGTTTATGAATATTTTTTCCCAAATATCCAATTCTATGGGTGTACTTAAAGATTTTAACAGTTTAATGTTGTGGCCAATGTTGTAGTTTTCTGTCCAAAAATGATGTGAAACTGCAGATTCTTCTGTTTGTTTCAACTTAATGTTCCTCTGGTGTTCTTTTTGCATGGTTAACAAGTTTCTCTTAGTTTTTCCTATGTAGCTTTTTTAACAGGTTTCACAATTCATCTCATAAATTCCTGATTTCAAATTGTTGGGGATTGAATTTTTTAGTGGTTTATTTAGCAGGATCCTCAGACTGAATTTGTTTTGGGGTGCTAGTTTTAAGTTTAGTCTTTTGAAGATTTGTTCAAATTTTCTAAAAGCCCATGGATGGTAGGTGAGTTTTCTATATTGCCAATTTGTGTTTTTAAGTGGTGTGAGAGTGGTATTTTTTGATATTATCTTCAGTTCTTCCTTTCTCTTCATCATGTTTCTTATGATGGCTGGGTTGAATCCATTTAATACCGCTATGTCTTTCATGTGTTGTTGTTCTTTAAAAAATTCCTACTTACTCAGTGGGATGTTGTATAGCTGGTGAATTAGACTTCTAAAGGCAGCTAGTTGATGTGAAACTGGGTTGTATTCATTTTTCTTTATGTAATTATCTATGTGTGTGGGCTTCCTGTATATTTCAAAATCTACACCATGCCGATTTCTAGTTATCTTTATGTCCAAAAGGGTAGGGTGTTATCTCTATCTACTCCCATTGTAAACTGGATGTGATTATCTTGCAGGTTTAGTAATTTTAGAGAATCTTCTCTAAGTTTTTCCAGAATGATAGCAAAAACATCATCAACATATCTCCGCCAAGATTTATAAATCTGTAGGAAGGCCTTTACTATGTGTGTTTCAAAATAGCCCATGTATAGGTCTGCTAAATAGGCGAAAGTGGGCTCTCCATAGCTAATCCTTTTGATTGTCTGTAGAATTTTTGGTTAAACATGAAGTAATTATTCCTTATGCATAAATCTGTAAGAATGATGTCATCTATTTCTCTGGGGTCCGTTGTAGTCTGGGTTAGCCATTTTTTGAGGAGTGTAGGTATTTTTTCTACTGGAATGCTTGTAAAAAGAGTGCTTTAACGTCAAAAGAAACTAGTATGTGATTATCTGGGATACTGTACTTCTGTAGGTGATTTATCAATTCTAAGTAGTTCTTTATTCCCAAACTTTGAAATTTGTCATATGATTTTAATTTACTTACTAACCACTTTGCAATGTGGTACGTAGGTGAATTGATGCCATTGATGATGGGTCTCATGCTATTGTCTTGTTTGTGGATTTTTGGCAGACAGTACAACCTTGGTAGTGTGGGGTTGGAAGATTTTAAGTTGTATTTTTCAAATGTACTTAATGTTTTTGTAATTAATAAAGATTTATTGACAGAAGTGATACTTGGGGTTAATGGATTTTTTGGAATTATTTCATATTCTGGACTGTCTAACATAAGGTTTACTCTCTGAATAAAGTCTTCTGTCTCCACAATTACTAGAGAATTACCTTTGTCGGCTTTTAGGTATACCACAGGCTTCCTATTTAAATTTCTTATTGTTTTGTTGTACGTTTTATTGTATATTGGGGATAACTACTTTATTATATCCAGACATTCCAATTTGGCTTTGGTTAAGTTTTCATTTTTTAGGTTATGTGTGGCTATTTCTATGTCGGCGATAAAATCTTCTTTATTATTTGAGACGGTAGCACACGTATTGAAACCTTTCTGGAGTAATCTAATTTCTTCTGTTGTAAACTTTTGTTGCGATAGGTTTATTACATTAACTTGTTCTTTAAAATCCCGGTGTTTTGGTTGATGAGGGTGTTCCAGTTGCCATTCTTTTAAAAGTTTGAATTTCTGCTTAAGTCTTTCGTTTTTCTTAATCATTAATATGTTTAATTTTTCGTGAACCTGCATTTCGAAATTTTGCCAGATGTGTATTCCTAATTGTTTGGTTAGTTTTAGATGTAGATTGTATAATTCCAGGTCTATTTTATTTATGTAGCTGTAATGTTTCGAAATTTCCAGTTTTATCACGTATTTTTCCACCAGGTTTTGTTTTCTGTGATTACTATTGTGTTTGACCGTTTGCTTTACAAAAGTTGGCATGATATTGTGTCTGAGGCAAAGTTTTAGGAATTTAATGTCCGCCATTGCGTATCTTCTTTCCATATGCAATTTTAACTATTTCTTAATACTAATTACCGTGATAAAGTTATAAATTTTGAAATCCCGGCATTAAATGAAGTATTAAAACTTAGTGCCCCAAACACCAGATGGCAGAGTGATCGGAGCTCAGTAGTAGTGGAAGAAGTGGAATGTTCATTTAGTCACCAACCAGCTGAGAATGAGATCGAATGATCTTGAAAACATTTCATTTATACAATAACAAGTAAGTGAAATTTGAGTGTAAACATAGTGACTCATAAATCAAACTCAAATATGAAGAATACTTCACTGTTAATAATGCTTCTCCTTTTAATATTTATTAAAGTTAAAGAATTGCTTACTCTATTCCAAACAAGACAAATATGTAACATATTTTAAAAATCAAGATTAAAGTAAGATTTAACATGTAATGTTTTCTTACTGTATACAAATACCATGGGATAATAGGATTAGGTAGTATCACCATGAAATTTAAGAGCTACATAAATTTTTCTACTTTTATAAATTTTTGCTACTCTACAAATTAGTCAAAAAAGTTTCTCTCTGGCTATTTCCCTTTAATTGTAATGATATTGTGCTTAAGTGTTTAATGCCCCTTTAATCACTCAGATATGCAAGGATGGAGAAAGAAATATAGTAAGTGAAGTGTTTCAAAGAGCTCAGGTCCAAAGAAATGAACCTTTGCCAGGCACTTGTCTTCACTTATACAACCAATCTGTCCCAAGAAAGTTACAATCTATTCACATCATAGGCTTTGTGGGTCGGTGTCCATAGTAATAAAGTCTTCAGGAGAAGGCAGCCTCCTGGTTGTTTGCCGATGCCGTTTCGCCCTACTATGTACGACTTCTTCAGGGCTCCTCTTCTTCTTGATAGCACCACAGGAACTACATAGTAGGGCAAAACGTTGCATCGGCAAACAACCAAGACGCTGCCTTCACCGGAAGACTTTATTACTAAGTTACAATCTAAATCTTTCAGGATGGGACATGCTAAACTCACATGAACACTGAAGTTGAGGCAGTGATTGTTACTTATCTATAATAAGCAGGGAATTAAGTATTTCATTCCACCCAAAAATTTAATACAAAGTTTTCACAAGAAATATATTTTTTTAGGCTCCCTGGAGCCAAATATAGCCTTTTTAGAGAACTGTGTGCATATATGTATTTACACATATTTTTGCCATATGTACGTTGTATAAGACAAATCTCCCAAACTAACAACAGCATGTAAATTAGTTTAGAGCAGTGATCATATGGATAATAGTATGGCAGTGATTCAAGCAAATGACCTTGAATATTTATGAAAGCATCATGTTGGCTATTCAATTTCGCAGATTACTCACTCTAATATTAAACAATTGGTACAGTTGCACACATAAATAAAAGCATCCTTCAGCATTGTTAAGTTTTGCCTGTTTAAGCAGATGCCAAATGAACTTATATGTACAGCTTACTAAGTATCATATCAGGTTGTGTCATATGTTCAAACAATTTATATTATAAGTGTAATCAGCGTTAAATTTGTAAAGTGTATCCTAATGATGAAACCAATAAAAAAAGGAAATACAAAACAAGATTCAAATTAAAAGTCATAAAACAAGTTAAAGAATCAAACAATTGTGCTCTACCAAGGGTTTTTGATATAACAGAGAAAATGGTAAAAGATTGGTGAAAGAATAAAGATGATCTTAAAAAGTGCCAATAAAGCTCTATGAGGTGAGACTTCCTTGCCAGGTTTAGAAAACAGTATTTAGAATGGGTACAAGAACAGAGGGAAAACTATTATGTTACAAGAAATATGTTTAGGGCTTATTCACTGAAGTGGGCACAAATCAATCCAGAACATGCCAAAGAATTTAAAGCGAGAGTAGGTTGGTACAATTGTTTCATGAGCAGAAAAAAATCTCATAATACAAAAGAAATCAAAAAATTTGCAAAAATCACCAAAAAATGACTAAAATAACTAGACTTCACAAGCTTGTTATTCGTAAGAGGCAAATAAACAACCTTCAACTACCTTATATGAGACATGTGGATCAAACACCAATGAACACGATATGATAAGTAGAACTGTGGAATCAAAAGTAGTAAAAACTGTTCACATCAGAAGTGCAGGCCATAAAAGGACCAGGTTTACAGTAGAATGAGATAGAACAAAGTTAAAACCTATGGTAATTTTCAAGTGGAAAGTCATTCCTGAAATAAAATTTCCAAGACTCAACTCTAACTGTGCTTCCTGCTGATAAAGGCAATGCCACTGTCATCATGGAATCCCCAGATTATGAACAGAAAATCAGTAAAGTACTCGCAGATCCCTCATTCAGGAAACTGAATAAGGACCCGACGGCCAAGGTCACCACAACAACTGCTAGCCTCATAAAAAGCTCAAGCCTTACTGCCGAAGTACAGAAAATCGCCATTCCACACGTGCCTGCTCCACCAAAACTCTACGGACTGCCGAAGATACACAAACCTTAAGTACCACTCCGGCCCATTGTAAGTGCCATAGAGTCGCCTACATACTTATCTTACATATTTATCTTACCACTCTGCTGAATCCGCTGATGGGCTCCTCTCCACACCACATCAAAAATTCCGGCTACTTCATCCAAAGAATTTCAATGCTGAGGTTGGACCCCGAGGACATCCTGGTGAGCTTCGATGTGGAATCTCTGTTCACCAGGGTGCGCCTGAGGACTCGCTGAAGCTCATAGCTGAACATTTTCTAGAAGACATCACACAGCTGTTTAGGCACACACTCACTTCAACCTACTTCAGCTACGAAGGACAGTTCTTTGAACAGGTGGATGGTGTAGCCATGGAGTCACCACTCTCACCTGCCATTGCAAACTTCTTCGTGCAGGGTTTCAAACACACTGCCCTGGATACTGTAATATACCAACTGAAAGCTTTCTTCAGATATGTTGATGATACCTTTGTCATCTGGCCTCATGGAGAACACAAACTTTCCGACTTTCTGGACCATCTAAACCACCTGCATTGTAACATCAGATTCACCATGGAAGTTGAGAAAGACAACTCCCTTCCCTTCTTGGATGTACTTGTCTACAAGAAGGCAGACGAGAGCTTAGGACACACTGTATATAGGAAGCCCACGCACACAAACCGCTATCTGGACACCTCTAGTCACCACCATCCCACTCAAAAGACGACGGTCATCTCCATGTTATTCCACCGGGCTTTTGAAATTGCAGATGAGGACCATGCCGAACAGGAACTGCAATACCTTCGGGATACCTTACTTCAGAATGGATACAGCAATCACGACATACACAAGACACGCAGGAAGGTAGAGCACAATAGGAGGAATCCCCCATGCCCCGCTCAGAAGATGGATAATGGGTTAAACACAGCCTACATACATTTCTATGGCTGGGTTTCTAATAAGATCTCTCGCATCCTTGCCAGATACATCAGGACCTTCTTAAAGACCCCTAAGATGCTCCAACAATATTTAAGACAGATAAAAGACCCTCTCCATCCAAGGTCCTGGGAGTGTAAAAGATTCCATACGAGTGCCGTAAGGTGTATGTAGGCCAAACAGGATGCACAATAGAAGAAAGATGCAAAGAACACAGACGCAATATTTGCTTGCTACAACCGGAAATCAGCAGTGGCCAAGCATTGCATAGAGGAAGTTTATAAAATTAACTTTGAAGACATCAAAGTATTAGAACACACTGGCAGATATTGGGACAGAATCATCAAGGAAGCCATCCAAATCAAATTACATCCACAAAATTACAACAGAGACTGTGGGCTCCAGCTAAGCCATGCATTGGCAACAGCCATTAGGAACACCTACAATTACAGCAACCCTAGTCACCCCAGACAAAGAACGGATCTCCAGGAAAACACCTTGGCGAATATTGAACACAGAAACTCTAGTCATACCAGACAAAAGACTAACCTCCGAGAAAACACAATAGCAGACTGAAAACATAGCTCACCAACTGACACATCCCGAAAACAAATTACATAGATTTGTACATCTACGCAGATGACACTGCAATTGTGACTCTATCAGCCAAACTGGATTTCATCCACCGGAGACTACAAAACGTCCTGAATAATCTAGAAGAATGGTTCACAAAATGGCGTATTAAAGTAAACCCAAGGTAAACACAAGCCATAATATAAAAATTATTTTTGGTTGGTTTATTGACACTCGTCACTTACTTTTTCATTATATTTATGAGAGACTAGTTTCAAAGGCAATGGGCAATGGGCCTTTGAAACTAGTCTCTCATAAATATAATGAAAAAGTAAGTGACGAGTGTCAATAAACCAACCACAAATAATTTTTATATTAATTTTGACGTCACTGTTACTAATTCCTCCAAACACACAAGCCATAATATTCACCAAAAAACTTAAACAGACTCAGAAAACACCAGCTCCCCCCACTCTCTATATTCGGAGAAAATATTGAGTGGATGGACACGGTCACCTGGCTAGGACTTAAAATGGACCAAGGGCTGACATGGAAAAAGCACGTCCACCAAATCAGGGGTAAAGCCAACGCCCAATTAGGCAAGCTCTACCCCCTCATAAATATGAACTCGCAAATAAACATGAACTTAGGACTCACCCTATACAAAACACTTATAAGGCCCATATTCACATATGCAACTCCGGTCTGAGGGTGTGCTGCCAAAACATATATACTAAGATTACAAACATTCCAAAACAAAATATTACAAATGATAACGAAAGTACGTCACACAGCACCAGCTGACCTACTACATAGCTAGCTAAAGATGCACACAGTAGAAGAATTCATTAAGAAGTTAGCCTATGACACCTATAAAAACCTAGAGATACACCATAACCCTCTAATATCACGTCTTAGAAACTACACAACAGAAATAAACATACATGCACGACCATTATCTCTTTTCGAAAGAAGACTCATACATGATGATGATGACGACATACAGAACTTCCTAGACAACCTAATTAGGGACGACTGACACAGACAGTTAGGCTGTTACTCCTATTATCAATTCACTAATCTTTCTCTTATACTGACTCTTTTCAGAATGCTGCCCACACAGAGCCCTCCAAGCCCTTGACAACAGTTAGGCAGTCCGAGAGTTACAGGGCCTCCCACCAGTGTCTTACAGGCGCAGAGACGGCGGGCGACTGCAGATGGAGGAGAACACACCGACGACGCAGCGCAAGGACTAAGGCAGTGACAAACAGCCATGCCGGAACAAAGGGCGACCGAACACATTGTTTGAATAGCATGCTACGTACCAAAAACCGACAAGCCTGGGAAACTGGGACCATAAGTAGGATAAATAATAACCATAACATTTCTAATCCCTGACTAACAGGTCACCAAGGCCTGAGTTTTAGTATCACAATACTGATAGGCTTAAGCAGCACTTATAAATAATATATAAGTTACACGAATAATTAACTCTATACCCGTAACACTGACTAACAGGTCTACCCGGCCTGAGCAACAGATATACAATCTAACTTACGCATGATTAACACTTGGTAGTGCCCAGGTTACATGGTCACTACCAAGAAGCAATGTTGACGCACTGGCATGCAACGCATGCCAGCTTAGTAGATACCACATACTAACCGGGGTGCTATGCTGGGACCCAACTAAGAAGCATGTTAATAAATGCACGTAAAATAATCTAAGATACTAACATGTCGAGGGTTTTTTTAGTGAAAATGCCTGGCCACCTCAGGGCACAGGGACCCTCACACTGTCGGCCATCATACGTGGGCCTTGCCTGTAACTGGGTTTCCCCCCCCAAAAAAAAATATCAAATCGACCGGCCCAATCACATATCATCACTTGCTCATTGGCCAGGGTAGCACAAGCCCCACCCGTCATTTGATTGCTTATAGTGAGAAGAATTCAGTCATTTCATCAGATCCTGAAGAAGGCCATGGAATCTGCAATGGCCGAAAGCTCAACATTTATAAACTTGACACGACTGATCACCTGCATAGCCTTGATTACTAAGATTACTGTTATACTGGAGGTTTAACTTCGATGCTACAACCTTTAGACATCTCCCTGAATAAACCATTCACGATCATATGTGTTAACTACAGAACCATCGGCAAAATGTTACATACAAAATGGAGCTATGCAGGCTGCATGCATCACCTGATGTTTTGTGTGATTTTGTGACCAAATCATGGGAAAAAGTGAAAGTGGAAACAGTGATCAAATCTTTCAAAAAGTGTGGTATTTCTAATGTTAACTGTTTCAGCAATGGCTATTTAAATTCTTTACGAGCCAGAAACGGATACCCAATAAACAGAACAAGACATTTAAATTGCTCAATGTTGTAAAAAACCTTCATAAATACAAAATTTGTATCTTCCATATGTATCAAGTTATTTAAACGAAAAACTGGTTTAAAACCCATTGAAGGCAGTATCCATCTACAGTATCAATAAAATAGAGACTATCTTAATAAATCGTTGAAATTTCACAAATTTGTTTCACTGTACCAAAAGCCATTTTTTCTATCCAACACATCTAATATTTGAGACATTTTGTTTTGTGTGCATACGAATGAATATATATATATATATATATATATATATATATATATATATATATATATATGTATAGCTGCATAAGCGACTTCTCCGGTTCAAGGTTTAGGGCTTAGTTTATCCTACCAGGCGATAATCATTGTATGTGTTATGTTACACACACATGCTGGAAAGAAACAAAATTGTCTGTCATCATCTGTATGAACCTCTTACTACAGTATTTCACAACTGAAGTTTATGTTAGCCTTATGCAGCTGTTTTCACTCAATATTTTAGTTATTTATACTCTCTCTGTGTTCAGAACGATTTCTTATAGCTGTTGAGAGCTAAATGAATGGCACATTTGAAATTGTTTAATTTCAGTGTTAGCCATAGCTTATCCTAGTAATGTAGTAAATAAATAAGCTTGCGTAGGATGTGTACGGGATTCTGATATCACTTTAGAAAATGTGGAAGACATTTTGCTGTTTGACATGATTTGGATATTGAAGGTGATTACGAGAGGTGTTTAGGATATAGGTAGCAGTGAGGAAGAAAATGACCTGCTTCCTTCTGGTGTTAGTGAAGAATCAACATTTTGAAGTGGTTAAAATAACTCAAACATAAATAGACACATAGACAAATAAACATATTTTCTGGTGTACAGGTAATGTCAGATATCCAACCATCTCACATTTTCACACAAAATATATATATATTGGTGACTTAGTGTCTCTCATTGTTACGGAAACAAACATATATGCGAGTAGGATGAAGGAAGTCCTGACCTCTAAAAGCAATTTACGGCCTACGAGGAGAATTCAGAAGTGGACAGTGTACATGTTATTTGTAAGCCTACATTAGACGTGTACTGGTCTACAGATGGCATGTTAGCTTCTCCATTGTTTGGGAAATTATGGGTCAAATATAGATGGGGTGAATCAGTTATTACAAGCTATCCCTTTTTATGAAAAACAGTTAAATTGTAAAAAAAGCATTTTTATACTAGCTGGATGTAACCACACACAATTGTTTAGTAATTTGCAGAGCTCTAAATTCATGCAAGACAAATGACCTACCTGGACATACACGTATCAATAGCTCGTACCTAATTGAGTAGTATAACATTCAGAGGCCTTAAATATTAAAAGCGGAAGCATTATTAACCGTGAAGTATTCTTCAAATTTGAGTTTGATTTATGAGTCACTATGTTTACACTCAAACTTCACAGGAAGCATCATTAACAGTGAAGTATTCTTCATATTTGAGTTTGATTTATGAGTCACTATGTTTACACTCAAACTTCACAAGAAGCATTATTAACCGTGAAGTATTCTTCATATTTGAGTTTGATTTATGAGTCACTATGTTTACACTCAAACTTCACAGGAAGCATCATTAACAGTGAAGTATTCTTCATATTTGAGTTTGATTTATGAGTCACTATGTTTACACTCAAACTTCACAAGAAGCATTATTAACCGTGAAGTATTCTTCATATTTGAACTCAAATACTCAGAGGCCTGTTCTTACTAGGGTAAGAAATCCACCACTAATGCACCCCTTACTTAAGAGAAAACACTTTCCTAAAAGGATACCACCCACAACTGAAAAAGAAGTGATCATTTCGAAAGTGTCTAGTGTGTCACGAAAAAGAAATTCGCAAGGTAACCAGTATTATTTGCAGTGAAACTGAAGATGTGCCCTTGTATGTTGATGCAGTTTTTGAGGTGTACCATTCAAAAAGAAATCTTTAAGAGTAAGTTTTCATCCCTTATAGAACTAATTTAAATTTATTGTAAAATAGGAAGATTAAAGTAATTGGTGTTAAATAAGCATTAAATGCATGTATGCACAGGATGTCTATACACATCCATATCAGTTTGGAGCATTTTAACTTGGAGGTCATATGATGTCCATATCGGTGAAAGGGTTAAGGATGGCATAGAGGACCATTTGTTATAGGATACTGATGAAGGGAAAACGATTCACCACACGCAGAATGGGACCTATATGACCACTTCTCAACAATGAAAGTGGGGATATACATGAGCTGTTTTCCATAGATGATTGCACGGATTTAAAAGGCATTGATGAGTGATTTATTTTATAATTGTCTTAATTTATATAAATTTCAACCTAAGCTTTATACCTGTCTTAGACCCCGATTTTGAGTGCCTATTTTATGCATTTAACTATCATCTTATCTGCCCAAATTTAAGGTAAGTTCAGCATCTTTCAGGGATCTCAGAAAAATGTTCAAGTACATTCTTGCTCCCCCCCCCCCCCCCCCCCCCCCCGAAACTACAGCTTTACATGAAAAAAGTTCAGATTTGCTGATTTTCTCAAAAATGATTTTAACATTTTTTATAACATACTACATGATTTGGTTATTTGCAAATATTCTCTTGCACCTCAAAATAGGTTTAATATCAGAAATTTGTTAAAAGGCCCTCCCAAAAATTCAATCACTACCAAAGAAAAACCAGGAATCTATGAGATCAAATGTGAAACTTGCCCTAAAATTTATATAGGAAAATCAAAAAGAAATATTAACATCAGAACTAAAGAACATCTAAGAAACATTAAAAATGGTGAAACAGAAAAATCAGCAGTGGCTTTTCATTTTTTGAATACTAGACATGACATCAACTTGGAAACATCTCTAATAAAATATGTTAATCACCCCATAGACCTTTCCGTATGGGAAAAAATCTTCATCAACAAAAATCGTCATAGAGTCATGAATTTTGAAACTCCACCACCGGACATATTTGACAAGTACATCACGCCATCTATTGACAAAACGGAGAAAGAGGAAACCACTACAACTTGCACTAGTCGAGTATCAGCTGATGATAGGAGCAAGAGCTCTTGAAACATGTCCTGTGAATAAACAGTGTGAGTGAAGCAATGTGTCAATATCTTCTCGATTCACTTTTGTACTATTCTGTGAAGTTCTCTCTCTGTACTGAAGACTTTCATATAATTGATAAACCAAAAGAAATAGAATATAGATCCTGTTAAAGGCACAACATTTATTTCAAATAATTTTTTGTGTCATTAAACATTTCCAAGATATTAAATTAATTGGGAGTCGATTAATGACACTAAACAACACTTACTTTTAATATATCGAGATTTAACTTTTAAATTTTCCCGGAACTAGTTTCAGAGGCCTTCCCTCTATCTTCAGCCGGACATCGACTGGTTCTCATTGTTGTAGCTGGTAATATTTTGTCATCGGTCTCCTCTGGTGGTGGTTCGAGGTCCTTGCTGAACAAATCTTTCTGGGGGATGTCGAAATTGAATACTTTGTTCCTATTTTTGAAATAAAGATTTGTTCCCATGTGGACAGTTCTTGTTTTCCTGTTGTATGTTTTAGTAATTTTGGTTCTGGATTTATGTTGTGGTTTTTTTACGAAAAATGCGTGGGAACTGCTGATTTTTCTAATTGTTTGTATTTTATGTTCCTAAAGTGTTCCTTTGCTCTTGTTTTTAAATTTCTTTGGTTTTTCCAATATAAATTTGACTACAGTCACAGCATTCAATTTGATATATACCAGATTTTTTGTTAGATGGAATGGCATCTTTGATGTTTGAGCAAATTAGGTTTTTTAAGGAGTAATGGTTCACTGGAGCTAGTTGAATGTTTTGTTTTTTGAAGACTTTTTTGAATTTATCAAAGGCCCATGGATGGTAAGTGAATTTTTTGAAGATCATTTTAGTTTCTGTAGCTGAGAGGGTTGTGGTTTCCTTTAGTAATTTCTTCTTATTTGCTAAGTTCACTTTTTTGTCTACTAGTGATTTGGGAAAGTCATTTTTCTGTGCTATTTCAATAATTTTGTTGTATTCTATTTTGTATTCTTCTGCTGTGAGAGGGATGTTGACCAGTCTGTGTGCTAAACTATTAAAGATTGCCTGTTTCTGGGATCTTGGATTGTAGCCATTAGCTTTTATGTAGCTGTCTGTCTGTGTTGGTTTTCTGTAAATGCCAAAGTTTATTCTATTTTTATTTGATTATTTTTAGATCTAAAAATGGTAAATACTCGTCTTTTTCAACTTCTACAGTGAACTTGACGCTTTTTTCTTGAATATTTAAAAGTTTTAGTGCATCACTGATGTGTTTTTTTAGCACTATGGCAAATATGTCATCTACATATCTTTGCCAGAGTTTGAACATCCATGGGAAACCTTTAATGATCCTTATTTCTAGTGCACTCATGTACAGATCGGCCAGGAAGGGTGATAGGGGGTTGGCAATTGCTAAACCAGAAGTTTGATGGAAATATTTTGTTTGAAACTGGAAGAAATTCTGTTCTATGCATAATTTGGTTAGTTCGATGTAATCTGAAATTTCAAGTGATGACATTCCAAGTGATTTGAGCCATTTTTCTATCAACGTTGGGATTTGTTTAACTGGTATGCTGGGAAACACCAACATACAAACTTGCAAAGTGGCTAATAAACAAATTCAACTCCTTTCCAAAATTCGATAGCCTAAGCATCAATAACACCTATGAACTTATAGAACACATTAAGGATACTGAACTAAATGAAGAGGACACACTAGTCTCATTTGACGTTAAATCACTGTTTCCCAGCATACCAGTTAAACAAATCCCAATGTTGATAGAAAAATGGCTCAAATCACTTGGAATGTCATCACTTGAAATGTCAGATTACATCGAACTAACCAAATTATGCATAGAACAGAATTTCTTCCAGTTTCAAACAAAATATTTCCATCAAACTTCTGGTTTAGCAATGGGCAACCCCTTATCACCCTTCCTGGCCGATCTGTACATGAGTGCACTAGAAATAAGGATCACTAAAGGTTTCCCATGGATGTTCAATCTCTGGCAAAGATATGTAGATGACATATTTGCCATAGTGCCAAAAAAACACATCAGTGATGCACTAAAACTTTTAAATATTCAAGAAAAAAGCACCAAGTTCACTGTAGAAGTTGAAAAAGACGAGTATTTACCATTTTTAGATCTAAAAATAATCAGAAATAAAAATAGAATAAACTTTGGCATTTATAGAAAGCCAACACAGACAGACAACTACATAAAAGCTAATGGCTACAATCCAAGATCCCACAAACAGGCAATCTTTAATAGTTTAGCACACAGACTGGTCAACATCCCTCTCACAGCAGAAGAATACAAAATAGAATACAACAAAATTATTGAAATAGCACAGAAAAATGATTTTCCCAAATCACTAGTAGACAAAAAAGTGAACTTAGCAAATAAGAAGAAACTACTAAAGGAAACCACAACCCTCTCAGCTACAGAAACTAAAATGATCTTCAAAAAATTCACTTACCATCCTTGGGCCTTTGATAAATTCAAAAAAGTCTTCAAAAAACAAAATATTTAACTAGCTCCAATGAACCATTACTCCTTAAAAAACTTAATTTGCTCAAACATCAAAGATGCCATTCCATCTAACAAAAAATCTGGTATATATCAAATTGAATGCTGTGACTGTAGTCAAATTTATATTGGAAAAACCAAAAGAAATTTAGAAACAAGAGCAAAGGAACACTTTAGGAACATAAAATACAAACAATTAGAAAAATCAGCAGTTGCCACGCATTTTTGGTAAAAAAACCACAACATAAATCCAGAACCAAAATTACTAAAACATACAACAGGAAAACAAGAACTGTCCACATGGGAACAAATCTTTATTCCAAAAAATAGGAACAAAGTATTCAATTTCGACATCCCCCAGAAAGATTTGTTCAGCAAGGACCTCGAACCACCACCAGAGGAGACCGATGACAAAATATTGCCAGCTACACCAATGAGAACCAGTCGATGTCCGGCTGAAGATAGAGGGAAGGCCTCTGAAACTAGTTCTGGGAAAATTTAAAAGTAAGTGTTGTTTAGTGTCATTAATGGACTCCCAATTAATTTAATTTACACAACTACACTGTTTTCAACACTTCCATGAAAGGATTTCCAAGATACTCTTGTTATTTTCAAATACTTATACATTTTTCAAGTAGTGAGTTGCTATTCATTTTGCTCAAGGAGATGCATGTAGAATGGAATTTCAATACATCACTTAGACTCTGTAGTGCAGTTGGACAAACATTGGCCTACTTATCCAAAGGTCATGGCTGCAAAAACAACTAAATTGTCCGATAATATATTTAATGGTTTGGGAAAAAATATTTATTTTAAAAAATAATCATCGCAAAATGAATTTTGAAATACTGACAGTCAATTCTGCTTTTAAGTTTATTTCATTTTCAGATTTTGGAACACTGGCAAAAACATATAACTTCTAGTGATGGTGGCCTTGACAATGTAGTTTGTTAGTAAGCAAGAGTCTACAAAATCGACCCTAGCAATTAATAACAAAAATTTACATCATTTTCTTTTAATATAAGTGAACTTACGGTTACAAATAGTTATATTTGTGTAGAAGCAAACATGTTTCTTATGCACGACCACAGACATTTGAATGGGGTCTAATTGTTGGTCTGCTTGAAGCTGGATGGACCTATTGAACTGCTGCACATGTTGAGCATTATGTATTGCAGGTGCATAAGTGTTTTCACCAATGGTCTTTTGAACACTCTCACTCCCGTAGATGATGTTCTGAATGACTACGTTGTACAAACACACGTCTGGTCGATGCATTGTTTTGGCTTCATTGGGTGCCCACACAGCAATCAGGGCACAAGTAGCATCTGGTGTATCAGCATGGTTTACTGGAAACTGTCTTCATGCAGTAAGACTCAAGTCACATGTGCCTCTGGCCAAGGTACCTCTTACACGTAACACTGTCATGTGCATTTCCTCTGGTGTCGAGAAAGGGTTAAATGGACAATGAAATGGTGCTCTGTTGTCTTCAGTGATGAGAGAAAGTTTTGTCTGTATACTAGTGATGGTCAGCACGCATATGACAGAGCTGGTGAACAAACTCATCCAGAGTGCATTTGCCCAGGACACAAAGGCCTAACTCCTGGCATCATAATGTGGGGTGCCATCACTTACAACTCACATTTATCTTTGGTGTTTGTGCAGGGACGTAAAACCTTTGTGAACTACATCCAGCAGCTAATTAATCCTGTGTTACTACTATTTCTTCAACAGGAAGGCGATGTGCAACAGGATAATGCATGTACCCATAGACTTGCTGCAATGCAACAAGCTCTTAATGGTGTAAGATAACAGTCTTTGCCAGCATGGTCCGCTGACCTCTCTCCCATTGTACATGTATGGGAGAAGCTGCTAAAGGTACTGACTGGTTCCCCATGGGCGGCCACAACCACTGCCAAACTATGGCAAAAGGTGCAGAATACTTGGGACATTGTATGGCAAGATGCCATTCGTCACCTGTACTATCATCTGCCCGCATGTATTGTAGCCCAACAGGGGTACACCAAATATTGATGCAACTGCTTGGACATATCTTTCTGTGACATGTCTGCTTCATATGTGCTGATTTTATCATGATGCTGTCATGATGTATTTATGTTTCTCTTAGCTCTCCATGAAAGTTAAGCAATCTTGTATCAATAGTGTTGCATTTTTTCCACCAGTTTAACAAATTTAAACAACAATAATAATAATAATAATAATAATAATAATAATAATAATAATAATAATAATAATAATAATAATGATAATGATAATGATAATGATAATGATAATGATAATGATAATGATAATGATAATGATAATGATAATGATAATGATAATGATAATGATAATGATAATGATAATGATCATGATCATGATCATGATCATGATCATGATCATGATCATGATCATGATCATGATGATGATGATGATGATGATGATGATGATGATGATGATGATGATGATAATCAGGCAACTGAAAGGCAAGTTCCTACTTTTTACAAAGCTTTGAAATCAACTCAGGGTGGTATTAAATTGTGTGTATGTTGAGAATGTGACAAACCAGGGTATGTTGTAAAGGAATCAACAATGGCCACGTTGACTAGCCAGGAGGAAAAGAATATGGGCTGGGGTGGCATACGACAGGTTGGAACATCTCGAGCCACATATACCTTTGAAGTGTGGAGGGCAACCTCAACACTAAGAGCAGAACACAGAGAAAGCTGTACTGGCTCTAGTAGACATGGTGCAGCAGTAACTGTAATATGACTTGATGTGGCAAAATCTAGCTATCA
Organism: Mantis religiosa; assembly: GCA_030765055.1. Taxonomy (NCBI): domain Eukaryota; kingdom Metazoa; phylum Arthropoda; class Insecta; order Mantodea; family Mantidae; genus Mantis; species Mantis religiosa. The sequence continues at coordinate 50,930,200 of CM060951.1, read as the reverse complement.
AAGAAACCTGATCATCCATACCAAATAGTAACAGCTAAACTGTGAAGAAGGAAGCACTGTGGAATTTGGGTGGAATGTGATTAATTCCAGGAAGTATACTTGGACTGGACACCCTCAGGAGCCACAAGATGACAGCTGACATCAGCAAGAGGGTTCTGTAAATCAGACAAGATAGGCAATGTCCCAAAGCATCAAAGAACTTGCTGGGCTTTGCAAAGTAACCCTGGGAAAGGCTATGGCTGGATCTGCAAGAATCCAGATGATTGCGAAGGCAACGAGAGCTCTATTGAGAGCCAGAAGTCAAAGAACCCCTTCACCACCAGAACCAAGCAGTCAGATTAGCAAGTCTACACCAGAGGTTTTGGGTAGAATGGTATGATCATCCTATCCGGATCAAGGAATGCTACCCTAAGTTCCAACTAGTAATGCAAGGATTGCATTGGGTGAAGAACATCAGCGATGAAATCTAGCGCATCCAGAAGCCACTAAGGCTTCACTTATCTAAAGAAATTGGTATTAATACTTCTTTTCAAAATGGAAATCGATTTCACAAACAAATCGCTTGCATCCTCAGTCCACAACGGAGTTTATCTGTGGACTGAGGATGCAAGCGATTTGTTTGTGAAATATATTTCCATTTTGAAAAGAAGTATTAATACCAATATCTTAAGATAAGTGAAGCCTTAGTGGCAAATATTTGTATTTGTGTAATAATCTCTATTCAACTGTCTGTTGTCGTCTGCTCTCTTCTCTCTGGCGGTGGAACTATGAACTTCTGGCACCTATTAATAGATATTCAGTTTTAAAATTTCTAAATTCAAAAACAAAAGATGAAATCCCACCAATTAACAGATCTGGAACATACCAAATAAGTTGTAAGAACTGTGAAAAATACTACATATATCAAATTAAAAGAAACCTAAAAACCAGAGTCAAAGAGCACTTTATAAACATCAAAACGAAACAACAAGTTAAAGTTAGCGGTAGCATTTCAATTTTGGAACAAAATCCATGACACTGATCCAAATCCAAAATTACTAAAAGGAGTGATAAACCAAAATAAACTGACAACATGAGAGAACATATTCATATGGAAAAATAAGAACCGAGTAATGAACTATGAAATCCCACCCGTATATAATTTGACTAAGTAGTTCATAGATCCAACGCCAGAGAAGAGAGGAGACGACCGACAGTTGGATAGAGGTTGATAATGGAGGCGACAACTTCCAAAACTAGTCCCTCAATAATATAAAAATGTAAGTGACAAAGTGTCAAAGAACCGGCTACAAATAGTTTTTCCAATTAATTTTGATGTCATTGATACTTAATTCCTCCAATCATGCATAGTTGTATATGGCTATATCCAGCTGGAGTAAAAATACTTTTTATACCATTTAACTGTTTTTCGTAAAGAGAGATAGCTTGTATTACCTGATCTTCATGGTAGGTCCACATCACCCATATTTGACCTGTTATTTCCCCCTAATAAATGGAGCAGTAAACATACCATCTGTAGACCAGTACAATTCTAATGTAGGTTTACAAATAACACGCACACTGTTTACTTCTTAGTTCTCCTCTTAGGCTCTAAATTGTCTTTAGAGGTCAGGACTTCCTTGCCCCTACTCACATATACATTTGTTTGTGTAACAATGAGAGACAGTCAGCAGTAAAAAAATTGTGAAAACGTCAGTTGGTTGGCTGTCAGAAGTTAGCTGTACAACAGAAAATATTATTATTTATTAACAGAAAATATGTTTATTTGTCTATGTCTATATGTGTTTGAGTTATTTTGACCACCCCACAATGTTCATTCTTCACGAACACATGAAGGATGCTAGTCATTTTCTTCCTCACTGCTACCTATATCAACACCTCTTTCAAAATCTGAAAATTTGCCATCAATATTGATATCATGTCAAACAGAAAAAGGTCCTTCAGATTTTCTGAAGTGATATCAGAAGCCTGTACACATCCTATGCACGCTAATTTATTTGCTCTATTATTAGGATAAGCCATGGTTAACACTGAAATTTAACAATTTCAAATGTGCTATTCAATGAACTTCCAACAGCTGAAAAAAAAAAAAAAAAAACAATCTCTCTGAACTGCGAGAGAGTATAAATAATTAAATTACTGAGTGCAAAAAGCTGCATAAGGTTACCATAAACTTCAGTTGTGAAATACTGTAATAAGAGGTACATACAGAGGCTGACAGAGAAGTTTGTTTCTTTCCAGCATGAGTTTCTCACAACATATGCAATAATTATACCTTGGTAGCATAAACTGAACCCTAGAATCTTGAAATAGAGAACTTGTTACATAGCTAATATATATACATATCATTCGTATGCATGATAAAACATAATGACTCACAATTAGATGCATTTGATGCTGCAAAAAATGGCTTTCACTACATTGATACAAAATAGTGAAATTTCAATGGTTTATGAATATAGTCTCTACTTTAATGATACCATGGTTGTATACTGCCTTTAATGGGCTTCAAACTGAATTTTGTTTCAAGAAAATTACTTAATAAATACAGAAGATACAAGTGTGTATTTAAGAAGCAATTTTACAGCATTTAATAATTTAAATGTCTTATTCTGTTTATTGGGTATCGGTTCTCGGCCCATGCAGGGTTTAAATGACAATCACTGAAGTGATCAGGCAACATCCAAGCAGAGCAGAGGGACAAACATGCTGACTCTGATATCAGGAGTAATGTCCAAAATGCAAAGATATTGTAGATAAATGGTTGCCTGTGTTGACAGAGAATATAAACAGCGCTATGGGAAGAGCACAGGGGGAAAGGGTGGAGCTAGAAAACATGGAAAACATAATTACAATGTGGAAAATACAGTTTATCAAGAGTGGGAACACAAGGGATTATAAAAGTAAAAAATAGATGAGATTGAGAAGCAGGGTTATATCGACAAGGTAAAAGAATGGTAGGCAAACTGAGAAAGGGAAGAAAGAAGAGTGTGGTTGTGAGAGGTAGAGAAGAAGATATGAGCATGTCAGACAAAATAAGTAATCAAAAGTAGGGTCGAAAAAAGCAGCAAGTTGAGTTAATAATTGTAACAGAGAAAGAAGAAGCAAGAAAATTCAATCAAAATAGAAAACAGTGAGGTTAAGAAAATCCAGACCAACTGATACTCATAAGTTAAAATTTGAGGTATATATTACAGAAAGTAAATCCGTATGGAGCAAACATACATTAAGCATGCAAATGTACTGAAGGACCAGGGACCAGCAAAAGGACCAGGGACCAGCTCAGGAATAGTAGAAAATGTATTTTCTTCAGCACTTAATAAAAACAAATCAATGGTCAAACTTCATGTCATTTGGGAGTAAGAGCTACACAAGAGAGATGCATGCAGAATACAACCAAAATTAGGTTAAGGACAATAATGAAAAAAATAAAAATAAAAATTTAACATTAGGAAGAGAATTTGATATATACAGATAAACAGAATAGGTAACTTTAAAAAAAGGACACTTATTTATATGTGGTTGGAGGAATTTAGTAACAGTGACGTCAAAATTAATCTCAGAAACTATTTGTAGTGGTTTATTAATACTCGTCACTTACTTGCTTATATTAATGAGAGACAATCTCTTTCCAACTGGCATCTGTTGTTGTCTGCTCTCTCTCTCTCTCTCTCTGGTGGTGGAACTATGAACTTCTTTGTCAAATTATCTACTGGTGGGACTTCAAAGTTCATTAAGTGATCCTTATTTTTCCATATGAATATGTTCTCCCATGTTGTCAATTTATTTTGGTTTATCACTCCTTTTAATAATTTTGGATTTGGATCAATGTCATGGTTTTCATTCCAAAAATGAAATGCTACTGCTGACTTATCTTCTTGTTTCAATCTGATGTTTCTAAAGTGCTCTTTGACTCTGGTTTTTAGATTTCTTTTAGTTTGGCCTATGTAGCATTTTTCACAATTCTTACAACTTATCTGGTATATTCCAGATCTGTTAACTGATGGGATTTCATCTTTGTTTTTGAATTTAGCAATTTTAAAATTGAGTGTCTATTAGTAGGTGCCAAGGTGATATTTTGTTCCTTGAAGATCTTTTTAAATTTATTAAATGTTTTTGGGTGATATGTGAATGAACTGAATATGCTGTTGCTTTCTTTTTCTTTTGTAAATGTGGTTGCTTCCTTAATGGTTTTCTTTAGTTTAGCTTTTCTAATTTTCTTCAACACCAAACTAGAAAAGCTAAACTAAAGAAAACCATTAAGGAAGCAACAACATTTACAAAAGAAAAGGAAAGCAACAGCATATTCAGTTCATTCACATATCACCCAAAAACATTTAATAAATTTAAAAAGATCTTCAAGGAACAAAATATCACCTTGGCACCTACTAATAGACACTCAATTTTAAAATTGCTAAATTCAAAGACATAAGATGAAATCCCATGAGTTAACAGATCCGGAATATACCAGATAAGTTGTAAGAATTGTGAAAAATGCTACATAGGTCAAACTAAAAGAATTCTAAAAACCAGAGTCAAAGAGCACTTTAGAAGCATCAGATTGAAACAAGAAGATAAGTCAGCAGTAGCATTTCATTTTTGGAATGAAAACCATGACATTGATCCAAATCCAAAATTATTAAAAGGAGTGATAAACCAAAATAAATTGACAACATGGGAGAACATATTCATATGGAAAAATAAAGATCGCATAATGAACTTTGAAATCCCACCAGTAGATAATTTGACAAAGAAGTTCATAGTTCCACCACCAGAGAGAGAGCAGACAACAACAGATGCCAGTTGGAAAGAGATTGAAAATGGAGGCGAATGTCTTTGAAACTAGTCTCTCATTAATATAAACAAGTGACGAGTATTAATAAACCAACTAAAAATAGTTTCTGAGATACTTATTTATGTTGAATGTGCACTGAACATATCCTACAATAGTGTTCACTATGGAGAAATATATAAAGCCAAACACAAGATAAATTAGTTTGGTTTGCAATGGACTAGTAAGCTTAATGTCAACAGAAGACTGAATGCATTTTTAAAGTTACAGTGATGAGTAACCTCTCATACAAAGGTATTGATTTCTGATATCTCAACATGTGCATGAAACAGTAAATACAGCTTTAAAATGATATTGGCTATAATAATGAAAACTTTACGTATTTTCTTCCCAAATAATTCTAATCAGTGTCTGTTCAAGGAGGAAAAGTAGCAGAAGAATTTCTGCAGAATTTATTGCAATGCAATGAATTGTAATAAACTATAAATCTGGAAAAACATAAAGTAAGTAAGAAAAATTACACCACGGTTCTGGAATTCATCAAATCCTTTTCTCACAAGGTTCAAATCAACAGGATAGAGAACCCAGAACTCAACAAACCATATTCTCCACCAAAGCAGAATTAAACTACAATTAATTTCATTACAATCTTTAGAAGTCATAAAATACAGAGAGCAGGAACAACTTCAATGCAGTAGTATTTTATGTTTCTACCAACATTCAAGGTTGATTTTATTTATAGAATTGTCTCAAAATAATCACTGCAGGAACACAAAGTGTTATCAAAACAACTGGCCAATTCTCTATTCATTGAATCAAACCAATTTGGGGAAACAGCAACATCAGTATGTAATACCACTGTGATGGAAAACAATAAAAAGATTGCAGCTGACAGTAAGATATTTAGGATAACAGAAGTAGCTGAATGAAGCCACAAAACTAAGTCCAATATGATTTTCATTTGATTTATCAGAAGAAACATTTGTTTCACTTTATTTATAGTTATTTTCTTCAAATACCAATTTTATTTATATTTATTCTCTTCAAAAACCAATCCACAAAAATCTTACTCAGACAGGGGTATGATTTAATTTCTAATCTTGAGGCACACTAAATGTTTTTTTTTTTTTTTTTTTTCAGTTAAGTTCTACTTTCTAACTGAATTTATGTGGAATAATTCAGATTTTAATGTCTTATTGTAATACACAGAATCTGAAAGGCAGAATCACAACAGAAAACTTCAATGGCATAGCCAGGATTTGAACTAATAATCTTCTCACCTTTCAGAGTCTGCCTCTATAGTTGGTTAGATCAATCAATATTGTTTTATCAATTGATCAGTACAATTATCCTCGATTGCCCTTATAAATCAAATATACAGAATGCTTTTAGCTTACTGAACTTCATTTAGTTAATAGAACAGGTACATGTGTACCCATTTTCATTTTTAAGTTCTACACTAAAAATTAATGAAAGTGCTGTGTTTGTAAGCTTACCTATTTCTGATGATGGCAATTCCTGGTTGCCAACACTATTCTTGTTTGTAGCAGAAAGAATATCTCCACTTAATCTTCTAATTCGAATTAGTTGTCTAGGGGGTTCTGCAGCTGCAATATTTCTTGCTTCCTCCTCAGCAGCTGGCAGGGTTGATTCTGCAGGCTTATTATTGGTAAATGCTGACTGCTGCTCTTTGTCTGAAGCTGTTGGCAATGCTGTATTATTGCTTGCTGTTGTTGCCAGATGTTCTTCAGCTGAAATTGCTTTGCATTTATTTGCGAGATCAGGAACATGATGTTCAATAACATGCTGGAGAGCTTCCAAAAGCTTTATTTTATGATAATGTTTAGAAAATCCAGCATCTAAGCAGCCTTTGCACTGACCATTCCACCTAACATTCTTATGAATGGTATCAAGATGATTAGCAAATTTTGCCTGTTTTGTTGTAGCGAATACACATCCACGAAGGCAACACGAATACAGAATATTACCCTCAATGTATCTTACTATAATTGGACCCATGCGAATAAAAGCAGTAGATGATTCAACTTTATCAATAGTGCCTCTTCTTGCCATGATCTCCTTTGCCTCTATAGCAATTAATGGTAGTGCCTTAGGCATAACATTGAAATTTGGCTTTATACTGTAATCTACTGTTTCCATAGCAGTGTCCTGTTTATCTTCCTGATTTTTCTCTTTGGGTTCTGCTTCTTGTTCTGGACTTAACACAGATATAAGATTTTCTATTATCTCAACCATTTTGTGGAAAGGATCTGCAGTATTCATAATAGTTTTAGCCTCATCAAGCAAGTCACTCTCCTTCTCCATCTGTGGGTCTATACATTCATTATAGCTTGAGTCATCCTCATTTTCTGACCCTTCAATTCCATCTGAAAAAAATTCACTACTCTCCCCATCAGCTTTGCTATAAACTCCAATGATTTTAGATGTTTTCGTATCAGCAGAGTCAATTTTATTTTCCATATCTCTTGTGAGAATTCGCTGTAGAATGTTGCTATTATTTTCTTGATTAGCATTTGTTTCATTTGTATCACTCAGGTTCACAACGTGAGTTTCTTCATCTTCAAGAGGAAGACTAGGATTTTCTTCAGTTCTTTTAGAAAGAGCACACAGATTCAACTCTGATTCTTTTGATTTTGTCTCAGTCCCTTTATCTGACACTGAGCTGGGTGATGTTCCTAGTTCTTTATTCAATAAATTTGAATCAGTAGATATTTCTGGTTCCATATCTTTTAACAAAGTTTCCACAGCTTGTACAACTTCAGTTTCTGATTTAGGAGATTCCTTTTCTTCCTCAATTGTTGGCTCTTTCAAGTTGTTTTCTTGTTCTAACACTGAAGCAGCTTCATTTTCAGATATTAAACTATCCAGCAGATGTAACACATCACATCCAGAAGGAAAAGAGGAAGGTTTACCATTCAAATTATCTGAAATCCTTTTCATCTGATCAAATTTTCCATCATCATCATTTTCTACATCATCAGGATAAACAAATATTTTCTCATCTACCTCATTGGGTTTTTCATGTGTAACAGGTATTGTTTCTGATGTAGATGTGCAATGTTTATCAGTCACCTCTGCTTTAATCTTAGAATTAACTGACATATCTTGACCAATCAAATCTGTGCTTTCTTCTATATTTATACCATCATTTGAGGGGATCTTACTTTCTGTGTGATTTGAAAAATGCTCAGGTCCTATGTTACTTTCTGTGCAGTTTTTGCTAGAACATTCATTTTCATGAGATTTTATTCCCACACATATTAAATCACTTTCAACTGCTTTGTCACCAATGGTTGTTTTATCTTCTCCTTGTGATAATTCCTTCAATTCTGCAACATCATCTGCTATTGCTGATTTATTTACAATGCTTACTTCCATTTTTTCTGAATGATATGCATCCAAATTATTTGAATCAAAAATAGTAGCTTTAGAATTATCCTCTTCAACAATTAATTCTCTATCTGATGAATTAATTACAGAATTGCTTTGAACATCTTTTGCCAATTCTTGTTTAGGTTCAACTGCAGTATGAGCACTTTCATTAGAGCCTTTTGTTCTTTCCAAAGCATCTTTGACCTTAGACATATTAATACATATAATTTCAGCTTTTTCAGCATCCTTGTTATGCCTTAAATCAATATGTTTCTCTAAATTTGACCTCAAAAGTTGCACAAAGTTACACGAGCTACACAAATATCCTAAAATATACTTTGAATCCATTGATGGGCCCTCAGCCAGAATTTCTGTACTTACACTTTCAATTCCCTTATACTCAGGATGCCGGCTATAAAAGTGTGATTTCACACGCATTCGTGTAGTTGCTTTGAAATCACACTTTCCACACTTAAAACGATATTCTCCTGTATGAGAGGTAAGATGATCATAAAAGTTAATGGCAAAAGAACAAATTTGATTACATATTCTACAGCAAAATACTCTTTGATTTTTCTTTGTTCTTCTTTTAATTTTACTTTCCAAAACCTCCTGCTCAACTTCTTTATAGTCATTTTCCTTAGAATCAGCTATTGCTATCTCTGCTTCCAGCTCAGGAAGTCTAGATATGAGAACTTCAGAGTCAGCATGTGCAGTTTTATAATGAAACACTATGGGTCTGCATTTTATTGGGCAGAGTTTACATGGATACTTCATACTACCATCAAATGCATACCCTTTATCTGTATAATTAACATCTGTAGCAATTTTGTTTACATTTGAGCTGATTAATTCATTATTTTGGTTCTCACTATCACAAATTTGTATTTCTGTATCCTCTTCTGAATTGTTCATTTTAATATTTGTTTCTTTGGAAACAGAACCATTTATACTACCATTTGCCTCATTTTCAAGCTTGACATTTTGCTTATCTAACTCCTTATTTGCGCTATTTTCGGTCTCAAATTTTATTTCTGAATCATTCACGGTCATCTTTTTTCCACTCCCAGTATATTTATTTTCATCAAATTTAGACCTCGTACCACTCTTCTTTTTTGGATGATTTATAATTCCTAATTGCCATTTTGCTTTCTTTTTCTTTGTTTTCTTTTGCATGCTTGTCTTTCTAATAAGATTAAGCATAATTTGAGTTGTTTTAACATTTGCCTCATCCTGAAGTTCTACATTTTCAGTCTTAACATTTGAAATTTTATCCATCCCAGAATATGCGGACTCTTCTGTAACTTCATCTGGTTCATTTGCTTGTTTGAGTATTCCATCACTAGCAATATTGGTTTTACTAGCTTCTGGTTTTATAGATTCAAGGGAAGCTGATTCTTGTAGAGCTGATTTCACACGTACACTTTGGGCTCGTAAGGTTAATCTCTCAACAACTTCACTTATTTTCTTTCCCAGAAAATAGCTTTGTTTTCTTTTGCCTGTTTTCTTGTATAAGAAGTCTGTTCCTAAAGTTTCTTGCACAAATTTGCTTTGCATTGTATTCTGCTCTATGTTAGTGTTAGGTTTATGCTTCTGAGCATTTTTACGGTCCTTTCCACCAGTGCGTCGCATACCACGGCGTGCACTTTGTTTAGATTTTTCTTTTGCTTTAAATTCAGTTTCAGAGGAGGCACAATCTTTAATTGAGGAAATATCCTCATCTGATATTTGTTTCCTTGTTTCACTTCTCTTTTTAGTAAACTTTTTGTCCTTAAATTTCCGAGAGTGCTTCTTACTTACAACTGATGAAGTATCAGAGTCTCCTGCTGTTGTTGAAGCTTCATCTTGACATCTTGTGGCTGACTCAACTATATCATCTACATTTATATCTGAAGGGGCTTCCTTTAGAAGCCTACACATTCTGTGTCCTGTTGCAGTCACAACACCTTCACAAATAAACATTTCTCGAATATCTTCTTGAAGCAGTTCCAGTGCAGATCGTCTTTTAGAATACCTTTTCACTGGTTTTTCTCCTTTAGGAGTGCTATCTGGAATGTCTCCTTGAGCATCACTATCCAATTTGTTATTCTGATTGGTTTCTGATAATTCTGCAGTTTCTTTATCTGAACCTTCATTTCTAGGTGCATCCTTTTCTTTCTTGGACTTGTCATCTTCACTTTCATCATCAGATATGACAATCCTGTGATGTGACCTCTTTTTGTGTTTATGTGGTTCCAGGCTTGCTTTAGTTTTATTTTCAACTGTATTTTCTTGTACTTGTTTGTTGCTTTCTTCCTCTTCAGAATTGGTGTCAGAATCAGATTCTAATATTCTCTGAATTTTTTTCAATTTTTTTCCTTTCAAGCTTTCTCCTAAATTCTCCAAAAGCTTAGCTTGTTCAATGCACTTCTTGGCTTCTCCACATTGAAATGACTTCTTAATCAATGCTTCAATCCACTCCTGAGTAACTTCTTCCTTTGGTTTCAGATCTGATGACTTGCCCTCAGCTCCGGAATCCATAGCTGCCTCTGCCCTGACATCACAATCAGGTTTTCCTTTTTCCTTAACTTCCCCTTTTACCTCACTCTCTGCTTGTATTCCCACATCCTCATTAGTGGATGGAGGCAAAGTGGATGGAGGGGGAGAAGGTTCCTTAGGAAGATCACGCTTTATTTTTGGTATTCTAAATTTCTGCAAGCCATAACCTTTTCCAGTCCTAGGAGTTGCCATACTGCCATACAAATTATTCAATGGTGATACAAGCTCAGTCTCCTTGTCTTTCACTTTATTTGGTTCTGTAGAATCTCTCCTATTACTTTCCCTCTCACGTCTTTCATTGAATCTTTTTGATTCCACACTTCTTGTACTGGTTGTCTTTGAATCAGAAACTTTTCTTTCTTTTGACCTACTTGATCCTTTCTCATGATCCTCTGAATTTCTTCTTCTTCGACCTCTATCAGATATTTTACCTTCTCTTGAATTAATACCTGAATACGAGTTCTGTGTTGATACATTTGAAACAGGTGCTCTATTAATAGGAAGTTGAATATTTCCAGATCCTGTACATGATATTCTAGCATCTGCAACCCCTGGTTTGGTTGTAGGTTGTTGCTGTTGTACGGATGACAGTCCTATGGGTCTTCCTGAACTTGGATAATTGACTGGGAGCGGATTTCTTGTAGATCCATGAACTGATGGACCCGGCCAAGATGGCTGTTTAGGAACTGTGTAAGTTTCATGTGCAGGCCTTGACTGCCCCATAAATTGAAATCCATGGTCATGTCGTATAGCAGGAGCAGTGTATGCCGGGTGAACATTAGACGGGGTATTCCTAATGCCAAAATGTTCTTCAGACCTTCGTGTGCTATGTGAAGGTACACCATAACATGATGTTCCTGCCCATCTTGATTGTGATGGAATGCTTCCTGTTTGATTTCCCTGATATAATTGATGAGATGTGTGATATGGATTTGCTGATCTGGTGAATTCCTGTCCAACTACCCTTGTTGTATGGGAGGCTGGAGGTGGCAAAAGCCCACCTCCATAATTCTCTGGCTGTGGTAAACCTTGTCCATTTGGTCGCAGCCCATGTGCTGTGGGGTGTGGTAGAACTCCACTCCCAAAGCCCACTATATGAGGTGCAGGAGATCGTAGAACTGAATCCTGATAAAAAGAGCTGGGAATAAGGCCTCGATTTTGATAATCTCTTCCACTATTACATCCTGGATCAGGAATATGAGTACAAGGCTTCAGTCTTGGATCTTCAGGTTTGAGGAGAGGAGAGTCTTCTGCTCTTATATTAGAATAACCTGGGTTATGAGAAGTATTGCTTCTAGGATAAGGCACCGGTGTAGCTGTGGAAGGATCAAAATGAGCTCCATAATGTCCACTACCATGAACATCTTGGTGCTGAAATTCCCTTGGTGATAAGCAAGACATATCTGCTGTCTGTTGCCAGGAAGACTTATTGATAGCTGAGGCATTCAAAGATAAATTATCCATTAACTCTGGGGGTGGCAAAGGAAGATTATTTAAATTCTTTTCTACTATCTTCTGTAGATCTTGGGTGCTTAAGCTTGAAAGTATGCTGCCTTTATTCTTCACAGAATCTTGAAGCACAGATACTACATTCCTATCTTTGGATGTGTTTGTCTCTAAGGATGCAGCAGATTTTAAACGTGGATCCCTATTTTCTACAGCATTACCAACACTGCTATCATCTCTATCACCTTTCTTCCTAGGATCTAAGACTCTCTCTGAAGTCTTAACAGTTACACATTCCTTTGATTTATTTTTCATTTCATTTCCACTACTTCTTCTTGAGGGACTTAATAATCCAGCATCATCAGATTTCCTTCCTGAACTGTTTTCAGAAATTGTTGGCGACTTGTCTTTTTTAACTTCTGTTTTAGAATCTCCTTTATTTCTTACTGGAGATTTCACTATGTCATCTACTTTTTTCAAACCTCTCAGGGCTCCACCTTTGCTGATACCAACTCTGTGAACTTGTTGTATCTCTTCTTGCAATTTGGCTCTTAAGCTTCTTACTTTTGATTCTTCTTTCTTTTTTGGTTCTTTTGCATTTCTGTCATTTTCAGGATTAATTGTATCTTCCATTAGCTCTTCTAAATCAGCTTCAGACAGTGGCTTAGATCCTGATACTGGTGGAAACTGGAGTACATTTAAAAGTGGTGGAATTACAGGAAGTGTTTTCTTTTGAGGTTGCCGCACAGGAGAAAGAAGTCCTGAAGAATGTGAGAATGAACCTGGAGGTGAATGTAAACTGCTACTTGAGATGTTAAGAGGTCCAGCTGCAAGTGAATTCAAATTAATGTTGTTGAAGCTATTTGAACTAATCTCAGGAGACCACATGGAAGGTGATTTAAGACCTCCTTGTTCTGGATATAGATCATTACTATGGACCCGAATCTTGGAAGAAAAGCTTTCTTCCTCAGAATGCTTCCTATTCCATGAATCACTACGTTGTATTATATGCTTTGATATTTGTTTTAACTCTTGTTCATCAAGCAAAGAAGCTCCACTGTTCTTATTCCACTGACTGGGCGAATTTAATCTTTCTCCAGATTTCTGTGGTGAAGATAAACTATCCTGCTTTCTTAATAAGCTTTTCAGTCTTTCCCGACTTCGAATTAAAGCACTGATATCTAAGTCATCTGCTAAACTGTCAGAGCTGTCTTGCACTTCTGTTGCTTTACTGTCTTGAATTTCATTTGCTTTAGTTTCTCCACCTTTTGATTTGACAACCGTGTTATGCTCTCCTGAAAGTGGTACAATTTTGCTACGGGCAGCGAATGTTATTATGACATTTACAGACTTCTCTCCACTTGCTGGACTCGGTACATCAGGTTCCCTAAAACATAGAGCAACAGGATAAATTTTATTATTTGAAAGTGGAAGATACAGTGTGCGGTTGGATTAAATTAATATAGTGAGGAGGCAGCAAAAATTGTTTTCCTTAAAGGTGATCATTACATGGATTAAGTTCACAAAGAATGTAATACAGATTTGCAAAATGTTGGTTTTATAAATTGAACTATTCTTTGAATATTACAATAAATTATAACAATTGTAACAAACTTCCCTTATCTATTTGAAAAATTACAAATCCTTCAGTACTAGTTCCACAATGTTTTCAACGCATCCTTGACTGACTTACTATTTATTTTTAATGGTTACAGCTACTAGATGATGGATTGTTCGCTATCGTCCTGCCAATCTAATTATAGCAAAACAAATGTATCGAATCAATCAGCAATATTTCAAAATTCATTACACAATATCCATTTAAGATAAATATTTTCTCCCAAACCATTAAATCTTTTGGTTCATTTAACTGTTGTCATTATGACTTCTGGATTTATTTCATGGTTAAATGACCGAAAATGATCTGCCACAGTTGACATCAATTTTTTTCATATTTAATAAATGTAATTAAATAACTGTCGCATCGTAAGTTGGTGATTGGCATTTTGCCTCCATGTGCTATTCAGCTGCGAAAACAAGGAGAGGTGATAAACATGTCACTGACACGTCATTGTGGTCGCCTAGCAACCAACAATCCACCAATCAGAAGTAAATTGTTGCCATAGTAACCCGGCATGCTTATCCTACCTTGCGAACTCTATCGCACTACACCACATGCTTTATGCATGACGCTAGTCTATCGGCATGTTGAGGTTTGCAGACACTGCTACTATTGTTGTTTCGTTTATGAATCAGCGGTATCACAATACCATTGTCGTTCGTTGCCCTTTAGTATGAAATGGTATGCGTTGTTGGAAGAGAACAGGTGTGGATTTAGTTTCAAGGAATATCTTATGAGGTTTTCTGGTTTAATGACCAACCCTTATTACCTGCCTTTGTCCGGTCCAGTTCTAACATGAATAACCCTTACGGTACTTAGGGTATTTCTCCCTGTCATCACTGCCAAACTAAGAGTGTACTGCTTCAAGTAGTGAATGTTTCACAGGGTGCAAACAGCTTTACTTTTTTGCAACATAATTCATGTGTTTCAGTGATCAACTTTAGTGTTTCAGTGTTCAACTTCAGTGTTTCAGTGTAACTTTAATATGTAGCTAATAACGTTACTAATGGCTGCCACAAACACTTGTGCTACAGAAACAGACAAAGAAATTATTTGTGAAGACCACAAAAAATGCTTTTGGTTATGGAATCCCAATTAAAGGACAAGTAAGGGAAATTATATGTGCGTGTTCAAGACCATTCAAAAAAGTATGAATTGCTTGAACTGGTAAAAGCAAACTGCAGTTCCCAAAATAGATAGTTAATGAAATTGCTGCAGAAAAAGGCCGCAATTCCTACCACTGCACTTTTAATGCAATAGAGTTAATTTGGGCCCAAATAAAGGGATATGTAGCGCGCAACAATACAGATTTCACTATAATATCTGTTACAAAACTAACAGAAGAAGCAATAGCAAAAATATGTGCTAAAAATTGGGAAGATGCTGTTTGTCACACAAAAAGAGTTATAGTGGCAACATGGGAAAACGAAGGCGTTTTGGAAGAAAGTGGAAGAACTCAGAATTTCCGTGGGAGATTGCAATAGCTCTGACGGCAACGACGATCAGAAAAGCAGTACCAATGACAGCAGCGACTCTGAGATAAGCGGC
This sequence comes from Mantis religiosa, assembly GCA_030765055.1. Lineage (NCBI taxonomy): Eukaryota > Metazoa > Arthropoda > Insecta > Mantodea > Mantidae > Mantis > Mantis religiosa. The sequence goes on along the minus strand of CM060951.1, from coordinate 50,914,862 downwards.
ATATTCCCGTTGGAATAGAATGCATAGTTCTGTGCAGGTATGGCACTTTTGTTTATATAAATCTTAACTGTAGCTAACCATTTATTTTTTGTTCATTCCAAAGATTCCGTGTGCTATAATTAGTTAACTGCTCACTTAAACGTGTAGACAGTCTTACGGCAGTCTTATGATTAATACTGCAGTACGCAAATTTCTAGGAATATGTGCATGTGTATTACCACAACCAAACTTCCTTCTCCCCTCTACCCGTCATCTTCGTTGCCTAGCACATGGAGACGAATGGTAAAGTGGCAACGGTGCTATCCCCTCTCCTTCCCCACTCCTTCAACTGTCAATCACCAACTTATAATGCACCCATAATAAGTATAAACAGAATAAGTCAGATAGTTTTAATGTTTTGAGAGAAAATATCTTGGAAAATAGAAATCGCGTGATGAATTTTGAAATACAGCCAACTGAATCAATACCTACATTTGTTTTGCTCCTAGTAGATGGCAGGATGATAGCAAACAATCCATCATCTAGTAGCAGTAACCATGGAAATACAAACAGTGAGCAATGCGAGGGTGTAGTGAGAACATCAAAAAACTAATCCTGAAGGTTTTGTCATTTTTCAAACAGATAAACTTTGTCACAATTGCAATAATTGTAATATTTGTCAGTAGCTTCAGTTTTTATAAAGTAAACTATTCTTTTAATCTAAAATGTAACAGTAAAACCATCAAGAAGCTAACAGGCCACTTAGCTCGTTTATTTTATTTACAGTCTGTGCACACTAATTGCTAAAAATTATGTTAAACACTTAATACACATAAGTAAATTCTGTGCTAAACTGTACATTCTCTCACACTTTCATTTTTATGTTATTAATTTCAGGAAGCTGCTTGGTGTACGAACTCATTCTTTAAAAAATGAGTGACTTAAAACTTCTAAAGTATACTTTAAACTGCTTTGGCTAGTGACATCAATTTTAATTATAATCATATACTTTAGGATTTAATCATAGTCCCTTCTTCAGAAAACTTTGGTTTCACTGATCTGGAGTTCCCATGCTGTTAGCTTTGAGAGTCATTGATGGAGAGGGAAGGCAGAAAACGAGCCAAATCTACCTGCTAAAGGAAATGCAAAAGTTTAAGACATACAGGCAGGTTATACAAAAGTCATCTATGAACTGTATACTAAGCTATTCTATCAGCGCTGCCAAAAGAGGTTACATGCACCTTATGCACCTCAACTGACATCATTTATTTCAGTTGGAAATGATATCAACCTTATAGTAGGCAGAAATTTATTCTGACCATCTTCTTTTTCTTCTTTTATTCATGGGGTTTCTTTAGTACTAAAGTTCCTATTAGCATCAACCTCTAAGATCTTTTGCTACCATGTACTTTCCTTCATATGAACCTAGTTATACATGTTCCCTTCAAAAATTGTAGGTCCTCCTTACTTGGTCTTCTTGGATATTTCCTCTCTCTTCACCAGGTAAACCCAGTATAGCGATTCTAGTTCTTCCCAGTGCCTCACATTTAAAAAGTATGTGCTCAGCTGATTCTTCTGCATCTTGTATTTTCTACATCCATTGTATTCTGATCATAGATGTACAAAAAAATCCTGCCTCTACAATACTTAGGACACAAGCTAATTTCACATGGTTATCATTTACTCATTCAACATAGATAAACCTGAAGAAACTACATGTTATCTTCACTTAACATTCAACAACATAAGTTGGAAAAACATCACTACATACTCTATACTAAAGATTTACCAGAAAACAGTTGTATGTTCGAAAAGGAATGAGTGAATGTTCAGTTCATCTTCTGAATAGTGGAATGTTATTTTATTAATTAAAGTTATGTTTCAAAAGTTGAAATGAAGTATTAACATACATATTATTATATTTTTCTTTTCCTCTGTGTTTGTGATACAAATGTGAGATAATGTCCATCAAAGCAGGGACAAGTGATTTTTGTATAAACAAATGTGAAGAAATTAATTCATAGTAGGAGGGGGAGGGAGGGAAACCCAATCAGAATTTAGCACAGCTGTAAATTTCTCAAAAACAAGGAAGTGACTGTGCAAGCTTGTGGTGTATGAAGTCACAATTAACCCTTTCACCGATATGGATGTCATATGATGTTCAAGTTAAAATACCCCAAACCGATATGCACATGTATAGATGTCCTGCGCATACATGCATTTAATGCTCATTTAATGCCAATTATTTTAATCTTCCTATTTTACAATAAATTTAAATTAGTTCTATAAGGGATGTAAACGTACTCTTAAAGGTTTCTTTTTGAACTGTACACCTCCAAACCTGGATAAACACCCAGGGGCACGTCTGCAGATTCACACCAAATAATATTTGTTTCCTTGCAAACTTCATTTTTGCAACACACTAGACATTTTCCAAATGGTTGCCACTTTGTGGGTGGTATCCTTTCAGGGAGGTGTTTTTTCTCAACTATGAGGGGTGATGTCGTGGTGAATTTTTACCCCTCCAGTATAAACAGGCCTCTGAGTATTATAGTACTCAATTAGGTTATGAGCTATTTATACGTGCAAGTACAGGTAGGTGAATGTCTTGCATGAATTTACAGCTCTGAAAATTACTAAACAATTGTGCATGGTTACATCCAGTGGTATAAAAATACATTTTTTACCATTTAACTGTTTTTCGTTAACAGGGATAGCTAGTAATAGCTGATCCACATCACCCATATTTGACCCACCATTTCCCCAAACAATGGAGTAGCTAATATGCCATCTGTAGACCAGTACACGTCTAATATAGGCTTACAAAATATAACATTTGCACTGTCCACTTCTGAATTCTCCTCTTAGCCCTACATTGCCTTTTAGAGGTCAGGGCTTCTTTCATCCTACTCACATATACCTTAACACCATTTTCTTAAGATAAGTGAAGCTTTTTGTTAGAAAAATTTATATTTGTGTAATATTCATTGCTTCACTGTAGCTAGTTTCATTTTCTATGTAATCTCCTTCATAATCGCACAAAAAATCTTCCAGATTTTCTACAGTAATATCAGAAGCTCGTACACATCATACGCAAGCTAATTTATTAGCTACATTACCGGGATAAGCCATGGTATACATTTAAATTTCAAATGTGCCATTCATTTAGCTCTTGATAGCTATAAGAAATCACTCTGAACACAGAGAGAGTATAAATAACTAAAATACTGAGTGAAAACAGCTGCATAAGGCTACCAGAAACGTTGTAATAACAGATCTGTAATAACAGATGCTGACAGAGAGTTTTCTTTCCAGCATGTGTGTGTAGCGCAACATATATTCGTATATAGAATAAAAAGAAGTATTTCAGAAAGTGGAATATATTCGTATGATTATCACTTGGTATAGCATAAACTAAAAGCTAAAACCTTAAACCGGAGAAGTCACTTGCGTAGCTATACATACATTCTAAAAACACTTTTTAAACCAATTCTCGAACTGTAAAAACACTTAAGCTCCACTTACTTTTTAAATTAGGATATATTTCAAGAACACCGCGTCCCCATCCTCAGCTGATGTTCTACTGGTTCTTCAAGTGACCGCCTTCCTCTCCTGGCGCTGTTAAATGAGTTGAATGACGTCATCTACTATTGGAATTTCGTAGTTCATTGCTCTCTTTTTGTTCTTCAAAATGTGTATATTTTCCCAAACTGTTAATTCCCAATACTTTTTTGCCGGTACCAAAAATTTTATGTCTTTGGAAATATGATTTTTTGACCAGAAGTGATGGGCTATGGCCGATTTATCTGTCTGTTTGTATTTAATACATCGCATGTGTTCTTTCATCCTTGTTTCTAGGTTTCTCTTTGTTTTTCCAATATAAATTTCGTGGCAATCCTCACATCTTACGCTATAAATTCCGGATAGATACATACACATTTTGAAGAACAAAAAGAGAGCAATGAACTTCGAAATTCCAATAGTAGATGACGTCATTCAATTAATTGAACAGCGCCAGGAGAGGGAGGCGGTCACCTGAAGAACCAGTAGAACATCAGCTGAGGATGGAGACGCGGTGTCCTTGAAACATGTCCTAATTTCAAAAGTAAGTGGAGCTTAAGTGTTTTTACAGTTCGAGAATTGGTTTAAAAAGTGTTTTTGATTGATGAAGCTCCACTGTTTATAAATACTTCTATTTATAGTTTTATTATACATACATTCGTTCGTATACACACAAAACTAAATGATTTTAATATTAGGTGCATTCGGCGCAAAAAATGACTTTTGCTACAGTGAAACAAAGTAGTGAACTTTTAACAATTTATTAATGTAGTCTCTATTTTATTGTAACTGTAGATTTATACTGCCTTTAATGGGTTTTAAATCAGTTTTTGTTTCGTTTAAGTAACTTAATAAATATGGAAGATACGGAATTGTATTTATAATGCATTTTTACAGCATTTAACCATTTAAATGTCTTGTTCTGTTTATTGGGTATCCGCTTCCGGCCCCTGAAGGGTTTAAATGGCCATTGGCGAAACGGTTAAAATGAGTGAAAAAATCAAGTTAAAGTGTAAAGCACATTGTACTTCTCAATAATTAAACATTCTACAAATTTTATAGAAGCATAAGCACATAATCCAGTGCAAGCAAATCAAATTACTTGGGCTAAGAGAAACCAAATATAAAGGAAAGCACTCCACTTTCTGAAATACTTCTTTTTATTCTGTTGTTTATTGTTGTTGCAGTATTCTCTCTGGTGATGGAACTATGAGCTTCTTTATAAAATTATCAACTTACTAGCAAGGGATATGAATCTCACAAAACAGCAATCTGAGGTACTGGGATCACAACTGCAACAATGGAATTTACTAACTCCCAGCACCAGAATTTCAGTATTGAGAAAGAAGCAGAGATTTCTGGTTATTATGCAATGAAAAATTCCCTTTGTGCATGCACACATATACTAAGAGATTCAAAAGATCCAAACCAGCTGTGTAGTGCTGCTTTGCCTGTCTGCTCCCTTGGCACTTTTTGAAAGATAGAGATAATGAAAGATTTTGAAAGATACTATGAAACAAAGTTAACTGATAAGGAACAAGCTGTTTGGAAAGCCTTTCAGGTAGTGATGATGGGATTCCTTGGGAACAATGAAGCACAAAATTACCGACAGATGATTCAAGAACTTCAGGTCAGCTAATGAAATCTAAGATATATAGTGTGATCCATATAAACCTGAACCACTTCAATAGGCCATAACTTTTGAACCAATAATAGGATACACGTGCATCTTTGGGAGAATATAATACACAATTGGGAGATTACATTACACTAATAAATACATAAAATATGAAGCTATTAACAGTGAAGCAAGCAAATATATACAAATATAACAATTTGTAACTTAAAGCTTCACTTACCTTATAAGAAATGATGATAATTTTTTTATAAATTGTCCAGGATTGCGATTTCATGTAAAACTTATACACATCTTCAGCCGGACACAAAGCTGTCATCATCGTACGAACGCTAGATGTTGATATGTTCTTATTAGTACTACCAAATCTGAAAATAAACCTTAAAAACAGAATCGACTGCTGGTATTTCAAAATTCATTACACGATGTTTGTTGTTTAAAATAAACATCTTTTCCCAAACTATTAAATCTATCGGACCATTTAATTGTTTTAATAATTTAACTTCTGGATTTATTTCATGATTTATTTATTTCTGAATTTATTTATTTTATTTTATTTCCATGAAATAAATACAGAAGTTAAATTATTAAAACAATTAAATGGTCCGATAGATTTAATGGTTTGGGAAAAGATGTTTATTTTATACAAACATCGCGTAATGAATGTTGAAATTTTGCAGTTGATTCTATTTTTAAATTTTATTTTCAGATTTTGGTTGTACTAACAAGAACATATCAACATCTAGCGTTCGTACGCTGGTGACAGCTTTGTTTCCGGTTGAAGATGTGTATAAGTTTTATATGAAATCGCAATCCCGGACAATTTATAAGAAAATTATCATCATTTCTTATAAGGTAAGTGAAGCTTTAAGTTACAAATTGTTATAATTGTATATATTTGCTTGCTTCACTGTTAATAGCTTCATATTTTATGTATTTATTAGTGTAATGTAATCTCTCAATTGTGTATTATATTCTCCCAAAGTTGCACGTGTGTCCTATTATTGGTTCAAAAGTTATGGTCTATTGAAATGATTCAGGTTTATATGGATCACACTGTAGATGTCCCTCAAAATTAACTTTCTTGATTCACATCTATAGTTTTTCCCAGAGAACTTGGGAGCTTAAATGATGAAGACAGTGAAAGATTCCGTCAGGATATGCAGATGGAACACAAGTATCAAGGTAGATGGGATCGCCATATGATGTGCGATTATTGTTGATTTTTAATTAAAGAGAGTGACAGGGCTACCAATGGAATAAATAAAGCTGTATGTGAAAGAATAACTGTTATACCAAGATACATTTTATTAAAGCATTTGTTTCAGTCTACTACTGCAGAATTTATTTTTGTTTAGTTCTGATGTTACTTTAATTATTGATTTGACTTTGTTTGGTCCCATTTTCAAGTTTTTTAGTTAGATAAAGCAATTCTTAAAAATTAAGTAAAAAGTAAGAATTTTATTTTTTAAAAAAAGAGAATTTAGGCTTCTTTATTTTACTGTGTTATTTTCTGTGTAAAACAAGCATTTTATATCCAGGATGGGTATTTTAAATGAATATTTATTATGTTATTTGAATCATAGGCAAACAAAGGGAAATATTTTGTCACTTTTGTAAAAATCTGCTCAGTTCATTTCCGTGATTTTGTTGAAATGTCCTCTTTTTGTTCAAGTGACAGACAAAAATTTGACTACTCTGCAAGCAGAACGAACATATCACAAGCTTGGCATAGAAACTGTTAACTGAACACACTTGCACTTCAACTTAAAATAGCTTGTCATCCAAATGAGTGGTTGTTTGAAGGGGAAAATGTTCTGACTCCATTTCTATATTAAATTTGCTTTAAGAATATGTCTTGATGTAAATAGACAGACATGGAAGTACACTAAATGTGTACTCACTGGCTAACCATGCCACCTAAATAGTACATCAGTCCCAAAATAATCAACTTTAAACTACTAGATTTCATTTCTTTTATCTAAAAATTTATATTTAATGTTTTATTACACAGAATTACTGCAAAGTGAGTAATCAACAATGAGCAAACTGAATGCACAGGTTGCCTTGTATTAACTTCCGAAATGTAGGATTTTCGTAATAAGTAGATGGTTGAACACCTGGAATATGTGAAACATACCAAAGACATTTAATTCTGTCATTCAACATTGATAATTCAACTTAAAATGTTCCATGTATAGCATTGATAAAACTGTTGTTGCTGGATGTAGAAATTCTAATCAAAGGCATATCACCATGATAGCTCAAAGGTAAAGGATTGTCACAGAAAGCTAAATATAGATAGTTTTAGTCCTGCAGTAGCATTAAATTTTCGAGTCGGCTTCATCACTATAATTTTAATGCATATGATCAGTATGCATGTGCTATGATACTGCCTGCTAAATATACAACAGCCACAGTTCCAGTAGAAAGAGGCATCTTATCTTGCTGATAAGGTGCATCTTACTGCTGAACTACATGCAAGAAAGATTCAGAACAGTTAAAATGCTGTTGCTATGCAACTGTTTGAAGTTTTCTTGCACATGCTTCACCAGAAAGGTAAATCTCTTTGCCAAGATGCCTCCTTTTCAGCACAGCCAAGGCCATTTATGGTTGGTATATATAACTAAACAATTTATGCTTTATGCCTGGTAGTGATTAACTATGAAGACTGGAAAGTTGATTTAAAGATAGGAACCATTTAGGTATTGAAAATCGGCTTCAAAGTTTTCTGGAATAAATAAATAAGTTAAGCAGTTAAATGCCTGTTTGTGCATCTCGGCATTGAACCTTTGTAGAGGCAAATTTGCATGTAAAACCAAAGATATGTGTATTAAGATTTTGGATAGCTCTTACCAGTTATGAGAAAGTGATCAATAATGAGCAGGTCTTCTGAGGGCATTCCCCAAAAATTCAAGATATATATTTTATTTCTCATGAAAACATCTTAAACATATGGTATTTTAATCAAAACTATTAGAGCCATTTTTCAGAAAATCAAAATGTTTGAAAAATTCCACATAAAGGTTAGTTTGGAGTAAGAGGATTTTTTCAAATCTTCGTGTTCCATCCTTGAAAGTTATAAATTAAATATAGTTTTGTAAAACCATTTTGTTTTTTAGCGATGTGGTTGAGGACACATACACATACATATGTTTCTCTAAGAATACCAACCCCCCCCCCCCCCCCAGGATTATGGGATCCAAGACTATCACTTCAGCTGAAATATTGATATTGATTTTTGTATGTGATACAGTACTTCCCCCACTCTTTATACATAGAGAAAGTAAAAAATAAAAAGGGCTACATAGTTTCATATACAACAATATCATCATTAAACTTACTTTTCTTTTCTTGAAGGACCTTCTTCTTTCTTGTTGCTAGAGGATGTTGATTTATTGACGGTATTCTTATTATCTACATTCTTTTGTTTTGGAGATGCTGACTTCTCTTTGCTGGTGCCCTGAAATCAGAAAAAGCAATGAGTCTGCAACCATATGATTACCTAGTTTTGCCATAAATACTGTTACAAATTTTTGACACGTCCAGTACATCCGGTTTGGCACATGAACAACTGCGTGTGTGCACACCTTAATCTTGAACAACAACTAGCTTGTCTTTGAAAGAGGAAGTATTCACCAAGTTTCACCATGCAATGGAGTGATTATGAAAATTGTGTAGCTGTCACTGCATTGCATAAATTTGGAAAATCTGAAGTGACATTCTCCAGATGCTACAAAAGCTGAAAATCAACCGTATGTTTGTGTATCGCAACATTGAACAATTCACTGCAACTGGGGTTGTAAAGGATCGGCCGAGGAAGGGTCGACCATGCAGTGTCAGGACTCCAGCAGACCAAAAAGCAGTGGCGGCTCGTGTTTGGAGAAATCCCATATGGAAACAGGCTTCTTGTCCCATTAAATGAACACTTCAAAAAGGACAATGTCCAGGCTTCTTTTAGGGGACCTTGGACTAAGGGCTTATCGCCGACGTAAAGAACATTATCTTGACACATGCCTAAAGAAGCTGAGAGTGCTTAAATGTTGACATCTCCTACAGTGCTAAACTTACAATGATCATTGGAATATCCTCTTCACTGATGAAAACGTTTTCACCATTGAGGAGTCTTTCAATGTGCAAAACGACAGGGTTTAAGCATCATCATCATCATCATCATCATCATCATCATCATCATCATCACCATCATCTTCATCTTGGGAAGCCAGCAATAAGGTTCCTAAAGTTCATAGGGCCCATCAGCCCTCCTCAGTGATGGTGTGGTGGAGAGTGAGCTTTCCTGGTACACCCCGCTACATTTATGAGAAAAGGGCATTAAAACCAGCGCCAGAGTGTATGAAAGCACTGTTTTGGAGCCTATTGCCAAGAACTTGAGTGGCACATTGTTTCAAAACCAACCATGGACTTTCCAGCAGGATTCTGCCCCTGCCCACAAGGCCAGGTCAATACAAGCATGGCTTCAGCATCACATCTCTGACTTCATTTCGGCTGAAGATTGGCCCAGACCTGAATCCATTGGACTACCGATTATGGTCACTGCTTGAGGGCATCATCTGCAAGAGGAGAAACCCTACCATTGGAAGTTTAAAGCATTCCTTGTTGTCAGCATTGGCAGATTTCTCCCTGGATATCATCCGTTCTACCATAGATGAGTGTCCACAAAGACTCAGAGCCTGCATCCGAACAAAAGCTGGCCATTTCGAAAAGTGATTTGTGCTGGGTGTAATGAATGCCTGTAAGTACAACATACTAAAAGCCAATTAAAACATTTTGCATTATATTTGCGTTTTTCACTTTTCAGGTTGTAACAGTATTTATGGCTAGACTAGGTATATTAAATTTTCTGCACCATCATCACGAGTTTAGGCAATTAGGCCCACCAAAAATCAATGGCTATTTACAACAAACTTCACTTATTCTTAATCTAAAGCACCAGCCTCATTCAGAAATAACAAAGTAAGATTAAAAATCTGATTATGTCGCATGGTCTATCCATAAAATAGTAGATATCTAATATTAAGCAGTTGGCAATGAAGCCATTCACTCTCTTGCACTCCAGGATTTTGATATTATGCTGGTAAGTTGACTAAATGTTGGGTAGATGAGTAGGTGGTTTTTATCCATATTTTCTTTAGGTGTAAAGAGATAAAGTGTAAACAAGATTTCACACTATACCAATCCTGAATAAATGAGACAGTCATGGCCTGTTAGAAGTCTGAAAGCTGCAATAGAGCTTTTTCTTGGTAGTGTATTGATTCTATATTACATAAATTTTCCCATAGTTTTCCTTTTGTTGGTAATACATTATCTTCTTTAATTTTTTGGTTATATGTTGATATAATTATTCTTTTGATAGTAATAATTTAGTGGCTCAAATGAATTTGACCTAACTTTACTGTCTTTTTTGGCTAGAAAATCAGCTGTTTCATTACTATGTATTCTGCAATGTGATGGTATCCCCTTAAGTATTAATCTTTTATTTAAATTAAGTAAATTTTACTTTATGATTTTATGGCATTCTGCAATATTTAGGTTTTTAGGTGTTATATCAGATGTTATGGATATTATAGCTGCTTTAGAATCAGATAATCTATCTATAAAATAGTAGAAATAGAAGTTAAAATCTCTATAGGCACAGCAAATTTTGATTGGGTTTGTAAAAACCATCCTTTCATATCAAACTGTATAATGACAAAATACAAGAACAAAGAGATGAGAAAATAATATTAACATGTATAATACCACTGAAACTTTGTTACAAATAAGAACCACTTAAAAGTAGTTAAAATGAATAAAGTATATATATATTAAAAAATACACTTAAAAATATGACCAGAAACTGCTCACCTTGTCAACTTGAGCCTTCAGCTTCTGCAGCACTTCCTCACATTGTTGAAGTATTTCTAGTTTGAGCCTAAAAGATGTAAAAGTTAATTTAAATGTTCTATCAAGTATTAAATTTTGCATTAAAATATAAAAAGGAATAAAAATAATTTACAATTAACTGTTGCACAGTCACAGATCTTAAGAGCACAAACCATGAGCCTCCGTAGGGTTGTTCACCTATAAAGCAATGATATGCAGGCAAAGTTGTTACCTGCTACAACCTAACACTCTTTGTACAGTAAGGAAGAAATGTTAGTCTCTACTGCTGTTGTAAGAGAGGTGAAGGAAAGGATTATTTCCTCTCAATCAGTCTTTAGTGTTTGATCAGATGTTTTACATCCATAAAATTTTAATTTTTTTAAATTTTAATTTGCCTGGAAAGAATGTAAGTCTTATTAATACATGTTAGTAGTTTGGCCTCAAATGAATTTTTCTAAAAATTCAAATAAAAAAGCTATCTCTTTTGAGAACAGTCTGCCCTTGTTGTTGGAACTATATAAGAGGACTATTATAGCCCAACAGTCAATCGAGACGGAGTTGACATGAATGTAATTGAGACAGATAGCACAATGCAGTCAACTCAGTCGAGACAAAGGCCACAACATGCAGAGTTCAGTAGGAGAGGCGTCTTCAGTAGTTGAATGCAGCTAGCTGATCATCCAAGCAATAAGAAATTGTTCTACAAAAATGGAATAATCATTTGTTACAATGGTGTCAATATTAGGACTGAACACACAATTGAGATGATGAAATGAAGACCATGAAGTCTGAAATCAAGAAGAGGACACAATGGAGGACATAACGAAAGTATTTTTAGCTCAAATGATGACCATGAAGTCTGAAATGAAGATAAAACACGAAGATGGAACCCAACATGAAGATGGGAAGTGAAATAACAGTGAATTCTGCAATGGAGAAGATGTACACTGAGATAAAAACCAAAATGTTCAAGAAAATGATGGGACTATTGACCAAAATTTATAAATAACTGACCAATGTAAAGGACGGCATGGAATAGCTAAGTAGAAATGTGGAAGATCTTGGCCAATGCATTAGAGCCCTGAAAGCTCAATGGCAGTACCAAGGAACTGAACTTTGTGATGGGAAAAATGCTCAATAAAGGATGAAGGACTAAAAAAAAAAAGTGTTTATTTATAACGCTGTTAGCTGCCAGCATATTGGGATTTCAGCCTGCAGGAATACTTTCACATGCAGCAAATCTACTTACGTGGGAGTCACTTCAAAGCACATTTAAAAACCATCAGCCTGGCTTAAGTTTGAACCCATTCCTTAAGTTCCTGCACATAACTTATCAGCTGTCTCTCAGAGTGACCTTTGCTCACTATGCTGTCTCAACCGACTTGACTGTTTGGTCATTACTGACTTTTCTTGGTGTTATCTCTGTCTCGACTTCATTCACTTTCAACTTTGTTTTGACTGACTGCTGACTCAGCAACAAAGGTGGACTGTTCTCAAAAGGGATAGCTGTTCTCAAAGTTTAATTTATAAGAACTGCATGGAAGCTACTCATTTCAGTTGGTCATTGAACCTGTTCTTGCTAAAATGGAAAAAGTGTGTTGTTCAGTGAATCACTTTTTACCTTTGTATAGAAAAACTTGAGGAAACAAAAGCAAAATGGGATGCTGTTTATGTGAAATGAAATGTGTAGTGTTTAACGCCCGCTTTTACTACATACGGCACCGCAGGCGGTGACACTGATGATACATGAGATGAAGATGGAGCACCGGTGGAATGAGATGGCGGGGGAAACCGGAGGTCCCGGAGAAAACCCGCCCCAGCGCCGTGTTGTCCACCACAAATCGGATGCTGTTTATGGGAACCTTTTGCCATCTACAACAGATATTGGTTCAGCAACTTTAAACATAGTATAACTCCATTTCTGGTGAAAGCCCAGTCTAATATATATGATTATCAAGGAAGTAATTGAAAAATTTCGCAATATGAGTTTCATTGATTGTCAAATAAAAGTTCAGGAAGTAGCAGAAGCCATAGTCTCTTGATAGGAATGGAAATTCATATTTTCTGTGGCAAGTTGCAGATGAAAAAATTGTTGGCCCAAGGTGTGCCAAGCTTGCTTACAGTGGAAACAACAGGTAGGTGTGACTTTCAACTTCAATGCTTTATTTGGAGGTTATTTGTGTCAAGTTGTCAGAGTTGATAAGACAGATCCATCATTATACTCTGGTAACAAAGCCACCATCAAAACAATGGTTTGCTTTCAGTGAATTTACTTCGAAGAAAGCAATGACAGTCTCATAATGACTCGCATAATGACTCAATCAAGTCCAAAAGTGTCATGCAGAAACCTGTTCAAAAATCTGAAGATATTAACTTTACCATCCCAATACCTGTATGAAATAAATATATACATCCACTCAAATTTTGATACAATTTATAATTCACAAATGCAACATAATCATGGAACGAGAAATAAAAATAATCTAAAACCACCCAAGCACAGATAAGCACTGTCTGAAAAAAGCCCACAATATGCAGTAATAAAAATATATAATAAATTACCTTTAAGAATCTGTGAAATGAAAAACCTCAAATGCTTTAATAAAGCAATAAAAAAACTACTAATGGACAAAGCATATTACTCGATTACTAAATATATGGATGATAAAATTGAATTATAATAAAAAATTTTGTCATTCTGTGATTCTAATATTGGGACAATATTATTCCAAGGGCATGTCCTAATTATAACAATACTTGTATATACTTTATATTAGTAATTATATTATTAGTATTTATATTATTAGTGTTATTGTTATTTTGTGTAATATTATTTTAAATTTTCTACTGTTGACGAGTCACCTGTTTACAGAGTTTTTACTATTTGTAAGCGTATGTGACAATAAAGCATCTTATCTTATCCCAAAAAATGATGGCAAAGATTTTTATGATGCAAAGCGGGTCACACTCTCTGATTTCTTGGATAAATATTACAATACCACAATGAGTTATTCATCTGATTTGACATGAAATTAATGGAGACACTGTCCCATTTGATGAAGAAAACAGCACTTTTCACAATTGAGAACAGCACATTTATCCCATGTTGTCACTACCAAACAACATGAATTGCATTAGCTCCCTGCAATTTCTTCTAATTCTCGAACATGAAGAAATGGCTCACAAGAACAAAATTTAGGCCAAATAAGGCTATATTAAGACAGATGTGTATTTTACAAAGCTTGCCAGCATCTATTTTATGTAGATGTTAAAAATGACATGGGGAGAAGTGCATACCCCTAAGAAATGAGAAAACATTAGCGTCTTAATTTATAGCACAAGTACTCGGGTATAATTTTGTATTAGTAGACAACCATAAGATAGATAAAGCATTTACTACCAAAAAATGTACAATCTATAAAATATACAATTTCAAATAAGTTTTCTTGTGGCATCAGCTATTTCTGAGATATTATTTACTGGTATGGACTTGTTGTTCTAGAGGTTCTCTGGCTTCGAGCCAGGTATAGTGATGTAGAGCCATCGACATTTCGGGAGTGTGCAGCGCTCCCATCAGATCATATTGGTATGGTCTCTCTCTCTCTCTCTCTCTCTCTCTCTCTCTCTCTCTCTCTCTCTCTCTCTCTCTCTCTCTCTCTCTCTCTCTCTCTCTCTCTCTCTCTCTCTCTCTCTCTCTCTCTCTCTCTCTCTCTCTCTCTCTCTCTCTCTCTCTCTCTCTCTCTCTCTCTCTCTCTCTCTCTCTCTCTCTTTGTTTCTTGCAATTTGCATGGAGAATATGAAATTTCAAGGCTAATATGCAGCATATGTGCAATGATTTACACATAGGCCAGTCCAAATGTACACCAATTGGGAAACCATTGAAGAAATATGAAAGCCAACTACTAAACTGCATAAACAATGCAAAACATTGATTGATAGATCTTGTTGCAATCAATTGGTGTTGCAGTTAGGTGTTCAGAGCAAACCAAGAACTGGAAAACCAAAAGTGTTAATAAGAATAAGATAAATAATACAATTTAGTACAAGGCAAACCAAAGAAGATAAAGAAGTGCCATTAATATTTTGGTCAGCAATGTGCTGAGGACTTATCAAGAGGAGGGATATCAAGGCGCCCCACTGAATACATTAAATAAACACTAAATAAATAAAATAAGTAAAGTAATTTAAGTTTCACAAAATAAAGAAGCTCACTTCTGAAAGTTTTTTCCTCTAAAATAAGTCTTCAATATGTTTCAATTGGACACTCAATGACTTTATTTTTCAGCAGAACTATGCACCAAAAATTAGAGCCTGTAATACTTGACTGTGTACCTTCATATTGCCAAACAATTTGGCATGTAAACAATTTTTTGGAACCAGTGGATGAGATATACCAGTAAGGGTTGTAAATATTGTCTTGGACCTCAAGTCTCTCACCTTCCACTAAGCACTGGAAACATGTCATTCGTTAACCTGATTGGTCAGTGAGGATACTCAATTACTTATTACAAATAGCAGAACTAGAATGTGTTTGTTTTACAGCAGTTTTCATTCAGAAGTGAAGAGAAATGTTTTATACAAGTACCTGTTTATTGTTCTCATGATGGTGAAATGTCGGGCATAGATTCTTCAGCAGACTGCAGTGATATATCACTGTGAGTTATATTCACTGCAGTCTACTGAAGAGGGAAGCATCACAAAAGAGTGACTCACTCCTTAATTTGCTATTTGAAAACTCCAGATGCCAATTTGTTTGGCAATACCTATGCTGAGTATAATGATGTATACGTAGGAGTGAACAAAGTACATGATAGTCTTTGTGCATACTATGTATGAATAATAATAATGATGATGATGATTTTGATGATGATGATGATGATGATGATCATAATAATAATAATAATAATAATAATAATAATAATAATAATAATAATAATAATAATAATAATAATAATAATAATAATAATAATAATAATAATAATAATAATAATAATAATAAAAATTGCATAGCAAAGTCTCAAATAGGAAATTTGCC
Source organism: Mantis religiosa (assembly GCA_030765055.1). Classification (NCBI taxonomy): domain Eukaryota; kingdom Metazoa; phylum Arthropoda; class Insecta; order Mantodea; family Mantidae; genus Mantis; species Mantis religiosa. The sequence continues at coordinate 50,898,768 of CM060951.1, read as the reverse complement.
CCATTTGCTCCCTCCAAAAATGACCGAGACTAGAATTACAGTACCGTTGAGACATACTTCTAGCTTAGTTTCTGGACTGGGCGTGTGATATAAGCAGTTAAAATTACGAATATACTTTGTGGAATATTGAATAATCCCATTGAATACTATTTTCTTAGCAATTGTTTTCCAGATAATAAACACAGAAATCTTCTCCTTATCCTTTACATAGAAACTCAAGGGCCTAGTCAGACCAGAACTTAGTGTGAGCCTTCTTTGCTGCGCTTATGGCTAGACAATTGATAATGTCTACACTACTTACTGAAACCCAGACCTAATACCTGTGCTATGTGAACTCCCACAGCTACAAGTCATTGGGGTATGTGATCTCGAATTTTAGAGTTCCTCATGGTCTGCTGGGAAAATGAGAATCAGTGGAGAATTTACTGTCATACCAGCATGTTGCCATTGTAACTCAGTAATAAGAACTCCCAAACTCCCAGGTGTAGTGCAGAAGATCCATAGTTCAAATCTGACTGAGTTATTACTCCATGAACAATGTTACAAAGGACATTAAGATTATTAAATAAACTCACTCTTCTTTTGTTATTTTATGAGGCTGTGAAAGCATGAGTAATTATTCTTATGTTGACAATGTTTGAGCTACTAAAATTACCACTGACAAAGATATTGGTGATCCTCCAAGATTTGCGGGCTTTACATAAAATAAAAGTGTGTAAAATGGAGTGAAATTTTTAATTCTTAGCTTGCGTAAAATACTATCTGATACTAGATACAGTAAATGTTCTTATTCTGTCACCTCAATTTGTTAAAGAATATACTGGGCCTGAAGATATCCTAATCACTGACAGATCTCTTTATGATAAATCACAGTGCAGGAGTGCTAAGTGAGCAGTGGAAGAAGAATGTTGTATCCAAAGGGAGCTCCAATAGTGAGGACAAAAGTGAAGAACCACCAGCAAAGAGAGAGGAAGCTGCAGTATTCAAAATTAGAATAAGACTATTCATGATGAAGAAATTTATCAGAAGAAAAATTGAACTTTTTTTTTTTTTTTTTTTTTTTTTGTAATTTATGTCCTCCAATGTTAAGTCACATCGGACGATGAATGAAATGGGTTAAATGATGCTCAAATGGGCCCAGGGTCCATAGAGCTTAAGAGTTACCCGAAATTCGTCTTTCAGGATAAGGGAAAACCCTGGAAAACGTCTTATTGAGATAGCTCACCCTGACCAAGATTCGAACTTGGGACCTCTTGAACGTGAGGCAGACTTGCTACCATCTATGTTAACGAGGCGGGCAAATTGGACATAGGATTTATGTTACATTTGGAGAAATTTAGTAACAGTGATGTACATATTAATTCATAAATTATTTGCAAAGACTTTTTTTACAAAATGGACATAGCACATTTAAGAATTAATATTAGTAAAACATCATGCTGTTACTAATAAGATAGGACAGAACTAAAACAAGCAGCTTTGGATATTGAAACATGTTCAAGAACTTGCAAAAAAAGACAAACAAAATTGATGGAGTGGAACGATGCATAGAAGACAAGCTGAATAAAACAGAGAAATAAAACAAGACTTCAGAAAAGATATACAAGTAATAAAAATAGAAATACATGGAATAACAGAAAGTTCCAAATTTAAATGATAGATCAAAACAATGTTTAAAAATACCAAGGAAAAAGTCTACTAACTACAGGTTATCCAATACTGGATGTAAATGAATGAAAGAATTACATTTAGTTACCTTTACATTTACCCATATTACAATTTTCTTTTAATTGGAGAGCTTTAAATTTATCTTAGGGTTCATACAGCCAAACATGTGTTTATATTGTGTATGTGAACCTTCCCATCTCCAACTTCCATTTGTGCAAATTTATTTCCTACCTTTCCTTGAACCTATCCTGCTTCTACTCTCTCCTTTGATTTCTATTTTAGCTCCCCCTCTTTATTTACTTTACCTCCTTCTCAACTTATCTCCTCTTTGCTCTTATTAAACAAATTTAATTATACACTTCCCTAATCTTCTCTACCCCAATTTCATTATTTTACTATAACCTAACTTCTATCAGTTTTTCTCTATTTACCAAAAATTTCATCTTATCCCTGACTAAAATTTATTACTTGATATTATACTGTTATTTCTGACTCACTCTTTTACTAACTTGTTTAATTTTTAATTTCTTAAGTGCTTTCATTCCATTTTTAAACTTACCCTTACCACTTTATTGCCTTTCTTTCCCACTTTCCTTCCCGATCAAGAAGTAACTTTAAGAAATTATCCAATTACAATGTTCATCATAAACAGCGGTTACATACAGTAATATTTATACACATAAGTGAATAAAAATAAAAGTGAGGGTGGCTTAGTAAAGTGTACTGTTATTTCTAATTATAGTAATTTTAGCAGTATTACAAATTTAAGCAATTCAACTGATCTATGAAAAGAGTAGTGAGTAAATAATAGCCTTTTTGAGAGTTTCAGACTAGTTGAAAATATCTACATCCTAATAATATTGTCACCCGAACGTCGGAACACCCTATAGAGCGGGCAAGCAGGAGAGGGTCGGCGTTCGCCACTCCCCCCCCCCCCTCGTTTGTCTTATAGTGGTGACAAGGGGTGGCTGGGAAAAAAACATCACTGCGCCGTCTCCTTCTGTCCCACCTGTGTTCTCGAACTTGCGGGATATTTCATCTAATCTAGAACCTTCCAGATCGGCTAGCTGACCCTATATAAGCAACATGTCGGGCAAGAGGAGTTAGTCAGTCAGTTCTTGGCATAAGAATGCAGTGCTAGTGTACGACGAGAAGACTGTGTGAGTGCATCGGAGGATTGTACGTAATTACGAGTGCAAGTGAAATTGTAACGGACGAACTGGTGAATCGTAATTGTGTGCATTACGTAATTCTGTGTAATTGGCAAGAGTTCAACTGTAAGTCGGTGGAAATAAAGAACATTTTTGAGTGGTGCAATTAGACTTTTCATTTCACGAACCCACAAAGTCACAATATAAAGGGTTTCATAATCTGTGTATCTAGGGTAATATCCAATTCCTTTTAATAATATGTATTTCAAAAATTTTGAATGTACTTTATTTATTAAGGTTATATGTTTTACAGTTCAAGGATTCCAAATTGTAGATGCATATTCCAAATTTTGTCTAAAATATGAGTTGTAAAGTCAAATTCAAGTTTTTTCTTTAAATGAAAAAGAATTTTGAATAATGAATCCTAGATATTTTAGTAATTTTCCTACAATTAATTTAATATGTCTGTTGAATTTGAAGTTTGTTGCAAAATGTACACCTAGATTCTTTATTTTAGCCACTTCAATGAGTGGTGTTCTATTGATATAAATTCATTTCAGTGGATTTTTGCTTCTAGTGAAGGACATTTTTACACTTATTAATATTAAATGGGAATTTGTTTTGTTCCATGCATATAAAGTGTCCAGGTCCTGCTTAAGTTTTTAGCAATCTATGACATTATTGATTCTTTTATATAGTTTAACATCATCAGCAAACATTAATATTTTGGTATACTGGGTAAATCATTTATAAAGCACAAAAAGAACAAAGGTCCTAAGTTAGAACAGTGAAGAATCGTTGAATTGAGATTTAAATTGGCAAGACATAGAATTCTTATAATAGACTACATGTGATCTGTCTTTTAAATATGATCCAAACATTTTCAGTAAGTGAAAAGTAAAACCTAATTTAGATAACTTAGCAAGAGAACAGTCATGATCAACTATATTGAAAACCTTTTGGAAATCAGAGTATACTACGTCTACCTGTTGACACATATTCAGTAAAGTTAAAAAGATTTGTAACACTTGACCATTTAGGCATGAAACCATGCCGGTGAAATTACTAATCTTAATGCTTTCAATAATTTTTTGCTGGTGTAGACAAAACAGCATTAGACCCATAGTTGCTTATTCAGTTTGAATTTCCAGATTCGGAAATGGGAATAACTTTAGTTTGTTTCCACACAATGAGAAAAATTCCTTGATGTAAGATATGGTTATAAATTAATTGAAATTGTCAATGGAAATTGCATATTTGCATTAATTCTCCACATCCCTTAAACAAGTAAGTCAGTGTTCCATTAAGCCTTGCAAACCTTTACCTGTTAAGTTGTTTTACTGTTAATTTGACTTCATTTTCATTTACTGTATCTAAAGGGAGTTTAAAATGTTGGTAGTATTGCTGCTTCATATGTATATTCTGAAGTACTACTTGAATAAACCGGTTTAAAGTAATTGGCATAACCATTGGCAATTTCAGTGTGAGTTTTTAAAATTCTGCCATTGTGTTCCATTTCCGTATGCATATGAAGTTGTTTCTGTTTGTTTTTAATAAACTGCCAAAAATCGGTATTATGCACCATTACATTCTCAACATGTTCAGCATATTTATTAAATTATAGATGATTCGTATTTATTACACATCAGCTTCACTTACGTACCTAATTTAAGGACATGTTTTGCAAACCATCGTTCGCATCGTTGGCTCTTATGCAAACGATGGTTCGTGAAACGTGTCCTCAAATTAGGTACGTAAGAGAAGCTGATGTGTAATAAATACAACTCATCTATACTTTGATAATTATCTCGCTTCACTGTGGTGTTCCAATACATTAAATTTCGATATTCAGCATAATTTCTAAAGACTATTTTGAGTCTTTAATAATTTATGGATGTTTTTATAACACACATAATATTCAGATGTGGTTTTAATTTCATATTCTTTATTATTTCTTTGGTGAACCAAATGGGATATTTATGTTGTATTGCTTTCTTTTCTACACATATCTGTTAAGTATCGAGTAAATTTTGTCATAAAAATTAGTCACTGAATAATTAACATCTTGAGAAGATGCTATATGCTCCCATTTAGTCTTTCAACCTATAAACTATTATAAAATTTACAAAAACTGATAACCTACATATATTACTGGTATACAAGCAAAATTTGGTCTGCTAGCCAGCAAAACTTTATATATTTCAGAAACTATTTGTAGTTGCTTTATTAATACTCGTCACTTACTTGTTTATATTTATGAGAGACTAGTTTCAAAGGCATTCGCCTCCATTTTCAATCTCTTTCCAACTGGCATCTGTTGTTGTCTGCTCTCTCTCTCTGGTGGTGGAACTATGAACTTCTTTTTCAAATTATCTACTGGATGGATTTCAAAGTTCATTACGCGATCCTTATTTTTCCATATGAATATGTTCTCCCATGTTGTCAATTTATTTTGGTCTATCACTCCTTTTAATAATTTTGGATTTGGATCAATGTCATGGTTTTCATTCCAAAAGTGAAATGCTACTGCTGACTTATTAAAAGGAAATTATTAAAAGGAGTGATAAACCAAAATAAATTGACAACATGGGAGAACATATTCATATGGAAAAATAAGGATCGCGTAATGAACTTTGAAATCCCACCAGTAGATAATTTGAAAAAGAAGTTCATAGTTCCACCACCAGAGAGAGAGCAGACAACAACAGATGCCAGTTGGAAAGAGATTGAAAATGGAGGCAAATGCCTTTGAAACTAGTCTCTCATAAATATAAACAAGTAAGTGACGAGTATTAATAAACCAACTACAAATAGTTTCTGAGATTAATTTTGACATCACTGTTACTAAATTCCTCCAAACACATATAATTTATATATTTATTTTCTCAGTATTAAATCATAATAAAATCTTCTAGCCCCAATTACTTACCCTAACAACTATATTCTCAATTAACTATTGTTCTAATTTATACCATGATCTCTGTAATTTTATACTTATACATTATAATTTTAATATATCATTTACTTTTCTCGTATTCTTTTTCAATCACATCATCTACTCCATTATTCATTAATTTCACTAAACTACATAAATTTCATATGCTTTCACTTTTTTGCTTCTTTTCATTAATTTACCCATTACTTCCTTCAATGCAATGGTTTAGCTGAACGTACCATGTACAATATTTTTCTTTTAATACCACCAAGTTTCTATTACTACTATTCAAGAGCAGTGGACTCTCATAACATGTCCAGGTATTGTGCATTTTCATATGATGGGTTTCCCAATTAAACAGCAGGGCAATTTCAGTGGGCAGTCTGAAGCAAACCGCCACTGCCACCACCATCATTGTATGCTACAGAAATTCAGCAAGAAGGTGGAAGTTGCCAATCAGTAGATCAACAAATGCGTGCACTAATCCTGGGTAACATCCATACTGTATCATAAAATGAATCTTATTGTAAAGTTATTCCCCCCCTCCCAATGACCAAGTAATTGAGTCCTTTATATTACACACACACACACACACACACACACACACACACACACACACACACACACACACACACACACACACACACACACACACACACACACACACACACACACACACACACACACACACACACACACACACACACACACACACACACACACACACACACACACACACACACACACACACACACACACACACACACACACACACACACACACACACACACACACACACACACACACACACACACACACACACACACACACACACACACACACACACACACACACACACACACACACACACACACACACACACACACACACACACACACACACACACACACACACACACACACACACACACACACACACACACACACACACACACACACACACACACACACACACACACACACACACACACACACACACACACACACACACACACACACACACACACACACACACACACACACACACACACACACACACACACACACACACACACACACACACACACACACACACACACACACACACACACACACACACACACACACACACACACACACACACACACACACACACACACACACACACACACACACACACACACACACACACACACACACACACACACACACACACACACACACACACACACACACACACACACACACACACACACACACACACACACACACACACACACACACACACACACACACACACACACACACACACACACACACACACACACACACACACACACACACACACACACACACACACACACACACACACACACACACACACACACACACACACACACACACACACACACACACACACACACACACACACACACACACACACACACACACACACACACACACACACACACACACACACACACACACACACACACACACACACACACACACACACACACACACACACACACACACACACACACACACACACACACACACACACACACACACACACACACACACACACACACACACACACACACACACACACACACACACACACACACACACACACACACACACACACACACACACACACACACACACACACACACACACACACACACACACACACACACACACACACACACACACACACACACACACACACACACACACACACACACACACACACACACACACACACACACACACACACACACACACACACACACACACACACACACACACACACACACACACACACACACACACACACACACACACACACACACACACACACACACACACACACACACACACACACACACACACACACACACACACACACACACACACACACACACACACACACACACACACACACACACACACACACACACACACACACACACACACACACACACACACACACACACACACACACACACACACACACACACACACACACACACACACACACACACACACACACACACACACACACACACACACACACACACACACACACACACACACACACACACACACACACACACACACACACACACACACACACACACACACACACACACACACACACACACACACACACACACACACACACACACACACACACACACACACACACACACACACACACACACACACACACACACACACACACACACACACACACACACACACACACACACACACACACACACACACACACACACACACACACACACACACACACACACACACACACACACACACACACACACACACACACACACACACACACACACACACACACACACACACACACACACACACACACACACACACACACACACACACACACACACACACACACACACACACACACACACACACACACACACACACACACACACACACACACACACACACACACACACACACACACACACACACACACACACACACACACACACACACACACACACACACACACACACACACACACACACACACACACACACACACACACACACACACACACACACACACACACACACACACACACACACACACACACACACACACACACACACACACACACACACACACACACACACACACACACAACACACACACACACACACACACACACACACACACACACACACACACACACACACACACACACACACACACACACACACACACACACACACACACACACACACACACACACACACACACACACACACACACACACACACACACACACACACACACACACACACACACACACACACACACACACACACACACACACACACACACACACACACACACACACACACACACACACACACACACACACACACACACACACACACACACACACACACACACACACACACACACACACACACACACACACACACACACACACACACACACACACACACACACACACACACACACACACACACACACACACACACACACACACACACACACACACACACACACACACACACACACACACACACACACACACACACACACACACACACACACACACACACACACACACACACACACACACACACACACACACACACACACACACACACACACACACACACACACACACACACACACACACACACACACACACACACACACACACACACACACACACACACACACACACACACACACACACACACACACACACACACACACACACACACACACACACACACACACACACACACACACACACACACACACACACACACACACACACACACACACACACACACACACACACACACACACACACACACACACACACACACACACACACACACACACACACACACACACACACACACACACACACACACACACACACACACACACACACACACACACACACACACACACACACACACACACACACACACACACACACACACACACACACACACACACACACACACACACACACACACACACACACACACACACACACACACACACACACACACACACACACACACACACACACACACACACACACACACACACACACACACACACACACACACACACACACACACACACACACACACACACACACACACACACACACACACACACACACACACACACACACACACACACACACACACACACACACACACACACACACACACACACACACACACACACACACACACACACACACACACACACACACACACACACACACACACACACACACACACACACACACACACACACACACACACACACACACACACACACACACACACACACACACACACACACACACACACACACACACACACACACACACACACACACACACACACACACACACACACACACACACACACACACACACACACACACACACACACACACACACACACACACACACACACACACACACACACACACACACACACACACACACACACACACACACACACACACACACACACACACACACACACACACACACACACACACACACACACACACACACACACACACACACACACACACAAGAATGTTTAAATTTGTTTAGCATTTAAAACATTTAACATAAATTTGTCATTCTGAGTAGCTAGTATGATAAATTTATACTTAAAATTTGGCAATCCTGAATAGTTCACACTTTCACATTGAATCATTCAGTACAACGTATTTTGAAAATAGCTAGCAACACAAACAATTATTTGATACTAATTACATATCTTATTGAACTACATATTTTTCCATAACCCATCTCCTTTTGGTATCAATTTACAAAATCATAAAAACAAAATAAAAACAGAGACAGGAAATTCAAAAAATAAATTTTATTCCTCATTGTCACAGATACTGGCAGTTGTAGGTATTTTAGGCAAATATCTGAACGGTAATGTCCACAAGTGAATGTCATGGACACCTTGAGACAGTTTCATTGTTATAAAGAATGTTAAATCAATTGTAGCTTACCTGTAAATTATTGAAACCTTTGCCTCTTACAGCTTTTAATACTTTTGATACAAATGTATTTTTTATATCGATAGCTTAAAACTGCTTCCAAATTAAGTATATCCCACCACCACATGTTTTATTTACATCCCCATTAGCTTTGATTTTGCAAGAAATTTATTTTTAAAATTCCATTCATATTATATCAGGTTTCATTATAGTTAAAATGAATGTTCTATCAATTCTAAAAGTAGTATTAGAAAACTAACAATCTATAAAGAAATCACTAACTTTTTTTTGGTACTTGATAGGATACTGTGCAGACTCTTCATTTTCTGCAACTGAGCTTGCCGTGATTTGTCACCATTTTGTTCCAATCGACCAATCATCATTTCCAAAAATGGAATGTAAGATTGCATTTCCTTAAACTTGTTTTCATAAATAATCCTTTTCTCACTCCTGCCCGCTGCCTCCATCTCATCTAAGAAAGACAGAGTCCAGTATTAGTTTCACCATGTGGCTTTTTTTTTTTTTTTTTTTGTATGAGATAAATTACATTAAAGTTATGTAACAATGGGGTTCTTTTTAACCTAGGTTTTCGTGTGGCTTAAATAGAAAAAAGCTATTTTTTTAGATTTTGTTATTTATTAGACCTCAAATAAATACTTATTTTAGTTTACAATCTCCCAAATATACTGTATTTTTAAATTCATTAACTACTAAAGTGGATATCTGCACACACACGTGTGTGTGTGTGTGGTGTGTGTGTGTGTGTGTGTGTGTGTGTCTGTCTGTCTGTGTGTGTGTGTGTGTGTGTGTGTGTGTGTGTGTGTGTGTGTGTGTGTGTGTGTGTGTGTGTGTGTGTGTGTGTGTGTGTGTCTGAAAATATTGTTACCCAAGCGGCAAACTCACGATGCCGATCAATAAATGAAGGCCGGTGGATGGTGGGGAGACCGCTGAGGTAGCTGAGTCTTCGTTTCCCCCTCCTCCTGCTGCCCGAAGGAGGGCGAAGCTTCGAGAATGTTTTCCGCCTCCATAAAAGGAAATCTCGAGAAACTTCGGGCCGCCGATCAATACAAGCGAGGCGACAGTTAGTTGTGTTGAGTGAGTCGTGGCGAGCAGTAGTGTAAGGCGCGCCGAGTGTACGTGCAAAGACGAACTGGCTTAGTTGTAATTGTGTACATTACGAAATTGTAATTGTGACATTGGAATAAGGTGGAAATAAAGAACATTTTTGAGTGGTCTAGTTGAACATTTTTTTAATTTTACGAACCCACAAAGTCACAACTGGCGTCAGGAAGTGGGATAACGGCCATGGAATCGGCATTGGAAATGCTTTTGGAAAAGATGAGCAAATTAACAGCGAAGACGGAAGCGGCAAATAACAGCCTGGCCGCGAAGCTGGAGACTACAAATAACAAGCTGGCCGCAGAGCTGAAACAAATAAGGACAGCTAACGATAACCTTACCGAGAAGATGGAAGCCACAAACAGCAGCCTGACCGCGAAGATGATCGAATTGACCACGGAGATGAAAGCAGCAAACGAGGCCCTTGCCGTGAAGTTCGAACAGCAGCTGACCGGCGTGAGAGATGGCGTCACAGAGCTCGGCAAGCGGATGGGTCAAGTGGACGAGCGCGTCGAAGATTTGGCAAGCCGCGTTGACGAGCTGGAGGGAAAGGCTGACAGAAACGCAAAGTCCCTGAACGCCATGGCGGAGGACGTTGTCGGCAGGAGGTTAAAGGATTTAAAGGTCGACGCACCGGGACGCAACACAACATCTGCACGCGTCAAAGCTCCTAAATATGACAGCGCGTCAACGTTTGAGGTCTTCCACCGCCAATTCGATGCAGTGGCCAAGCACAACAAATGGTCACCAGAGGAGGTGGCCACACAGTTAATAGCCAGCCTCCAGGGACGGGCCGTGGAAGTCCTAAACGCGGTGCAGACAACGGCGGCGCCCAAGGACATCTGGGAGGCCCTGGAGAATCGTTTCGGAAACCACCGCTTAGCCGCAGCGTACCGCAGCTAGCTAAAGGCAAGGTCACAGCAGCCAGGGGAGACGCTGCAGGAGTTCGCCCTGGAAGTTGAACTGGCTAGCAAGGCCCTAGTCGACCTCCCACCAGAGTTCGTATCCCGGGAAGCTGCCTACACATTCGTTGACGGGGTACGGGACACGGAGATTCGTCGGCGCTAACGGCAGCATTAAGGATGGAGGCGGCCAAGGTAACAGCTATCCCGTCGTCGAGAACGAGGAGTGTGCGCTACACCGGAGACAGAAGACCAGCCGAGGGACGCCGGCGAACACCTAGTGGCCTGTGTTGGGGGTGTGGACAGCCCGAACACCTGCAGAGAGACTGCCCACACCAGGAAGAGCAGCCGGAAAACGAGTAAGGGCCGTCGTGGAGAGGGGCACGTCGGCGCTATCACCACCGTCCCCTCGAGTGACGCTGCGCGCCGTCAGCCGGCGGATGGATGACAACCTAATCGAGGACGGCTGAGTAAGAGGAAAGTCGTGCCGCGTGCTGGTGGACACCGGGGCGGCCGTGACCAATCATCAGACCTGACGGGGTGAATGGTTTGCCGACGAGGAAGCCGAGCCGACCATACCAGCTTGTGACGGCATCGGGCGACACCTTGCCTTTGGAGAAGGAGGCCCTGCTGGATCTGACCTTGGGACGGAGTGCCGTGCGTCTGTCTGTATTCGTCGCGAAGGTGGCTGACGAGGTGATTCTGGGACTGGCTGCCCTCAGGAGCCACGAGGCGACGGTCGACGTCGGCAGGAAGGTCCTGCGACTCAACGGAGAAGAGGTTATACTCCGTCAACCCGAAGAGCGCCTTGGAATCGATAGGGTCATCTTGAACGAAGACGTGGTTGTCCCCACGAGGAGCGAGGTGATGGTGACGGCGCGACCGGAAGGCCAGACAGCAGGTTGGGTCCAGAGGCTGCAGGAGTACGACTTCACCTCGGAACATCGTAGAGGGAAGAGCCACGGTAACGCAGACGCTATGTCCCGAAGACCCTGTCCAGAAGAGTGCGGCTAATGCACAAGAATGGAGGAGAAGGAGCGTGCCGCAGCAGTTCATGTAGTCACGGCAGTGCCTGCGGATGGCTGGGATAGCGCAGGCCTGAGGAGGGAGCAGCTGGCGTACGCAGACTTGGGGCCAATCTTGAGGGAAGTGGAGGCAGGGACGAGACCAACCTGGGCGGACATCGCACCGAGGAGCGCCACCTACAAGGCTTACTGGACCCAATGGGACTCGTTGAAGACCAGAGAGTGCGTGCTGTTCCGGATGAGCCCAGAGGTTCTACTCCCATTAGTCCTGAACCCATAGGAACTGGACCCGGGCCTCTTTCAACCAGGGAGTTATCCGAGCTGTCCCAAAGGGCACTCGGCGTCCTCCGTGGGGCTTTCCATAGGGCAAGACCTTGTTTCCTAACAAGCCCTCCCATCTGGGCCTATGGACTCAAGACGGGATGGAAGTGGATACGCCACTTACGCGCGCCAACACCAAAGGTGAAGACTACCGAAAAACCTCGGTGGGGCCGCTTGGTGATCTAGCACACCTTCTACTAGCTTTGCAGGCTAGTACCCGGGAGAATTAATGGCTTCCCTCAACCCCGTCCGAAGACGCAACCGATTCCCACGGGTATCGGGAACACACTGCCCCCTCGAAGCCAGCCCAATCCGAACAACTCCCGAAGGAGGCTGTTCCGGGTATGGGAATCACCCGATGGGAAGACGCAGAGAGAACGGTTGGTACTTCCCCGGAGTATGGTTCCGGAAGTCTTGGAAGAAGTTCACGCCGGTACTTCTGGAGGACACCTGGGAGCGAACCAGACGATTGACAAACTACGGCAGCGTTACTACTGGCTGAGGCTCCGAGCAGACGCTGAGAGATGGTGCCGTCAGTGTCACGTGTGCGCGGCGAGTCGCGGCCCCCAGACTAGGAGCCGGGGTCGCATGCAACAGTACAACGTCGGAGCGCCATTCGAACGGATAGCCGTTGACATTGCTGGACCGTTCCCAATATCCGACCGAGGCAACAAGTACCTGATGGTGGTCGTGGACTACTTAACTAAGTGGCCGGAGGTGTATGCCATCCCGAACCAAGAGGCAAGGACAATCACAGAGTGCCTCGTGGAGCAAGTGTTTTGCCGATTTGGGGTACCATTAGAGCTGCACAGTGACCAAGGCACCAATTTTGAGTCCAACCTGATGAAGGAGGCACTAGAGAGACTTGGGGTTAATAAGACCCGCACAACACCTCTACATCCCCAGTCGGATGGCATGGTCGAGAGGTACATCAAGACCTTTATAATTTATGTGCCTCAAAATATTAAGGAATTGGAAAACTGAATAACATGATAATGTAGTTGGTTAAAATAGGTCACCAGATTTGACACCACTTCTATGAGATCATGTTCAACTGGCAGTGTATGGAAACAAGTTATAACACTGCAAGAAATGCAGGAAAAGGGGAGCCTGTGAAGCAATAACACCTATGTGCACAAGAGTTCTGCGAACTGCATTTTTATGTGCCAACAACCAGATGGCATTCAATTTGAACAATTCTCCATGTAGTGCCCAAGGCACTGTTTCAGTTTGCTACAGTATTAGTTTGCTATGGTGACTGCCAATTCTTTGTTAAATCATAAATGGTTTACAGATATGACATTGATTTGTTTGTATTTGTTTCAGTTTGTTGTTCTGACAGTTATTTTCTTTTGTTAAGTTTGTAATTTCAAACAGACTAATAAGTTACCCAATAATTAACTATTATACCGGAAATTGTGTGTACTCTAATACAAAATATTTAATGCGATTATATATCGGGTGGCGTACACCAAGCTCCTAAGATTTGAAGACAGGAGAGGAACATAATAAATGTACCAATTGAAAGCATGAAACATGCCATTTATTTACCTCATGTTATAGAATTATGTCTTAAAAATTACATCTTCAAGATGGCCTCCACTATAGTTAGGGCATTCCTGAACACACAATTCAACAAGTCTCCATCTATAGCCGCAATTTCTTCAGCCATGACTTCTTTCAGCGCTTGTAGAGTTGCACGACGTCTAGTAGACCGTTTCAAACCGCCTTACAAG
Organism: Mantis religiosa; assembly: GCA_030765055.1. Taxonomy (NCBI): domain Eukaryota; kingdom Metazoa; phylum Arthropoda; class Insecta; order Mantodea; family Mantidae; genus Mantis; species Mantis religiosa. The sequence goes on along the minus strand of CM060951.1, from coordinate 50,883,334 downwards.
AAGAAATTACGAACTGTAAAATCGGGCGAGCGCGCAGTCTATGCAATGTATCCACACCTTTAGATGACGTACTTAAATTCATGTCTGAGGAACGTCATGTTGTTGCGTGCCGTATGAGTCGTAGCACCGTCTTGTTGGAATAAACTTCTTTGGTTCGATTCCATTCCTTCTGAGTTCAGGAATAACAAACATCTGTAACATTGTTACTTATGGGTCTGAATTTACTTTTACAGTTTCTCTACATCATTTTCAAAGAATAAGGTCCCACGATTCCAAACTGACCGACACCACACCAGATAGTTGCCATATTTTTCAACGATTTCATTGAGATTATTAACTGCCCAGTATCTTGTGTTCTGGGCCGCACCGTGGCTCAGTGGTTAGACCGCTTGGCCCTCACCAAGGCGGCCCGGGTTCGATCCCAGGCGACCGCAAAGTGAGATTTGTGGTGGACAACACGGCGCTAGGGCGGGTTTTCTCCGGGATCTCCGGTATCCCCCGCCATCTCATTTCACCGGTGCTCCATCTTCATCTCAAGTATCATCAGTGTCATCGCCTGCGGTGCCGTATGTAGTAAAAGCGGGCGTTAAACACTACACATTTCATTTCTTGTGTTCTGTTTATTAACAGGAGAGTCTACGTCACTCATGACTCATGGACAATGTTCTCCGAACCCCTTGCCATGTTAAGCATGATGTATAAATTAGCTCTTGAAGGTCGATCAGAAGGTAGAAGTTTTTGGATCACTTGCATTTTGTGTGGGTGAAACCTGAGCTCCTAAGGATCTTCGAGAAAATACCATTACTCTTGATTGTTTGCGAGCTGAACGACGCGGACTGCATTCAACAACCTGTCTCACTTGAGCAGCATTTTCTGGTGTCCTCACTGTTTTAGGTGGATCATGTTTAATGTCTGAGTCGTTACCATGTGTTGCAAACTTATCCACCCATTACATAATTGTTTTCCGTGAAGGAACTGGACCGTGCCTTAGCACACTGAAATGAACGCGAAATATTCTCTACATTGTTTCAAAGTCTCTTCTAATCTGTTCCTATTATGCATGTCTTGTAACCCCGTAATTTCTCATTTCTAATTAGGTTTACCTTCGTTCCTGTTTGTTCTGCTGTCATCCCCGTACTATTTTTATGGTTTCAAATTCAAGATTAAGCTTAAAACTAATCCTGTTCTTGAGGAAAAAAAACGAAATCCTTGTCTGCTTATTTGTGAATAAGTGATAAACATAATTCATCCGAGTTAATATCACTCCTGGCAAAGTCCTATCATTTTTCAAGCAATTATTGTGTAATCACTACTTTCAAGTATCTACAGAGCCTTATCTGGTATTGCCTGTTTCCAATGCGCATATACACAACCTTTCCTCTTCAGTTGTTGGGCTGCATTTTTCAACTATCACTGAGTATGTGTGGCATATTTCTCAAGGGGTTTCTTCTTTTGCATTCGGAGGTCCGGGTTCGATTCCCATGGCCGACCTACATGACCCATGGTTTTTCTGGGGTTTCCCGTATCGCCAGGCGAATGCTGGGTAGGTAAATTATATCCCCCCAAATTTTCTGTCCGTCCATTTCATCTCCATTATCATTTCTGGTGGTCACTTTCAGGGTGGTAGTCTCGGCGCTTCATGCCTGGATGTGCTCCTGTTAAAAACTTCCTCCTCCGGTCTCTGGTCTCCAGGCCGGCCTTTTGGGCCATTTCAAAACCACGGTGGTTGAGATACTGGTTGTACTAGCCTGCCGGTGAGTTTCCAATTGGCCAATTGTAAGGACGCTGCCCTCTGCGGTGTTGTCACTCCTTGGGAAGGTCGTCTGTTTCCTCTCGCCTCATCCTTCCTCCCGGAGATCCCCACTTTGGGCATAGGTACTACAGGTACTCTTTCTAAAACAGTCTTTCACTGGTCGCGCACTTCAATCATCTTTATATAGGTTCCGATAGGTTTACCGATTCTGATATAAAGCCATGTTTCCACACTAAATACAGATGTCTCAAAAGTAATTACATTTTAAGCAAAACTTTAATTAAAAATGTTGTTCCATGTAATAATCTTCAAAGTACAGGTCTTTAGGTTGAAAACTACTGAGGCACCACTAAGGAAGGTTTGCTATATCGTAAGGTACCAGTTTTTGCTTTTTAATGCAAAGAATTCGTTGACAACCAATTCTCTGCTTCAATGTTTTCAAAATTTCTTCGACATAGGTCTAAACAGATGGTAATACAATGGCGCAAGCTCAGTGGTATATGGCAGCACTCTGCTTCCGACTCCTGCATTTTTTCCATTGATCTTCGAGTTGTAGGAAGTCATCCATTGTCTCGCTGCAAGATCACTCTGTTTCTATTAACTAATGCAGGGAACCTCTGCCTCAGAACTTGAACTGGTTCCGTTGTTCAGAGGAATGCTCCACATCGATTGCATATTCACTTAGAGCAAATTCTCAGTGAATTAAAAATTTATTCGAAACCTATATAATCGGGCTGAAACGATTTTTAACGACGTTTGCTGGCTGACCGGCATCAACCTACTGTTTCGAGGTTCCGAAAACACACCCACTATTCATCAATGTGATAACTCTCCTGATAAGTCTCTAGTCCTAGGAATTAGCTATAAGTTGACGATAGAATATCTATTCCACGTTGAGCTTGATCAGGTATCAATGTTTGCTGTACAAATTTACAGCTTATGAACGACTTTTTCGGTGTATTAGTATGGCAATATATATAATATTATGCCCCAAAACACCACATATATATATATATATATATATATATATATATATATATATATATATATATATATATATATATATATATATATATATATATATATATGGTGTTTTGAGGCATCAAATTCTTCTGTCAATCTCGGTGTGCTTGTCTAGAGATTTGCCACTTTCTTCCAAAAGTCTGCGTGAATTCTCAATACCATAATTTGGGTATTCCAGAAAACGCTATAAATGTTTCAAAATTTCGTCACTATTATTGAAATGCGGGAACCATCTTGTGCTACTCGTTCACAAACGACACCGTCACCCTTGACTTCATATGTTCGAGCCGCGGCAGAAATCTTATAAAACTGTTTCCAGTAATGCTTCGGGACTCAACCTCATATTTTGCTGCCTCCACTTTAAAATCTTAAATTACAAATATGTTAACATTAGTAACAATAATAGTAACAATAGTCATAGCAATCTATAAATACTATATAAAAATTCATATATACGTACGACAAACTCAATTAAAAACAGATATCACTTATGGGACAACCTAACAGATAGGCCACTCTCCTGCTTAGTTCTATGTTTTAAGATCTAAAGAAAATGTTTCTATATATATATTAAAACTTCCTTTGCTATTGCAATTCTATTTAACTTACTGACAAGAGAATATACATCCATGTATCTGAAACTTTCCCAATGTTCCCAAGCCTCATCTCCAAATTAAGTTTCTTCAAATAATCATAGATTTTGTTTTTTCTGCTAACATGTTCGTTTGTTTCTCATTATCACCATTGGTTTCCGTTGGCATGAGCCTCTGTATTATTTTCTCTACAACAGCAATGTCTTTTCCACAATCCTCGCATTTATTCTTCTGCCACTTCCCTCTCATTCGAAGAGCAATTGTGATTTACCAAACGGATGTTTTTTCTTCCTTTTTAACCACGCTAATTGCCAAGAACATATCAGCATACTGCCAGTGTGAACTCCTCTGTCCCGTAGGTTCATTCATTTAATTATCTATTCGGGATCAAATTAAAGAACAAAGACATGTAGCATATTAATTCTGGTGTTTAATATAGTTACAGCATACAATGAAGCAGGTATTGGCTGGAACAAGGCTTTCTGTCGTAGCTCCACTATATTTATGTTCTCTACCACGTACATAGTAGGTATTGAATTCCACTCAAAAATTCCCGATTTCGCCAGAAATGCATGTTATGAAGCTCCATGAATAATTGATGGAAATTAACCTAATAACAATGATTTAACTATGAAGCCCGGGACTTATGTAATTACAGCATAGTAAGTCGCCACGAAGAGTGTGTATCTCATTGTATATGAGAACACCTAGTGGTTTACCGGGAAAATGCGAGACAGTTGGAGAATTTAACATCATGTCGGCATATATTTATTATTAATTACAATACCTTAACATAAATGTATATCAGTAATTTAATGAAGACAGGCAAATAAGTCTCCTTTATTGTGTATTTACAACTGAGAACACAAAAATGCACAGAAATTCATCACGGAAGAAATGCACTGCCTCCGGTTAATATACTAATTGACGACGTCAAATAGTTTATATTTTTCTCCTTACACTGGTGATTTCCAGATATTTTCTGCGTTCTTTATAATTTTCCAATATTTTAAACAATTTTCTTGGAAAAGGTGCTTACTTATTCATGATCACTTTCATATGATATATTAACATTTATAACAAACTGTACATTCCTTTTTTTCTTCAAAGCCTCCTGTATATGACAGTGCGGCATTATTTTGTTGACAATTTCTAACAAATATTTAAACATAAAACAGTATTCCTTACAAATATACAAGCTGACGAATCGGGGTCAAAAAGGCAATAAAACTGCTTAACTGAACTTACGCCTCTATATTACTGGAAGCAAATCTATTGATTGGGTTTACCAGTGAGTACAAATGCTGTTACATACATAAGATTAGTTAATAATTTATTGCGTGCGTGTTTAATCATCTAAGGTGAGTAGTTCAATATTTGTTTCTTAGTCTATATTAAAACTATATATTATATGAAGTGGTATGTTGCAGTGTACCTTTGTGTAAGTCAAAGCACGAGACATAACATGGCAAGTTATTTCATTTTTTTTTTTTTTTTTTCTAAATTCAGTAAACTAAAGCAGAAATGGTTCATAGTAATTTATGAACACTGACGAGTCATATTTTTCTTCCAATTAAGAAACGTTTAATTCTTCAATAGCCGACTTTCAATGCATGCATAGTTTTAATGTTGTATATCGCATTACAATCAGGAGTTGTGAACAAGTTTCGACATTTCAATGTTATTTAACGTAGTGTCGGAAATTCCGACAGCAAAATTTAGCCTCTTCTATCATAGCTGCATGTTTTGGGTATACTTCACTATTAATCCGTTATACTTAGGGTTAGTACGACACTGCGACCAGTCTTCATCTATTGTACCTATGTCCCCAAGTGGGGCATCCCCGGGAGGAAAGATGAGGCGAAAGGAGGGGTGGGGGTGTAGTGTTTAACGCCCACTTTCAGTACATACGGCACCGCAGGCGATGACACTGATGATACATGAAATGAAGATGGAGCACCGGTGGAATGAGATGGCGGGGTAAACCGGAGATCCCGGAGAAAACCCGCCCCAGCGCCGTGTTGTCCATCACAAAATCTCACTTTGCGGTCGCCTGGGATCGAACCCGGGCCGCCTTGGTGAGAGCCAAGCGGTCTAACCACTGAGCCACGGCGCGGCCTTAGCCGTGTGTAGGACCGAGTATGAAAAGGTAGAGCCAGATTTAAAAATTCAAATCCCGGCTATGGCGTTGAATTTTTCAGTCTGACTCTACTCTTCAATATATTATTTGTTAGTCTTTGAATTCTTTCCAGAAAAAAAATCAAGACATTTAGTAACATACAGTACAGATTCGTCCTTCAACTGCCAGAGGACTGGATTAATTTTTATCTTTCAGTATCACCACTTGAACTAAAGCTACGCACATTTCATTAATGTGCGAAACATTAACACAATGTCTTTCGTTCTAGAAAATACCAATAAATAATTTTAAACATCTAAGGTCAATAATGCATTCATACAACGAATAAAAAATACATTGAAACTATTCAGACCAAAATACAATGTAGTCCACGTGTAAAATATCTAAAATTCTATTTACAAATATGTCTCCTCTTTTTTGTTGTCCACAAGCCAGAAAACAAAATTTCATTTGTTAGTACTATAACAACATACTCTTGAACAGAGTACTTACACACTTAAACTTTTCTGAGCAATAGAGCACATCAAATGCTAAACATAAGAAAAATATAACTGCTGATTAAGAACTCTCCAATGTACGTGCCACATCATTAGTAATGCTGGAAAAATTGTAGAATCTGACACGAAGAATAAAAAGTGAAATTACATCTAAGGGTACACATGACCCAACCAATCTAATATGAAAACATTTTAGGATTTATAGCAAGATTAACATACTGGCAAGAAAAAATTTAATTTAATCATTTCGAAAAATTTGGCAGGAGAAAAATGGCAAACCTGAACTCTAAGTTAACTACTTTTTTAACGTCCTCCAAATTTAAGTCATATCGGACGATGAATGGAATGGGGAAAGGCACTCAGAGAAGAATAATGCAACAGATATTGACAAAGGTAAGCATGCCTGGTATTTTAGTGGTCTTTACAAAAATATATACTAAACTGATATTTAATAGACTATACTTCGCTTCTATAATCGTTACTTGCAGCTCATTATATAAAAAGGAGATAATCATAGACTTGCTTTAACGTATCTTGAATATGGTTATATTTGTTCTTATTCTTCTGTATAGTGTACGAAACTTACCTCATTCGGCTAGAGGGTCAGTGCAATAGCAGTTTCTTACACTTTAATGGGCCAGAGGTGAAAAGAAGAGACAAAAGGGTGAATACCATAAAATGTGTAAAAGTTCTACAATATTTGCCAGAAAGGGCATATATTCCACCACCATCGTATTAATAGTACTCTTTGCGCAGAGAAACTAAATGTTACTTGTTGATCATATTTCTTCATGCTTCGTTCTTTCCAAATAAAATGGTTGTGTGTTTTCCTATCACTAGGTATATGGCGCACCATACTCTTGCTCTCCACACACTACAGCACTCTTATGACAATCACTTAACTGTGGGATTTAGTATCACTGGAAACGCAATTTTGACATCCATTCGGCATGTAGCTTACACTTCGATATATATATATATATATATTATTTTTTTTTTATTTATTTAATTATTGTTATCTGAAAAGGTTCCCAGAGCCATAGCTCATGCTAGGGAGCAGTACAAAAATATATAAAATGATGGCAAACAGCCCTTAACAATACTTATATTATACTTATATTACATTTTCATAGTAGGAATGAATTACCGTACAAGAATAACATTATGAAACATACAAAGATACAGACATTCACTATAACTCAAGAAATAATAGTAACAAAGAAGTTAACAGAAAAATAGAAGCTAAATGTTCTATGGGACATTAATCCATATTAATTTTTAAACAGTTCAGCTTTCAAACCAGCTATAAATGTGTAACACTTTATCAGCTATCAATATATGCCTTCAGTAAATTTTCAGCAACTTTCCTTTTAAAACCTTTTATGTTCCTGCAGCCTTTCAGTTCCAGTGGCAGCGCATTATATAAGTTGATAACCTGTGAGGTTAAGCTGTTCAGGCCATAAGTAGAAGTGTTCACCGTTGGTTTTGTTAAGTTTCCTTTATTTCTTGTATTATATATATGTGAAGAGCTTTCAAATGTTAGATTGGACTTTAGAAGATTATTTTTTATTTTGTGGAGATATATTATCAAGGACAACTCTATGTTTACTTGTAATGATAAAATGTTAGTTACATGGTAGAGTGTTTTTGTGTTTGTTCTAAAGGGTAGATTGTAGATTACTTTCAAGGCACGATGTTGAAGTACTTCGAGGTCATGAATGAAATATTTAACAGAGTTACCCCACAAGATGTTTAAGTAATCCAAATGAGATTGAATTAAAGCATGGTAGATACTTCGTAAATGATTTACACTGAATCCTTTGAATTTCAGCCTGTGAATTACAGCTAACACAGGAAGAATCTTATTTTTTACATGCATGATATGGTCCTTCCATGTGAGCGTACTGTCTAGAATCAAACCTAGATATGTGATTTTTGTTACTCTTTCAATCACTGCGTTATCAACATGTATCTTGTTATTTACTACTGGTACATATGATCTTTTATGAAATAACATATATTTTGTTTTACAGATATTTAATGCTAACTTATTGCCCTTAAACCAGCTATTCAAAGCATTCAGGTCTTGCTGTATGTCATATATCAGCTGGTACTCAGAGTTATCTATATATAACAAACATATATCATCAGCAAACATAGTCAATTTACCTTTTAGTCTTAAACATCCTATGTCATTTATAAAAATTAGGAATAATATAGGACCTAATACAGAACCATGATGAAGTACTGATAGAGAACTGGAAATGCTGTTCATATTTACAAATTGTTTCCTATTACTGAGATAATTCTGAAACCAGTTGAGAGGAAGTCCTCTTACACCAGCATATTCAAGTTTATTTAGTAATAAAGTATGATCTACAGTGTCAAAAGCCTTTTTTAGGTCAATAAATAAACCAGCAGCTAAACGATTTCTATCCAGAGCTCTTTGAATAGGTACGATAATATCTACCGTGGCAGCAAGAGTACTAGATTTGTTAATAAATCCATACTGATGATTGTGAAAAAAGTTGTGTTTTTCTAGATGCTGTAATAACCTAACTTTTACTACTTTTTCCAGAATTTTGGCAAATACTGGAATAATACTTATTGGTCTGTAATTATCCATAATTACTCTATCACCTATCTTATAAATTGGGACAACTCTTGTGACTTTACAACCACAGGTACTGAACCTGAACTAAGTGATAAATTAATAAAGGTTACAATGTGTGGAACCAAACTGTACTTACACTTTGTTAACAATTCATTTGATAAAATATTATCTGTTTTATTACCTTTGTTTTTTATTGTGCTATCATTTTTAGAACCTCATTATTACCTGTTGGATATAGAAAAAGACTATTTGGTACTGAACTATAAGGTGGTGGAGTATATTGTGTAGTTATACATATCTTCACTAACTGATCAGCTATATTTACAAAGTATTGGTTAAAACATTCACATATTTATAATTGATTTACTTTTTTTTGATTACCTACCATTATTGTTTCTATTTGATTGCAATGTACTGGGGTTTTATTTCTTAAGATTCCATTTATTGTCATCTATACCTTTTTTGGATCATAGGAGTTATTCAGTTTATTTGAGTAATATGCTTCTTGAAGTTCCCTTTTCATTTTAGTTACTTCATTTGCACACTTTTTGTACAGTTCAATTGCTATCGGAGAGGGAAATTTGCATTTTGTTTTGCTATACAGTAAGTTTTTCTTTTTAACTAGAGCCAAAATGTTACTATTAACCCATAGTTTATGTGTCAGTTTATTTGACACAACCTTTCTGCACCTGTAGGAGCAGACTGAAACTCCTTCCTTTATAAACTGCAATAATGAGTTATAATATTGATAGGGTCAATTAGTGTAGCTGAGCTACTGCCTATTCTTGCTGGGTATATTTTATTACCTTGTACAAAATTGAAACTGGTAATTAGTGTATTATAGTTTTCAAGACTTTTACTCTGAGTGAGGTAATTAATATTTACATCGCCTATGATCATGGCTGATTTTGCAAGCTTCCTACACAGTATAGTTTCCATATCAGTGAGAAAGTTGCCAGTATTTTGATCATTAGGATTATAAACTGCAATGATATCAAGTGTTATTAGATCCCTTTTCAGGTTTATGTGCAGGATACTGTGGACACTGTTTACTATGTTTTGTACCAACGTTTTCCATACATCTGTAATATACACTGAAATTCCACCTCCTGTCAGTTTCCTTATAATATGATGTGCATAAAAAAATTTTATATTAAAAAAGTTAATTATGTTTTCCCTGAGCCAGTTTTCTGCACATCTACTTTAGTTATTGTTGCCACAAGCAGCTCAATATCATCTAATTTGTTTATAATAGACCTAGCATTCAGGTACACAATTCTTACCTTTGGGCTCGGTTGAGATCTTGTAATGTTTAAATAATCATCTACAGAATCATATTTGAACTCACCTATAATGTTATCACAATCACACATGAAAGGTACAAATATTGCACTTCATCACAAAATAGAAACCTAAGACACTGCACTTCACTGAGCTACTCTTGTTTCGTTCTGCAATGCTGCTGTGGTTTTTGTATTATTTGAGGTTATCTTATTTTCATATGTCAGAAGGTGATTCTTCCCCATGATCCTTATTGAAGGTCCAAACTGTTTTTCTCATATATGTGTGTGTACATTATGTTCCTTTATCAGTTCTAGTTACATCCTTCTGTTGGATTTGCAATTACAACAAATCACAAACTTTACTGTTCAGATTCTACCTTGTGATTTGACATGAATTCCTGTTCTCAAATGCTCAAAAAAGGATCTGTATCCTTTGCATTAGGAATCTCTATTGAGACTTTCAACTGTGGCTTTCTTTGAATCTGCTGCATTTATTTGCCATTGTGGTCTATAACGGTGCAATTCAAATATAATTACTCAATTATGCTTTGTTCACATATCTGAGTCACAGTATTCATATCCAACTATTCAAACTCTTTTGTAATAAATCTATGTTCTACAACTGCAATTTCATGTAGGCCTATGTAATGTAATGTGTTGTAATGTGTTGTGTTTAACGCCCGCTTTTACTACATACGACACCGCAGGCGGTGACACTGATGATACATGAGATGAAGATGGAGCACTGGTGGAATGAGATGGCGGGGGAAACCGGAGGTCCCGGAGAAAACCCGCCCCAACGCCGTGTTGTCCACCAATAAATCTCACCTTGCGGTCGCCTGGGATCGAACCCTGGCCGCCTTGGTGAGAGCCAAGCGGTCTAACCACTGAGCCACGGCGTGGCCATATGTAGGCCTAAATGGAACAAGCAAACGTGCAATAAGAATAACACTTTGAACGTAAGTCCAAAAGTGATCAAACTCCAAACTATGCTCCGAATTATGCATGAGGATCTTAGCGGGAACCAAGAGCACAAATGGCGGAAAAGTCTAAAGCATATCATACTAAAGTTGAAACACTTTCTTCTCGTTTTCACCAAATCATTAATAGACTTACCTGCATGGCCTTTATATAGATTTTGTTGAAACTGCCTTTATACAAAAAAACTATTGAACTGTACAACATATACACATCAAATCCTTATTCGAATCATTTCGTTCGTCGTATAACGTACTGGTGCAGCTATATTGTAACACGGGGTTTACAGGGCAAATGGCAGGGACAAATAGTTCAAAATCATCTCACCAAGGCAACTAGAGTAGGCCATTCCGGAGAGCCGCGCTGCCATTGGCTAACGCGTATGACGTCACTGAGAATACAGTTCAACCGCGAGAGTTAAACACTAGCCCCTCAGTATGTGTTATTTAAGCTCTGCTACGTGTAAAATCGGAAGGAATAAACATCCACTTGTGTATTATAATGAAGGTTCTTTCTAGCAGTTAGTATTAAGAGTTTAAAACCTGTTACTATTCATATGTACTTACTCAGTGTAGCTCAAGAAAATGACGAAGCAACCCATTGAAGATTTTTCTTTGCTGCAAGTTTCCTGAGCATTTCTGCCTTCGCTCTTTTGTTTAAGTGCCTAATTCTAATGAAGGTTCTTGTCCTCACATTAAGAGAGATCACTTTGTATGAATTTCGGGAAACTTGAAACTTATTATAGAAATTAAGTTTTGCATCACTCCATTACACCAGGCAGCACTTTTCCCATGGAAGCTACAAATTATTACTTCTGTACCTTGTTCTGCCGTTTCAAAACACTGTTTTCTTTCTTCAGGGCTTGCATCTGAGTCTTTAGTCTAATTATTTCCTCTTCAGCAACAACAGAGTGGTCAGGAGATACCCCCGTGCTGGTCGACTGGTCAATTTTTTTTTTTGGGGGGGGGGGGGAGATAAAGATACTATAGTAGACAGCGCCCTCTTTCGCACGGTCCTAACTTCGCACCGGTGATCTCTTGCTGATATTGCCTATTAATAAAAACAGTTTTATTATTATATTATTATTAATATATTATTATTATTATTATTATTATTATTATTATTATTATTATTATTATTATTATTATTATTATTATTATTATTATTATTATTATTATTATTATTATTATTATTATTATTATTATTATTATTATTATTATTATTATTATTATTATTATTATTATTAATATATTATTATTATTATTAATATATTATTATTATTATTAATATATTATTATTATTATTATTATTATTATTATTATTATTATTATTATTATTATTATTATTATTATTATTATTATTATTATTATTATTATTATTATTATTATTATTATTATTATTATTATTATTATTATTATTATTATTATTATTATTATTATTATTATTATTATTATTATTATTATTATTATTATTATTATTATTATTATTATTATTATTATTATTATTATTATTATTATTATTATTATTATTATTATTATTATTATTATTATTATTATTATTATTATTATTATTATTATTATTATTATTATTATTATTATTATTATTATTATTATTAAATTCCACGCATCAAACTTTTCTTATAAAAAAGGAGCGAATAAACTCAGTGTACACAGAAACAAATACATAAATGGAATATGTATCTGATAATTACCTGCAAATTGGTTTTGCTGGTACTTGCTACTACCGCCTCAAATACATCCCCATGCCAATTAGGAATTTTCTATGACGGTACAGCGTCGCCCTTTAATTTTCCTTTCAGCGGCAAACCTAACAGCTCGTTTTTTAAATTCCGTTCATAGTCTTCGGGCAGGAAGTGATCCATTATGTACATTAACCGGATCAGCCCTTTTACAGCGTAAAATCCACTTGCGCTGTAGTTCTCGATCTTTAGGCAAACAATGGAAAATCACATTCGTAGTTTTATACGAAGCATGTTTGCATTCAGCAACAGCGCAATGGTTTCTACTTTTACTCATAATCTTACGACAAAAGACACGGCCAATAACTACAATAGCTCATAAGCAACTGCATCTCGTTTATTTCATCAGAAGGATTGTGGAATTTGCATGCATCAGCGCCTTATCTTATAATGTGCAATCATAATATTGCATTACGCACATTCACGTGTAAGCCCTCTTAGGTTGTATTCTTAGTGACGTCACGCCCCTCAGTCAGCAGTGACAGTGTTTTGCGCGGGAAGGCGGGAATGGCCTGCCCTTCATCTCACCAGAGAGCGCTACTGCGCAAAGAAGAAATGTGCAGAACGGCAGGTTAACCTGTTTTATATTGGTTCCATTTAATTATTTATTATGTCGAAATAGCTTGAGCTTTTCCAATATAAATATTAGTGCACCCAAATAACAAGACATATTAGTATACAGTTTCACAAAAGTGAATGTGTATCATCCAAATTTTCTTCTTGAGTGAAATAATTGCCGAACGTTAGTGGTTGAAAAACAGCGTTTGTAAATGATGGAGTTTTGGAGGATTATTGCAGGAGCTGTTAGCAACGCTGGAGGATAGTAATAAAGGATAATGATATTAACAATCATTATTCTTCCTTTGATCCAAATTTCCTTTTCAGCAATACTGAGATTGAAATATGGTCAAATTAAACAAGACATTGGAAAAACATTGCGCTTGGTTTATATCTGGTTAAAGGATCGAGGCCATAATGTTTTAGGGGCGTGACGTGTTAATATAGTTTTTAGTAATAGTTTTATAGTAACATATATAGTTTTATAGTAATAGTTTTAAGAATGGAGTGGATTTATAAAATGGAGTGTGAAGCTTTAACTTAATTTTAGAACTAGAGTAGAACCGTACATATATTTAAATGTGTTACATTTCATACACAATCACAAAGAAAATTATACTGTGGGCAAGTGTTAAATAAAAATTGAAAGAATGTGTTGGTGCATACATATGTTCACATTGGAATTTTACCCGTTGCACATTGAAACAACTATTTAAAAACGACTTTTTAGTAAAGTAGAAAAATGTTCCTGTGTAACCATTAGAATGACGCAACAACAGTCATAATTCTTTAAATAACTCGGCATTTAATTTTTACGCGAGAATTTTTATTACAAACATGAATTAAAACTGCAGCCATTATATAATTATTACTAGCAGCGTTTTAATCGCGGTAATATGCGTGTCTACCAGTTTAATTGTATTAAGAAGTGACGTACGATAAACTGAAGGACATCCAACTGCACTCGAACTTAACCTTATTACCAATCTGGAATACTCCTATTGGTTTGTTTATTGTATTTTTGTCAATTGAGCTATTTTGATTAACTTAAGATTGCTCCATCTGTTATTGTTTTATTTTGAAATGCTCTGCCGAAGTTACATTTGCTTTTTTTTCCATTGTTTCTATGAGAATATGAAAATGGCTTATACAGTAAGGGTAATTTTGGATAATGGTGCTGCTGATGCTACTTATATAAGTATAATTGGAAGGCTTCCATTTCAGTGTTAGATGTTCTATTAACAAACGCTAAATTTCAAGCTTTAATTTATATTGTAGAGCATTGTTAAAGCTGGACTGTCATCTGGAACAAAATTGCTTAGAAGGGTGTGGGGTTTTTGCTCTTCCGATGATTGCCTTGCCACCTACAAGGTTTAAGGGAGAGAGGTACTCGCTTTGTGAACCCTTATTTGCTAATTTTGCAGATTTTCTGGAGAGCTTATTTGAAGGCTCTGCATAAACTTTCCTTCGGCATAATGTTAGCCTTCGTAGCAACTTCTGAGGGTGCTGAATCTGTTCCCAAATATTACTTTTAGTAATGAGATTTTACTTTCTGTTAACTCTCTTAAGTCTGTATTTACTTGTTTTCTTAGAGTGGCGAGTTTGATAGAGCACAATGGCTTAAATTTATTTATGAGGAGGAAAGCATTTTCTATTTGTTTTAACTACTCCCATATAGCTGTAATGGCTCCTTCCAGTTGGGTTTTGGTAGCATTGTTTATCTGTCCTTTCAAAAATCACTAGTTTTCTGGATTTTTTTAAAAATAAGTTTTACTTACCAACATGAATGGCATGTTTCCTGGTAACATTGATGGCCTATAAGATAAGATATTTAGAACTGCTAAGAGGCAAGAATTTTGTGGAGTATAAAGTTATGGTGTCTTTCGCTTAAGAGCCATTTTTGAAATATGTGAGCAGAATTGTATGCAGGGACAGTTAAATTGAACTAGCTGTCGCTTAGGACCCCAGATCCTTCTCATTAAAAGTATTAGGATTATTCTGTTAGGAACTGAACAATCATTCTGCCGGGTTAACAACTATGCTGTATCAAATGAGGCTCTTTACAGTTTGAACTTCCATGAGAAGTAGGCTGGTTTTATCAAAGTTGGGAAGGTTTTGATGGGCAACACAATTCACAAGATGTTGACCAAGACTCCTGTGGACAGCTTCTCTGCCAATGGTTCTTAAATACCATTTCAACACTATATATCACTGCCTTTCTTAGACATATCTGCACAATGCAAGAATAGTCATTAGTCACTGTATGTGCCTCATGCTGAAACACGGGTTGTAAACAATTTTAGAAAAGAAATTCAATTGTTGAATTGTGTTGTGATCAGTGTTCATAATCAAGTGCAGTAGTAGATACTGCTAAATCGTGCCTGGTGCATTTATTAGATTTGCACATATTTCTATATACATTTTCTTGATTAACTGCATGAAGCAGATAACTGACATTAGATTTTGTTCATATGAACAATTATGTTTGTAGGCTATACAAACAGATATAAAAATCTCTTTTTCTCAAAGTGGTCTCAGTTTTGTAGTTTTAATTTTGTAGTTTTCTTATATTTAAACTATTTATTTGTATACATTTTCAAAGGGTAAAAGGTGGTATTAACATTAAAACTGAGTAATTCTAGCCAACGTGCATTTAGACACAATTTTTCGTTGCTTAGTAATAGAAGATCCATAAAAAGTAGGTAGTTTATACCATTAGCAACGCCCGCCTTGGTAGCGTGGTGGTAGCACGTCTGCTCACGTTCAAGAGGTCCCGAGTTCAAATCTCGGTCATGGTGAGTTACCTGGATAAGTTTTTTCCAGGGTTTTCCCTTATTCTGAAAAACGAATGTCGGCTAACTAAGCTCTATGGACCCTGCACTCATTCGAGCATCATTTCACCCATTCCATTCATCGTTCAATGACATTGGAGGACGTAAATTACAAAAAAAAAAAAAATTAGTAACATTGCACAACCTAATATGGAAGGTAAAAAGTATTTGTGGTTATTAATGCGATTATGGAAGCCTTTCTTTTAGAATTTGTTAGCATTAAAAAAGCTTTGCTCACCATGAGGCTATAGAAAAGAGCATACTTCATTTAATTCTTTCGAAATTTACAAGGAATAATATAAAGAGACAAGCTTCACTAAATATATGCATTCCCTGCGGAGTACAGTGTTTTCATCACTCTATCCCTACACTAAAATACTGATATTGGGCAGAAAAGGAAGGCAGGAATTCACTTTTTAGTGATGGTTAGAATTATTTTCTGATTTGCAAACAAGTGCACTATATGAAGAACCAGAAAACTTCTGGAGAGACATTAAGTTTATGTCTGTATTCTTATTCACTCCCTTCCCGAACCTTCAAATAGCAGTCAATGCATTGCTTACAAGTATTTTTGTATTTGTATGGGAACTATCAGATTAAGCAACTCAATGGTATTTGTTATTTCCCAAATCACTTAAGGAGGTGATGAAGATTTATGATCAAGTTCACTGCCTGTACAGGGAAAGAAGTAATAAGCATATAAGAATCATAGCCTTCATTAGAAACAAATGAGAAACAGAGCTATTACTTTTGAGATTTGTGAACAACTCTAAAGGAAAGAAGACAAATCTACAAGGTCAATGTTCTGCATTTGATAGAACATAAATTCTGGAGAAAAAAAATCACTTACTGGGCCTTTTTTTTCCACCTGTAAGAACCAGCACTTATGAATTGTAGGGACAAATAAAATATAGAAGTGTTTAGAATGTTAACGTACAAACTTCATCAAGAAAACAATGAGTAATTTGTATATCTAAATGGCATCTAATTTGCATGAGTCTAATATGGAATGGACAGTTTAGTGTAATTCCTAGTGCTTGGGAATATTAACATTTTATCCACAGATGAAGAGAAATGCAGTATTTTCAAGGTTTTGGAAGTTGTGGCAGGCCAAAGAATGTGATACCGAAATTATGGTTTGCCAGAAGCGAAGAATAATGATAGACGTCAAAGGAATGTTGGTTCTTTGTGACGACCAAAGACAAGGCCAGTTCAGTTGGGGAAAGTCTGTAACAAAGCCATGAATGAAGCAGTGTCCTTAGAAGATTTCTAAAGGAATTGTCACTTGATGTGTATGAATAGGGAATTCTTTGGATCATTTACAATGGCGACCAAAACAGCCACAAAAGGACTTTGTTTGTTTAAAAGAGTTTTGAGAGGGAAAGTTAGAGATATATACACGCGTGCAGCTGTGGTCAAGCACTCTTCGGCGTTTAGCCGATGGAGACGGTTCGCGGCTAGGAAGCCATTATAAACATTCTCCGGCGTGCAGCCGATAAAATAGAAGAGTCTGAGACGTGAAGCCTATTAGAGCGGTGAACTTATTCTGTATTGAATATTTGTCGGGTCATCAAAATTTATCGAGAAATATAATTAGCATTCAGTCACTATAAACCGAGATTGGTAACCCTCGGTCGGCAGCTTCCATTTCGAGGTTAGCAGTGAATAAATAATTTGGAGACGGGCATTCCAGTGTTGTAAAATTTCCTTCTCACACCCATCCACGCATACCCTGAGAGAAACCTCATTGCTCGCCAATCGTATTTGTCATCGTTCACCAATCATATTTGCTTCAAACTGGCGTACAACGTGGAGCTGTGGTAACCTTTGATCGCCACCATCTTCATTTTTGTATTAAACTGGCGCGCCAACGCGGGACACGATAGGAGAAGGACGTTCGACAACAAGTGGAGCTCGATACGAGAGGGAGTTTCAACCCGACAACGAGGTGCAACAGGAGGAGGTTCGAAACGAGGACGTTTGACAAGTAGCTCTACAGCAGTCCTAACTGGAAAGAAGAAAGGAGGCCGACATCATCAGAGACATCAGGAACCAGTAGAAAATCAAAGGTACAAAGTGTTAAATTATATACTAGACTATTGTGAATGTATTTAAGGAGTGGAAAAATGCTGAGTCAAAATTCTGTAGAAAGCGTGGGAGTTCAGGAGGTTGATGCTAGTAGCAGTAGGCAGGAAGTAGTTGAAGTAGCAGAGTGTGGTAGAGCTGTGCCAAATGATGTAGAAATGGAACAAATTATGTTATTGAGAATCAGAGATATGCTCATAAGTTTACATAAAAAGGTGGATGATTACAATGAAAGTTTACGTGAACGTTTAAGTAAAATGATAGATGATAATACTCAAAGTTTAATAACAGAGGTGAAGGATAATAATCAAAGTTTAATAAAAGAGATGAAGGATAATAATCAAAGTTTAAAAAAGATAGAAGGAAAGATAGAAAGTGGTTTTCAGAAGTTAGAGGTAGGACAAAAAGAACTAGGAAAGAAGTTAGACAATCGACAACAGGCGTTAGAAAATTTCGGGAAGGTTAGTCAGGAAGTAGAGAATGTAAGAGAAGAAGCTGGTCAGGTAACAGACAATGTAGGGAGAGATGTTAGTGAGGAGACGCAGAACGCTGAAAATGAAGTTTTGAATGTAGTTAATGAAAGGTCAGATAGTGAAAACAGAAAACTTGTGGAGAAATAGTACAGAAATTAGACGAAGAAATAGGAATGGCTAGAGAAGAGTTAGGAGAAACTAGGAGTAGACTAGAAGTATCAGAATGGGAAAATAGAAAACTGACGAGGAATTTGGAGAAAACCACAAGTGAAATTAGTGAAGTAGCAATGGAGATTACGGTGACAAAGGAAACTGAAATTTTGAATCTAGTTAATGAAAGGTCAGATAGTAAAAACAGAAAACTAAGGGAGGAAATCGTACAGAAATTAGATAAAGAAGAAGAAATGGCTAGAAAAGAGTTAGAAGAAACTAGGAGTAGATTAGAAGTATCAGAATGGGAAAATAGAGAACAGACGAGGTATTTGGAGGAAAACAAAAATCAAATGAATGAGGTAGCAATAAATATCACGGCGACAAAAGAAACATTGAAAAACATTCAAAATCGAGGGAGAAACGAAAGAGAAATATTAAAATATTTCGGGCAAGGGGCACAGTTCCATCACAATAAGTGTAAGAAAGATAGGAAAAGAGATCGATGTCCAATATCTAAGCTGAATGTGGAAAAATCATGGGGATGTAGAATAAATAAGTCCTTTGTACATGGAAAAGTCCGCAAAATTCTCTTGTATTTTCGAAGTACGTTGTGGGATGATGAATTTTCTTGTAAATGGTGGGAACTTAGGCTAAAATATTTAAAATTGCCGTAACAAATTGTAAAAGGAGAAGAAACAAACTTGTAAATTGTATAGGTTAAGTATGAACAGTGTAGTGTAAAATGTATAGGTTAAGTATAAACAGAGTGGTGACAGTGCAGTGAAAATAACCAGTTAAAAAAACCCGAACAATGAAAGACTTTTGAAAAGAATATATAGAATCCAGAAGAACAATTCAGAAATGTTGTAATATATATATAATATTATTAATGCACAATTGGTTTAAACATGGGAGTGTATATTTAGGAATTGTTTCAAGTGCAACAACAATATGAATTAATTTTAAGTAGTTCAGATGAAGAAAAAGAGAGATGAGGTAGATTGAAATATTTTCCAAGTAATATTTAAAAGTTGAAAATTGCAGAGCAGAATGTTGGTAAATTTTAAATGAACTGTTTTATGTAACCATGTGAATAATTTTTAGGAAATGTCATGTAAAATTTAATATTGTGAAAAGAAATTGTAAAACGAATTGGAAGTTGCTGACAAAGGTCTACTATTTTGCGTTATATTCGGGCAAGACATATATATTATTTCATTATGGGATAAGAAAATAATATCTATGGGGGCATTTGATACCGAAATTAGGTTTGCCAGAAGCGAAGAATAATGATAGACGTCAAAGGAATGTTGGTTCTTTGTGACGACCAAAGACAAGGCCAGTTCAGTTGGGGAAAGTCTGTAACAAAGCCATGAATGAAGCAGTGTCCTTAGAAGATTTCTAAAGGAATTGTCACTTGATGTGTATGAATAGGGAATTCTTTGGATCATTTACAATGGCGACCAAAACAGCCACAAAAGGACTTTGTTTGTTTAAAAGAGTTTTGAGAGGGAAAGTTAGAGATATATACACGCATGCAGCTGTAGTCAAGCACTCTTCGGCGTTTAGCCGATGGAGACGGTTCGCGGCTAGGAAGCCATTATAAACATTCTCCGGCATGCAGCCGATAAAAGAGAAGAGTCTGAGATGTGAAGCCTATTAGAGCGGTGAACTTATTCTGTATTGAATATTTGTCGGGTCATCAAAATTTATCGAGAAATATAATTAGCATTCAGTCACTATAAACCGAGATTGGTAACCCTCGGTCGGCAGCTTCCATTTCGAGGTTAGAAAAGAAGAAGCAGTGAATAAATAATTTGGAGACGGGCATTCCAGTGTTGTAAAATTTCCTTCTCACACCCATCCACGCATACCCTGAGAGAAACCTCATTGCTCGCCAATCGTATTTGTCATTGTTCACCAATCATATTTGCTTCAAACTGGCGCACAACGTGGAGCTGTGGTAACCTTTGATCGCCACCATCTTCAGTTTTGTATTAAACGTAAGGAGATGGAATGAAAACTTTAAAAGTGTAATTAAAAATTGGCAGTTCTCACCATTATTCTGTAACTTGGGTACTGTTACCAATGATGTATTCTGCCCAGCAGTTGGTAGAATACTCTAGAAAAGGGAATGGAACCACCATACCAGTTCAAAATGGCTGCCCTTGTGACATGCACCACGGAAGAACAGCATTGTGTCATACGTTTTATGAGCAGTGAAGGTGCAGAAGCTATTGAAATCCATCTATGAATGAAGATCCAGTATAGTGATGCATGTCTTATCACTGCAGCAAGTGTATTGCAGAAGAAAGTTTTGAAATGGTGTAACTTCTGTGACAAGCTCTGCGCCTGGGTCAGGTACACCTTAGATCTTAACTTACTCTGGCTCAGTATATCACATCATTCATGGCATACTTAAGTTTTGCAAAGTGTCTGCAAGACAGCAGTTCACTCCACATCCACCATACTCGGCAGACCGTGCACTGATTGATTCCCATGTGTTTAGACCACTCAAAAAAGCAATGTGAGAAAAGACATTTCGTTCTGATAGAGAAGAGCATAAGTACCTATGCAGACAACCAAAAGAACTTTTGTTTCAGAGAAACTTGAGCACTTCATATGTACTGGAGGAGGTATGTTGAACGACAGGAAGGCTATGTCAAAAATGATACATTTGTGTTCCATTTTTGTTTAATAAAAATTATTTTTTAAAGTATTTAAGACCATTTGACTCCTCTTTGTATGTTGTAATATCCAGTGCTGATTGCCAAACTGTATGCAGAAAATTACATTTAACATGAAAACTATATATATACACACACAGTAACAATTTGAGGAAATGTTAAAATAAAGCAAGCTATTTGGTAACAAGTTTTTCATTCACCTCATTTTTATTAACAATTAGCCAGTATTTAAATGTTGAAAGCTAGATACCTGATAATAGCACTAGGTTTCTGAATGTTGTGATCTTTGATGATATGCATAAATTCCAAATGTGCCATGTTTAGTCAATCAAATAAAGCCTTGAAAAGTTGCTGCTTTTTAGACTAATGATGCCAATTGTGTCTATTTGGTACAGCCTAGAGTATTGCAAGGGATTAAATTTCACTTTATTGTAAATCATAATATGTTTCTAAAACATCCAATATTTAACCATTAACAACTTGGCACAGCACCCCCAAAATCACGTAAGTATTTGCAATAAGCAATTGGTAACATAGAATCAAGTTTTGACCTGAACTAAGAATCCCTTAAAGGATGGAGTAGAACGTAAGAAGAAATAGTGAAAATATGCACTTAAGACAGCCTTAGAAGAGGAATGGCATGATCTCACATACTAAATGACTTTCAAGGATACATCAAAACCGGAATTTTGTTTGGATCAAGAGGGAAGAAGCTAGACGGTGTGCTTTTCAGAAATTGAATTAGCTTTGGTACAAAGTGATATGTATGGCCAGCTTTCAACATTGATGTTTTGAGTAGTTAGCTTTTTGTTTGGTATGATACTGTCACCACAGTATTAGGCTATTGATCTCTACAATATGGACTTCAGCTTTTTATTTTCCTTCATACTCCAAGGAGAATGCCAGATGCTCAAAATAAATGCTCTAAAACAATTTGAAATAAACTTTTAGACCAAAACCGTAAATTTCTAAGAAATATACCATCCCAACTCTCAGAATAACAGTTCTGAAAAAGTTGACTGTATTTTGTTAGTGATATCAATGAGATGCATCTAGTTTGTTATAGTTGGTTTCAACCAATATAAGCCATTAGGGTCCTGCCATTTTCTGTTTTAAAAATTGCAGCAATCAGTTCATTTTTTAAAAGTAATATAACAATTTTTTGCCATTTCTGTTTTTTATTAAAGCAGCATTATTTAAGAAAAGCAATCGGTAAGAATCTGCCAAAATGTGCAGTACAATTGATTTGCAGTAAGTTGCTTTGTAGAAGAGCTGCATGCAAATAAGTGAATTAAAATTAGAAGCATGTCATTGAGACAGGAGGTAAAACATCTCTTAAAAATGAAGTTGAAAGCGATGTTGTCTGTACTTGATTGTATATTCCTGAGTTCATTGCAGCACTTGAGATTGTATAAGTGCTGGAAATAAATGAATTACATCAGGCGTACATTTCCAACAACCATTATATTTTTCCAGCTGATAAGTAATGCCAGCTGTTTCTAATTTGGAATATCTGGAGTTAACTGAAGCCTAACCTGGAGATAATAACAAAATGTAAAACTAAAATATATGGGAAAAGTTTTACTTTTCAAAGTACATTTCTTGCTCATCAGTTTGCACAAGAACTGCTGTATACAACTATTATTTCTGGCTATAGTATCTTATAAATTTTTTTGAAAATCACAAATAGGAAAGGAAGCACAAAATGAGCTCTATGACAGAAATGTATTAATTGCATTTTATTTCAAGGAAGATCTGATTCATGATGTACATCGTCAAGGAAGACTATGCAAGGATTCCTTCATAAGTGCTTCAGGAATATGATTATTTTGAACTTAGTTACAAACAGCCATGTGTTCTATGTGGTCTATCATGTACTATTTGCAATTATAGTGAATCAATGACTGAGTGTTGCTTCTAAGAGATCTTAATTCAACTAACAGATTTTATCATCAAACAAATTAACAGATTGTGAAATAGTTACCTATAATGAGCACTTCATGAAGAAACCTTTTAACCCGGAGATGCAGTTTGCCTGAAATCACAGAAACTTGGATGTATGTTGGTCCACATTTTTTGGTTTTAGTAATTGTATCAGTACAACAGTATTTTCACTCCATTGCATAATACAGCATTCTGCTTCCCTATATAAATCTCTTATAAAATTGAAAACCATCTACGTAATATCTAAAATAACTGCATGAACAAAGCCTTGATTAATGATTCTCAAGGCAATGAAAAATAAAAATGCATATGGTTTGTCTGCAAGTGAAACAACTTACTTTGTAAAAGTAAATATTGAGCTTAAAGAGCTGAAGAATACAGAGACGCACATGCTGCCCTTGTATGAATTTCTTGTCTCGATTAGTAGTTGGTATGGCTATATTGTGTGTCCTTTGGCCTGCCAATGACCAGGTTGCCAACTTTACATCTATGTTGCAGAAGTAAATGATCCAGCTGATACAGGGAAATGAAATGGTCGGCACCATGCTTCCTCCACCTGGAATATTGCCTTTCTTGACCAAACAACCACCTACTGTATTTGCTCAAATGCATCACAATATTGAATGAGAACTGGTCTTTATACATGGCGAAAAGAATCCATATGACTGGAAACTGGAGTCCCACAGTCCAACCACTGTCATGGTGTAGAAAATTAAATGTTTTGAAAAAAGAAAAGTTAAAAAGAAATTATTACAACCTATATACTTCAACAAGTATGTATCCCTTAAACACTGCCTCATAGTCTCCTTACAGCATATTGCAAGCTGTGTAAAAATGTGGATGCAGTACATAAAAAAAAAATCACACATAATAGCAATATTTGCCATACAGTGTTAAGATCTTATTTTACCTGAATGTACAAGTGCAAATTCAAGGATATTATACTGTACTGTGAAGTACTTAGGTATATATGTTGTTGGTTAATTTGTGCATTAATGATTTTTGGCTGTCCAGTAAATTGAAAAAGCAACAATGGAAATTGTCTCGCTATGGGACGTTAAGGAGCACTGTGCCAATGGCGAATATTCTGAACAACCTGAGATTTTGTCCAAAAAATTATAAAACTATGAAATGTGAAATTGTCAAAAATAAGGCATATGATTACTATTATTCTACAGGAATATCCATTACAAAAATGCAGACAGAGGCCACAAATCAGATATTCTAGATAAGCAAACACACATTAACCCATATCACAAAAGATAAATCTGTAGGATTCGGATGGTCTTTGGACGATTGCAATTGGATACCGGAGCAGCAAAAATTGGTTCTGAAATGATCAGATAATATTCACATTATTTTGGTCTGATGAATATATGTGGGTGTGGCTCTATCAAGGGAATGGATAGATTTGCCAGAGCACATACTGCTAACAGGAAATTCAGTGATGATTGTAAAGCGACTTTCTCATATTTCAGGTTGGGACTGCTGATTTTTGTGGCAGCATCTCTTATTACTTCAAGGCTTAAATGCTTAATACCCAGTTTCAGGATCTACTGTGCAAAGGTGTTTGTTGATGTAGGAATAATCAACTCCATACTCTCAGCAAAAGTAGGTAAAACAAATGGAAATGAGGCTTACTGCTGCTGGAAAAGCAACATGTAGAGACACCTTTTCACTGTACAGTGCAATCACCAGTCATCTGTGAAAATTAATGCTGTGATTCTGGGAGATTGTAGCGATGGCCTGAATTCTGAACTTAACAATGCTGGCTTAACAACAAAGCTACAGTCTGATTTTTAAAAGAAGATAGGTGAAGGTCATCTGTTTCTCCACGAAGGTGCTGCAATGTTGCGCAGCAGATCCCCTTTCTTTATCCTCTCAACACCAGAAACATAAACAAGCATTTGAGTTACCTCACCTCAACAAAAATATGCACAGTTAATCTGTATTAGCCTACTTTAAAAACAGAAATAAGTTGTTCACACATTCACAGCGTTGTAGAATCTTCACATGTGAGTTCTTTTAAATAATTTTTGCACTATGTAACTAATATTCCATACTTACCATTATTGTTGCTATGCAATGTAAGTTGACATTCCCGCACAGTGCAGTATTTCTCCATAGAAACACATATAGACAATGCACATTCTAAAATCTGACACATCTTCAATTATATCTATTAATATTTCAGCTAATATCTTAATTACTAAAATTCAGATTGATATAAATACACATAGTGCCAAAAATAATGTGCAATACACATGTAGTGAGCACATAACGGAATCTCGAGAATTGAAAAAACTCAGTGCAAGTGGCTCCTTTTTTCAAACCTTTCCTCGTTCCATATTAAGTATTTGCCACATTAGTATCGCAATATACTATTATAACGACTTTGTTAATTGACATGTTCATATCAATGCTGCCGATATGCCGGAATTTTGACCCACATGAATTCTTTTACGTGCAAGCATAACTACTGACATGGGGCTATCGCTTTTGGATAAGGAGCAAACTCTCATCCTCCTGTTGGAAGAATTCTCTAAGAGAACAGACAAATTCTCTAGTTTGACTACGCAATGTAACACCCCAGCCATAAGCTGACGTTTGTCTTGGGCCATGAATCCTCGGTTCACCTCTAATCCTACGGCCACTACCTCTTGCTTCCATAAAAACATATTTTAATTCTGTTTTAACAAAGTAGGCTAACAATACACAGTGCAACTGAATACACAAGCTAACTGCTTCCCGCATACAACTAGCAATAACTGACCTGAGGAGTATGGGATTCACCAGTGTAAGCAATCTGGCAACCTTTGTTTACGTTTCCATAGCAACAACGTTCCCTTTTATTAGGAATTTTATTCCTTCAATAATAATTGCTTCATTTTAATTAAAAAATGTGAATCAATACAGATGAAGTATGAAAGGTAACACTTTTGCCAAACTAGAAATAATTAAAATTAGGTATAAAACAGTATAGTCACTCATACATTTTCTTGAGGTGGATTCTACTGTGCATGAAATGCACTTTGAGCATTACATTTTTTTTTAGATATTTATCTTTTCCACAAAAATGCTTCCAACACTGAAATTAAGTTCTATTTCCTTATAGCCATCTACTATATGCTTTAGTCAAGATGATTTAATAATAAGCACTGTTCTTCATTTATCAGCCATATAGCTCCGATGGACAGCCAACTTCTTTTTGTAGTACTTTAAAAATAAGGTTTCATAGCCAGCTGTGTAATCAAAATTCTGCAGCACACTTTCCTCCCAATTAGGAGTAGCTTCAGAATCATGTTGTTATTGTAGTCAGGTTTAATATGTTTAAAATGTTTATATCTAGATCAGCAAGTAAAATTAATACAAGAGGTGGCACTAACAGACACAAAGCTAAAACCAAAATTGCTTCAGACTTATCAATTGCTTATACCAGCTATGTCAGCCATTAGTAACAGAAATACTATTTTGAATGAGCTTTTAAATTGGGTGCAGAGTCAAATAAACACAGCAGGTAAGGAGAAATGCTGATTTGGAAATGGCACTTTTCATATGGTTCCAGAAGAGACATGCTGCAGCTTTGGCAACATGCTGAAAACAAATGCGAGAGATTTAGCTAAAATCATAAATATCACGGTTGATTTCAATCATAAGCATTTTAATCAGCCTCAAAACATTTACAACTACGATGAGATTGGTCTATTCTACAATCTCCTTCCCAGCAAAAGATTAGCTGAAAAGGGTGACGCCCGCCTCGGTAGTGTGGTGGTAGCATGTCTGCCTCACATTGAAGAGGTCCTGAGTTCAAATCTCGGTCAAAGTGAGTTACCTGGGTAAGGTTTTTTCCAGGGTTTCCCCTTATCCTGAAAGACAAATGCCAGATAACTCAAAGCTCTATGGATTCTGGGCTCATTTGAGCATCATTTCACCCATTTCATTCATCGTCTGATATGACAATGCTGGAGGACGTAAATTATGGGGGGGGGGGGGACGAAAAGGGTGACTCATGCCAATGATGGAAGAAAAGTAAATTTGAGTTGGTCCCGTTTGCTACCAATGCAAATAGATCAACTTCTCCCACTTGTGATAGGAAAATTCAAGAAGCTGAGGTGTTTCAAGGGTGATAAAGAAAAACCTATGGAACAGTGGTTAAAGAAGCTGGATATATGAATAAAAAGAAACAGATCTTTTTATGGATCAATGTGTAGCACATTCACCTCAATTTTGGAAGATGTTCAAGTGTACTTTTTCCCCACTAAATGTCAGTTGTCTACAGTCACTTCATTTGCACTCTGATTGCAAATTTCAAAGTTCATTATATAAGAATGCTGTTTCAACATATAACACTGACTAATCTGGGAAATGAAGATCTCATCATTAACTAGGAGCCATAGAATTTATTTGGGTTGCTTGCAAACTGATGTCATACTCCACAATCAAACACTTTCTTTAAATCTGGTATCTTAAGGATGGTGATGATACCAGTAGTGATGAAATGTCTATACATAAAGTAATTTTACGGAATGTACAAATTTCGATATCTTGTGCATTATGACAACCTAGTTCTGTGTGGGGAACTACACGATGAGGAGGTAAGTTATTACTGATGTGTGCTAAAAGCATGGTAATTTAAAAAGGAAAAAAAAAAAAAGAAAAGCAGATCAGCTTCAAGCATCACTGAAGTACAGTGCAAAAAGTTCTAATGAAAACGCTCTAAGTTCATTAATATGTTTTTTAAAATGAGTTGTTTGGATTTGATGCAAGAAAAGTGAATGAAACCAAATTAACTGAATACTTAAAAGAGGGAGAAATTTTTAAATAATGTTTATTTCGTACATATATCTGTTTGTAAAGTTTTACATGTAGAGCATTATCGAAATCTGATTTTAGATACTTCTGAGTTATAAGTAATCTTCCCTTAGCCTCAAGTTAAAATCAATGAAAAGGTTATAGATATCTTTGTTATGATCGTAGGATCCCAATGCAACATATCTATTCTACCATTTTTTGTAAGAGGGGTCAAATATACACAGGTTTTATCTGCAGTATATGCCAATTAGTAGTTATGCGTGAATGGAGGAATTTAATAACAGTGCCATCAAAATTAATTGAAAAAGCTATTTGTAGTCAGTTTTTAACACACTGTATCAGTTACATTTTCATATTACTGAGGGACAGTAGTTGAACCTTCGAGGTTGATAGTGGATGCAACAGCATCTGAAACTAGTCCCTCAGTAATATAAAAATGTGACAGAGTATTAAAACTTACTACAAATAGTTTTTTCTGCCAATCTATAGGTTTGAATCAAAACTGTTGGTTCATGTGATGCTGAAATACACATTAATAATTTTTATTTATTTATTTTACATCCAATGTTGTCATATAGGACGATGAATGAATTGGGTGAAATGTTGCTCAAATGAGCCCAGGGCCCATAGAGCTTAGAATTACCTGATATTTGTCTTTCAGGATAAGGAAAAACCCTGGAAACAAACCTTATCCAGATAACTTACCCTGACAGATTCTAATTTGGAACCTCTTTAACATGAGGCAGACATGCTACAATCTATGCTACAGAGCGGTATATATATATATATATATATATATATATATATAAAACAGCACTAGATGATATAGGAGGAAAAAATTATAGTCACCTTTAATGTGAATAATCCTAAATGACTGCTCGGCTGTCACTGTTTTCAAACATCAACAGTAGCCGGCCATCATTGATATATCCCAGCTGATATACCAACTTCCCTGGTATCTTCTGTGTGCTTGATATCTTGGTTATCAGAAAAGGATCAACATAAGAATGAAGAAAGTGCAGTTTCAGACTCATTGTACAACCCAATTTTTTCATGTCATCCAAGATTTTCATTACAGTTTTGCAATCTGGCGACGCTTGTCATCTGAACGCAGAACAAGAAAACACAAAAGGAAACAGATGAAATTTTATAAGATAATGGCAGTCCCAACGCTAACATACGGTTCCGAAATATGGACACTGGCAAAGAACCAACGCAAACAGAATTGGCAGTGTTGAGATTTTTGAGCAGCGTCGCAGGTTATAAAAGAATAGACCACGTAAGGAACGAAAAAATAAGAGAAGAGCTTGGGATTTTTAATTTAAACAGTAAAATAATAAAGAACAAAAATGAATGGAAAAATCATATTTTAAGAATGGATGCGGAACGACTTCCAAGAAGAGTTTTAGATTATATGCCGAAGGAAAGAGAGATGTGGGACACCCAGCTCTAAGCTGGAAGGATCAGTAGGCTCTTGAAGAGAACAGAACGGGTCACAGGGCCCAATCCTTGAAGATGATGATGACGTTTTGTAATCTTTGCTCTTTATATTTCTTAGGAACTCTTATCATGATCTCTTTCTTATTGAAAACCATGCAGCAAGTTCCACAGAATTAAAAATTTGTTCCAAGTTTTGGTGCTGCAGCAGCTTTCTAATTTGTGGCCCATCAAACATCCTTCCTTTACTTTTGCATCTGGTAAATATGGAAACTTGTTTGCTTGCAATATATAGGAGCTACTTCTGTCCAAGGCCTTAGCAAACTGCTTCATGATTCCCAGTTTGATGCATAGCAGTGTAAACAGATTGTTCTAATAAAATACATCTTCCAGTCACTACACACATTGCACCTGTGTAAAATACATCTTCCAGTCACTACACACATTGCACCTGTGTACATTTTTGATTCTGTCCAAAACAGTTTGCATTGTGATACAATTTTTCTTTAGTGAAGTGAAATGTCCCACAGGTATCAGAACTACAAGCTTCTTGTAGAGGAACCCACAAATAATTTTGAATCTTCCGACTGGTAATCAGCTGTTATCACTCCTGAAATGTCACAGCAGTAGCTCTGATTATGTTTCTTGTTATACTTCCTGAACTCACCTCTATATCTGTACCGAAAAAGCAAGTTCCAGGGACAAGATTTTTTTTCTCTCCCATGAATTTAGCAGTTCCCTCTTTTCCTTCATGAGATTGAGGTCCCATATCATCAGATTATTCTGTTTCTCTTGTTAGTTTAAAAACACAAAGGTCCATATCAACTTAATATGAAAGTGAATCGAGAAGATTGACACATTGCTTCACAGACGCTTAACAGGACATGTTTCAAGAGCTATTTATTGCTCCCATCTTCAGCTCTTGAAACATGTTCTGTGAAAAACAGTCTAAGTGAAGCAATGTGTCAATATCTTCTTGATTCACTTTTATATTAACTTGTGCCTCACTGTCTCTAATATTCTTACAACTTTTATAACATATCAACTTCTCAACAGAAGCCCTGTTTTGGGTAAATTGATAAAAGGTGAAGGTATTGGAATTTCTGATCCAAGAGGAATGTTTCTTATCGCAAACTTTAAATTTTGGTATACAATACTGTCCGTCCAGCCATTTTACAAATGCAAAACTGGCAGGGCCTTATAATTCTCTGGCTCCACTTTGAAGACTTTCACAGCATGTTTTACAAATTATGTGGGGAACCCATATCTTGTTCTGATGTAATTTTGTTATAAACTACATATAAATGTTTCACCCTGCCTCTGGCTCTTCATTACGTAGCACTTGCACACAAGAGTACAAGTCTGGCTAATACATCTTGAATTTCCAACACACTCCATTTTCACAGCAAAACAAAATGTAAACAGGTTAGACTTTCACCACCCTCACAGCATAACTGACAATGTCACTGGAGTAGGCAGTGTTAAGAAATTCGTAATTATGACAAACTGTGAAAATGGAACTCTGCAACTCACTCTCTCTCTCTCTCTCTAAATTGAGAGTTCAATAGAGTGGTGCTTAACTGACAAACATGTACAAGAATAAAGTAAAGCACGGAGACATTAATAGCTGATTCACTGTTATTGCAAAGAAAAACTGAGCTGCAATGATGCATTTTGTCAGTAAGCATTCTAAAATAGACTATTGTAAAGTTAATGAAGTGGTCTCTGAGTAGCAAAAATGCACAGAAGTAACAAAGCAAAGCATGGTCACACTAACAGCCAATTCACTTGTTACTGCAAAGCAGCACCAAGCAAGCATTTTAAGATAGTAAACCATGATTAGCATGAAAACTAGATGAGATATAGGAAAACCAGTGACATTTCTGAAATCATGATTCCTTATTTAGTCAAAATAACTTATCAGATGCTTTGACACAAATAACATAGTGTTATTTGTATATACTTACCAATGTGAAATATGTTTATTACAAATGTTAAATATAAGCAATTTATATATAATACTCATAAGAATATAAATAAGCAGATTGCAAAATTTGCCATATCATTTCAAAAGTACACTTCACTTTCTGTACCACCCCTGGAAGGGAGAGAAAGAAAGGTTACTTGAAGAATCATCTATGGCTGCTTTTATTCAAACTATGTGCTATATAATGTATTACAATTTGATTACTTGGTTTAGGTACACATGCTGAAACTGCTACTTCAGGAATTTTTTTTACTTTCCATCCTTCCCAAAGTTTATCATACTTTTGTCTTGTAGCTTTCCACAAGAAAAAGAACTGGAGTTAATTTTAATTCTATTATTAATTTGCTCCAAAATGGTAAAAAGATATTTTCTAACCAAAGCAAAAACTGTATAATATAAAATCATCCCCTGTGGCCTATGGGCAACATGCTAACTTTCAGCTCCCAAGGTTGTGGGTTAAAAAAGGTTAACAAAGGATAAAAGAATCTTCAGACTAATAAATAAATCTCTGAGCAAAACTAATCAGTCTTTCATGCCCAAATTAGAATGGGACCCTGGGAACCACAGCAGAAAAAGAGGTTCCATAAATAAAAATTCAATTTTAATTTGGATATTATAAACCCAACTGCAATACATTCAGAGCAGGGTTACAGATAAAAGCATTGTTTTCCTCCATTAAGCAAACTAGTTCTATGGGCTTTATTTGAGAAATAATTTACAGAATGGATCTTAATGCTAGAGTACGAAAAACAGCACATGAAACTCATTAAATACTTTCTTGCAGTTAAAGATTAAGAAAGGCAAAAATGTATGACTAGCTTCTATATTATTGGAATGTTTTCTGGAGAATGCTATATATAAAAAGAAAACTGTATAAAGAAGCATATGTAACATCTTGAAAATTCATCTTCCTAATGCTAAGCAATAAATACAATATCCTTTAGTCCAAAATAAGATGTATTGAAGCACTTTATGCCTGCTTAAAGATTAAGTCCTGAAAAAACCACATGTTTTAGAATCAATACCATAGTTGTGTCTTTGTCTCTCCCTTGCAGGTGCAAATGTACACATAGCATTGACAAGGACTGTTCAATAAAGAATGATCACAATTTTTTTGACAACGTACCTTTACTCATTCTCATAATTTTGATGGTCCTCAAAGTAGTCTCCCCTGAATGCAATGCACTTGTTCCAGCGTTTCTGCCAGTCTTCAAAGACATGCTGGAAACCATTTTTTGAGAGATCCTTCAAAATTGCCTCCGCAGACTTCACCACTGCTTCTGATGGATAATGCCTCCCAAGAAGGAGTTTCTTCAAGTTAGGGAATAGAAAAACGTCACATGGGGCTAAATCAGGACTATAGAGAGGGTGAGGGAGCACTTCACGTTGATTTTTGTAAGATATTCAGCAAAAACATTGGCAATATGCGGCCATGCATTATCGTGGTGCATCATCCAGCCTGCTTCACAGAAATGTGGTCTTTTGCACCTGATATGAACTTGCAATGCTTTCAGGACACCCCTGTAGTATTGTCTAGTTACTGATGTGCGTGCAGGTACAACATACTGATAAACCATTCCATGAATATCAAAGAATGAGATTACCATAACTTTCCCAGCAGAAGCAACCACTTTTGCTTTTTTGGGGGTTGGTGATGGAGGAGATTTCCACACTGAGCTTTGCTGTTTGCTCTCATTATCAAAATGATGTAGCCAAGTTTCACCAGCAGTGATTATGTTTGAAAGAAACTCCGGATCTTCCTCTAACATCAACTTGAACTGCATGTTACCTCCATTGCAGCGATAGGCGATACTGAACATGTCTGAACTTGCCTGGTTCTCACAGATGGGAACCAGAAGTACCAACAATGAAACTACTATGGCATGTTTGTTTCACATTAAGCTAACAGAATATAATAAGATTGAATTTTAGTGCGAAAAATTATGACTTAACAAATTAGGATCATTCTTTAATGAACAGACCTTGTAAAATTACTCGGCAGAAGGAGGAAGGTTTTGGAGAAGCACCACTTGTCTCCCATCTTTGTGAGAATCTACATACTAAGGGAAGGGAAAGGATGGTTTGTGTTCATTAGTATTTTCTTCATTACGATGACAATAAAAGAAGTGAACTAAAATGAAAAATCTTATAAACCCAGGCAGTATTCTTAGATTTAATGTCTTAATTTTTGTTGCCACAAAAGCTTGCACATTTCCACCGATTCACAATGATTTTCTTGCATTCTTAAATAATCACTGATAATGGGAGTATTATGATTCCAATAAAACATGAAGGGTCTTAATTTAGTTGATAGAAAACAAAACATTTTATCTCACAGTTAAACCATATCAAGCTCATTAACTTCACTTGAACAAATTGAAACTATTTTTCCAATATGAATAGATCTTATGTCAGTTTTCTTCAAAGAGAAAGGAAAAAAAATCCCTTCTTATGAATCGTATGGTTTCAATCGTCTATTACATAAGATGAAGCTTTTAGTGTGCATGATCTTATTTTCCTTGTTCTATTTAGTTTTTCTTGAAGATAATTTTATGATTCAGTCATACATTAGCTCATTATTTTTTTGTTTTTTATACAATATTTATATTTTTGAAACATTTACACCTTATTTGCAACTTGCAATTTCAATGCATCCACACAGTATCGAACACATATGCTCAAGACATGCATTCATACTTAATGTACAATATTTTCATTCTCACTACTTTTCCTCAACATTTAACAAACAAAAAATAAACAAAAAGGTATGCTCAGCTTTTATGACTCAAAAGAACATTTATAACATCACTTCAACAAATACGTCCTGACAAAGCAGGCAAAAATCTTGTAGGAATAGTCTTATATTCTCGTACCTCTTGGAGCAAGAGAAATCTCATTCTCTTGCAATAAGGTATGCTTCAGAATTTACTGAGCAAACGTAAAAGTATTTCCTCTCCAAACTTTTCACATGTAAAGCAGGAAAAATAGCAATAAATACTACTAAAACTAAAAAGTTTTTACTGTTTTTACTTCTAATGGTTTAATTTGAACTGGAATGTCTTCTGTGGCAAATTTTTCATAGAAAGTTTACCAGTTTCTTCAGTTTCTGCACCATTAAAGGATTTTATTACTGTAGCAAAACAAAACAAATTCCACAAAAAAAAAAAAAAAAAAAAAGTTTTAAAATGGTTCACTTCACTTACAGCCTAATCTTCAACCATCCCTCATGGAATTAGTGGCAATGATTTTTTAAGAAAAAAAATTATACAAATAAATATAAATAATTGTGTTTAGAAATAAGGAAAACAATTTTTTCCACTAACACTTCTGAATTATTTTTCCAATGTTCAAACATAGCATCTTCTTTTTTTCTCTCCTTTATACCACTGGTTATGAATTTTAAAATTACACTCTCTTCAGGCAGTTTTCTAACATGAAACTACTGTTCCAGTAAACATTAGTTAACATATTACAGTCATGTTCAAACTTTCAACTGTATGATGTTGAATGGGAACTCTGCAATTTAATGCATTTGAACATATAACCATTTGCAAGATTACATTATAATTGATCAAAATATCCTTGCACCAATTAATTAATCATACATTATTTATTGAACTATTTCTGCATCAAGATTATCTACAAAGTCAAATAATTTAGGTGATCTATACACAAACACATGCGCGCAAACACATGCATGTGACATGTGCACTGCACATATTCTCCACAAAAAAGTCTCATTTATACTTATATAAACATGCATACAGACATGCCTCATTTCTTACTTCATAACAGCTCCTACAAAAATATATATTGAATTGCGGAAAGGAATGAAATTTTTTGGATAGCCAATTCAATACTCTGAGCATAAAACGCTCTTTAGCCCTGGTAGAAAAAATTCAAAATCTTAAATTAAACCCTCAAGACACTTTAGTATCCTTTGATGTCCACTCCCTCTTCCCTAGCATCCCAATAGACAAACTTTTGATTCAACTTAAGAAATGGCTAACTTCTACTAACCTAGATGCCAATACAATAGAAGAATATTTGTCAATGACTGAAATATATATACACCAAAATTATTTTGTCATCAATAGAAAGTATTACAAACAAATTTCAGGACTGGCTATGGGAAGCCCGCTATCACCATTTTTAGCCAATTTACACATGAGCTTTTTCGAAACACATAACCAAAGCCTCTCCTCATATTTTTAAAACATGGTACAGATACAGCGAGTGAGTGAGTGTGTGGGGTTTTAGGGCCCGTCGACAACAAGGTCATTTGGGCCCGAAGTCAATACTAAAACCTAAAAACTAAACAAATTAAGCTAAAAAGGTAAAATAAAATAAAACACTCAACTATTAAAAGTACATAAAAACCCATCCCAAGACAACTTAAAATCTATAAAATTAACAAATATAAAATGCAAGTTAGACTTGTTTACTAAAACCGATTTGGGCAACAAACCGCAGTGCCTTAACCACGGCCACAGGATCGTCCCCTAAAACACCCAGCAAGTTAGTCCCCAAGCCTACTGACTGGCGAACGCGGGCGTACTGCACATGGAGCACACACTGGGGCCGGTTCCCCTCTTAACAAATGACCATAGTCGCTCGTGTGTGCGCAATTCTCAGCCGGGTGAGTATCACCTCGGCTCGCCGGTTATCCCTGCAGGAAGTTAGCCAGGGTTGTACGCTCTCCTTTATTCCCCGGAGTTGTGTGCCTTCCAAAGCTGTCCAGGAGTGCTGCCAAGCAGATAGGAGTTGGCGACGGAAAAAACGTTGCACATCCTGGTATGGCACCGTAGTTGTTAAACTCCGGGGCAAACGGCAAGCGGACTTAGCAGCCGTGTCCGCCTCCTCGTTCCCGGAATTCCCCACATGGCCTGGGGTCCAAGTAAAAACAAAATTGTATCTGCGACTGAGCATTTGCGAGATCTGGGTCTGTATTTTTAAAACAAGGGTGTGAGCGGCTGTGTGCTGTTGTAAGGCCTGAAGAGCACTTAGAGAGTCAGTGCAGACGATAAAAGAGCCAGGAGCTAACTTGCAAATAAAAAGGAGCAAATAGAGGATGGCATACAGCTCTGCGGAGAAAACTGAAGTGGAGTCCAGAAGGCGAAATTTATGAGCCTCACCGTTAATGAAGAACGCGCAACCCGTAGTGCTACCTAACTGAGAACCGTCTGTAAAGACCGGAACATAGGGTAACGGTCCAGTTACCGAATGTGTAGTAGCGAGTCTAGAGTTGCTTGAAAGAGCGAGATCGAACCGCGCACGATTGAGCTGCCATGCAGGATAAGGGCAGATGGACGACCTCTCCACGCGAGGCATTCGGAGGCCATGCGAATGTAGATCCCGAAATCTTATTCCCATTGGGCATGTCCGAGAACCAGGGCGCATATAACGATGGACTAAATCTGGACACAGAACTGGTTTAAAACAAGGATGATTGGGATAACTTGCCAACTTCGAGACGTACAAGCAGAGTAACAGCGAGCGACATATATGAAGTGGAGGTTCGCCTGAGTCTGCATACAGGCAGTCGACTCGACTGGTGCGGAAAGCTCCTGTGGCAAGGCGGATGCCAGTATGATGCACGGTGTCTAAAACGCGAAGTTTAGAGGCGGTCGCTGCGCCATAAATAGAACTGCCGTAGTCTAGCTTGGACCGAACCAGAGAGCGGTACAGCCTCAACATTAACGTGCGATCGCCCCCCGCCCCCAAGATGCTCCAGATAATACCTTCAGCATCCGCAGAGAACGATCGCAAGAGACTCGAAGGTGACGAATTTGGTGCTCCCAGTTGAGTTGTCTGTCCAAGAAGAGGCCCAAGAACTTCATGTGCGAGACAAATAGCAGGGGTGTGCCGTTCAAATGAAGATCAGGAGGCGGGTGAATACCTTGTAGGCGGTGAAAGTGGATACACTGTGTCTTAGCAGCTGAAAAGCGGAAGCCGTTTTGAAGCGCCCAGGCTGCTAGCTGGGTGATGGTCAGCTGTAGTTGGCGCTCAATGTGATCTATGTTGACTGACCTATAATAAACTGCGAAGTCGTCAACATAGAGTGATGATGGAATTCCGCTTCGAAAGGCACTAGTGATGCCGTTGATAGTTACGGCAAAAAGGGCGACGCTCAAAATCGACCCTTGAGGTACGCCGTTCTCCTGTATCCGCTCCCGGGATATCGTGTTTCCTATGCGGACACGAAAACGGCGAAGTTTTAGAAAGTTGCATAGGAATTCGGGTAGATGACCACGCATACCGTAACCATGTAGGTTGGCTAGTAGCAGCAAATGTGGTAGCTAGGGCTTCAGCTATGTCCTGCTCAGTGGTGCACATGGAACCGTTGATGGCAAGGCCGGGAATTACCGTCCGGCGATACTTGCCATACATACAACATACGTTTGCATGCTTTGACAGCCGAACTGCATTCCTCAGACCACCACGGTACAGGGATACGACGTGGTGTAGATGAACCTCGAGGAATGCTGGATTCTGCAGCGACAGGATCGAGCAAGTAAAATATTCGACCATTGCATCGATGGTGTCGAAACCATCGTCGATGAGGTGTATGAGGGAATGGAATTTTCCCCAGTTAGCTTTGGAAATAATCCAGCGAGGATGTCGAGAAGGTACACATTGGCGGCCAGAAAAATGAATGTTAATGGGGTAATGATCACTGCCAAAGAGGTCGGAAAATACTGACCACTCAAGTAGTGGTACTAATGATGGACTGCAGAAAGAAAGGTCTAGTACGGAATGTGTACCATAAGCGGATGATAGGAATGCCGGGTCTCCAGTATTTAGCAGAAGCAGGTCAGACTTATCGAAGACGTCTACGAGGAGGCGTCACGAGGAGACGTCCACGGGCGTCATCAGTGTCTGATCCCCAGAGCGTGTGCTTGGCATTCAAATCTCCCAAAAGGAGTAGTGGTGAGGGGAGCTGAGCCAATAGAGCTAGATCACGCTCAGGAACTATACTGAGCGGCGGCAGGTACATGTTACAGATGGTAAAACTGATGCTCTCCAGCTGTATCCGAACGACCACCAATGGTGTGGTGAGAGGAACGTTGGCGGCGGAGATGTTAGCCGCCACTAAGATAGCAACGCCACCGCTTGCACGGATACCTGCAAGAGAATCGCTTCTAAATGCCGAAAAAGAGTGAAGGTGTAACGAGTGATTGGGATGTAAGTGGGTTTCCTGGAGACAAATAATTGACGGTGGCCGTTGAGAAACTAAATGTTGCAGGTCTTGAGCACGAGCTCGAAAACCATTGACATTCCACTGGATTATTTCCATAAAGAGATTTTAACGGGCCGTTTTAACTTTTTTCTTGACTTTGGCTGACTTGGGCCCTACGATTCGAAAATCATTAGCCGCCTGTGACTCCGCTGATGTTCGGGAGTCAGAACTCCTACGGCTCGTTGAGGATATACAAGCAATCTGAGACGTGGGTTTAACGGCTAGAAAGTCAGTCTGTGTGGATGCGTGGGCGACAGGGACGTGTTGAACAGCAACAGTGGTATTTGGAGTACGGCGAGCTGCTAATGCATATCCAGTAGTAGAGGTAGCAGGCTTTAGTTGTTTAAAGCGCCGTCGTGCCTCTGGTAAAGTCAGGCGTTCCTTTACACGTAGCTCCTGAATACTTTTTTCGTCCATGAATCTAGGGCACTGTCGCGAGCTGGAGGGATGACTACCGCCACAGTTCACGCAACAAGGTGTTCGACTGCACTTTGGGTCGTCGTGTGTCGGTAGGCCACATTGCTCACAAAGATCAGGATTGGTACACGTGACCTTAGTATGTCCGAACCGCTGACATTGGAAACAGCGCATGGGGTTCGGGACATACTGGCGGACGCTCGCACGTTCATAGCCGCAATAGATGTACTCGGGTAACTTAGTCCCGGCGAAAGTAAGAAAAACCGTACGTAATGGGTACTCCTTGCCATCTTGTTTTCGTGTTTGCCGGTACGCCTGACAAACTAGCTGATCAGAGAGGCAACTTACTATCTCTTCATTCGCAAGACCATCTCAGCTGGAGGTGGTGACTACTACTCTACAGGTGTTAAGAGTTTTGTGTGGGGCTACCCGGATCAGGTAGGAGCCCAACAAACTAGCTCTTTGCAGTTTGCGAGATTGGTCTGCACTTGTGCTCTCTAATAGTAAGCTGCCGTCTCGGAGACGCGTAGCATTTTTGACAGGGCCACTGATCTTTTCGAGTTCACGCTTTATGTAGAACGGACTTATATCTTTAAACGTTTTGCCATCACAAGCCAAGGTCATTAGCAGAAAAGGGTCGGTGAAAGAGGTTTTGCGCGGAGACATTATGATATAGACCCCCATCCGGGGGTTAAACAAAGAAAGACACCGAATCTTCACGGTCTGTACCGTCATGGGGACCCCACCCATGACCGATCTCATTTGTACCTCAGAAAAGCTACCCTTCAATATCCACTGCTTGTCCGTATGGGTAAACCGTTCACCACGCACACCCCGGCTTTAAGACCCTACCACAGGCATAACCGCCTGTGGCTCCCCACTTTAGGCCGCGCTGCGTATAAAAGGCACACGTGGATTCAGGGGACTTGTGGTTGATTACACCGGGGTTCCGTCAGGGGTAACACGTCCAGTCCGTGATACTAACCCAACGGCACACGGCCGTCGGGAGATTAACACAGACCGGGCCCTCAAGGAGCTACGTGGGTGTACTTGACGGTGTGGACGGGCTCCGCACCTAAGGCTACACATAGGGGCAGTGCAAAGGGTCCGCTCAACCTTCACTTTTGAGACCTCCGGAGAGCACACATGTCGGAAGCCGCGCTGAAAACCGTGGGACAGAACCACGGAGATAGGAGAGATCCCTGCTGGTGAGACAGGAGTTATAAACCTAAGACCTTACTTGCTAATAATAATAATAATAATAATAATAATAATAATAATAATAATAATAATAATAATAATAATAATAATAATAATAATAATAATAATAATAATAATAATAATAATAATAATAAAACTAGAAGAGGAAGAATGTGATGCTTACTGACAAGCAGTAGCTCAACGTGGCGCAGTTGATGGAGATGAAGGGGATGAATTGAGGGTGAGTGGCTAGGGACCCCGGGATCGCCAATCCCGTACCTACTGTAGTAGGTCCCTGGGGATAAATACCAGAGCCTCTTCTGCCAGTTTTCGGGGTTACTAATGAGCCTTCTCGGCAGCCGTAGCGGTCCTGGGGTACACCAAGTCCCCACCGTACATCACCCCATCAGTCAGTCCCCTACTTCCTGTTGCCCACCCCTCGGGACGAGGACAGCAGAGGTTGGATTTTGAGGGGGTGGTACAGATACATAGACGACATCTTTGCAATAGTACACTACAAATAGATGATGCTTTGAAACTACTCAACCTTCAAGAACCCAGCATGTAATTCACAGTAGAAACTGAAGAGGACTGTACTCTACCTTTTTTGGACCCTAAAATCACAAAAAAGCAATGAAAAACTGGAATTTGGTATTTATAGAAAAACAACACACTCAGATAATTACATCAAAGCAAATAGTTTCAACCCAATTCCACACAAACATGCCACCATCAATAGTCTCACACACAGATTAGTAAACCTACCAACAGATCACAGCTCTTTCACCAATGAAACAAGAAATTAGATTTGCTAAATTTACTTACCACCCCTGGGCCACAAAAAAGTTCCAAAAATATTCAAGAAATACAATGTAACATTGGCACCAAAAAACAATTACAACATTAGAAACCTACTTAACAGTAATAATACTGATAAGATAAAACCAGAAGAAAAGTCAGGCATTTACAAGATTAAATGTAAAGACTTAGAAAAATTTACATATGGAGGACAAAAAGAAATATAGGCACTATAAAGAAAGAACATTTTAGGTACCTAAGATACAAAAATATTGATAAGTCTGCAATAGCAGATGAATTTGAAGATAGCACCAAATTACTAAAATACATGCAAAAACATAGTGAACTCGTCATATAGGAGAGAATATACATAGAAAAACATAAAAACCAACTAATGAACTTTGAAATCCCGCCAGAAGACAACCCCACATTTAAATTCATCACAAAATCAACAGATGGAAGCAACAACTACAGAACAACCCACACCACTAGATCAAGCTTCAGTCGCACTAGAGCCGATGATGCAAACAATGGTTTGTGAAACATGTCCTCAATATAGGTACGTAATTGAAGCTGATGTGTAATAAATATGACTCATCTATAATTTAATAAATATTTGTATTTATTTTTAACAATTTGTCACTTATATTTTTATAATATGAAGTGTTAAAAACTGTGACTAGAAATACTTTTTATTAATTTTGATGTCACTTATTAAATTCCTTCAATCATGCATGATGGAAATGTACTTATAGAGTTAGTTTTGGTCCATCGCCACCCTTTAACTGCTATGGTAATTTCATCAGCTTTGGCTGAAACATTTGGTGTTTCAAGTCTTTGAACTTTCAGATTAAGTTATTGTACATTATAGTTATCTTTTTTTTTTTCTTTAAATATTTTCATATGCATATTCACTCTCACATCTACACTTCCAAGAGTCTCCTTAACATTTACCATCTATGATTATTAATCATATTTACAGATTTTAAATCTGTTGCAATTAATTCTGACAAAAATAGTTCAATTATTAGTATTCACTATTACAAAAATTATTTTAAATACCTGGTAGAGTGTAGAAAATAACTAGGTAAGTAAATAAACATCCTACCCTTCAGATAGGTATTGAACCCAGAATTACAATTCATGGAAATTATGTAGAAAAGTAGATTAAGGTACAGGCTTTCATGTAAAAATAAAATTATTGCATATCTATTGCACGTCTTTTTTTAATTCCAAAACAGTACTGACTTAAAAAACATGCCTCGTATGTTATTTAAAACTTGTGAAAATTGCTACACAAAGAGCACATTTAATATAACAAATTTGTCATTTAAAATACATGAATTAGGAGCAGCTTAAGTATTATATGCACGATACTTTCCGACCACAGTTCTTAAACATATAAAAAATGTGGTAAAAATACAATCAGCAAAATACGTTGGGTTTATGGCTCTTTTGCAGCTATAAATAGCAATGAAAAACATCAAATGCAGCAAATTTGCAACACCTTGTTTTATGGCAGCCATTTGCCAAATGCTAATTTTATTGAATACCTTAACATAGACATAAGAGGATACCACTTCATTTTAAATAACTTTTGTACAGTAATACTTGGAAGTGCCTTTGAAAGTACAAATGCTGCAGCATTTGTAAGATTAGGTAAGCTTAATGTGAAAGGATTGGTGGTGGAAAGAATAGACATTTGAGTAGAATTCCAGGGTTATCATATCCAGATGTTTTGAAAGTATGTTTAAGATATCAAGGAAAGTTGGAGGAGGTTTATAAGATGCTGACTATAACACCTTGAAGAGCTGTGAAAATTGCTTTGGAGATTTTGATATTGTTTGAATCAAAGCAGTATCCAAACTGGAGAATATGGATAATAGACAGTTCTCTCATTGAGAAAAGCTCTTTATTGTATTCTATGGAGGGAAAAGTTGATCCAGATATGGGAAAATATATTTCAATTTGCTATAGAAAGGGAAGGGATAACCTGGTTTCAGTTAGCAATATAGAAATTAAAAGGTACCCATACAAATATTGGTTATCCTGGATATTTGTCCTATTTGCTATGGGAGTGAAGATTAAATTCACATGCTTTTTCAGTATCAAGGAATGACAAGAGTGGAAAGAGCTTGGTGAACAAGAAGTGGTTAGCAAAGAATAAAAAGTTAGTGGAAAAATTCTTGATGAT
This sequence comes from Mantis religiosa, assembly GCA_030765055.1. Taxonomy (NCBI): domain Eukaryota; kingdom Metazoa; phylum Arthropoda; class Insecta; order Mantodea; family Mantidae; genus Mantis; species Mantis religiosa. The sequence continues at coordinate 50,839,878 of CM060951.1, read as the reverse complement.
CAAAAATATATATAAATCCCCCCCCCCCCCCCCCTCCTTCCACTTAAGATCAGGATGAAGTAAGGGTGATCAGCAAACAAGAAAATTGTAGTTTATAACAATATAATTTCTTTATGTATGTAATCAAGAAGTTTAGTTGGAGTCTTGACCAAATAACGAGAACTAATGGTTGTCTGAAACATGTTTCTACTTACAACACAACTAAATTAAAGCTTCTTAAGGGGAGGCATCTGTGAAAAACGCTAAAATCCAGAGTTTACATCAGAACTGCTTGAAATTTTGTCATTAGGTGGGATATAGGGAATCTAGTTAAGCTTTCAAAATTCATATTTCTATCTTAAATAGTTTTTTTTTTTTTAAATATTTAGTGCTTTTTATAGTATGATTTTTGTATGTCATATAAAAAGTCCCAGGTCATACAGTTTTTCTTTTAGAAACTTTAAATTTTAGATTCAGGTTTCTCTGTACATCAGTTATAAAAGTTGCTATACTTTTAAAGTGTGTATCAAGTATTTTTGGAGAAAAAATTTTTACGTGTGAATATATTAAATTTTTCTTAATTTTTTTGCAATTTTGAGATTTAAAATTCAATAATAAATAAACTATTCAATTTAAATAAACAAAAATACCAAGTTTTATTAAACATTTATTTAGGAATAGGTATGCAAAGTTTAATACAAATTCGTTGAGAATTGCAGAAGTTGTAGCATTTTGAAGATACAAAAATGTTCAAAAATTGAAAGTGGAGAAAAATGAATTTAAAGATTTAGATTGAAATTACACTACTTTCTTTACTTTGAAAACTCCATGCATCATATGCAGGCTCTACAGCTATCTTATTACTATCTTTCTCTTTAATTTGGTTACCTTTGACCCTTTTTTTTATAATTTTTCTATCTACAATAGTTATTACCAAAAAAATAATTTAATTTTTTGCTGCAATTTCTTTACATTCTTTACAATTTTTGTTATAAATGATTGGAACTTTGGATTCTGGTTCCTTTAGATAATAGTTACAAAACTATATATGTACTGTCACCCCAAACGTTGGAACTCCCTATAGACCTGGCTGGCAGCGGCAGCAGGAGACGGAGGCGCTCGGACACACCCACCCATTAATCTCAGTCACTAACTGAAGGGATGATTAGGAGAGGAATCGCGGGCCACCTTGCCGCCTCTTCCCCCTTCCCCTGTCCTCTGGAATTTTCGCGATGATTCACTGAGACCAGAAACTTCTAGATTGGCCAGCTGACCCTATATAAGCAACACGTCGGGCTGGAGGTCAGTCAGTGTTTGGCAAACAGCTGTGAAGAGCGCCCAGTGAGGGGACGGACTGCGTACGTGCGTCGGAGGAGTTTACGTAATCGCGAGTGCAAGTGGAATTGTAACGGGCGAACTGGTGAATCGTAATTGTGTGCATTACGTAATTCTGTGTAATTGGCAAGTGTTTAACTGTAAGTTGGTGGAAATAAAGAACATTTTTGAGTGGTGCAATTGGACTTATCATTTCACGAACCCACAAAGTCACAGTATATACTCATTTGCCCATGTCTAATGGTTCTGGAGGAGAAAATTTAAGGAATATGATAGAATTTTCTTGAAGTTTTGTCAGTTTTATTTCTTCAATACCAATCATTATTAATTTTTTCATATATAGCCATACTGATACCAATTTTTATAGAAAACTTATCTAGGAATATACATATATGCAAAACTTAAAGAAATTCATTGAAAACTTTAGTGTCTGGACTGTAAGGAGTATTAAAAATGCTAAAAGTTGGACATGAAGAACAATCTAGTTAAAAGCTCTAAATATAAACAACATTTTTTTTTATGTTTCTAAACCCTCCTGCACTATATGAAGACCACTCAGCTAGTTTATTATGCTCTTTTTTTAATTTAGTCACCTTTAACTGCTGCTTGGCAGATTTATATTTGCTCAATGAACTCTGAGCACTTTGTTTTAGCTTTCACCTATCCCTAATGCTGTTAATTTTCTTGCTAGCAGGACTTACTTTGCTTGCTGCAACTTTTGCCTTAACTTTCAGTCTATCTTTATAACCCGTATTAAATTCAGTAACAGCTGCAATCACTGCAATTTGCAATTTCTTTCTTAATACAAAAACTTCTTTGTGACATTTACTCCATGGAAAATTTCATTAGCATTCTGTGCTTCTCCTTTAATGCAACTTTCCCGTAGAATAGTACTAACTAATCTATTTTTGTCTATGAAATGGAAATTGTAAGTAGAATAGTTCATGCAATTCATACCCATGGTCACACAAAACTTCTGCATAGAAATATGGCCCTTAACAATGCCCAGAAATACATCAACCATTCTTCTATTTACATCAAAAGGTGACCTACTAGAATCACTGTTAACTCTTGGGCTATAATATGTTTTCACTTAACATTTACCTCAAGCAGAGCATTCTAGTATCATTACTTACTATTATGGCTAGAAAACCATATATATCATTATATTTTGCTTCGAAATAGCCACTGTACTCCTAACCTAACCTGGTATGAATCATACCTACTGTTGCAACAAGAAAGCACTACAATGCTAAATCAGGCTTTATTCCTATTCTTAACAACAATAATTTAATATAAGCTGCTATCCACAGCTTTCACTTGCATGTAAACCATATTTCACAAACACTACATGCCAGTGGAAATGTTTGTTTACTTTCAAAAGTAGTAAGTGGGAAATAATATATAGAAAATGGTAACGGACAAGTTCAGTAGCTTCCACAAACATCCACAAGATGTCTCTGCACATTACCACAGTTACAGAATCAAACCGCATAGTTTAAACGTGAGAATTTCATCTATTTCTTTGCAACACACTAAAAAAAAACAATATAAATGGCCACGCCCACCCACACATGGGCATTTAAATAATGACGTAGTGGCTGCTTAAATGGTGCTAGGGCCTAACTGGCGGCAGATTCTGAAACTACAATGTTTAAACGTAGTTTTAATGCAAAAAACGGAAAATGTCCTTTTTTGTCATTTTTGAGGAAATTTCACCGATGCCTCCCCTTAAAAAAAACTAAGAAAAAGGCAAAGAGGCCCTTAAAAATGTTATATAGGCAGTATATTTTTAAGCAGTACAGTTTAAATAGAAAAACACACAAAAATACCACATTCACCCTTTTCATCTGTTTATTTTTGTATATAACTACACTATATTCCTTCAAATAGTCAACTGTTGAGGCCACCAGGAACAGTGGTGGCAGCTCTGAGGAGCAGTATGGATATTTTTTGTAACTTTCTTGTGTTTGTTGGCACACTCTGCCGATAGAAGCTTGCGAGGCATCATTGACGTTGTATATAAGAAACTGTTTTGTAATGCAGTTATTTGTTGTAATAAATAGGTATTTCGAAAGTGTAACTGATTTAATTAGTGATCTACCAGGGAGATGTTATTGCTCGTAACATTTTTTGGTCCTCCGGGCCGGATGTGACAGTGGAAGTGTGAAATATTTGTGGCAAGCATGTTTGCACCGCTAACCTAGCCATGTTGGAATCTGGAAGCATGCAGTGAGCCAGCCCGCCATAACTGTCACAGTAGCCTCTCGGCCAGTTCGCGCCTGCGCAAGAGAGCCAAGCAGACGACACAAGCAGCACCACTGCCAACCTATTAAACTATATAGCGGCAAGCGGAAGCAGTTTACAACGGCGACTACCAAGGACTTCTAGCGTTGTTCTCGGCAACCAAAGGACTTGGACTTCGACAGCTGGTAAGGACAGACTGGTTCATTATTCCTTTTCGTTTCCCTTCCCACAGTCACAATGGATAGTGATCAGAAACGTGCCTTAGTAAAAAAAACGGGCAACAGTAAAGTCTTGTGTGACAAGAATAGCCTCATTTGTAATCGGCTTTCAAGAGGACAACATTAACGACATCATCGTTCGGAAGCGAGCTTTATTGAGCAAAATTGAGGAGTATAACCAAATACAGACCCAGTTAGAAGTAGCAGATCCCAACGATGAATCTAACGATGCAGATAGGGAAGCATTTGAAGAGTTGTGCTTCGAAACCGAGTCTAAAATTGAGACGGTGCTAAATACAGCAGCTGTCATCACTGCCATCTATGGGCAACGACAATACAAATAACAGTGTATTAAAGCTTCCATCCATTTCATTGCCAAAATTCAATGGAGCTTTATCAGGTTTTATGCATTTTCTTGATACTTTTGACGCTCTTATCATTAATAATTCCAGCCTCACAGATATTCAGCATTATTACCTTCTGTCATGCTTATCTGGTGAACCTCACCAATTGATATAAAACCTGTCTGTTACTCAGGACAATTTCAAGGTCGCTTGGGAACTCATACGCAGCCGATATCACAACCCCAGGTTAATTTCGGATATTCACATTAAGGAGTTGCTTAATTTACCAAGTGCTAAACACGACTCCCCTAAGGAACTGAGGGTGCTAATAAATCAGCTGTGCAGTAACTTAAATGCAGTAGAAGCACTCAAGATAGAAACGCCACTGCAGGACATGTTACTCAGCCATTTGCTTTTAAAATGCATTAGCATCAACTTGAGAAAGCAGTGGGAAACCCGCACTGCAGATGATGTTCAATCCAAGCTTAAGGACTTAATTCAGTTTTTGGAGCATAATTGTCAAACTCTAGAAATCCTGGCTTCCAACAAAATGGTAACAAGCCAGGATGATGCAAAACGAAGTTTGAATACAAAGGGAACACAACGCTCCTTTGTTACTACTTTGTCATGTCCATTATGCAAGTCTTCCCATTTACTGCATAAATGTGCTAGGTTTAAAAACTTAAGTGTAAGTGAACGCATGCGATTAGTGAAAGAATGTAGATTGTGTTATAATTGTTTGAGAGATGACCACAGAGTTAATGACTGTAGATCTGCTTACTGCATAGAATGCAATAAGTCTCATCACACATTGTTGCATGACTAATACTAATAGCACTGCGTCATCCTCAACTAATGGGCCACAACACCATTCATATTGTTCTGTAAAACGGAGCTGCAGGCATGCTGAAGTACTGCTAGCTACAGCTGTTGTTGACATTAGGGACAGCAAAGGTAATGTCCATCAATGTCAAACACTACTAGACAGTGCATCATAGATGAACTTCATATCCCGCAATCTAGTAGGCAGATTGGGTCTTCAGTTGAACAAGCATTCTGTTTCAATCAATGGAATTAGCAATGTAAGGGCATCAGAATCATCTCACTTGTGCCAGTTGCATTTATCATCTAGAGTCGGTGATTACAACAGACACGTACTGTGTTCTGTACTGGATAGCATCACAGGTCCGTTGCCTTCATTTAAAGTGCAGTATAATGACTGGCAGCTTCCTACCGAACTTCCTCTCGCTGATCCAAAGTTTTATGAGCCCAGTGAAATTGATGTGTTACTAGGTGCTACTGTGTTTTTTGAGATCCTGAAACCAGGACAGCTGTCCAGAGATGGACATCCTACATTGCAGAACACACAGCTGGGCTGGATTCTTTCTGGACACATACCCCAGAATTCAGTGCAAGTACCAAGAATACGGTAACTTCACTTTTGACTGTCACAGACCAACTACATGCTCAAGTGGAACGATTTTGGGAACAAGAAGAGTTGACAGATAGGCAGTACTCGAAGGAAGAAACCTTGTGTGAAGAACATTTTCGAGAACATTTTACGCGAAATGAATCTGGCAGGTTCAAGGTAAAGTTGCCCTTGCATGGACGCAAAGAGGACCTTGGAGACTCATTTGAAATGGCCAAGAGAAATTTTGGGTACATCGAGAGAAGATTAGAGAAGCAAAGGGACCTGAAAAGAGAATATGTAAAGTTCATGGATGAGTACCTTCAGCTTGGGCATATGGAAAGGGTGTGTTCCACAAATGACAGTCAACGCTGCTATTACATGCCACACCATGCTGTAGTTAAGGAGACAAGTGTTACGACAAAAGTAAGGGTAGTTTTCAATGCATCAGCTAAAACTACATCTTCGGTATCATTAAATGAGATGATGGTTGGCCCAACAATTCAAGATGACCTGTTTTCAATTTTACTGCGATTTTGCAATCATAGGTATGCACTTACAGCTGACATCGAGAAGATGTACAGGCAGATTCAAGTTCATGAAGATGATCGAAATCTCCAAAGGAAAGTTTGGCGCAGAAACCCCAACCAACCGTTGGAAATTTACCATCTAACTACCGTGACTTACGGTACTGCAGCTGCACCATACTTAGCCATCAGATGTCTGGCTCAAATAGGACTTGACCATGAGAGGACACATCCGAAAGCAGCTGAAGTGATAAGACAAGACTTTTACGTTGATGACTTATTGACAGGCACCAACACTATTGAAGAAGCAATTTGCCTATACGAGGATTTAACTTTATTGTTGAGCAGCGGAGGATTTCCTATACAGAAATGGCATTCAAATAATTCTGACCTTTTGAAGAACATTCCCGAAGCTCAGTTGGCAGGTCAGGAACCACACTGGCTTCCACTTGACGATAATTCTGTTAAGATACTAGGTTTGAATTGGCATCCTAATAATGACATATTTCAATATGGTGTAGATCTGAGGAGGCTCAAACAACCAAAATGGACCAAGAGGACTGTTTTATCTACTGTAGCAGCGATATATGATTCAATGGGACTGTTAGGACCTATTATTGTTCGATGCAAGTGCTTCATTCAGATCATTTGGCAGCACCGCTTAGATTGGGACCAACCTTTGCCGCTGAATCAAACGGTCCAATGAAAGCTTCCTGAGTTAAACTCCATAAACGTACCCCGAATAGTCATTCCAGACTGACTATTCAAATACAATTACATGGATTTTGTGACGCATCACAAAAGGCTTATGGTGCCTGTGTGTATTTAAGATGTACCACCAGCACCGGGAACATCACAGTTTGTCTTCTTTCATCGAAATCCAGAGTAGCTCTGTTAAAACAGGTGACTTTACCTCGATTAGAATTAAGTGGCGTTCTTCTATTAAGTAAGCTGATGGTAAAGGTACACAGGGCTCTAAACCTTAATGTTCGAAGAGCAGTACTTTTGGACAGACTCGACTATTGTGCTAGCATGGATCAATGGGAATCCTGCATCATGGAAGACATACGTGGCCAATCGAGTTGCAGAGATACAACAACTAACATCACAGGGTGCTTGGAAGCATGTGCTCTCCGAAGATAACCCTGCAGATATGCTCTCTAGAGGAACCGATCCACATTACTTGAAAGAAAGTACGCTATGGTGGGCAGGGCCTACCTGGTTGTCCATGGATTCTTTGGTTTGGCCACAACCCTTAAAAGTAACTAAAAAGGAAGCTGAAATTCCAGAGAAAAAAATTGTCAAGCATTGTTTTACCTCAACCACTGAAGAAACAGATGCCATCTTCAGTCGGTTTTCAAATTGGAACAAACTCAACGCGTAATTGCCTACGTTTGCCGGTATGCGAGCAATACCAGACATAAAACCTCAAGACAATTAGGGCCATTGACAACTGATGAGTTGAATAGATCCTTCAAGGTCATTGTTCGCATAGTTCAATGTTGCTCATTTGGTCCAAAAATACTTAGTTTGCAACAATCTGAGCCCTCATCTTCTCATAGCAAACTTCTAACTTTGCACCCCTATCTGGATGGAGATAATTTGCTGAGGGTGGGCGTCAGGCTTGAGAATTCAGATGCACCATTTGAACAGAAGCATCCGCTAATCATGCCACCAAAGCATCATGTGACCAAATTGATAATTTGCAATGAACACGTTCGCCTGTTGCATGCAGGAATGCAACTTGTATTAGCTTCGCTCAGACAACGCATATGGATTGCAAATGGAAAATCTGTAATCAGAAATATAATCAGCAAGTGTTACATGCTTCAAAACTAAGGCAGCTGCCGCCAGCCAACTCATGGGGCAACTGTCTGCAGCCAGAGTCATGCCAAGCAAGACATTTTCACATACTGGAGTGGACTATGGAGGGCCACTCCAAATTAAGCATGGGCATCCAAGAAGTAGGGCACAAAAGAAGTGCTACATAGCACTGTTTGTATGTATGATCACAAAGGCTGTGTATATTGAGCTTGTGAGTGATCTTACCACAGAAGCATTCATTACTGCATTAAGGAAGTTTATGTCAAGGCGTGGACAATGCAGCCATATATATAGTGATAACGGAACATGTTTCACTGGAGCAAAGAGAAAGTTAGATGAGAGGGAACGTTTTTGCGCAGCAAGGATTATTTATCAGCGATCTCAGAATTCATGTCAGTGGAAGGCTTGAAATGGCACTTCATCCCCCCACATGCTCCAAATTTTGGAGGATTATGGGAAGCTGGCATAAAGTCAATAAAGGGTCATCTCAAGAAAGTTGTAGGAAACACTGTGTTAACATTTGAAGAGATGACAACTCTGTTAACTCAGATAGAGGCATGCCTGAATTCAAGGCCGATCACACCAATACCTAACACTCCAGATGAATATGCGTTCCTTACTCCTGGACACTTCCTAGTGGGTGAAGCATTAATATCCTTTCCCGAACCAGGACCATCTTCAAGGTTATTCCTATGGCAACTGGTTCAGCGATGTTGTGAGCAGATATGGAGGCGATGGTCCACAGATTACCTCAGTCAACTCCAGCAGCGCTCCAAGTGGCTCCGTGATCAGTCTAATTTACAGGTTGGACAGCTGGTTCTTCTGAAGGAGGATGGTGTCCCTCTTATTTGGCCAACTGGTGTAATCGAGACTACCCATCCTGGAGCGGATGGACGAGTACGTGTAGTGATAGTGAGGACAAGAAGAGGGTCCTACAAAAGACCAATTAGGAAGATTGCATTGTTTCCTGAACAACTGTGAAAATACAGGTGTATGTTGTTTGCTTAGTAATTTGTATCACAAATTAGGTGGGCGGCATGTTGAGGCCACCAGGAACAGTGGTGGCAGCTCTGATGAGCAGTATCGATATTTTTTGTAGCTTTCTTGTGTACGTTGGCACACACTGCCGATAGAAGCTTGCAAGGAATAATGGACGGTGTATAGAAGCAACTGTTTTGTAATGCAGTTATTTGTTGTAATAAATAGATATTTTGAAAGTGTAACTGATTTAATTAGTGGGCTACCAGGGAGATGTTATTGCTCGTAACAGTCAACAAAGACATTTTGTTCTGTCATCTAACGTATTTTGCAAAACAAAAGGAACATAATTAACTCAAAATGAGTCGGTACTGGCAACACTTTTTTCAGTCACTTTTTTTTACTCTCTGTTAACAAGTTTCAGGAACACATGTTCTCATCTTCAGAACGTGTCCAACTGACCCATGTTTCTCTTGTGGTCGTCTATAATGGCAGTATTATGTGGCAGTGAAATGTACTTCCAGAGAGCACTTGGTGGTAGTAAATCAAAATTAATTAACTGCTGTTTGTGTTTCAAAATGAAGATCTCCATGTGTCCAATTCTGCTGCATGACTGGTCTTTTTGATTAGTGTAATGTTCGGTTTGATGTTATGGTTGGCCATCCAAAAGTGGTGTGAAACTGCAGAGTTGTCCATTTGTTTGTATTTTAAGCATCTTATGTGTTCCTTTAGTCAAGGTTCTAGATTTCTTTTGATTTTCCTATGTATATTTTATTCAAATTGGAGCAATTGATTTTGTAGATTCCAGCTTTTTTTATTTTGTGGTATAGGGTCTTCAAAACTTTAAATTTGTAAAATCTTTTTGGATGATATGTTAATCTCTTAAATTTCTATTTTTTGTTTCATTTTCTTCTCTCCTCCCCCTCCCAGACTAGCTTTGTGGTATCTTTGATATGTTTGTTATTCAACTGTTTGTAATTTTCTTGTCAATTGTTACTCTGTTGAAACCATTGTTTTTGGCTGTTTACTATATGTTCATATTCTAGATGATATACTTGTTTGTTCCGGGGAGTACATACCATTTTTTGTGGTAATTTACGTCCTCCAACATTAAGTCATATCGGACGATGAATGAAATGGGTGGAATGATGCTCAAATGAGCCCAGGTTCCATAGAGCTTAGAGTTATCCAACACTCATCTTTCAGAATAAGGGAAAACCCCAGAAAAACCTTATCCAGGTAACTCACCCAGACCGAGATTCAAACTCGGGACCTCTTGAACGTGAGGCAGACATGCTACCACCATGCTACCGAGAGTAAAGTATATACCAGTCTGTGTGTTAAGCTGCTTAGTATTGCATGTTTGTGTATTAAGGGATTGAAACTGTTGTTCTTTATGTAATTATCTGAATGTGAAGGTTTCCTAATACAGCAAAGGTTACACTTTGTTTTCTGATTATATTTAGATCAAAGAAGGATAATGTTATTTGTCAAAGTCTGTAAAGTAAGAATTTGTGCAACTTATGATACCCGGGTCTGAGGTAAATCTCTATCTAGCAAAATATTTCTTCAGATCTGATAAGAGAAAAGTCACTGGGAGCCAAATTTTGTGAATATGTTGAACTGCTACATGTTGCAACAGTTCACAGATCAAGTTGTGTAACTTTATAGTTGTATTTGAAGTATGTAAAAAAGAACTTCCTTTTTTAATAAATGTGAATGTTTGGTGCTAACATCAATTGCTCCTGCAAACTGCTTTTCTGCTTTGATGGTTTTGCCCTTTTCTAGCTGTTCTACCAAATCACACCTCATATACCATTATCCTGCCTTCTTCAGAGTTCTTTGCCCTCTTCCTCAAATCAACTATTACTGGAATTTAATGTGGTGTTATACATAATTGAATTTTGTAAGAGTAAATATATATAAAATATATGCAAAGAAATAGTTAGGCAAGTATTAAATAATAATATGCAATAAACTATTCATAATAGGTCAGAATTTATAATTGGACTTATACAAATTACAGATACAAATCCTAAAATGGTCCTGTAAATGGAATTAAAACACTTCTAACACACCTGGTTACTACGATTAACTATTATAGGATTATTTATGCAGCTATTCATTAATGCTTGTGACTGTTAATTTTTATTCTAAACCCCTAAACATTGTTTATAGTTCAATTTGTTTTTTTAAATTTATTAAGAAAGAATTCAATAGAAATTATTAAAAACTAGTGGAAAGTGAACAAGATTAAAAAACAATTGAAGGTAAACTTGTGATTGAATAGTTAGAAATGAAGGAAAAAGAACAATATTAATGTGTTTAATGATAAGACTAAAATTAACTAAAATCATAAAAAAATGTTTTTTAAAATTTGAATTGTTTAAATATGATCTGAACAAAAGCCCACGATCTTTGCCAGTCATATCCAATTACAAAGCCTGCCTTGGTTGCGTAGATGGTAGCATGTCTGCTTCACGTTCAAGAGGTCCCAAGTTCAAATCTCGGTCAGAATGAGTTACCTGGATAAGGTTTTATCCGGGGTTTTCCCTTATCCTTCAAGATGTATGTCGGGTAACTAAGCTCCATGGACCCTGGTCTCATTTGAGCATCATTTCACCCAATTCATTCACCGCCCGATATGATTTAACGCTGGAGGACATAAATTACAACAACAAAAAATCCAATTACAAATGCTATACTATAATTGATACTTAACAATCAACAGACAACCAGTAGTCAATACATTCTTTCTACTACCCGATCTCTGTATTAAAGAATTCAACCAATATCTACCTCATACTACTATTCACTTAACTGATCATATCCATTTCTTCACTCTAAAAAAAAATTCACCTAAATTACTAATCTGGAATTGATTACAAAACATTTTTATTACTAATGATTTTGCCAGATTAACCATCTACTCTGAATAAACTCTTTCCTCCATATGTCTGTACTTGTGTATTCTAATAAAATATGGCTTGCATCCTCCCTGCCTTTGCATATAGGGCAGACAACTTTCTCAATCCCTCCTCAGTAACCTTTGTCTCCAAATTCCTAGTTTAAACCATGCAATACCTTCTTTATGTCCCCACCTCTCAATGTACATATTCTTCCGCTCATTACTTCCAAATTCCTCATAAAATTTTAGTGAACTTCTTTTCTCTACCATGGCCCATAAAATTTGTCTATCCATATCTTCCAATTGACATCTAATTTCCAGAATCCTGCTGTCATATTCTCTCTTCCTATCCATACCGTTAATTGTAAGTTGATGCCTTATTTGGCCTATCCAGTACTTTGGGTGAATACACTTCCCCTGTATATCTAAGCAATCCTTTAGAATATGCCCCTGCGGTAAGCAATTAATCCTAAACCAATATTTAAGAACACTTTCCATAATCAACACTTGTACTTTCACCTTAATTGATTCTAACATAGCTCCTTTCCTGGCCGAATTATATGGAACTCGCTTACAAAACATTCTCAGCATCCTATCCATCTTTACCCAACCTTCCTCTACACCCGAGATCTCAATACCATACAATCCATCTTGGCTCCACTAAAGCTTTATACATGTTCTCCAACCATGTTATAGGTAAACCACAAACAAAATGCAGTTGGAAGCATGATTTACCAAAACTGAAGCTCTCCAGCTTTCCCCCCCTCTACCATCATTTTAGGCTGCCTCTCCTCTCCTCTCCTCCATAGCGCAAACTGCACTGTACTGGTCAACGCATGGAGGGGAAGGAGTCATGTAATGCTTGGATGTTGAGGAGGGGAGATGACTGCTCACACATGCTCACACCGACCGCACTTTGTTCACGGTCTATCTGTACATTCATTGTTGGTGCTATGTACAAGCATTTACTAACCATCTTCAAAGATAATTTTCTTTTCGCCAAGGCCATTTCTTTATACATCCCCTGCCCTCCTGTGCTATTAAGCTTTATACCCAAATAAAATCCCTCACAATTTAAATTTTCTTACCTTTAAATAGCCATTGCTCACCTTTTCTTAATTTGCTACCTTGTTTAAATACTGTGACTTTGTGGGTTCGTGAAATTAAAAAGTTCAATTACACCATTCAAAATGTTCTTTATTTCCACCTTATTCCAATGTCACAATTAAAATTTCGTAATGTACACAATTACAACTATTATGGGTGCACTTTAAGTTGGTGATTGACAGTTGAAGGAGTGGGGAAAGAGAGGGGATAGCAGCGTTGCAACTTTACCGTCCCTCTCCACGTGCTAGGCAATGAAGGTCACGGGTAGAATGGAGGTGGAAATTCGGTTGCAGTCAGTTGCAGTAATGCACACACACACATATTCCTAGAAATTTGCATACTGCAGTATTAATCGTAAGATTGCCGTAAGACTGTCTACACGTTTAAGTGAGCAGTTACCTAAATACAGCATACGAAATCTTCGGAATGAACAAAAAACAAATGGTTAGCTACATTTAAGATTTAGAGAAATAAAAGTCCCATACCTGCACAGAATTATGTATTTTAATCCAACGGGAATATGCCGCTTATCTCAGAGTCGCTGCTGTCACTGCTACTGCTTTTCTGATGATCGTCGTCGTTGTCAACGCCGCCGTCGTCGTCGTCATCGTCAGAGCTACTGCAACCTCCCACGGAAATTATGAGTTCTTCCACACTTTCTTCCAAAACGCCTTCATTTTCCCATGCTGCCACTATAACTTTTTTTGTGTGACAAACTGCATCTTCCCAATTTTTACCACTTATTTTTGCTATTGCTTCTTCTGTTAGTTTTATAACAGATGTTATACTGAAATCTGTATTGTTGCGCGCTACATATCCCTTTATTTGGGCCCAAATCAATTCTATTGCATTAAAATGGCAATGGTAGGGAGGAAGTCTAATAATTTTGTGGCCTTTTTCTGCAGCAATTTCATCAACTATATATTTTGGGAACTGCGGTTTGTTTGCTTTTACCAGTTCAAGCAATTCATACTTTTTTAAATGGTCTTGAACACGCACATTGTTGCGAACAAGCCATTCCAAAATAACACTCTTCCTGGATGCCATTGTTGGAGCTTTGTCTAAAATAACAGAGTGATATTTTGCGTTATCCATGACAATTATGGAACGCCTCTCCAAATTGACTAAAAACTGTTCTTTGAACCAGTTAAGAAATTTGGAATGGTTCATTTCTTCATGATAATCTCCTGTTTTCTTAGATTTGAAGAGGAGGCAACAGTTCGGAATAAATCCAAAAGAGTTTCCCGCGTGAAGGAGGATTATTCTTTCCCCTTTACCTAATGGCACCCGCATTGTTGCTCCCAAGGTATCATCAGTCCAGCCCTTGTTAATGCAATGATTAGCATTCACCCAGGTTTCATCAATCCATACAATATTCTCAAAATCACAAGAAATAATTTCTCGTAGGAACCTACAGCGCCAGGCACATATGTCCGGTTTCTCCAGCAAGATCTTACGTCCATTTAGCTTTTTATAGCGAAATCCTAAAGTTTTAACTATTTTTCGAAGTGAGGTCTTGCCACCTGTAAAAAGATCATCCATTTGTAGAGATGAGTGCAGTTTTGAAAGTGTAGGATATTGCTTCCTTGTATAATACGCGTAAATATGGCGGCGAATGGCATCTTGTTGAAATGGATCCAGGTTAGTGACCGGGTTATGTCGCTTCCTCTTCTTCCCTGGAGTTTGCAACCGCGATGTACATGCCTGATTTTCTTCACTAGCGTATTTCTCTTTCCCTACTCTAACTATGGTATTCTTACTTACACCAACAGCAGCAGCACACACTCTTAGTTTGGCAGTGATGACAGGGAGAAATACCCTAAGTACCGTAAGGGATATTCGTGTTAGAACTGGACCGGACAAAGGCAGGTAAGAAGGGTTGGTCATTAAACTGTAAAGGTTGGTCATTGACCCAGAAAACGTCATAAGCTATTCCTTGAAACTAAATCCACACCTGTTCCCTTCCAACAACGCATACCATCTCATACTAAAGGGCAACGAACGACGACGGTATTGTGATTCTGCTGATTCATAAGCGAAGCAACAATAGGAGCAGTGTCTGTTTACTGAAAACCTCAACATGCCGATAGAATAGCGTCATGCATAAAGCACGTGATGTAGTGCGATAGAGTTGGCAACATAGGATAAGCGGCTCGGGTTGCTATGGCAACAGTTTACTTTTGATTGGTGGATTGCTGGTTGCTAGGCGACGGCAATGACGTGTCAGTGACGTGTTTATCTCCTCTCCTTGTTTTCGCAGCTGAACAGCACGTGGAGGGGAAAACGTCAATCACCAACTTACAATGCGACTACAATAAGCCAGTTCGTCTTTCCACGTACTCTGGGCGCTCCTTACGCACCGCACGCCACAACACACTCAACTCAACTAACTGTCGCCTCCGGTATAGATCGGCGGCCCGAAGTTTCTCGCGATTTCTTTTTATGAAGGGGGAAAACATTCTCGAAGCTACGTGTTCCTTCGAGTGGCAGGAGGAGGGGCCACCCCTGCGTCACCCCTCCCTCCGCCGGCCCGCATTTATTGATCGGCATCGTAGGCTGGCCATTTGGGTAACACTGCTCCCTCCTCAAGGCTGGTCGTCCCGAACAGCACCATCGTAGCGGGCCAGGCGATCCAGGTGTGCCACCAACATCTTTCCTCGGGGCACCTTCTGGATGCGATAGACCACGTCGTTAATCCTCTTCACCACACGGTACGGTCCTTGCCATGGCTGCTGAAGCTTCGGGCAGCGTCCCTTGGTCCGGGTAGGGCGGTACAACTAGACTAGGTCACCTTACCTTGGCTGTTGGCTTGCCTGTCGTATCGGGTTTAAATGCGGTCGCTCGCCTTCTGGATGTTCTGGCGAGCCATCTCGTGCATGTCGTGGAGGTGGTCCACCAGGTTCTTCACATACTCGGTCGCTGGCTGTTTCACCCTCGGAGGGCTTCCAAAAGCCAGGTCACAGGGGAGGCGTAACTCTCGGCCGAACATTAAGCTGGCTGCCGTGATCCCCGTGGTGTCGTGTGTTGACGAGCGGTAGGCCAGCAAGAACAGTGGCACCTTGACGTCCCAGTCTCGCTGATGGCTGGCCACGACCTTCCTCAAGTGTTCCTCTAAGGTCTTGATGTACCTCTCGACCATGCCATCCGACTGGAGATGTAGAGGTGTTCTGCGGGTCTTGTTAACCCCAAGTCTCTCTAGTGCCTCCTTCATCAGATTGGATTCAAAATTGGTGCCTTGGTCACTGTGCAGCTCTAGTGGTACCCCAAATCGGCAAAACACTTGCTCTACGAGGCAATCTGTGATTGTCCTTGCCTCTTGGTTCGGGATGGTATACACCTCCGGCCACTTAGTGAAGTAGTCCACGACCACCATCAGGTACTTGTTGCCTCGGTCGGATATTGGGAACGGTCAAGTAATGTCAACGGCGATCCGTTCGAATGGCGCTCCGACGTTGTACTGCTGCATGCGACCCCGACTCCTAGTCTGGGGGCCGCGACTCGCCGCGCACGCGCGACACTGACGGAACTATCTCTCAGCGTCTGCTCGGAGCCTCAGCCAGTAGTAGCGCTGCCGTAGTTTGTCAATCGTCCGGTTCGCTCCCAGGTGTCCCCCTGAAGTACCGGCGTGCACTTCTTCCAAGACTTCCGGGACCTTACTCCGGGGAAGTACCAACTGTTCTCTCTGCGTCTTCCCATCGGGTGATTCCCATACCCGGGACAGCACGCCCTCTCTGGTCTTCAACGAGTCCCATTGGGCCCAGTAAGACTTGTAGGTGGCGCTCCTCGGTGCGATGTCCGCCCAGGTTGGTCTCGTCCCTGCCTCCACTTCCCTCAAGAGTGGCCCCAAGTCTGCGTCCGCCAGCTGCTCCCTCCTAAGGCCTGCGCTATCCCAGCCATCCGCAGGCACTGCCGTGACTACTAGAACTGCTGCGGCACGCTCCTTCTCCTCCACTCTTGTGCATTGGCCGCACTCTTCTGGACAGGGTCTTCAGGACATAGCGTCCGCGTTACCGTGGCTCTTCCCTCTGCGATGTTCCGAGGTGAAGTCGTACTCCTGCAGCCTCTGGACCCAATCTGCTGTCTGGCCTTCCGGTCGCTCCGTCACCAAACCTCGCTCCTCGCGGGGACAGCCACGTCTTCGTTCAAGATGACCCTACCGATTCCAAGGCGCTCTTCGGGTTGGCGGAGTATAACCTCTTCTCCGTTGAGCCGCAGGACCTTCCTGCCGACCGTCGCCTCGTAGATCCTGAGGGCATCCAGTCCCAGAATCACCTCCTCAGCCACCTTCGCGACGAACACCCACAGACACACTGCACTCCGTCCCAAGGTCAGCTCCAGCAGGGCCTCCTTCTCCACAGGCAAGGTGTCACCCGATGCCAACACAAGCTGGTATGGTCGGCTCGGCTTCCTTGTCGGCAAACCCTTCGCCACGTCAGGTCTGATGATGGTCACGGCCGCCCCGGTGTCTACCAGCACGCGACACGGCTTTCCTCCTAACCAGCCGTCCGCGATGACGGTGTCATCCATCCGCCGGCCGACGGCGCGGAGTATCACTCGAGGGGATGGTGGTAATGGCGCCGACGTGTCACTCTCCACGGCGGGCCTTACTCGTTCTTCCGGCCGCTCTTCCTGGTGTGGGCAGTCTCTCTGCAGGTGCACGGGCTGTCCACACCCCAAACACAGGCCACTAGGTGTTCGCCGGCGTCCCTCGGCTGGTCTTCTCTCTCCGGCGCAGCGCACACTCCTCGTTCTCGACGACGGGATAGCTGTTACTTTGGCCGCCTCCATCCTTAATGCTGCCGTTAGCGCCTCGTGGATTGTTTTATAATCGCCGAGCATTAGGCGCTGACGAATCTCCGTCTCCCGTACCCCGTCAACGAATGTGTAGGCGGCTTCCCGGGATACGAACTCTGGTGGGAGATCGACTAGAGCCTTGCTAGCCAGTTGTTCAATTGCCAGGGCGAACTCCTGCAGCGTCTCCCCTGGCTGCTGTGACCTTGCCTTTAGCTGGCTGCGGTACGCTGCGGCTAAGCGGTGGTTTCGGAAACGATTCTCCAGGGCCTCCCATAAGTCCTTGGGCGCCGCCGTTGTCTGCACCGCGTTTAGGACTTCCGCGGCCCGTCCCTGGAGGCTGGCTATTAACTGTGTGGCCTCCTCCTCTGGTGACCATTTGTTGTGCTTGGCCAATGCGTCGAATTGGCGGCGGAAGAACTCAAACGTTGACGCGCCGTCATATTTCGGAGGATTGACGCGCGCCGATGTTGTGTCGCGTCCCGGTGCGTCGACCTTCAAATCCTTTAACCTCCTGCCGACGACGTCCTCCGCCATGGCGTTCAGGGAATTTGCGTTGCTGTCAGCCTTTCCCTCCAGCTCGTCAACGCGGCTTGCCAAATCTTCGACGCGTTCGTCCACTTGACCCATCCGCTTGCCGAGCTCTGTGATGTCATCTCTCACGCCGAACTTCACGGCAAGGGCCTCGTTTGCCGCTTTCATCTCCGTGGTCAATACGGTCATCTTCGCGGTCAGGCTGCTGTTTGTGGCTTCCGTCTTTGCTGTTAGTTCCGCCTTCATTTCTTCCATCTTCTCGGCGATGTTGTCGTTGGCCGTCATTTGTTTCAGTCCCGCGGCCAGGCTGTTATTTGCCGCTTCCGTCTTCGCTGTTAATTCGCTCATCTTTTCCAAAAGCTTTTCCAATGCCGATTCCATGGCCGTTATCCCACTTCTGACACCAATTGTGGCTTTGTGGGTTCGTGAAATTAAAAAGTTCAATGACACCACTCAAAATGTTCTTTATTTCCACCTTATTCCAATTTCACAATTAAAATTTCGTAATGTACACAATTACAACTAAGCCAGTTCGTCTTTCCACGTACTCTGGGCGCTCCTTACGCACCGCACGCCACAGCACACTCAACTCAACTAACTGTCGCCTCCGGTATTGATCGGCGGCCCGAAGTTTCTCGCGATTTCCTTTTATGGAGGGGGGAAAACCTTCTCGAAGCTACGTGTTCCTTCGAGTGGCAGGAGGAGGGGCCACCCCTGCGTCTCCCCTCCCTCCGCCGGCCCGCATTTATTGATCGGCATCGTAGGCTGGCCGTTTGGGTAACAAAATCTTGGTCTTATCTATGTTGACTTTAAGTCCCCACTCATCACAATAACTTTCAATCTCATTTATCGAGTTTCTCAGACCTTTAACTGTATAGGAATTTGCCAACAGATCATCTGCATATGGTAATGAAAAGTGGGTTCACGAAAGGGAACGTGAACCAATGAGAAATTAAATTGTCATAGCAATGGCAAATTCAATAATTCAGACCAGCTAGAGTTAGTGTCATTCTGTGTATGGACGTCATCGAGTTAAGAAGCAAAATCTTATCAGGGTGAGAACTTGATTTCAAGTTAATATTGTGAAGGAAACCAACATTTATAAAGTTGTCTATTAATTTATGTTACATCACGTTCTTGTTCACCTAATATTGAATTAAAATTTGTAACATTTAAGAGAAGTTGAACGATTATTTTGCTTCATTGAGTAAATTAGTTATAATTCCCCTCTGAGACCAAACCCTAGATAAGGGGTACTTGTGCAATGACAGGAGCAGTGCCAGAGATCGTCTGGAGGCATTCCTACATCTGAGTTCGAGATCTGAGCAAAAGGACAGGATGTAGCTGCATCTGGTGGCAGACAGCAGCATTCCAATCCAGAGAACCTATTGCAAAAGTTGCCTCAATGTGGTACAGAATTGCAGTATCAATCCATCCGAAATTTTGTTTCAAAGGCTTCCCAACCTGGAGCTTAAAGATAATCCATGCAGAGAACATTAATCTTATAATTGGCAAGCCTGTCCCATGCTGTAGATATATTTTCTAATAAAAACGGTTTTAACAGAGGTTTAAATTTATTACAATTAATGCAATTTTTCTTTCTTTAAATGGTCCTTTACTCCAGCAAAAAAAAAGTGTAATCTGAGACTTAGAACTGCATAATCATTTTTGTAGTAGCACACACAAATGTTTTGACAAACCCTGACTGATCTCTAATGTTGGCAGTACTTATGCAAATGACCCAAGTGTACTGTACAAGAGTGCAGGTGGCTGGCAGTGTGTACTAGAACATGGTAGAGTCAACACGTCTAATTAAGCATCTTCTAAATGAGCCACTAAACATAGCAGAGCTGGCTCAAAAGTCTGCTGACAAAACTTGTTTAATTCTCTCTCTCTCTCTCTCTCTCTCTCTCTCTCTCTCTCTGTCTGTTTTACTTTGATGTATTTCAGATGAATTGTGAATAATTCACTAAATAGTATATACCACCATGTCAACATAAAGAATACTTTCACAGTACAGGGAAGCTGTAATACATGATTTACAAGAAGGGAAATCACAAGAAGTGGTTGCTCATAATTTTCATCTATCCTGACAACTTGTATCTGTCTGGAACAAACTTTATCGAATACATGGTCATGTATACAAGAAATCATGACTAGGTCAGTCTAGAAAAAGTACCAAAAAATAGAATAATTAGAAGTTTATCACTATCAGATCCTCTAGGTCTGCAAGACAAATCAATGCCAATTTGAAGCAGAATTATGGCATAGATGTTCATGTACCTATTTCAAAAGCTAGTTTACAGGATGTGGATTTGCCAGCTCCTTGCCCATGCCAGAAACCTTTCGCAAGTCCTCGCAATTGATGGCAGAGAGTTGCCTTTGCAAAAGAACATCACAGGACACAGCAGGAATGGCCACGAGTATTAATGGAGTGATGAAATCAAATTTAATTTGATGTCTTCGTAATTCAATATGTTCGTCGACCCAAAGGTGCAGGATAAAATCCACACTACCAGCTTTTGAACTGTAAAATCTGGAGAGGAGAACATCATGTTATGGAGGTGTTTCTACGATCAAGGGTAGGTTCTTTATTGTAGTGTGTAATGAAGGATTCTGACTGTACTGAGATACTGGATAAATCTATGCTACTCAAAATATGCCCCAAAAATGGCATTTTCAGCAAGATACTGATCTGAAACGTTCTCATTGTCTAATAGATTAGCTTCAACAGAAACAAATCAATGTTTTACATGGCCAAGTCAAAGTCCAGACTTGAATTCAATTGAACATATATGGAAGGTTCGAGATCTTCTCGGGAAACAAGCCAGGTGAAAATATGATTAGAAATCAATTATATCAATTAGATTTCTAATCGTCTTTTCACCTGGCTTGTTTCCCGAGATCTTGAACATATTTGTCACTAGGAAAGCTTCAGGTCTTTATTTTATATGGAAGGTGTTCGAAAAACATATCAGAACAAGAGTTTTTCAATATACAGTGACATTTTTCAACAAAATTTTCAATTTTTCAATTGTAATCTGAATGGCAAAAAATTGCTCAGATTACAATTAAATTTTGTCCAAACATTTATGACCTGTGGATTTTGGTTTTATTTTTGACATACATACAATACACTATTCCCAGAACTTATGTTGTATTTATCTGTGTATTTTCATCTACAGTTTGTTACCTATTGTACAAGAGACCAGCCAATATTATAAATAAACGTTGAGAAAACATTTTGTCAAAATACTTATGAGTGCTACTGTATGCCTAATGTTATATCTATGTATATTGTATTTATTAATGACATGGCGTTATATGTCCAAGCATTGCTGCAAGATGTTCATTCGGATGCTATTCCGATTAGTGTAATAAATGTGACATACTTTGCAGTGTCAGTTTCTCATGTGCAAACGTTTATGGAAAATAATCCAGATATCTTGGCAATTTCAGCAAGAGCATATACCTTGATTTGTCTCATTTAATGCTGTACTGTCAATTTTCATGACTTTTCTTCAGT
Organism: Mantis religiosa; assembly: GCA_030765055.1. Lineage (NCBI taxonomy): Eukaryota > Metazoa > Arthropoda > Insecta > Mantodea > Mantidae > Mantis > Mantis religiosa. Next base: position 50,818,152 of record CM060951.1, on the reverse strand, counting down.
TATAGTGTTAACTGGTCATGTTAGCTAATAGCATTTAATGGCACAAAACAGCTAGGTCGTTAGTGCTATATATTTATAAGTTCAAGTCACACACAAAATATACAAATCAAGAACAAGATTGCAAACATATTACAAGAGTGGAAATAGTAAACCATAAAAATACATAAATAAAAAAAACTCAATTCATAGTAAAGAGCAACCGACACTCAAACATTAAATCAAAGTCAGTAGTATATGGATGACTAAATGAGAAATGTTATAAAGAGCTCGCTAAACTGGAAAAGCTTCGAAATAGAGCCAAAGTTGTTGCTTCACTGTTAACAGAACACCATGAATACAGCGTGATGGTGGTTTACCTCAGAGGTTAACCATGACTGCAATAACAATGACCAAATGAAGCCGAGGAAGCACGATCACTTGCAACATGGACAAAAACAACCCAAGGAAATGGAGTCTCGAATTCCTGGAGTTTGGCAGCAGAAGTTAAATCACTTCTGTTACCATTGAGAGAAAATCTTTCTGTGCAAAAAAAACCTTCAGATCTATAAAGTGGCAGCAGAGCTCCCTTACATTGGGTTAGAGAATTGCATGCTTTGCTAATTGATCTGCTGCTTCATTTCCTACCATTCCACTGGGTTCAAGCCTAGAAAAAAAACAATCCAGCAAAATCGTGTGTAAGATAAGCAAAGATAAGTGTGAGATATGTGGACAAACAGTAAATTGAACTCGATCCGATATTCTGTAGCAGACTGGTGTCCTTTTTTGAAATTAAGGAGATATTTTCCGACTCTCAGTTTGGGTTTAGACAGGGTAAAAGAACTTGTCATGCCATTCAATTTTTTTTTTTGAAACTATTTATAAAGTGCAGGATAGCATGTAACAGGCATATTCCTTTATTTAAGTAAGGCTTCCGATATGGTAAATTGGCTGCACTGTGGCTCAGTGGTTAGACCGCTTGGCTCTCACCAAGGCGGCCCGGGTTCGATTCCAGGCGACTGCAAACTGAGAGTTGTGGTGGACAACACGGCGCTGGGGCGGGTTTTCTCCGGGACCTCTGGTTTCTCCCGCCATTTCATTCCACCGGTGCTCCATCCTCATCTCGTGTATCATCAGTGTCACCGCCTGCGGTGCTGTATGTAGTAAAAGCGGGCGTTAAACACTACACATATCCATATGGTAAATCAGAATATTATCAGGAAGCTTCAATGCACAGGCATGAGAGGTGTTGTAAAGATGGTTTAAATCATAGAGTAATAGGCAACAAATTGTCTTAATTCGTAAAATCCAATCCAACAATCATATGTTGGGATGTACCACAAGGATCCATTTTGGGCCCATTGCTGTTTTTACTTTATATAAATGACTTGCCCATGTTTTGCCACATAGTAACAGTTTTATTTGCTGATGACACAAATATAATAAATGATAATACTTTGTCCAAATTTCAGGATAAAATAAATAATTCCACTTCAAATCTGGTTCAGTGGCTTCAAAGTAATATGCTCAGTTTAAAAATTTAGATAAAACTGTGCATATGCATTTTGGAAACCAAATACTTGAAAAACCCGTCCATATCTAAGTCAATTGTTTTGAAATTGCAGAACTAAATAGTACAAAGTTCTTAGGTATTACAATTGATTCTAATTTATCTTGGGAACGCCACATATTGTCTTTGATTGATAAAACATGAGTTCTCTATAAGTTATGCATTCCGGATCTTGTCAAAATCTTTCTATTGGTGTAAGGTTAATATATTTTGGATATGTACATTTATTGCTTTCTTATGACATAATTATCTGGTGGTGGTCTTTAAAAACTAAGGAAATGCTAATTTTGCAAAAGAGGATATTGTAAATTATATTGCATGTGCCAGTTAGAAACAGCATAAAACGGTGATGTGTGTTTGGAGGAATTTAGTAACAGTGACGTCAAAATTAATATAAAAATTATTTGTGGTTGGTTTATTGACACTCGTCACTTACTTTTTCATATATTTATGAGAGACTAGTTTCAAAGGCCCTGGCCTCCATTTTCAGTTGGGAAGAGATTGAAAATGGAGGCCAGGGCCTTTGAAACTAGTCTCTCATAAATATATGAAAAAGTAAGTGACGAGTGTCAATAAACCAACCACAAATAATTTTTATAGCATAAAACGGTGTTTACAGATTTCAAAATTTTACCTCTTCCTTGCATTTATATCTTGGAATTTGGTCTTTCATTCAACAAAACCTAAATCTCCTGCAATTGAATCCGATTACAATACTAGAGCATCCAGCAATGTCCATTTAAATTGCCATAGACTTACTAGATGCCTTAATAGTACATCACATCTAGGTAGTATTTTGTATAATCACTTGCCTCAAAATATTATTCTTTTGAATTACAGCAGGTTTAGGCCATCAGTGCAACTGATATTAAAATTTTTACCTTTTAGCACACATGAATTTTTTAATATAAAACTGCAATATTTTACTGTATTTTTAAAATGTACTATTGTATTAGACTTTATATTAATTTGTAAGATTTTCAACTATATTGTAATACATATTTATATTTTTGAAAATATTATACAGAAACTATATTTTTTATGATGCCATGAGTCTGGTTGACTCCTACGGCTAATAAATTATCTGAATCTTAAACTTGTAGTAAAAAATGATGTATAGAAATTTAGCTTCCTCAATAAATGGAAGTTCTGTGCTACCGAGAGAAAGTCAAAGAGTAGAAAACTACTTATGATGAAAAAAATCAACACAGCATGTTTTTTCCATTGAAAATTTAAACCCATACTCCACACTGCAGTAAATGCTCATGTGATTGAAAATATATAATTTTGTTAATGGTACTCTCAGTTGCACTGATCATACTAGTATCTTCTAAAGTGGAATTCATTTTTTTTTTTGGTTATCTTTAAGCCTTTTATGAAGTCTTTACTAGGTGGACAACATATCCACAAGCCCTGGCAAAAACCTCTGCTGTGCACATTAAGCAAAAAGTTGTGCCTGCAGCAGCTCTGATATTTCAATCAAGGGAACAAATCTGGTGATTAGCATCATGCCATAATAGAGTCAACATGAAAAATTCAATGCCTTGGCCAGGATATGAACCACTGATCTTCTGGTTTCCGTCCAATCGCTCCAACCCATTGAGCCACCATGGCCAACGTGCCGTCCTGACACTGAACTCTCCATTTGTCTCATATATTTCCCCGATAGACCACTAGGGGCTCTCACATTTGAGATACACCCTTTGTGGCAACTTACTATCGTAAGTACTCGAGTCCCGCGCTTCATCATTTAATGCTTATTATTTTAGTTAATTGATGGAAATTAATTTCCTCAGACTAGCCGTACATAGGCTAAGGTCTTTGATAGAGTCAACATGAAAAATTCAATGCCATGGCTGGGATTTGAACCACGGATCTCCTGGTTTCCATCCAGTCGCTCTAACCCATTGAGCTACCATGGCCAACGTGCCTCCTGACACTAAATTCTCCATTTGATTCATATATTTCCCCAGTAGACCACTATACCTGGTAGAGGGAAATATACGAGTCAAATGGAGAGTTTAGTATCAGGACTGCACATTGGCCATGGTGGCTCAATGGGTTGGAGAAATGATTAATTTCCATCAATTAACTAAAATCATGCCATAAATTTACACATTCAATTATGTCGTCTTTTTAGTAATCCATTTTCAGAAGAAACCTCAACTCTTTGCTATCTCCACTACAACCATCATACAAATGAAAGTAGGTGTTCAAAATTGCATGTTGCATCAGGTTGAGAACTTTTTAAACTGCTCAAACATACTGAACTGTATGTCTTCACGCATATGAATACGAACATCAGTTATAAAACAATCTAAATGCCATAACAATATAATTTCAAATATCCGATATCAGAGTAGCCCATGCTAAGTTTATAAGTGATTATCAACAATGCAACCTTTTAACATAATGAAATTGTAAGAGGACTGATAGCACTTAAGTTTCGCTTACTAAGTTGTCATTTAGAAAAAACTATTTGGTTTGACACTTCCATCACTTACATAATGTCATTTAGAACATACTTGGAAGACATTCATTTCCATTTCTAGCTGCACATCCAATGTCATCTGGAATTGCCAGTGTCTTTACTGGCTAGAAACAAACTTAATGTTTTAGAATTGAAAAGATTCTGTTAATCTTCTAAAGTCAGTAGTGTTTAATGAAAGATGGACCTAAGGGCAGGGACTAACAACAGAAGCAAACTTCTTTATCAAGTTAATTCTTTCTTGTCTTCAAGCAGATGGGAGCACTTAAACCTATGTTCAGTAAACACCAGAATGATTTCAACCGAGCTGCTAAAGAAATGTTTCAAAATCTTCACTAAATTTGACAACACAGTCAGCCATGATTCTGCATTAGCTATGACCAAATTGGTTTATCAGAAATTAAATTAACAGACAAGTTAGAGGTGAAGATTCAACTGAAGAATGGCAAAGAAAAAACTGTTCTATTTTAACCTTTTCCTTTTCAGTTTGATCGCGGAAAGACATCCCAGCCGTGCTATGGTCAAGTTATCTCCACCATAACTTTGAACGGCTAAAATTTTTACAATTTGGAATGTATGTATTCCAAGCAGAAGCATGTCAGGCATGTTGAGACATCTGTTGTAGTTGAGAAGCACCACCTTTCAACCATGTGCCTACATGGTTACGCACCGGCCTGTCATCAAGGACAGAGTAAAACAGGCAAATTCCTGACAGTAGCTATACCGTAAAAAAACCTCAATAAAAGTGACATATACAAGGACCACACTGCTAAGTTTTAAAAACTAAAATAAATATTAGTTGCTAAATGATTTACTGTTCTTTCTATCTCCAAAATATTCCCGTTTAATAGTTAAAACATGTTTACTCGCGCGCCTCGGTAGCTAATGGTAGCGTGTCTGCCTCACGTTCAAGAGGTCCTGAGTTCTAATTTCTGACAGCTGAGTTATCTGGTTTTTTTCGGGGTTTTCCCTTATCCTGAAAGATGAATGTCAGGTAGCACTAAGCTTTAAGGATCCTAGGCATCATTTACCCCGTTTCATTCAATGGAGGACGGAAATTTTTTAAAAAAAAATGCACTACTCTTTCTGAAGCATTTCAAAATCCACGTTTTTTTTTTAATGTTCCGTGCTTCATCTGATTACAAGAATATGATTCCATGTATTTTATCTTCAATTTTTTAGGGAAAAAATGAAATTACAATGGTGGATGCATGATGCTGCTGTTTAGGGCATCCAAATACTCGATTCTAATCTAGAAATGCGACGATGGGTTGTGATGATATGATTTTTTTTTTCTTTTGGGCGTTTTTCACGAACATTTTTAAAATGTTTGCAGTGCTGCAGTTGGGTCGGTACAGTCCGATACGGCATACCACCTAAAATATGAACATGTTGTAAGCACACCAACTAAATTTGTGAAGCGATGGTTAGAATTAAAGAAAAAATAATGTTTATTGATTATTCCTAGCACTAAACTGGAAGGGGGAAGGGCAACAGCTTTTATATTAGCATATGTTTTAAAAATGAAGAGTCAGGCGCTGCGAACCACATCTGGTGAGTATCACCTAAACTTTTGACATTTGTGTAGCAATCGGCAGTAACTGTAAATGTCTTCTATATATATATATATTTTTTTTTTACTTGCTCTGCCTTTACCTTCCAATGGTCATATTGGCGGCGTTCTCCTTTGGAACCTATCGAAGGTGTTAACTCGTATCCGTTGGCTTTTAATCATTGGATCACCCACACATTCGCACTCTCATTCATGCTTCCAGACTCTGCAGAAGATGAGGAATTATCTTGGTCGGAGAAAAATCCTCACCCCCACCGCCAGGAATCGGAACCGGGACCCCTAGCACGGCAGGCAGGTGCTCTACCGACTGAGCTAAGGGGCCAGCCACCATAACTTCTTTTCAATCAAAGCAATTGACTTTTCTTCTCAGAATCACAAAAATAAATCCAAGATTCGACATCGTTAACGATATTTCAAAAGATATTTTAAGTGTCGCTTTGGAATGTTCACAAAAAATATTCTCTATCAATGAATGCAATGTTTTTATTGTAATTCACGTCCTCCAGCGTTAAGTCATATTGGACGATGGATGAAATGGTGCTCAAATAAATCCGGGATCCATGGAGCTTATAGTTACCCGATATTCCTCTATCAGGATAAGGAAAAACACCAGAAAAACCTTATCCAGGTAACTCACCCTGACCGAGATTCGAACTCGGGACCTCTTGAACGTGAGGTAGACATGCTACCACCACGCTACCGAGGCAGGCTGCATTGTTTTTGATAGACTTTAAGTTTATGTAGAATACATCGACAACAGCGTTTTTTTTTTTTTTTTTTTTTTTTTTTTTTTTTTTTTTTTTTTTTTTTTTTTCCCACGGATAACTGTTGTAAACTGTTTTGACTCGTACCAATGTGCTATGTCGCCAGAATAAATCCATAGGATGGATTTTCATCAAATTGTGCGAATACCTGCAATACTTCAAGCAATTCTTGGGCGTCCTTTTCAAAATTCATCACTAAGAAAAAAAAAGCCCTATCTTTTGAATTCGCTGTACCAATTATAAATTGCTGCCTCAGATGCCCCTTCCTTGCCAAATAGGTACATTTTGTTTAGGCGTTATATATATCTTCCCTAATCAAATTGGATGAACACAAAATTTTTAACGCCTGCCTCGGTAGCATAGATGGCACCGTGTCTGCCTCACGTTCAAGAGGTCCCGAGTTCGAATCTCGATCAGGGTAAATTAACTGAATAAGGTTTTTTCCAGGTTTTTCCTTGATCCTAAAAGACTGTTGTTGGGTAACTATAAGCTCCATGGACCTCGGACATATTTGAGCATCATTTCACTCATTCCATTCGTCAGATATGACAATGTTGAAGGAGTAAATTACAAAAAAAAAAAAAAAAAATCTTTAAATGATGTTTAACGAACTAGTAGAACAAATTGAACAATAGCACAACATAGGAGAATAGCTGTAAGGTATAAGCAAACGTTATTTACGTCTAGAAACATGGCATTCTAAAATTGCTCAGTGTTGCCTTTATATGACAATGTAATTTTAATAATTCAAACTTATTTTACTCATTTAATATTATAGTTAAAAATAAAACTAACAGATTTAAAGGTTCTATTAAACGTATAAAAAAATATACACAGAAATAATGTAATTCTTTATCTTATTGCTGATACAGCCCTTTTTATTTTGTCCTTCAATCCAAACCTTCTGCTAATGTTAAAAAATTCAGAGGGCAGGATGGTACTGTTGAAATTCTAGTTTATTTGTTTAATATTATTACTTGATCTAAAAATTCATTTTGAAATGTCTTAACGTATAATTGTTATTACTTATGCAATCATTAAAGTTATTTTCAAGCCAATTCTAGAAATTACATACAAAAGGTTACCTAATTTTTATTTATTTTATTTATTTTTTTTTTTTTTTTTACGTCTTCCAATGCCTAGTCATTTGGACGGTGAATGAAATGGGTGAAATGATGCTCAAATGTGTCCAGGATCCATGGAGCTTAGAGCTACCCGACATTTGTCTTTAAGGATAATGGAAAACCCCGGAAAAATCCTTATCCAGGTAACTCACCCTCGGGACCTCTTGAACGTGAGGCAAACATGCACCATCTACGCTAACAAGGCGGGCGAATTTCTATTATTAATTTAATAAATAATAGGAAAATTATTCACTCAGGTAACGTTATGATAAAACATATTTTATAAGTTTAGACAGCGCTCAAAAGTTAATCATCCAATTCAGTTGGTGTAGCGCCTCAAATTCAAGAGGCCCCAAGTTCGCATCTCGGTTAGAATGAACTGAACTGGATAGAGTTTTCTTTCTTGTCTTTACTTTCTTACTGGGGTTTCCTTTATCCTGAGAAGATAAATTTAAGGAGTTAACTCTAAACTCTAGAAATTCTAGATCCATTTAAGCATAATTTTACTATTTTATTTTACTAATTTTACGCCCACTTTTACTACACGCGGCATCGCAGGCGGTGATACTGATGTACATGAAATGAAGATGGAGCACCGTGCAATGAGATGGTGGGGGAAATGGGAGCACAGAGAGGAAATCCACCCCGGCACCGCTTTGTCCACCCAAATCTTATATGCGGTCGCCTGCGATCGAATCCAGGAACTACTTCATCTTAGTACAAAATTGAATCGAGAATATATCGACACATTGCTTCACTCACACTGTTCATTCACAGGACATGTTTCAAGAGCTCTTGCTCCTATCCTCAGCTGATACTTCATCTTAGTCTAGATAAAAATTCGTAAGTTATTTATTTTGTAATTTACGTCCTACAACGTTGCCATATCGGATGATTAATGGAATGGGTGAAATGATGCTCAAGTGAACCCAAAGTCCACAGAGCTTAGAGCTACCCGACATTCGTCTTTCAGGATAAGGCAAAATCCCAGAAAAAACCTTATCCAGATAACTCACCCTGACCGGGATTTGAAACCGGGACCTCTTGAACGTGAGGTAGACATGCTACCATCTACGCTACAGAGTCGGGAAAAGATTTGCAAGAATTATCTTATTAGTTTCTTGCAAGTGCAAGGTAACGTAGTAATGCAATAGACATGAAGCAATAGTGAGAAATTTTAAAGCTGATCGCTGCGCAATGGCCCTGAAATTCCGTTCTCTTCATTTGGCCAAGAGATAGAAAAATGAATAACGATTTACCGTTACAGATAAGTATAAGTATTGAAACATATAACAATTGTCTCCGAACGTTTATTATTATTATTAATAATTATTATTATTATTATTTATTCACGTCCTCCAAAGTTAAGTAATATCAGACTGTGAATGGAATGGGTTAAATTATGCTCAAATGAATCCAGCGTCCACAGAGCTTACAGTTACCCGATATTTGTCTTTCAGGATAGGGAAAAATCCTGTAACAAAAGGCTTATCCAGATAACTCTCCATGACCGAGATTCGAATTCAGGAGCTCTTGAACGGAGGCAGACCACCTGCTACTGAGGCGGGCAGTCTCCGAAATTGCTCACTCCATAAAAAGTATTAAACATAATAATCTGTGTGAGAGATCTGCTTTTTTTTTTTTTTTTTTGTATTATTGAGGTTTACCAGTCATAAAAGGTAATCGTCTGTGTAAAGGATAATTTGGGATGAATAATTTTCTCGAAAATCTTCGTATCCAGCCTTGGAAGATGCCTATGTTAAATGGCAAATTTGGTATTTAAAGGAACTCCAGTTCTTGTCCTGACAACCAGCACCTTATCTTAATAGTAGCTTGAAAGCAATACGGGCCCGCCTGCAAAAATTAAAATCGGGCTCCCTAAAATATAATGTATAACCAATCAGTAATTAACATAACTTCAGCTACAGCAGGTTGAAAATTTAATGGAATGCATTGTATAATCCTACGTAATATAAACAAAGCTATTATTTGATCACTATTTTCTAAGTATTGAACAAAATTAATACCACTAAAATTAAGTACATAATAGGGGTTGATATTTTATATAAATGAGGATAAATCTATACTTCTATTGTTTGATAATTAATGTACTTGTACTTATACTTGTACTTTTTGCTTTATTGATATCAACAGCATGCTCCATTACATGAAAGTGGACCATGCGGCACGCTTTCTGAGATGCAAAGGTATGGATCAGTGTTTCTCAAACTCTTCTGCCTCAAGGACCCCCTTATCAACTTATTTGCGGATCCCTATAGTTCGGCAACTCAATTTATATGAACGGATCCACTTTTGGTTGAATTTTATAATTGGAATTTAAATAATTACTGTAGGTATAATTTAAGATATTTTCTTGTATATTTACTTTTAAATTTAATTAATAAGAAAATTAAACTAAATAAAATAAACTTGTGTATAAAATGTATTTTAAATAAAAAATATATTTTAAAATTGTATATATTAATTTCTTTTCACTTTGAAGTCAATTTTATAAAAATTTGTCTAACTAGGTTTTCATTTAACTTTAGCCTTACATCAGTAAAAATTTGAAATACCACACTCTTTGGATAACCCAAGGATTAAAAAGAATAAGCACATGTTATAAAAGTGAATTTGGTTTTCATGCAAAGAAACCATTTTATACATATAAAATAGTTACTCATAATGTTATGAATCCACCATTTCAAAAAAGCTAGTATTGTGTTTCTAAAAAATTGGTTTATGCGGGAAATACGTGAAACTTTCACTTTCTTCTCGGGCAGCCAGCCAGGTGAAAAGATGATTAGATATCGACGTTTCGGGAGTGTGCATCTCTCCCATCATCAGGATATTTATTAAATGTTATAACCACAAATGAAATACTAGATATAACACAACTATAAACAAAGACAAAACACTATAAAATTTGCATTACTGAACAAAAGACTTTTCAGTAAAGTAAATATCAGGTCAGGAGATGGCGTTGTTGTAATTTACATCCTCCAACGTTAAGTCATATTGGACGATGAATGGAATGGGTGAAATGATGCTCAAATGAGCCCAGGGTCCATAGAGCTTAGAGTTACCTGACATTCGTCTTTCAGGATAAGGGAAAACCCCAGCAAAACCTTATCCAGGTAACCCACCCTGACCGAGATTCGAACTCGGGACCTCTTGAACATGAGGCAGACATGCTACCACCACGCTACCGAGGCGGGCAGGAGATGGCGTGAGTATAGAAAATTGTGTCAAAGAAACATAACTACTTAACTTGATTATCAAGCTGTATTGGTCTTTGCTTTTTAATTCGACAGATTTGCATTTTAAGGCCGGTTTCCAAGAGGAGCTGAACTGAAATCCAGCATCACGATTAAGTGTGCTCCTTTCAGAGGAAATCGCCAAAGCTTCCTTAATTCTCCGCTCCCAGTAACTGTTGTATTTTGCCAAGATGGTCGTCTCCCGAAAATTGGCTCTATGGCCGTTATCAAAACAATGCTCTGCCAGCCCAGACTTCTCAGGTTGCATTAAACGAATGCTCCGTTCATGTTCGATTATTCCTGTGGCGATGGTCCTTCCGGTTTGTCCTATATACGGTGTCCCACATTCACAGGGAAGGCGGTACACTCCCGGAACTTGGAAGTCCAGTTTGTCTTTCACTGGTCCCAACAGATGTTTAATCTTTGGAGGTGGCTTAATTATTTCATTTTTAATTCCTCTGAGTGCAATAAATATAGTGAACTAGTAGAAGACGGTCGAAGGAAACTTCAAGGAAAATGTTTATGGAACATCTTAAGAGATGCAGAAGATTATGTACATTTAGAAAATATGTCTCAAATAATATCCGTTAAGGCGTTGGAGGAATATATGACCCGTGACAAAATATTTGAAGAAAGAAATGTAAGAACATTTCAGTCTATGACAAAAGAATATAACTTAAGAGATCGTCGGAGGAAAATAGGACCAAGAGAAACTGAAGATACAGATTACCAGACTTGAAGACTTGATTTAAGATGCCAATTATCGACATCAGAAAGAAGACAGAAAGACAGAATGACCATATAGAGAAAGAGAATACCAGGCAGAGAAGATATATATGGAAAGTATCAAAGCGGACAGATGCAACTGATTATGCAGTAGTGGAGATATGACTACGCGGATGTCTGGAACTGACAAACCAGCTCCATCTACTGATGCCAGTTTCTTTAGGAGATGGATACCAGTAGGAGGAAGCTTTGGATACCAGTTGCAGAAGAGGAAATTTTAAAACTGTAGGAAACAGTCTTTCATGGCTTGTAATAAGAATTAAAGCTGTAGCAGAAATGTAGATTTGATATGTAGATTTGATTTATATTGTTGAAATAGAAGTAAAGTAGAAAAAAGTGTTTTAGATAGATATTGGTAAGGTTACTGGAATCCAGTAATCTTTAGGTTTAGTTAGTTCGTTAAGGTAGAAAGTAGATTATATCTGCAAAAAATGTAAATTGTTTTTGAAATCTGATTCAGAAGTTAATAAAGTTTGCATAATAAGGCCTGGTATTGATTCCAGAAACCGGGCTATTAGATATGCAGATTTTATTATTTTTTTATTTATTTTATTACTAATAGTACGGATACTTCTTTTCAGAGCGTTTTGGAAACCTATTACTTGATCTGGAAATTCACTAGATAAATCCTCCCCATATTCATTTTGAAGAATTACTGCTGCATTGTGAATCTCTTCATCGGAGGCAGCATTTATGAATTTTGGGAACATAATTTTGAAGAAACGGTGAACATTGTGCATATCCTCAAATCTGTCTCTTAACTGGGCTACAATAATGTCCAAACAACCATTAAAAACAATGGTTCTGAAATACATACTTTTATCCACTAACCGCTCATCCTGACACAATTCATCAAGATGTTTTTTCACTTTTCGAATTCTTTTATTTCCAAATTTTAGTGAAATGCCCATTTTTTGCCAAAGATATAGCTGATGACATTGCTTCTTCAAAGTTTTTTCGATAGAAAGATAAATTATTAGCTGTATTCTGAACAAGAGAACACGCTTTATCAAGATCTACATTTTTCGATTGCATAATTTGAGATGCTAAGTTTGTACATTCTATAATCTTTGACTGCAGCAATATCTGAAAAATGAATTCAAATTTCTCTAACTGGTTTTTCAAAATTACAGTTTCCTCTCTTTCTTTCGTTCTTTTTTTTTTTAGATATCAGTATTATTTTTGACAGAACCTTAAGTACTTCGAAATATGCATTCTGAACGGTTTTAACAGACTGGTTTCTCGAAGACCAACGAGTTGGGTAAAGCTTTTTTAAAGTATAAGAAGTTACCAATAGTTCCCATCTTTTAATACTGTTACTAAAGAACAGATACTACGTTTATACTGTGTCATAAAATGACCTGACATTTTGAATTCCACATGCAGCATTGTTAAGTACTAGATTTAAATTATGCGCTGTACAATGCACATATTTTGCGGTTCTCTGTCTTGGTTGAATTCTTGTTCTAACACCTTTGTATATGCCTGACATATTGCCACACATAACCCCTGACTACGGCATTTAAAAAACGAGAGTCCTTTTTCCTCTATCACACTAAATACTTCTTTTTCTATTCCTAATGCACTTTCATCTTTTATTTCACAAAAACCTAAAAAGCTTCCATTTATCTTCAGTCTAAGGCTTTCGAGTGACATCATGTGAAACTGTATCTAAATATCTGAGTTAACTGATCTCTTTTTGTAATGTCCTGTGTTGTATCTGTGATAATAGAACAGAATGGGGAAGCTTTAATGTCATTAACAATTTCTTTTTCAACTGCACGGGATAAGACGTTTATTTACTCATGTTGAATTGCAGGGCTAAGGCATTTTTGCATGCATTTTGGTTTACTTATTAAATCGCCTAATACCGGATCGTACATTGCAAGAAGTTCAATTACTGACAGAAAGTGTCCACTGTTTGATTTTCCAATTTCCTCCCTATGCCCCCGGAAAGTTAAATTATTGGATGCCAGAGTTATCACATTCACAATACGCTCAAGGTCCTGTTTCCATATGTTCTCACTTTTCTTTAGTTTTGAATTCATACCCGCATCATTTGTGTTTCCCTTACGCCACGAATTAAAAACGACGCATGCGTTCAAATGTGCATAGCTAGTTTCGTGTCGCAATATACTTTTGGTTAGGCACCTCCAATCTCGAACTCCTTCCCTAAAAGCTGACGATGATTTCTGTCCTCCAAGCAGCCAACACGGTTTACAGTAAACAGAGTTATTTTTAGATTAATAACACAACCATTCTCTCCAAATTCTTTGTCCTGCCAATGTGAACTTTTCGTAATATTTAGTGAGGAAGGACCTGTTTTCCTGCTTGGCATCTTGGGGAATGGGCCCGCTGGCTTACAAGGATTTTGTCTAACAAGGAACATTTTAGTCTCATTATCTACATCTAATTGATAATCTGCATCTGCACGATCATTTGAATAGTCAGTGATAGGCCTAATTATATTTATGGCGAGTTTCCTATCTTCGTTTTCACTTTCACAATTATTATTGGTGTTCACTTCAGAAATGCACTCACTTGTGACACTGCAAACTTCCGTAACTGCTGAGCAAGTACTACTACTAGAAGAAAAAGGATCACTTATTTTCATTAATTTGTTTCTGTTTCTAATACAAGATTCTTCTTCATTTAGATGTTCCTACTTCAAAAGGTTTCATTTTACTGAAAAAGTGCACAGTTAAATAGAAAAAGTTAAACTTTTAACCAGCAAAGTTTTGAAAATATCACAACACTTTTTACGATGCACCTAGTTCCCGCGAAGAAAGCTCTTATGAAACTGAGTTGGCTGTTGATTGACCTGCCAGTTACTCACATCTTAATGTATAACTGACATTGCTGTTGTTTTTTTTTTTTTAATTTACGTCCTCCAACATTAAGTCATAGCGGACGGTAAATGAATTGGGTGAAATGATGCTCAAATGAGTCCAGGATCCATGGAGCTTAGTTACCTGACATTCGTCAGGAAGGATAAGGAAAACCACCGAAAAAACCTTATCCTGACCGAGATTCGAACTCGGGACCTCTGGAACATGAGGCAGACGTGCTACCATCTACTCTACCGAGGTGGGCATTATTGTTGGATGAGAAGTGTGACAAAAGTTAAATGTTTAGAAAAAATGTGCATATTACAATATCAGGAACTCTAGACATCAATAAAGAATAACTTCCTGCCTAATGTAATATTTTGGTATTCATTTTCATTGTTGTAACTATGCTCCGCTCGTTTGTGTCAACAGAGAAACATGATGCATACCAGTGTTATGCTGAACTCAACTAAACGTTGACCAATTCTAGGAAACCGTTTGCATTGATCTGGTCATTAAATTTCTATGCAGACTAACATTAAACTTTACTATTGATCTTATACATATTTCATAATTTATTTCCGTATATATTCAAATTGTTATATTCATTAACAATAATATGCTTTTTTTCCTTTCCTGCAGGCCCCCAGAATACCGGGCCCCCCGCATTACAGGCCCTGCAGGCCCTAACGTTACGCCCCTGCTTGAAAGAGGCCAGCTGTGGTTTGATGATACATAAAATCCTACCTGTTGATCTTCCTCTTTTCTTGCACTGCAACGCATATGCATGAAAATTGTAAAAATTCGGGATGTATATTTCGGTATTCTCTTTTACCATTGCCTCCGTTATTACTCCATTGTTGGCCATGATATTCCTTAGCAGGAGATTGAGGAGTCCTCAAGTCCTCTACATTCCACGTTATTTTATGAGGGGGCGGGAGGAACTTATCCAGGTAACTCACTTCACTGAGATTCAAACTTGGGACCTGTTGAACATGAGGTAGACATGCTACCACAGGGGGCTACTTTACTTCTCTGCAAGCTTCGTATTGAAGTGCAAAATGTGCAAAAAAGGGAAAGGTGCAAAGCATAATAAAAGGACTGCCTTTACATTTTGTTAAATACAAAAATAACCTAATTTCCATTCCTTAGAAAAATTATAGATTTATGCTGCACCTTTCCCTAGCACCATGCTGCTAAGGAATTCCACCTTAGAGATAAAAAATGTTGGTGACTGGAGAAAAAGTGATGAACGATAAAATTCGGAGATAAACATGGTTATAGTGAAATAATGACATTGGGATAGAGAAGCCTAGAGAAGCTTTGGAAGCTAATGAAAACTGAATAATACAAGCGAATCGGAGATAACCTGAGTGAGTGAAGAGGAACTGTAAAATAAAATGGAAATTAAAAGGGAAAAGTGGGAGCAGAATAGTTTAGGTAAGAGGTGGGAAATAAACAAGGTCAAAAGGAAACTGGAGATGCAAAATGGTCACCATACACAATATAACCACATGTTCAGCTTTATGTAAACTAAAGGACTCTAAATCAAAGGAAATTTCCAATATAGTAATTAGTATGTAATTACAACGAAATGTGCTCTTATCTCCTTGAAAAATGGTGATGGATTACCCTAGGGCTTTGAAAGGGCAAAATTCAACTCACTGATTCTCATTCAGAATTTCCATTCCTTTTTCATCCACCTGTAGATTAGAGCAGATAACTTTCTTCATAATCAGTACCCTGCTTTCCTAGATGCTATGTTTTGTAAGTGCCACATCAAAGAAACTATCAGTATTAAATTTTTGTGATCATAAAGCCCCACACTTTGATATTGACGCGAACCTGTATCTACGATCACGCACCTTGTTTACACAAAAGGAACTGATAGGCGGGCAGTGTGAAAACCAAGAGCCGGCAGTTAAAGATAACATGCAGATAAAGGTCTGCCGAAACAAATAAAATGAGATAAATGGAAATTTCTAGTTACTTCTTGACTGATAGAGACTGTTCGGGTTCTGGTTTATTTTCGAATAATCTAGAAATTATCAGTGAAGTATTTAAAGAGGCGACAATTGGCCAAGAGGGAGTTGCAAGTTGTAAAACAGTGAGTTGTGTAACAAGAGCCAGCTGTGTTGTTGTTGTAATGAGAGCTATTTGTTATTGTCATTGACCTTGGTGCTGTACATTGTGATATGTGAAAAAATTCCGCATCTACGGAGTGTATTTCTACGCAAATAAAGAACATTTAGAATTCCGGCAAATTGGACTTTTAATTCTACGAACCCACAAAGTCACAATATCCTCTTTAAATTTAGAGAGGACCTTCACATAGTCTTGAACATCAATGGCTTAAAATGTTTCTGTTTTCAGCAGTCTAAGAGCTCCAATACTCATTCCTAACTTTCTTAACTACAATTTGTAGCAGAGTTAGGTTTTCATAGATACTACAGGACCCTTACAGTACCAGTTATTCTTCTATAATGCTAGTCTGTATTATTTGTAAATAGGTTTGTGCTTTCTTTTTTCAGTTTTTGGACATAGGTATAGGTCTGATTATACCTCTCTCTACACGACCAGTAGAATGTGCTTGACATTATATCCAAGTTTTTCCAAAGAAAGAATATGATCTCATAGCTAAGAGAGCTTTATTGCACTTTCCTTAGCTGTAGATGGTCTAACTCAATTCCTATTGGTTTGACAACTGAAGAGCAACTCCGTTAAGAGTAGGAGCTGAAAGATACAGCTTCCTTCTCTTTTGCTATGGATGACACGAAGGCCCTCCTTGCACCAGTCATTTGCTTAATTAACGCCTCTCTGAGGTTACGAAAGAAGAAATTCATTAAATATTAAAAATAGAAGCATTAACAGTGAAGTATTCTTTACTTACCACCTTTTAGAAAATTGTAACAGGTCTTCAGAAAGTTAAATATAAGACTAGCCCCACTAAACAGATTGAGCCTTAAGAACTTGCTATATAATCCTCTTAAAAATAAAATCCTGTGCACAGCAAAATCCGGAATCTATCAGATCAATTGTAAGGAATGTGAGAAGCACAACATATGCAAAATGAAAAGAAATGGAAACCAGAGTAAAAGAACAGCAGAGAAACATAAAATTCAAACAAATAGATAAATCTGATGAAGCATACCATTTTTAGACAGAAGATCATAACACTGAGCAAGTGTACATAAGTGACTACTTCAACACTCCAACAAGCAAATTCATTGTTCCCTAATAATAAATTGTCACTAAAGGCTTGAACATCAATACTTACCACTGCCAATATCTCTAGATCAACCACTAAGGTACATAGTAGGGAAGACATTATATCTTACCTTAGGAGCAACCCCTACAGACCTTTATAATAAGTGATTCATCTCCAAGACTGGCTGTAATACTACAACATTTAAATATGGATCTTAACCATTCTATAGTAACAGAGTAATCCCCTTTTTGCTCACAGTTCTTCCAATGAAGAGCTCTTCCTATAGATGTTGAAGGCATCCTCAATAGCCAAGGAACAAGAAGGCAATTTATTTGTGTCTTTCAATCTTTATGACAGAATCTTTAGGACTGATAGTTGATTTGCTGTTTGATAAACAAATTGCTCTGACTGAAGTGGTATTTTAGAAACAAATTCCCTTCATGTTTGTCCAAGATCTTCACCATAGTTTTAAGAAAAGAACTTAAAACTCATAGGGCTATATGACCTAGGCTTAGCTGTGCAAAACCTGCAACCTTTGGTGTAATATCCTACTTTTGTGGAATATAACTAAAAAGAAAGCTAACACTACATAACCTCATTTTAGATTTCTGTGAGGAGAATAATCTTAAGATCTGTAATGGCCTGAAAGCAGGTGACAAAGAAGGGGAATTCACATTTGCTAATAAAAATGGCCAAGTGTGGTAGATATTTTAATGTATTCTGTAGGAATTGATGAATGGATCCTAGATTTTGAAGTTATGAATGTTTTAACATCAAGCTGTCACTTTCCATTAAGATTAGAGTTAGGGGAAGGCAACAAGCATATGAAGAAGCTTGATGAAGAAATGTCTCAGTGTGGTGGAAGTGTATAAGTGGAAAGAAGAGTTGCATAAAACATTTGTTAATGAATTGAATTCAGAGAGTAGTAAAATCTTACAAGTGAGGGTACAAAGCTTAACTGAGAATAAAATAGAGCAAGCCTTAGAGGCACTGGAATATATTGTTAAAAGGGCAGGGGCCGGTATGAAAATGGGGGTTTCTAAAGGCATCAGTAGGCAATGGTTTGACAAGGATTGCCAGGTGGCAAAGGCAGGAGTAGCACAGGAATTAAAGAACTGGTGGCCATCAGGGGAAAAAGAGGAAAGGAAAAATTTCCTGATCTTGAGATGGGCATACAGGTGTCTAATGGAACAAAAAAAGAGGGAATGGGGTGAGAAAATAGGCAGAATGCTAAATGAAGCAGCAAGAATACATGACACTAAGAAAATCTGGTCAATAATAACTACAGAGGGATTAGTTTATTGTCTATTCTAGGGAAGATTTTCACTGGAATTCTAGCAAATAGGTTGCAAAATTGGGTTGAGAAGGAGAATAAATTATCGGAAATCAAAGCAGGTTTTAGACCGGGCAGGAGAACATCGGACATCTTTATTATTAAAACAATTGTACACAAATATCTGAGCAATAAAAGGGGAAGGGTATATATGATATTTATTGATCTAGAAAAGGCATTTGATTCTATTAATAGACGCATTGTGGATAAAATTAAGCAGTAAGGGGATAAGTCAGGCATTTATAGAAGTAAATAAAATGATATGCCAAGAGAATGAGTTGTGTATAAAACTACCACGCAACAAAGTAACTAAATCTATATCGAGTAAGGCAGGAGTACGGCAGGGATGTAAACTTAGTCCAG
Organism: Mantis religiosa; assembly: GCA_030765055.1. Classification (NCBI taxonomy): domain Eukaryota; kingdom Metazoa; phylum Arthropoda; class Insecta; order Mantodea; family Mantidae; genus Mantis; species Mantis religiosa. The sequence continues at coordinate 50,798,882 of CM060951.1, read as the reverse complement.
TATTATTTAATCTTCATATTGATGGAATTTTAGAGGAGATATCAAGTTGTAGGGTACATTCACCAGTTTTTAATAATAAAGAAATACTGGGGCTACTGTTTGCAGATGACCTAGTAGTTGTGTCTGTATCAAGCGGAGGGCTGAGAAGAGCAATCGAGGCAGCCAATTCTTATTGCAATAAATGGGGTTTGAAAGTGAATGAAAACAAAACAAAGATTATGGTCTTCAAAAAAGGATACAGGTTGCGTAAGGATGAGAAATGATAGGTTAATAGAAGAGAAATAGAGGTAGTAAGGAGATTTGATTATTTGGGTACAAGATTGAGTTCAGATGGCAGCTGGAAATAACAAAAAAAGATGTCTGTGGCAAAAAGTAAAATGGCCATGAGAGTGATAAGCTCATGCTACAGTAAACTGCCAGATATAAATGTCAAATGGTTGGAGAAGATTTATACGGCAGTAGTAGAAAATAGAATGTTACATGGATCAGAGGTATGGGGAATAGATGAGGCTTGGAGAGAGACTGATAGACTGCATAGATTCTTTTGTAAATACATATTGGGATTACCAATAGCATCACCTAATGGGGCAGCACAATTAGAACTAGGCAGGCATTCTACTAAAATTAAAATCTTGTCAAGGGCAATGAAATATTTATACAGAATCACTAACTTGGAAGATGACAATATAATTAAAGAATGTTTTCATATTCAAAAGAGAAGTAATGGGGGTGGGTCTTGGGCACATAAAATGTATGACTTGTTGAAGCAGATAGGTATGGGTCATTCTTGGATAAATGCAGAGTATGGGTATAGAGGCTTCTGGAAAGAAGTTAAGCTAAGATTAGAAGACATTGACAGACAAGACATTTTTGCTAATATGAGTGACAAAAGCTCACTGAGATTATATAGAGAAATAAAAACAACCTGGGGGAGGGAAGGATATATAGAGGAGTGAGAAACTTGAAAGGTATAGGTCAAGAGAGGCCACGCCATGGCTCAGTGGTTAGACCGCTTGGCTCTCACCAAGGCGGCCCGGGTTCGATCCCAGGCGACCGCAAAGTGTGGTGGACAACACTGCGTTGGGGTGGGTTTTCTCCGGGACCTCCGGTTTCCCCCGCCATCTCATTCCACCGGTGCTCCATCTTCATCTCATATATCATCAGTGTCACCGCCTGCGGTGCCGTATGTAGTAAAAGCGGGCGTTAAACACTACACATTTCATTTCATTTTATAGGTCAAGAGAGGGAGCTAGATAAATGTCCATTGTGTGGAGAAGAGAATGCAGATTTCCATTGTGTATTAAATTGCAGTCAAACAAAGATATGGAGAGAGCAGGCTTGGCTACGTAAATGGGACAGTTTGGGGGGTGAAGTAGTAATCAGAAAAATGTTGTCAGTAAAAGGAGAAAAGAACAGGAGAAATATAGGGAATTATTTAGGGAAAGTTAAAGAGAGATGGCTAAGAACAATTAAGAGAAAAATGTAGAGTGGGATAGGTGAAATGGCAAAAAGTGTAAAAAGGAGCAGAGGGCCTCCAATACACAAAAACCTAGGGTTAGGTGTATGGGGACTGAATTACTATTCAATGGTGGGCAACATGATAGGATTTTCAGGATTTAGGAATATATGGCACATTTCAGTATGGATTTTATAATTGTAATCTTGATTTTGTATTTCCATTTGTTGATGTAAAAGGAAATAAATTACTACTACTATTACATAACCTCATCAATGGAGTTATTAAATAAAGAAACCCTTTTGTACCATTCCTGGAGTTATTCAGTCACCTTCTGCACATCTACATCTGAAGAATTTAAAAGAACTGATCACCTATTTAATATAATTAGAGGTAAGGATACATCTAGATAGACATTTGACTTTTCCATATCTCAGGGTCAGCAAAATGAATTTGAAATGGTCAGCAACAGTTCTTAAGGATTGAGGCTGAAAATTTAAAAATATATGTAGGTATAAATATTACATACCTAACATAAAATATTTTTGATGTGTGTTTGGAGGAATTTAGTAACAGTGACGTCAAAATTAATATAAAAATTATTTGTGGTTGGTTTATTGACACTCGTCACTTACTTTTTCATATATTTATGAGAGACTAGTTTCAAAGGCCCTGGCCTCCATTTTCAATCTCTTCCCAACTAGCATCTGTTGTTATCTGCTCTCTCTGGTGGTGGAACTATGAACTTTTTTGTCAAATTATCTGCTGGCGGGATTTCAAAGTTCATTACGCGATCCTTATTTTTCCAGATGAATATGTTCTCCCATGTTCCATGTTGTCTGGAAAAATAAGGATCGCGTAATGAACTTTGAAATCCCGCCAGCAGATAATTTGACAAAAAAGTTCATAGTTCCACCACCAGAGAGAGCAGATAACAACAGATGCTAGTTGGGAAGAGATTGAAAATGGAGGCCAGGGCCTTTGAAACTAGTCTCTCATAAATATATGAAAAAGTAAGTGACGAGTGTCAATAAACCAACCACAAATAATTTTTATATAAAATATTTTCTTAATTTTAGTCACTAATATTCATTATTTGCTTATTTTTATTGCTTCACTGATTTTGTTTCATTACAAAAAATGTTTATTGAAAACCTTAAGTCTGATATGACACAAATTAAATAGTTACCAAACAAAGTAACTATTCAGTCTTTTACAAATGGAATATCAGACAATTCTTAACATATACTTACTAGATAAAAAGGAATGAATTTACTCTTAAAGCTCTTGTGAAAGCTTACAAACTATACACATATATGCATATACAAAGAAACATATTTTGGTGGAGATGGATTAAAAGTAATGATTTTTTGTACATATGAATGTAAAATATTTTATCATAACAATAAACGTACAAAAGAGAACAGAAAGAAAAGTTTTTCTGCTGAAAAATATGGCAGTGCATAATTAATTAAAGTAGTTATGATCATGTAATTCACATACAGAGTTTCTCTTATTAGAAATTTGTCAAAAAAGGACCAGTTTTCTGACTCTAACTTTAGGATATAAATTTGCGATTCTTTCCATGGTTGCTACGTTCATATTCATACCACTGCCACCCTTTTTAAATTTGACATATGCTGTTATTTTATTAGTGTCTACTGGACTAGGACTGCGACCATAGAAGGAAAACCCATCTGCTTGTGTATCAGTTTTACTGGATGTTGAGGTTAGGCTTTCTTGATCCACATTATCTTCAACATCAGATGGATCTGAACTTGGAGGTGACGGTGATGTTGATGGTGACCTTTGCCAAGGAAGATATGTAGTTGACTTTCGAGCAACAGCATTCAGTTTCTTTCCCTGAATAGATCCTGTCGATTTACGTGCTACACACAACTTTTTAGGAGCAGATCCTAGCCTATCACCACTATTTTCTCGTTTTGCTGGAGTTCGCACTGGTTCACTTACCGCATCACTAGCATTAATCAAAATGTCTGATTTCAATACTGCTAATTCAGCCTCTGAGTCAGAAGAATATTCTGCTTTATACTTGCAACCTGGATGGAATTGCTGTACATGCAGACGTAACTTTCCTGGTGACTCATATCGCTCTTTACAGTAACCACATACAAATGATTTAACATGATGGCGAAGATGTTCACCCATGCTGGTGTAATTGTTTGAACTAAAAGAACAGCAAGGGCATTGATACCTTTTAGGAGGAATAAAATTTCCTTTTATTTGAGAAGGAGCACTTATTTTTTCAACACTATATTTTAACTGTAAACTAGAATGATGTGAGCTATGATGGGACTGAATTTTAAGCTCAGAATCATATGTTTTCTCACACCACAGGCACATGTACTTTGTAACCTCCATGTTGGAAATAGGCAATGGGCTGGATCTGTCCAATGTTTTTGATGAACCACTAGATGTTGAACCTAGAGCTTCTTCAGCAGTTCGCACAATATACCTGAACTCTTCACCTGCATGCTCCATGTCAAAATGTCTTTTAAGAGTATTTACTGTAAAAGCAGCAAAGTGGCATACAGCACATTCATAGCGTGTTGAACTAGTTCTGTTAATTTTAAATTGTTTGTCAAAGTGCATACTTCTATGATGAACCTCTAGGAGAGCATAGTTACCACGGAACTCACAATATGTACACTGTAATAATGGTCTGCGACCTGCTGCATTATCTTCACCTTTTATATACTGTCTGAGATTCACTTCCTTATATTTAAATGGCAGGCCACACCTAACTATCCCATTGGAAGTTATGGAGCCATTTTTATGTTTTTCTTCCCAATGCTGATGTATAACAGCAATAGCAGTTCCACGCTGGGGGCAATAATAACAACGATACATTAAATATTCTTCATTAATCTCCTCTCCATTACTATCATCCTTGTTAATTTCATCATCACTTCCATCAGCATCAGATCTGGAAGCCTTAGATTTATAGCGTTTATTGAAATGCCGGATTTCTGCCCTTCCTGCCCCTGACCCCTCTATGATACGAAATGTTTTCATTGGATGCATTTTTGCCGAATGCTTCTTAATGTCATACTCACTAACACCCTCAAAATCGCAATAGCCACATTTAAATGGTTTTTGAACCCAGTGTTTTATCATATGCTGTTTCATATCCTTGGGACTGCAGCAACTGTAATCACACTCTTGACACTTAATGGTGCCATCCTCGCTACTTTCATCTTCTCTAACACTAGCCTTTCTTTTCTGTGTAACTGCACTTCTAGATGTTTCTGTTTCTGAATCCAATCCAAATTCACGTTCCCAAAATGCATCATCCAATATTTCAGTGGAGCCTCTATTATTTGGAAGACATTTCTGTGGAAGTTCTGGGTGTCTTACCTTGCTGTGCTTGCTTAGCATGATTTCTGAATTTGTTACATAATCACAATATGCACACATCCACCTGTAAGAACAAAATATAAACTATTAATTTTCTTATATTACTGTGATTCCAAAAAGAATAATCACAGATCATTGATTACACCTATACAATTTAAGTTAATTGGTGGAAATTAATCATTTCTTCACACTAGCCGTACATAGGCTAAGGTTTTGTTTGGATAGAGTCAACATGAAAAATTCAATGCCATGGCCGGGATTTGAACCACGTATCTCCTGGTTTCTGTCCAGTCGCTCTAACCCATTGAGCTACCATGGGCAACGTGCCGTCCTAACATTAAATTCTCCAGTTGACTCATACATTCCCGGTAAACTGGGAAGCCTGGGAATAAGTACTTACGATAGTAAGTCGCCACAAAAGGTGTATCTCAGATACGAGAGCCCCTAGTGGTTTACCGGAAATATATGAGTCAACTGGAGAATTTAATGTCAGGACGGCACGTTGGCCATAGCTCAATGGGTTAAAGCAACTGGATGGAAACCAGGAGATCCGTGGTTCAAATCCCAGCCATGGCATTGAATTTTTCATGTTGACTCTATCCAAACCAATACAATTGATTAAAGTTTATCTTATGATTTTAAATATTTGTAATTTTATTGTGGTTGCATGGAAATGGTTACATTAAAGGTTGTGTCATCCTCAGTGGTCTAGGGATAACATGCTAGCCTCTTATTTGTATGATCAGTTGGTATTACAGTTGGTTCCCACGAACACAGGTTCAAACTCAGCAGAAGACAACTTAGTTGGTCATAAAAATCCCAAGCATGGCTTCCTTCGGAAGAAAAGAAAATTTGGCCCTGTGTCATAGATATACAACATGTAGAAGAATCTTGAGACTAATAAAGATACCTCTGAACAAAGTTAAATGGTCTTTCATGTCAATATAGGATGGAACACTGAGAACCACAGCAGCTAAAGAGCACAAAGCTCAATTTCAATTGAAATAATATTGCACAAATGCTTTCAGACACTTCAACACAATTCCTTAATAATACATATCAAATGTAGTAATTATAGTAAAGATAGACTGCAAAACAAAATGCAGTCAGTGTGCGCATGCGCAAGCAGAGCCTTTTCCCTTCCTGACCATCCAAGCATCACTTGACTCTCACCCTCCCTTCCTGCATGCGACAGATCAGAAAACATCACGAAACATGTGTATTTTAATGCTGTTTTGATTTTCAGTACATATTCAAAACGTCCAGAAAAATGAATTGTAAACCCTCAAGGTATTCTTGCATTTCCAGTAGGCTGCCCAGAGGTCAGGCTGATAAAATGGTGTATAATGTTGCCCAGTATTTCAAGAACATTAAAGAAAGATTTAACATACTGGTAAAGACGAGCGAAGAAACTGGTGTTTCAGCAAGAACCGTAACATTTTAAAAGAGCAGAGAGTGTCCATTGCAAAGGGCACACTGAATTTCTGCACTCCAGATGGAAAATCAGAGCCAAAGAAGCCTATAATTGAAGTGGATTCATTTGCAGATTCTGCTATTCATCACAAAATCAATGCATTTTATACTTTGTGCAAAAAAACTTCTAGCCAATCTAAAAGAAGATGGAATCCTTAATTGTCGAAGGAGTTCTTGCAAAAAAAAAAGTTTAAACAGCTGGGATTCAAATTGAATCGTAAGATTTTGGTACAACGGCCAGATATAGTTGTTTGGCAAACACAATATTTAAATGACAACAGGAAGTACAGGGCAAAGGGATGGAATGTTTTATACATTGATGAAATATATATCCAACAATCCCATTCAGTAAGCAGGTGCTAGTAGTCAGAAGAAGAACTTGGGGTTACGGTCAACATTGGAATGGGGCAGAAATTAACTGTCCATGATGGTGGTGAGGGTGCACTACTACGTTTTAGAGGTGGGCAATCTTCAGGAGACTATCACAAATCCATGAATTTTGAAAACTTCCAAAAATGGTTGGAAATGCAGCCTCCTCCAGCTCTTGTCCACCTTAGCGTTATTGTTATGGATAACGCTAAGTACCACAACAGTGAGAGGGACAAGAAGCCAAACATGGCAACTTTAAAATCTGAAGTGACAAGCTGGATAGAAGACCACAGTTTCGATTTTGATCCTACAAGGTCAAAAGTGAAATTGCTGGAAATTATCAACAGTAAGCCTCATGAAAAGCAATTTGCCATTAAATATTAAAAGCAGAAGCATTATTAACAGTGAAGTATTCTTCATATTTAAGTTTGAATTTCTGAGTCACTATGTTTACACTCAGTCTTCACTTACTTGTTGTATAATTGAAACGTTTTCAAGATCATTCGATCTCATCATCAGCTGTTTGGTGACTAAATGAACCTCCCTCTTCTTCCATTACTACGTAGCTCCGATCACTCTGCCATCTGGTGTTAGGGGCACTAAGTTTTAATACTTCATTTAATGCCGGGATTTCAAAATTTATAACTTTATCACGGTTTTTGTTTATGAATATTTTTTCCCAAATATCCAATTCTATGGGTGTACTTAAAGATTTTAACAGTTTAATGTTAATGGATGAATTTTTGAAAGAACAACAACACATAAAAGACATAGCGGTATTAAATGGATTCAACCCAGCCATCATAAGGAATATGATGAAGAGGAAAGAAAAACTGAAGATAAGATAAAAAAATACCACTCTCACACCACTTAATAACACAAATTGGCAATATAGAAAATTCACCTACCATCCATGGGCTTTTAGAAAATTTGAACGAATCTTCAAAAGACTAAACTTAAAACTAGCACCCCAAAACAAATTCAGATTAATTGTGAAACCTGTGAAAAAAGCTACATAGGAAAAACTAAGAGAAACATGTTAACCAGGCAAAAAGAACACCAGAGGAACATTAAGTTGAAACAAACAGAAAAATCTGCAGTTTCACACCATTTTTGGACAGAAAACCACAACATTGGCCACAACATTAAACTGTTAAAATCTTTAAGTACACCCATAGAATTGGATATTTGGGAAAAAATATTCATAAACAAAAACCGTGATAAAGTTATAAATTTTGAAATCCTGGCATTAAATGAAGTTTAAAACTTAGTGCCCCTAACACCAGATGGCAGAGTGATCGGAGCTCCGTAGTAGTGGAAGAAGAGGGAGGTTCATTTAGTCACCAAACAGCTGATGATGAGATCGAATGATCTTGAAAACGTTTCAATTATACAACAAGTAAGTGAAGACTGAGTGTAAACATAGTGACTCAGAAATTCAAACTTAAATACAATTTGCCATTGCTAATATTATTTGAACATGGCCACATTCCATTATGCCTTTCACCCTATCACCCTCACTTAAACCCCATTGACCCCATGGGGTGACATTAGGGAAAAGTGTGCCCCAACAAATTGGCGGTAACTTGAAGAAGAAAGAAGAATTGTGCCAAAAATTGTTTTCGGAGTACTCTGTTGAACACTGGGTTAAGTGTTGTGACAGTGTAAAGTTAAGAGAAAATAATTATCTCGGATATGACCTCACAATCGATCAAGAAATAGAATCATAATTTCTTTAAATCCTAAGGAACAAAGCAGTGATTCGGAAGAAAATGCAGAGAGTGGATCTAACAGTGAATGCAAAAGTAAGTGACACAGTTGACCAGTGCAGCCCGCACAATGAAGGAGAGGTAACCTAAAATGATCGTAGAGGGGGAAAGCTAGAGGACTTCAGTTTAGAAAGTCATGCCTCCAATTGCATTTAGTTCGCAGTCTATCTATTGTACTTATTTGTTTTACTCTTAGAGCATAAAGACCATTCTATATTATTTGAAGCAAAAGGTAAGGAACAGTGATGCATTAAATATTTCAATATTTGCAAGTAAGTTTTACTGAAAGAGTATACTTAATACACTTCTTCACAGCATCACAGTCACAAATTTTCATTGTTACAGTTTCACGCATCTCTTGTAAGGTTAGAACACTGAATGCTCATTTCATTGACTGGCTTTAAATGTTAGCTAACTCTGCCTTAGAAAACATGACTTTTGAATACAAGTAACTGGTAAACCATAACAGATTGACAAAATCTCACTACATAAAAAAGTAGCTCCTTTTGTTAAAATAAACAATTTATGACAAATCTTTGTGTGTGTTCGTGTGCAGAATGATTTTTTTCTAAGATATTTGCTTGGATTTTTCAACAATTACAGTTTTATAAAATGAGAAGTCATTCATTTTTTAAAACTCTTGGCCACACAAAGAAAAAGGAATTTCAAAGGCATCAAAGAGTACCCAGCTCTTAAAAGATATGAATATCATCATTTGAAGCCTATTGCATTTACATATATTCCTATACCTATAAAGCAATACGTATTAAAACATCTCTACAAATGGCAGGTGTATGCTATTGACCTTTAGTAACAGTGGCGTTACACTGATGAATTAATAGGGAATAATATTGTATGGAAGTAAAATGGGGACACATGCTACTACAAGAAAACATTTCTATTATATTACACAGAAAAATGAAGCTAGTTACAATGGAGTAATAAATATTACACAAATAAAAATATTTGTTAATTATAATTCACTTATCTTAAGAAGTTGATGTTAATACTTCTTTCTTTCTTCTCCGTTTAATTAACTGAAGATGAATGCAAAATGCCTTCGAAATCGATTTGAAAAAGAAGATGACTAGCTTAAAAGTAGATTGTAAATTTTGATCTGACAGTTGACTTCTCTGACAAGGTTTGCTAATTTTCAAGAGAGAGAAAAGCTGCTTGCATACATATTTGAGCCAAACATACAGAACAGTTGAGCAGCCAACTGGTGTAGTCTTGGAAACCTGGTTATGGTAGATATTTTGTAGAAACACAAAATACACGCTCTGTTCAAAAAGTATCATGAATTTTGAATTTTCGCGGGCTACATATATTTGATATTCAATTATTTTGTGACATTATACTGGTACTCATGTCCCTCACTTATGTTGATAAGCTCGGCCATTTTGAATGCTCAGTTAATTGTTGACAGCTATTTTGCTTGGACGTGTTTTGGCTGTCTTCGATTTTTGTATATTCCAAAAAATGAAACAAAGAATCTGTATCAAATTTTGTGTGAAAAACAAAATAAAGTGCGTGAATGCACTCAGAATGTTAAACTGTGGTATATGATGAAGCTACCCTGGACAAAAGTAACGTTTATTGGTGGTAAAAATGTTCTCAGAAGGTCAAGAAAATGTGAACGTCAAAGATCATCCTGGATATCTGAGCTCAACAACAGACGAAAACTTTGAAGAAGTGAAGAAAATAGCATTCACTAATACTTGAATCACCATTAGAGAAGTTGCTGAGAACCTAAACATATTGACTAATTTGTGCCATTCGATTTTGACCAATGATTTGGGCATGAGACGAGTTGCACAAAATTTGTACCAAAGTTGCTCAATTTCGAACAAAAATACCATCGCATTAACGCTGCTAAGGAGCTGTTGAACTCTGTTCATAACAACCCAAATTTGCTCTAGAGGGTCATAACTGGTCAAATCATGGGTTTATGGTTATGACGTGGAAACTAAGACTCAATCATCCCAATGGATGCTGCCACATAAGCCAAGACCAAAAAAAGTGCACCAAGTTCGGTTGAATGTGAAGGTTTTGCTCACAGTTTTCTTTGATTACAGGGGCATGATGCATCATGAGTTCTTGCCACAGGATATAAGGATCAATAAGGAATATTACCTGCAAGTTATACACAATTTGCATCAAGCAATCTGCCAGAAATCCCCAGGTTTGTGGAAGAACAAAAATTGGCTTCTACACCATGATAACAACCCTGCTCACACAGGGTTACTTGTGAGCAAGTTTTTGGCCAAAAACAACACACTTATGATGCTGCAGCCACCGTACTGCCCAGACCTGGGCATTTGTGATTTTTTTTTTCAAAAATTGAACAGGCCCATGAAAGCACAATGCTATGCCACGATTGAAGAGAAGTTGTGTTTGGACTAATTACAACTTTTGAAATTAACTTTTTTGAGAAAGTGGATCATCTACATTAGCTTACAGAATCTTTGGTGGGTATTTCAGGATATTTACATTATTTTTTAAATGTTATTCCATGACTAGAAAGCATTTTAAATTTAAACAAATCTCTCAAGAAGGAGGGTTCATCAAGTTGAAAATAACTCAGCAGTGAAATAGTTAAAATGTGCTTAGAGAATAAATTAAATGCTGTGTATATCGAGATTCAACTGTATTGGAACACCACAGTGAAGCGAAAAATTATTAAATTTTAGATGAGTCGCGTTTTTTACACATCTGCTTCACTTTCGTACCTATTTTGAGGACATGTTTCGCAAATCTTCGCTTGCATCTACGGCTCTTGTGCGACTTAACTAATTAACTTATTAACTAATTAACTTAACTAATGCAGTGTAGATTAAGCATCCTTTCATTTTTTTTAAAATTATTTTGTGTTTGAATACAAACTTACCACTCCTAAACAACTAACTCAAATAAAAAAATAAAATATCTATAATGAGTTGAGATTTGTGGAAAACCATCTAACTTTATCATCTTGTGTGAAACAGAAATATAAATGTATCATACTTACTTGCCAAGCTTTAGGTGGTTGATCCTAATATGTAATTTAAGACCACGCCTCAATGAAAACTTATCGCCACACCTTTTGCATTCATAGCGCCTCTCACGTGTTTCTGTGGGACAGTAAAATATAAATAAATTTAAATCACTATAATTTACAGTAAAATATAACATTATGAAACCTTATATTATGATCAATCCTAAATTTTTCATGAAAATTTACAATCATTAATGTTCCAATTATGACTACGATGATTAATGTAATTTTCTAATATTAGATTATGACAAATACTTAAGGGCACTCAACCAGAAGGTTATCAGTGCCCTTATATACCAAATAATAGTGAAGCTCAGAGATAAAGATGACTACAAAATAAATACTAGAAAGTCCAAACCACAGTAAATATCACAAATCATAGCAAAAGCCACAGATAAATTCACCCAACAACATTTAATAAATTTAAAAAGATCTTCAAGGAACAAAATATCGCCCTGGCACCTACTAATAGACAATGAATTTTAAAATTGCTAAATTCAAAAACAAAGGATGAAATCTCATCAATTAATAGATCCGGAATATACCAGATAAGTTGTAAGAATTGTGAAAAATGCTACATAGGTCAAACTAAAAGAAATCTAAAAACCAGAGTCAAGAGCACTTTAGAAACATCAGATTGAAACAAGAAGATAAGTCAGCAGTAGCATTTCACTTTTGAAATGAAAGTCATGACATTGATCCAAATCCAAAATTATTAAAAGGAGTGATAAACCAAAATAAATTGACAATTTGGGAGAACATATTCATATGGAAAAATAAGGATAGCGTAATGAACTTCGAAATCCCACCAGTAGATAATTTGACAAAGAAGTTCATAGTTCCACCACCAGAGAGAGAGAGAGCAGACAACAACAGATGCCAGTTGGAAGGAGATTGAAAATGGAGGTGAATGCCTTTGAAACTAGTCTGTCATAAATATAAACAAGTAAGTGACAAGTATTAATAAACCACCTAAAAATAGTTTCTGAGATTAATAAATAAATTACCTATTCTTCTCTTTCCTTCTCCAAATCCTGCCTGATAAGAAGACAGTTTATTTTCTTTCTTTAAAATTACTGTATAAACTTTTCCAAGAACTGATGGCAGAATAATGCCCCTATAGTTGCTGCCTATGCTCTTCTCTCTGGTAGTGGAATTATAAACTTCTTTACCAAATTATGACTGATGGGATTTCAAAGTTTATTACTCTGCCTTTATACTTCCATATTAAGATGTTCTCCCACGTTTTAAGTTTGTTATGGTTTATCACACCATCACACCTTTTAATAATTTTGGATCTGGTTCAAGGTTATAGTTTTTGTGTTGTGGCACATGTGATGCTGCATATGAAAGAAAAGGAAGCACCAAAATCCATATCACAAATACAGAGTTTAAGACAAACTTACAAAATTAATATAATTTTGAGTCAAACTAGTACTCAATGCTTCATTTATTGCTAGTATTTACCTAGAACATGTTTTGTTAGGTCCTTCCAACATCCTCAATTGACTCAACGGTGTCGACATTAGCTGAGGATGTTAGGAAGGTCCTAACGAAACATGTTCTAGGTAAATACTAGCAATAAATGAAGCATTGAGTACCAGTTTCAACTCAAAATTATATCAGGGTAAGAAATTTGCTTTATGCAGAAACATGGATTTAACCTAAGACAAGTCATGATGACTCAATATCTAATTCATCCTATGGAGGAAAAATCAGAATTTTACCAATTTGTGATGAAGCTAATAGAGTGATTTTCTTCTAACACAAATCAGATATTTAAGACCAGACTCAGTTATTCAAATATCATTTCAGCCAATTTGACATCAGTTTCTTCATCTGACAAAACAAGACAGATATAAGAGATCCACCATACATCAAATGTGTTCCTGGATATCACACACATGAGCTCTTTTTATAAAATTTCGTCCTCTAACATTAATTCATATCAGACAATATATGAAATGGGCAAAGTGATGCTCAGGATCCATAGAGCTTAGAGTTACCCAACATTTGTCTTTCAGGATAAGGGAAAACCCTGGAAGAACCCGTATCCAGATTACTCATCCTGAACGATTCAAACTCAGGATCTCTTGAGCGTGAGGCAGACCCTCTACCATCTATGGTACCAAGGCGGACAGACATGGGATCTGATCATCAGAAAGATTAAGCGTTTTAAGAATATCAAAATATTTAACACAATGGCTGACTTGGATTACAAGGTCATATAGGACCAACAGAAGCTCCAATGATTCTTAAAATCAAAGCTGACTCTTCATCTGATATTTCTTCTGTTGAAAGTAGCACAGTAAAACAGAAGGTTCATTTCTATTTATGTATAGAAATGTTTCTGCGCAATTACAAAAAAAAAAAAAAAGGGGGGGGGCGGAGGGCAGGCAGAAATTGTGCAAATAAATACAGAATGTGTATGCCTTACCTTTCTGGGATGATGGTTGGGCACTACTGATAGATTCTTCATCTATCGATTTTTCATCATCCATTTTTAAGACACCTTCTTCAGATTTCTTCACTTCCTTTGTATCTGGTTTATCTGCATAAAAGAAAATTAATTAATGCATATTAATGTATGCAAATTATCATATTATGTGACTTTATATCCAGTACTGAAGTGCTGGTCCATGCAATTCATTTTTGCAGATTAATATCCTCTATCTTCATGCATTTATTCTTGAGTTATTCTTATATGCAGCATTCAAACTATATTTATAAAATTGCACTTAGACCAACAATTGATTTTTATTTATTTCCTTGTCAGTAATTATAGTTTAAAGAGCCCACAAGTGAAACTCTTTTCTACTGAAGCTTACATGTGGTTCAGCTAAGTGAATCAGGCATGTCATTTTGTGACATACTGTCTCTCCTCCTATTTCCCTCCAACTTCAGGTGTTGAATGTGCTTAGATTTTACGATGACACAGTGCAAATGGAATAGAAATACCTTAACTGTAGACAAGCAAAGAACAAAACAGGAGGGTAAATTAAAACTTATAATCCCTCCTGTGGCAACCCTGCACTAAACTGTTTTTGTGAGGCAAAATATGTAAATTTATGTTTGTGGGCAAAGTAGAGTTTATGGAAATGAAAATGGAAGTCTGCATGGAACAGTCTAAAATGTGCACTACTGCCAAAAGGAACTGAGCAAAATGGTAGCATGAATGTTTTCAATCACATATTACAATACAATAAATAATTTGCAACAGATATTTAAAATATCAAATCAAAAGTTGTTTTAAAACATTTAGATTTACAAGATAAAACTACAAAGTTATTATAGATAGAATCAGACTGAAAAATTCAATTCCATGGCCTGGACTTGAACCACAGATCTCTGAGTAAAATATTTTACTCGGTCTCATTGAATTGCCATCAAATGTATTATCTCCAGAGAACCATCATCAACCGGAGCACCAAAGCTCTAGCCAGTCAATAACCTCTGAATTAAAATATTTGTCTATGGCTCCATTGATACCTTGATATTGTGACTTTGTGGGTTCGTGAAATGAAAAGTCCAATTGCACCACTCAAAAATGTTCTTTATTTCCACCGACTTACAGTTGAACACTTGCCAATTACACAGAATTACCTAATGCACACAATTACGATTCACCAGTTCATCCGTTACAGTTCCACTTGCACTCGCAATTACATAAACTCCTCCGACGCATGTACGCAGTCCTGCCCCTCACCGGGCGCTCCTCACAGCTCGCCAAGAACTGACTCAATTCACTCACTGCAGCCCTTTTTATAGGAATATTGCCGTTTTCTCGAAGTGTCTCATTTCAGTGAATCACCGTGAAGGTTCCAGACGGCAGGGGAGGGCAAAAGAGGCGGCCAGCGACAAGCGACACTTCCCTAATCATCCCCTCAGTTAGTGACTGAGATAGATGAGTGGGTGTGGCCCGTATGCCTCTGGTCCCTTCTCAGCTGTCGTTGGTCTGGCTTTCCAATAAATGGGTGACACAGCTCCCTCCTCAAAGCTGGTCGTCCCGAACAGCACCATCGTAGCGGGCTAGATGATCCAGGTGTACCACCAACATCTTTCCTCGGGGCACATTCTGGATGCGGTAGACCACGTCATTTATCCTCTTCACCACCCGGTACGGCCCTTGCCATGGCTGCTGAAGCTACGGGCAGCGTCCCTTGGTCCGCGTAGGACGGTACAAGCAGACCAGGTCACCTTGCAGGAACCCTTGGCTGTTGGCATGCCTGCCATATCTGGTCTTCATGCGCTCGCCGCCTTCTGGATGTTCTGGCGAGCCATCTCGTGCATGTCGTGGAGGTGGTCCACCAGGTTCTCCACATACTCGGTCACCAGCTGCTTCGCCTCCGGAGGGCTTCCAAAAGCCAGGTCACAAGGGAGGCGTAACTCTCGGCCAAACATTAAGCTGGCTGGCGTCATTTCAGTTGTGTCGTGTGTAGATGAGCGGTAGGCCAGCAAGAACAGTGGCACCTTGAGTTCCAGTCTCGCTGATGGTTGGTCACGACCTTCCTCAGGTGTTCCTCTAAGGTCTTGATGTACCTATCGACCATGCCATCCGACTGGCGATGTAGGGGCGTCGTGCGGGTCCTGTTCATCCCAAGCCTTAATAGCGCCTCCTTCATTAGGTTGGACTCAAAGTTGGTACCCTGGTCACTGTGTAGCTCCAACGGCACCCCAAATAGAGAGAACACTTGCTCCACGAGGCAGTCTGTGATTGTCTTTGCCTCTTGTTTTGGGATGGCATACACCTCCGGCCACTTGGTGAAGTAGTCCACGACCACCATTAGGTATTGTTACCTCGGTCGGAAACTGGGAACGGTCCAGCAATGTCAACGGCGATCCGTTCAAATGGCGCTGCGACGTTCTGCTGCATGCGACCCTGGCTCCTAGTCTGGGGGCCACAACTCGCCACGCACACGTGACACTGACGGCACCACCTCTCAGCATCTGCTCGGAGTCTCAGCCAGTAGTAGCGCTGCCGTAGTTTGTCAATCGTTTGGTTCGCTCCAAGGTGTCCTCCCGAAGTATCGGCGTGCACTTCCTCCAAGACTTCCGGGACCTTCCTCCGGGGAAGTACCAACTGTTCTCTCTGCGTCTTCCCATCGAGTGATTCCCATACCCGGAACAGCACGCCCTCTCTGGTCTTCAACATGTCCCATTGGGCCCAGTAAGGCTTGAAGGTGGCGCTCCTCGGTGCGATGTCCTCCCAGGTTGGTCTTGTCCCTGCCTCCACTTCCCTCAAGAGTGGCCCCAAGTCTGCGTCCGCCAGCTGCTCCCTCCTCAGGCCTGCGCTATCCCAGCCGCTCGCAGGCACTGCCACAACTACTCGGACTGCTGCGGCACACTCCTTCTGTTCCACTCTTGTGCACTGGCCGCACTCTTCTGGACAGGGTCTTCGGGACATGGCGTCTGCGTTACCGTGGCTCTTCCCTCTACGATGTTCCGAGGTGAAGTCGTACTCCTGCAGGCTCTGGACCCAACGTGCTGTCTGGCCTTCCAGGTTATTAAAGCTCATAGCCAGGTTAGGGCGGAATGCTCAGTCCTCAGGTGGAATGGCTGACCGTACAGGTACTTGCGGAAGTGCTCCAAGGTCTTTAATACCGCCAATAATTCTCGTCGGGTGACGCAGTAGTTCTCTGCCTTGGATAGCGTCTTGCTGTAGTAGGTTATCACCCACTCATGGCCGTCCTAGATCTGTGATAGGACACCTCCAATGCAATGGTCGCTGGCGTCGGTGTCTACAATGAAGGCGCCACCCGGTTGTGGGAAACCCAAAATTGGAGCACTGCAAAGGGTCTCCTTTAGGTGGTGGAAAGCGTCTTCGGCGTCCTCCATCCACACGTAAGGCCGGTGTTCCTCTGTCAGGCGGGTGAGGGTTTTGCGATGTTGGAGAACCCCTTTATGAAGCGGCGGTAATAACTGCACAGCCCTAGGAAACTGCACAACTCTTTCTTATCCTTTGGGCGAAGCCAATCTCTCACAGCCTGTGTCTTCTCAGGGTTTGTGGCAACCCCGGTTGCTGAGACTATGTGGCCCAAGTAGTTCACTTCCTTGCGGAAGAGCTGGCACTTCTTCGCATTCAGCTTCAAGTTGGTCGCCTGCAGTCTCTTTAGCACCTTACTCAGATTCTCGAGGTGATCATCAAAAGCCTTTCCGACGATAATGATGTAGTCCAGGTATAGCAGGTAGGCGTCGGAAGTCAGCCCTCTCATCACTGACTCCATGAGGCGTTGGAACATAGCTGGTGCGTTGCAGAGGCCAAAGGGCATAACCGTGAACTGCCAGAGCCCTTGGCCTGTCGAGAATGCGGTCTTCTCCTTGTCTCTTGGCTCTAGAGCTACCTACCAGTAGTTCGACTTCAGGTCCAGGGTCGAGAACCACTGGGCACCAGCTAGCGTGTCCAGGGTGTCGTCAATCCGGGGTAAGGAGAAACAGTCCTTCTGGGTGACAGCGTTCAATTTTCTGTAGTCTACGCAGAAGCGCAGCTCGCCGTTCTTCTTTGTCACCAAGACTACAGGGGAACACCAAGGGCTGTCGGACTCTTCAATCACTCCCCTGGATCTCATGTCCTCCAGCATGTCTCGTATCGCCCCTTGCTTCGCCTGCGGAATGCGTCTAGGTGGTTGCCAAATAGGTTGGGTGTCCCCGGTGCCGATGCGGTGAAGCACTTTGTCCGTGCGGCCGTAGTCACTGGCGCCTTGGCTGAAGACACTCCGGTATAGCCTCAGCAGTTGTCGAACCTTCTCCAGCTGTTCTGTGGTCAGGTGGTCGGCCGCCCTCTCCAGTAGGCCTTCTAGCCGGGGCCCCAGGTGTTGCGTCGGCATCGGCTCCTGTGTCTTGTCGATTGCTGTTATGCTCACCACGGGCTCGCACGTTCCCAACTCCGTCCCGGCCTGGACGTCGTGATCAGTGTCCGTTGGATTTAGCAGTCTCACTGGCACCTTCTCTCGGCACGGCAGCAATGCCCCGGCTACACACAGTCCGTGTACAGGCATCTTCTGGTCCAGCACCATGTACCTGGTTCTCTGGCCTTCCAGTCTCGCCGTCACCACCACCTTGCTCCTCGCGGGGACAACCACGTCTTCACTCAAGACGACCCTGCAAATTACAAGGCTGGTTGACGGAGAATAACCTCTTCTCCGTTGAGCCGCAGGACCTTCTTGCCGACGTCGACGGTCGCCTCATGGCTCCTGAGGGCATCCAAACCCAGTATCACCTCCTCAGCCACTTTCGCGATGAACACCCAGAGACGTACGGTGCACCTTCCCAAGGTCAGCTTCAGCAGGGCCTCCTCCACAGGCCGATGCCGATGCCCGATGCCGTGTCGAGCTGGTACGGTCGGCTCGGCTTCCTTGTCGGAAACATTCCGCCACGTCAGTTCTGATGATGGTCACGGCCACTCTGGTGTCCACCAGCACGCGGCACGGCTTTCCTGTTACCCAACAGTCCGCGATGAGGCTGTCATCCATACGCCGGCTGACGGCGCGCAGTGTCACTCGAGGAAATGGTGTGGACGGCGCCGACGTGCTCCTCGCCATGCCGGGCCTTACTCGTTCTTCCTCTCGTTCTCCTCGTTCTCGACGTCGGGATCGCTGTTACCTTGGCCACCTCCATCCTTAATGCTGCCATCAGTGCCTCGTGGATGGTTTTATAATCGCCGAGCATTAGGCGCTGACGAATCTCCGTGTCCCATACCCCGTCAACGAAGGTGTAGGCAGCTTCCCGGAATACGAGCTCTGGTGGGAGGTCGACTAGGGCCTTGCTTGCCAGTTGTTCAACTGCCAGGGTGAACTCCTCATTGTCTCCCCCAGCTGCTGTGACCTTGCCTTTAGCTGGCTGCGGTACGCTGCAGCTAAGTGGTGGCTTCCGAAATGATTCTCCAGGGCCTCCCAGATGTCCTTGGGCGCCGCCGTTGTCTGCACCGCGTTTAGGACTTCCGCGGCCCGTCCCTGGAGGCTGGCTATTAACTGCATGGCCTCCTCCTCTGGCGACCATTTGTTGTGCTTGGCCACTGCGTCGAACTGGCGGCGGAAGACTTCAAACGTTAACGCGCCGTCATGCTTGGGAGGTTTGACGTGCGCAGATGTTGTGTCGCGTCCCGGCACGTTGGCTTTCAAATCCTTCAGCATCCTGCCGACGACGTCCTCCACCATGGCGTTCAGGGACTTGACGCTGCTGTTGGCCTTTCCCTCCAGGTTGTTTACGCGGTTCACAAGGTCTTCGATGTCTTCCACCACAGCGTTCAGGGTCTTGGCGTTATTGTCGGCCTTTTCCTCTAAATCATTAAGGCAGTCATCTACTTGACCCATCCGCTTGCCCAGCTTCGTGACGTCATCCCTCACGCCGGCCAACTGCTCCTCAAATTTGGTGGTGAGGACCTCGTTCGCCTCCTTCATTTCCGTGGCCAGACTGTCGTTCGCTGCCCTTATTTCTGTGGTCAATTCGGTCCTTATTTCTTCCATCTTCTCGGTCATGTTGTCGTTGGCCGTCTTCATTTGTTTCAACTCGGCGGCAAGGTTGTTATTTGCCGCTTCTGTTTTTGTTGTTAACTCATTCATCTTCGCGGCCAATTTGTTATTTGCCGTCTTCATTTCTGTCAGCTTCTCCAAAATCTTTTCCAATGCCACGTCCATGGCTGTAATGTTCGGTGATGTTGTGGTCCCGCTTCCTGACACCAGTGTGACTTTGTGGGTTCGTGAAATGAAAAGTCCAATTGCACCACTCAAAAATGTTCTTTATTTCCACCGACTTACAGTTTAACACTTGCCAATTACACAGAATTACCTAATGCACACAATTACGATTCACCAGTTCATCCGTTACAGTTCCACTTGCACTCGCAATTACGTAAACTACTCCGACGCACGTACGCAGTCCGTCCCCTCACTGGGCGCTCCTCACAGCTCGCCAAGAACTGACTCAATTCACTCACTGCAGCCCTTTTTATAGGAATATTGCCGTTTTCTCGAAGTGTCTCGTTTCAGTGAATCACTGCAAAGGTTCCAGACGGCAGGGGAGGGGGGAAGAGGCGGCCAGCGACAAGTGACACTTCCCTAATCATCCCCTCAGTTAGTGACTGAAATAGATGAGTGGGTGTGGCCTGTATGCCTCTGGTCCCTTCTCAGCTGTCGTTGGTCTGGCTTTCCGATAATTGGGTGACAATATGATTCCCTGTAATTTCCATCTCTGGGGCATCTTAAAATATAAAGTATCAAGACAAAAACCCACACACCCTGGAAAAATTAAAACAACTATCCACCAGAAAATTGGTGGCATTTCACAACGTGAACTATGGCGAGTGATGGGTAGTTTCCTAAGGAGGTGCCAAAAATGTATTAACAATGGTGGCCAGTTTCAGCATTTCCTTTTATTAAGTTGGTAAGTAAAGCCTTTAAAAGTATACTTTTAAAAATATTGTATGGTTTCATCTGCACATAGCAGATAGCTATGCTTCATAGCGGCAGTCGGCACTGAGCACCTAGGATATGCATAGATTCTCACTGTATAATGACTAGCAAATATGAAACAGGATAAACATTTTTGCTGTTTGCAAAACCCAATCCTTGAAATCCCTAACAATTGATGCTAGATAGTAACACTGAAATATGTCCAATGACTTTACAGAAGACAAGTGGCATACTACAGTAAACAAGGACAACCTTCTGTTGTGCTTCTCTGTAAAACAATGAAAATTGAAATGGGAAGGAAAGAGTTTTAGTATTAAACGTAGTATTAAAAATTAGACACCAAC
Organism: Mantis religiosa; assembly: GCA_030765055.1. Taxonomy (NCBI): domain Eukaryota; kingdom Metazoa; phylum Arthropoda; class Insecta; order Mantodea; family Mantidae; genus Mantis; species Mantis religiosa. The sequence continues at coordinate 50,777,652 of CM060951.1, read as the reverse complement.
ACATACTCATTCTTTATTGCCTTTCAGTAGCTTTTTTTTTTTATTTTTAAATTTACGTCCTCCAATGTTAAGTCATATTGGACGAGTCAGTAACATTAATTATGGTTTGAAAAATTATTTAGTTCCTTTAGATCCCTTTGTAACCACCATTAGTCATCTTCCATAATCTTTCATACGGATTTCATTCAAAGCAAAGTGAATGAGGTTCATACTTATAAAGCCATGTTAATTATCTAAATTTGTTGAAAGTGAACAATGTGCATCTTAATCTCAGAAACTATTTGTAGTTGGTTTATTAATACTCGTCACTTACTTGTTTATATTTATGAGAGACTAGTTTCAAAGGCGTTCACCTCCATTTTCAATCTCTTTCCAACTGGCCAGAGATTGAAAATGGAGGCGAATGTCTTTGAAACTAGTCTCTCATAAATATAAACAAGTAAGTGACGAGTATTAATAAACCAACTACAAATAGTTTCTGAGATTAATTTTGACATCACTGTTACTAAATTCCACCAAACACATATAATCTGCATCTTATTATTTTAAAACTGTCTCCAAGGAATGCTGGTAATAACATCAGAAAAGTAACATTAACATCAAAATTTACCTAATAACTTCTGTTTGGAACTTGTTTCAGGTTCTGTTGATAAACTTTCAGCACTGGGTAGTCCTGAACTGCTTCCATGCTTCATTATGTAGGACTGTGTGTTTATCACGTTCTTCACCTAGAAAAATTGTTTGCTTTGTTTAATAATCCTAAAAGATGAAATGAAACTTACATGAAAGAACTTTTTGGTTTACTTCTAGCAGTATTTAGCTTGATATGATACTAGCTGTTTTAGTATAAAGCCATAAATTGTGTGCTTCTTATTCACAAAATATTCTGCTATTCTGCATCTTATACTGAGAATTGGGGCTACATTTTTGAACAATAAATAAATAAATATGCATTGCAGTCAGCAAACTCTTTGATAACACTTCATCCTTAATGGTATCTTTTTCTGAAATATCTGCTGTAATACGATTCCATATATCAAATAAAAGCAGCTTTTACACAGGAAGTCAAAGTTTAATGAATGAAGAACTAGTATTACATGCAGAAGTTGAAATTTATTGAGATTCAATGCAAAGTACATAGAATTGCTTTATAGCTTAATGAACACATAAACACCCAATAAACATAAAGATCAAATTAACAACTAGCTTGCTTGCTTGGCTTGATTGATAAATACAGAACTATGAGGACAGTTTGTAAAGTTTCCATAGCGCAGAAATGGTGTTTGCAGTATAAAATTACAAGGACAGTTCTCTAGCGCAATCCTTTACATGGTACAACATGCAATTTCATACATATATATACTTTGATTTGGTAGTCATAGAACGGTAGTAAAATAAACCAGTTGAGATTTCTTCTCAATGCAATGATTAAGAGGTTTTGTGGTGAATATAAATGCAAATTTAAGGGGCTAGTGTATGTTTAACTAATTTGTGAATATTTAGACATATTTGTTAACTACTATCCACTTATCTTAAGAAGTTGATGTTAATACTTCTTTCTTCTTTTTAAAATTGATTTCGAAGGCATATTGCATTCATCCTCAGATAAACAAACTCCGTTAAACGGAGGATGAATACAATATGCCTTCGAAATTAATTTTAAAAAGAAGAAAGAAGTATTTATACATATATTTCACTTTTTATGACTCATACATTTATTTCACTCCGACACTTTGGTCACATCATTTGACGACCAGGGCTCACACCTGCCATTTTGGCACTTGAATCATATGACGAGCTCAGCTTGCATGCTGCTATGCTCCATAAAATTCCGGGTAGTTAATGTCCCTTCTCATGTCATATGTATACCCCTAGAATGAACAGCTGATATGCAATGTTCATAATTTTACACACTATAACTTAAGCAGCTGTGTTTAAACTAAGCAAAAACAATTTTATCTTAGGGTTATTTCCCTTACCTAAGTAGCAAACATAGCCGCAAAGAAAATCTGCACAGATGACGAGGATGCTTTAAGGAAACTGATACAAAGTGTATTAGACAGTGACAGTGAATGTGGCAATTTTTCAGAGTATGAAACAGAATCTGAAGAAGATTCTAGTGACAATAAAAATGATTTTAGTGTAGAAAGCAGTGAGTAAAGTAACAATGAAGGCAGTGATGACACGTCGCAGGCCCTTCGAAATGCATTCACAATACAGTGCAGAAGAATCAGTGTGACTGGACCTGGACTAAAATTGACAAGAACCCCATTCCCTACTCGTTTTCTGCAAATAGTGGTGTTTGTAAAGCCTTACTGGTAAAGCATGCGCCAGAGATGCCTTCTGCACCTTTATTCAACAAAATATATGATGAAACAAATGATTACGCAACAAGGCAGTTGAAGAATAATCAGAAATAAAAATAGAATAAACTTTGGCATTTACAGAAAACCAACACAGACAGACAACTACATAAAAGCTAATGGCTACAATCCAAGATCCCACAAACAGGCAATCTTTAATAGTTTAGCACACAGACTGGTCAACATCCCTCTCACAGTAGAAGAATACAAAATAGAATACATCAAATTATTGAAATAGCACAGAAAAATGATTTTCCCAAATCACTAGTAGACAAAAAAGTGAACTTAGCAAAAAAGAAGAAACTACTAAAGGAAACCACAACCCTCTCGGCTACAGGAACTAAAATGATCTTCAAAAAATTCACTTACCATCCATGGGCCTTTGATAAATTCAAAAAAGTCTTCAAGAAACAAAACATTCAACTAGCACCAGTGAACCATTACTCCTTAAAAAACCTAATTTGCTCAAACATCAAAGATGCCATTCCATCTAACAAAAAATCTGGGATATATCAAATTGTATGCTGTGACTGTAGTCAAATTTATATTGGGAAAACCAAATGAAATTTAGAAACAAGAGCCAAGGAACACTTTAGGAACACAAAATACAAACAATTAGAAAAATCAGCAGTTGCCACGCATTTTTGGAGAAAAAAACACAACATAAATCCAGAACCAAAATTACTAAAACATACAACAGGTAAACAAGAACTGTCCACATGGGAACAAATCTTTATTTCAAAAAATAGGAACAAAGTATTCAATTTCGACATCCCCCAGAAAGATTTGTTCAGCCAGTTCCTCGAACTGCCACCAGAGGAGACTGATGACAAAATATTGCCAGCTACATCAAGGAGAACCAGTCGATGTCCGGCTGATGATGGAGGGAAGGCCTCTGAAACTAGCTCCGGGAAAATTTAAAAGTAAGTGTTGTTTAGTGTCATTAATCGACTCCCAATAAATTTAATTTATACAAAAACACTGTTTTCAACACTTCCATGAAAGGATTTATATTATAATGTTTTTAAGACCACATTTAGAAGATTTTTAATGGAGATACATGCATATATTCACACTTTATAATGCATATAAATCCATGCTCTATTCGTCAGAAACATAGTGATGATGCAACTAAATATTTGCAAAACTAGTTCTGTGAAAAATCAACAAATTTTCTTAAAAATGATAGGTGAACTTTGTAACAAATTACTATATTTTATTATATTTGTATTGCTTCACCATTATTAGCTTCAGTTTTTTACATATTCTTGATGATGGTTTATACTATTAAACACACAGTATACAACATTCACAGCATTAGATAATAAGATATTCTAAAAGTACTCACCCATGCTTCAATCTCCTCATCTGCAGGAAGAGCAACAATAGATTCCAATTTTCCTTCTTTTTCATGAACCTTCGAACTATGCTTCATGACTGTGTTTCGGTTGCATGACGTGAGGTTACAGTGGGTGCAAATCCACCTATTCAACAGAAGTGCTTATTACTTTACATTTTTACATAATTCTTGAACAATAAGAACTTATTTATGTTACATTTTATTAAGAAGTTTATGATGACTCATCAGTAAAAGCCGGAGGCATGTGCGTTTTTCTATAGGTAAACTGCACATGGACTGTATTGTTATCCCTCGTGAATGTAAACAATAACAGATAGGTATAGTCTGACCTTGACAACCATCTCACTTTGAGAGGAAACCAGTCATGTTGTGCTACACCTTGAACTTGCATCTGCATACACTTGCAAGGCAATGTTTCATTGGCTCGCAGAGTACTGCATTAGGTTGTTTTCGAAGTTTGCACATTTGATGGCCATGCTGTACATCTGACATCATTCATACTTTGTATCCAGCTAACTTGTATCGTATGCAAGCACACATCTCTCCGGCCCTTACTCATCAGAGAAACAGAAAAACTTGGACACCGATGGGCGAGAGACAAATGCTTCAGGTTAAATGTGTTCTAGAGCATCTGTAATGTGTACTTTTTATAAATATAAGAGTGGGTCTTGTCTGTTGCAGTTCTACATAAAAATTGTGGGTATGCCAAACTGTGTGTAATCATAACATCTGTTGAAGCAAAACAGTCCACCAGAAGATAATAAAGCGCATAAAGTGAACACAAAGGATTTAAAAACACTGAACACACCTTCTTGCAATACAGACAGCATTGAAGTGAAATCCACAGAAGTTGTGCAGTTCCACAGAAATCCAGTGCAGTTTCTGAGAAGTAGTGATTAAAGAAGTTACTGAAAGCAAAGTCGTTAAAATGCTTAACCTCGTGTATCCTGAAACAGTGCATCTTCATGTTTATGCACTGGTCCAAGCACCACACAGTAGCTTTATTTGCACTTCTACAAGTAAATATTTCAGTTCAAAAGAATAAAATAAGTAGGTATTTTTAAGGCAAGTAAATTGGAAAATCTGGCTTGTATACTCTAAAAACATGTTGAATAAAACAAGTAAATACTTTAGTTAATTGATGGAAATTAATCATTTCTCCACACCAGCCATATATAGGCTAAGGTTTTCGATACATCAGAGTCAACATGAAAAACTCAATGCCATGGCCGGGACTTGAACCACGGATCTCCCAGTTTCCCTGCAGCTGCTCTAACCCCTGAGCTACCATGGCCAACAAGTAAATACTTAATATAATTTTGAGTCGAACTAATACTCAATGCTCCACTTATTGCTAGTATTTACCTAGAACGCGTTTCGTTAGGATCTTCCTAACATCATCAGCTGTCGTCAACTAATGGACGTCGGTTCCGTGAACTCCTCGGAGGCGATAGGTGCGTCTCTGTCGGTATCTTCATGAACTTGAAATTTGGGTTTTCTTCAAAGGTATTAAACAATTTTCTTTCATGTTTCTTTATGAAGATTTTTTCCCACGTGGTTAATGCAACTGGATCTTGGACACTTTTTAATATGTGAATTTCTCGTTCTATATCATGATTCTCCCTCCAAAAATGGTACGCTACAGTCGATTTATCTATTTCTTTGTTCCTAAAATGCTCTTTAAGCCTAATGCTCAAGTTCCTTTTAGTTTTTCCAATTTAAAAGTTGTCACAGCCCTTGCAATTTATCCGGTACACACCTTGATTCTTGTCTGTGGGTATCTCCTTTGTATTGTGTGATTTCAAAAGGTGTTGTACACTTGTCCATTTGTAAGGATGCTCAGAGGCAACCTCATTGATAAAACATAAAAGTGAATCTCTTAGGTTAATTTAAGTTCATTAATTATTTTTCCATACTAGCCATGTGTAGGACAAGGTTTTCAAAGGATAGAGTCAGACTGAAAAATTCAATGCCATTGCCAGGATTTGAACCATGGAGCTCCCAGTCTCCATCCTAGCATGTTGCCTTGGTAGCTCAATGATTAAGAGCAATTGGACAGATACCGTAAGATATGTGGTTCAAATCCTGGTCATTACATTGAATTTTTCAGGCTGACTCTACCCTTCGTCTGAACCTCTGTTGTAGACTTCTGTTAAAATGGCAGCTTGAAAGCATAGTGGGGAGGCAAAGCCCTATCAAGAAAGGAGAAATTAAACCCTTTAGAATTTAAAGTATTTTTGGGTTTGAAGATGAAACTTGTTTAACTTTTATCCCCAGTATAAAGAAACACTGAGAAAAACATTGTGATAGTATTTGTGCACTGCCAAAATGATACTGGTTACCAAAATGGAGTGTTAAAGATTTCAGGATTGATTGCGTAAGTTTGTAAAATGGTATCAAGTGTTTCTGTAAAAACTGCATAGAAAACAATCATTGGACACTTTTCTATAATATCAATTGTTGCAGCTGACTCCTTATGCCCAACAATTAGTCCTTCATGGATTTACCAGCACTATCTTAGCAGTCTAATTAGAAGTAAACACTTGCATTCAGTTAAATAAAACCAGAAAGTAAATACTCTAAAGTAAACATAAAAATTGGCAAGTAATTGCTAGCAAGTACTCTCTTCTTTTAAACAAATTAACATATTTGTAAAAGAATCTTCACTTAACTTAAGAATTTGATGTTAATACTTCCTTCTTCTTTATAATATCGATTTCAAAAGCATCTTGCGTCCATCATCAGTTAATACCCAACTCCGTTGTTACGGAAATCTCGGTTACAATACTATTTTCTTTTGTTATGTTTTAAAAAATAAACATTGAGTAATGAATTTTGACATGCTGGCAATTGATTCTGTTTTTAGGTTTGTTTTGTCTTCAGATGTTGGTAATGTGTAACATAACAAAAGAAAATAACATTGTAACCGAGATTTCCTTAACAACGGAGTTAGGTATCAACTGATGATAGAAGCAAGATGCTTTTGAAATCCATATTATAAAGACAAGTAAGTATTAACTTCAACTTCTTAAGTTAAGTTAAGTGAAGATTATTTTACAAATATTTTTATTTAATATTTGTTGCTTCACTGTGACTAGCTTCATTCTCTGTGTGATCAGTACTCTCTTCTTTTATTTACTTGAAACATGTAAAATGTAAAACATGCAAACATTTACCGAACAAATAAGTCTTGTATTTTCCTGGCTTTTATTTACTTTGCTCCATATAGTACCATTCTATTCCTATCTTTTCAGTCACATTAAGGACTATCTATGACTTGATAATACAGGTGGACTGATTATCATCATGCGTGTTGTTTGTGCAAAGACAAATTTTCCCAAAAGCAATTCCACAAGTTGAGTTCAATGATAGCTTAAATTGCTTAATAAAAAAACACTGCTTGACAGCATTGTTTAACAAAGAAAAGGTTACTTTTGACAATGCATTCAACCTATACAATATCCTTTAGGTTCTATAAGATTACTCTGACCAATGCTTCCAGCATACTCCTTATGGATATAAAGGCCAACTGATATGAATCATCAAAACTGATAATTTTCCACAAAATGCTAAATTTGGGCAATCAATATTCTACTGTATTGTAACTTACTTCTTATATTGGAGCTCCCTATAAAGATGATCTCTAAAATCTGCCCTATATTTAGAGCGGTACTTCAAACATCGAGGGCATACAAAATTATCTCCAAATGGCTCTCCATACTGTCCATATTTTTCATCCCCTCCACCAGCATTCTCCTCAAGCTTATAAGACTGCTTTACAGGTGTGGATGTTTGTACTTCATCATCAAGAAATATTCCTCGAATGTGTCTTAGCTTGCTGTCATCTCTGCGCCATACAGGATGAGCATCAATTGCAGTTCCCTCCTGTGAAGTACTGTTCTTGAATGGAGATTTGACTTTTGGGGCCTCCACCTAAATATTAAATGTTATCAACTTATCAAAAATTATCATTAATTAAGGATAAAAATTCATACTAATTCAAGAGTGCATACTTCACCACTTCCTTTTAAAATATAAAAATATACTTTTAACATTTATCTTTATTTATGAGCAAATTGTTCTTTATAACTTTATTTTATTCATATATTTAATATAATAAGAAACTGATCTGAAACCAAATACCAAAACAAATCAAGGAGTGTTTCCAAGTTAACCTGAATATAAGAGTAAAAAAATATATGAATGAAGGTTTATTTCCTATTTCATATTTACTATAACATACTTAGCATATACAATTTCATACATGTACAAGGATAACTGCAAAAATTTTGAGTTACACAAAAACTCACTTTCATATACTGCAAAAACTTCTTTAACCCTTTCAGTCCCGGTGTCCATGATCATGAACATTAGCTTTTTTTCCTATTTGTAGTGGTTTTAATGCTCTTTTCTGATATATTCTTGTTATACTGTCCTTATCCAATTAAACATATATATTAGATGTTCTGAATTATAAAAAAAAAATCACAATTTTCATTGTACTATTTTTTTTCTTTCTTTTTTCTTTTTTTTCTTTTAAGAAAAGAAGCGAAATCCATGCAACCGCAGTCAAATGATACCCAGTCAACATCCAAGCATCTATAGCTATATCAATGCATCTAACCTCATCGTTTAATGAAGTTTGACCTCTTAAATTCTTGAACCCACAGGGCAACTGTTGCGCAGGAAGGAGAAATGCCCACAAAAGGCTGTCGCAAGCGCTCAAGACTTTGGGTGTCATTTAAATCGATTTTAAAATCATAGAAAATCATTGAGTGAAAATCTCTCTGTCCATTCTAACAACTAACTTTCATCATACTAAGGTTGTTAACCTAACTAACTTTCATCATACTAAGGTTGTTAACCTTGCACTGTAGACCACAAGTCAGGGGAAGGAATGCAAACTGAAACAGTTTTATACTTGCAAAGAATATGGCTATCCAATGGTATAAACTGTTTAAATTAATCAACCTAGTTTACACATATAACAAAAGTTTTGCAGTGACCCTTGTATAGCATTACATATACAATACATAACAAACTTAAAACCTTACATAATCTTAAGACTAACATCACACTCAACTTCCTGGCTATTTGAATAATGGACCCCATTCCTTTTGGTTTGAATTATATTTTAGTCTTTCTTAACTACCTTAATCCATTTCTTTCTCCATCTTCCTAAATACTCTCCAGTTCTTTTAATCCCTTTGTGTACATCAGCCTTTTAATTGCATTAACTTCCCTGTGTAGTATGTCCACTATGCTTCCCATATGCCTTTCCTCCAAACCTTATCCCATCACATTTTTGTCTCAACTACCACCTCATGCATTCATGGCAAATTTGGAATTTTATTACCTTTATGAATTTATGTCATAAGCCTAAATAAAAGCAGATAAGATGACACCAAAATTGTATTTTCATTACCTTGCGGTAAACATGGACCATTTCAACTGTACTATCTGGGTGTTTTGCCAAGGAATGGGTATCTACACTTGATCTTGAAGATGAGCGGAAAGTGCACAGCCCACATTTATATTGGCTCTTAATACCGTGTACTGTCCATGTATGATCTAGTATATCTGCTCTTGTTGCAGATTGATGTTTACACAACCCACAATGCCATGGATTTTTAACAGCTTCAGTTGCTTCTGCTGCATCTACTGGAAAAGAGAAAGTTTTAGCATATTTGTGTTTATGAAAATTACAAGGGTTTGGTACACTCATTTACAAAAACCTTGAAGTTATATTTTATACAATGTAATACTTTACTTTATTACATACTCTTAATATATACACAAGAAAAAATATGTTGTGTTGCATTAACATGATTTTCCCTACTCTTGTATAAATATTCTCACACATTGAGTCAAACTGAAAAATCCAATTGCCATGGCTGGGATTTGAACTACGGATCTCCTGGTTTCCATCCAGTCTCTCTTACCCATTGAGCTATCATGGCCAACATGCCATCATGACATTACGTTCTCCAACTGACTCATATTTTCTCACTAGGGAACCACTATCTCGTATTCGAGATACACCATTTGTGGCAACTTACTATTGTAAGTACTTGAGACCCAGGCTTCATCATTAAACTCCTATTATTTAAATTAACTGAAGGAAACAAACATACCTAGAAATGTATGTATGTATGTATGTAAAAAATGCTGCAGTGCATTTAACTTGAATGTATTTATAAACTGCTTTGTTAAACAATACAACAATAAAAGAAATGAGCAGTAAAGTAGCAGAAATTTAGAAAGGGAATAAATATCAAGTATTTTAAGCTGCAATCTACATGCACATACAAATATTGCCTATGTATTTCTCTTTAAAGTACCTGGTGTTGTCTAAAGCATAACGTTTAATGAACATTGTCTTGATAAACCGAAAAACACTTACATTTCATTATGCCTTTGCCTCTATGGGCTTATAGCATTCATCAATTCTTTGTCATATTTAAATTTATTTTCTCAAAATGAGTTTTGAGAAGGGAACTGGTCTCTGGAAGCTAGATATGAACTTCAGGATGGATGGTCGATCTCCTTGAAGCCACATTTCCTCACAGCTTCCTTTACAACAAGAGCTGCATTCAAGCGTTATCTCTTTGAGGAAAATATCCAATCTGTGCAGTAGTGCAGCACAGTATTTTCCATTTATGGTAGTGTTCCTCTCCTTGAAGGCAATGAAGAGTATTCTATTGCAGGCCTAAATGATGGAAGGCCATAAACTTCTTGGATGAGTGACCTTGGCCTTCAGAGATGGGCTTTGACAGGCTCTCACCATCCCACTGATTCTCTTTTGAACAAGAGGTCATAGTAGAAGATCATAGTTCTATCTCCTTCTCTCAATGCTACCGCAGAACTCCAAAAATGTCTTAACAATGACTTATTGCTACCTTTGGACTGAAGCAAGAACCTACGCACCCATCTTGCACTAACCTTATTCTTGTTTACATGTTTATGAACTATTTGAAGGATTGTTATTTTAAAAGACCCAATCTTGCTATTTCTTTGGCTTTGGGCCACCAGACTTCTATAATTTCTCCTTCTATAAGACTCTCAACTTCATGGGTACACCTGCATGCTCTTTATCTTCAATGCTTTCTCTATCCATTTGAAAAAGTTTAGCCCATTCTTTTATGGTATGAGGTGATGCTTTCCCACATAAACTGTCCAATCATTGTTTAATTTCATTTGGTTTAAGTCCTCTCATGAAGAACTTAACTGATTGTTACTTAATTTTAAACATATCAGTCTTCTACACATAAACCACATTTATGCAACTGTATCTAAACAAATGAAGCAGCTGAGCAGAAGTTACAGATGCAATTATTTACTTAACAGATAAGATATCAAATCACAGCAGGAATCTGGGCAGGCAATGATCTTTATCAGCAAGGCCAAAAATATATACACTGATATATATTAATATAAAAGATAAGTACAGTTAAAGATAAGCACAATTTAGTCACTAGTAATAGTAATAAGTAATAGTAATTTACTTCCTTTTACATCAACAAATGGAAATACAAAATCAAGATTACAATTATAAAATCCATACTGAAAAATGCCATATATTCTTAAATCCTGGAAATCCTATCATGTTGCCCACCACTGACTAATAATTCGGTCCCCATACACCTAACCCTGGGTTTTTGTGTATTGGAGGCCCTCTGCTCCTTTTTACACATTTTGTCATTTCACCTATCCCACTCTACATTTTTCTCTTAATTGTTCTTAGCCATCTCTCTTTAACTTTCCCTAAATAATTCCCTTAAATTTCTCCTGTTCTTTTCTCCTTTTACTGGCAACATTTTTCTAATTACTACTTCACCCCCCAAATTGTCCCACTTACGTAGCCAAGCCTGCTCTCTCCATATCTTATTTAGTATATTCGCTCCACAGTCAATAACTTAAGTTGTTTACTTTTACTTTCTGGTATTGTTATAATAAGTTATTAGCTGTCATGAAATGAAAAAAGTAAGACCTAGAAACATCTCTCTTTATCTTTACTTACTAAACAAAGTAGGATAGTTACAAGAATACTTAAGGGTAGTTTCTGAACCATCATCTTGACAAAAGGCTAATTTCTGTCAAGAGTACAATTCCTTTCATGGAAGTGTTGAAAACAGTGTTGTTATAATAAATTAAATTTAAAGGGAGTCGATTAATGACACTAAACAACACTTACTTTTAAATTTTTCCGGAACATGTTTCAGAGACTGTCTCCATCCTCAACCAGCCATCGACTGGCTCTCATTGGTGCTAATTGTCAGTGAATTTGATTCTGGTTGAATAGAAGTGGAATGCAACTAAAAGTTTACTAGTAAAATGTAATGCTTTTCCTTTGAATTTACATTGAGTTGAAAAATATGCATTAATTCCTATGATAAACTGGCATCAGAGATTAAAACACAAACACTGCTAAACGATACCAACAAATGGGAAAGTATAGTAATATGAATTCATTACAAATGAATAAGAAACAATCCAAACATCACTGATTTACTTAAGAAGAAACTTCCAGATTTTAGAGGCAACTTGCCCATCTCTGTGGTTATAATAATCTGTCAATTTATCCATTTAATGTAAAAATTAGGAAAAATTTCCTCTGTCAAGATTGTCATAAAATATGATATTTTTATTTTTATGAGTAGCTCTATGATACAACATGACACACATAATTAATATACTAGTTCAACTCAAAATTATATTAATGATATTTTTAGTTAATCAAATCTGATTGTAGAAATATCTGAAACCCAAAATATAACCTCTATAAAATGGGAATGAAACCTGATCGATTACAATTTTTGGAATAGTGGAAACGTAGAGTCAGACTGAAAAATTCAATGCCATAGCCGGGATTTGAACTACGGATCTTCTGGTTTCCGTCCAGCCGCACTACCATTGTGCTACTATGGCCAACGTGCCGATATGACATTAAATTCTCCAGCTGACTCATTTTAATGTCATATCGGCACGTTGGCCATAGTAGCACAATGGTAGTGCGGCTGGACGGAAACCAGAAGATCCGTGGTTCAAATCCCGGCTATGGCATTGAATTTTTCAGTCTGACTCTACGTTTCCACAATTTAGCCTACACACGGCCAGTGTGAAAGAATAATTAATTTCCAATTTTTGGAATACATCCTGAAAGTTGCAAGCTTACCTTAAGTAAACTGTCTCATTCAGTTTAATGATATTTAAGGTGAATAGTTGCTATAAATAAAGCCAATAGTTTTCAAAACATGTTAAAAGTTTTCCTAATTAAGCTTCAATCTTAAATTAAAATGAATCATTAAAAATGTACAGATATAACGGTTTTTTACAATTTCTGAATTTTACCAACATACTATTTTAGTGCAGTGGCATATATTAAAAACATCTAATTTTCGTAACTACTTACTAGAGTCAAGTAATGTAGCTGTAGTATCATCCACTTTCGATGCTTCAGTTTCAGGTTCCCTCACAACATGAACATACGGTCTCTTTTCGGGATGCTTATCTGCTAGATGTCGTTCTACCACATGGCGCTGGAAGTGGTTGTACATGCAATATGCACATTTGTACAAACGACTATCATGCATTTTCAGATGTGCTCCCATTCTTTCAATAGGAATGTGAAAATTACTGTCCTGAGCTTCAGGGCAGTGTGGACATCTGCAATTTAAGAGTACAGTTTATGACATATATTTAATATATGAAATTACATAGCATAAGAAAGACAACCTGCAAAGCAGCACAGGTAACCTCTTAAAGCAGGACTATTTACCTGCTCAGTATTACATTACTCATATAATGACAGATCAAATATGAAAGAAATTTTAATTTAACGCTGCTGTTGGTAATAATTTTTAGGAGAGACTTTGTCAGTAGGTTGTTGGGGGTATGTGAAGAGAGGGTATTGTGCACGCATGCACCGCAGAGAACTGGGCTGCATCAATATGCCATGAGTAGCAAGAGGTGCATATGTCTGGTGCGCAATGCATCATCATTAGATTTCTTGCAAAAGAGGGCAGCAAACCTTCAGAAATTCTGAGATGGCTCACGCACAGTTTGGGGAAAAAACACTTTTGAAGCCTCGAGAGTATGAGTGGGCTAAACTAGCTGTAATGATGGGGGAGGTCTCTCTGGTGGTGGCTGTTACAAGAGTGTGCTGCTGTGGCCAATTTCTCCATTTGTTTGTATTTTATATATTGTCGGGGTTCTTTCAGTCTGGTTTTCAGGTTCGGTCTTGCCTAAGCATCTTTGATCACATCTTTTGAGATGCTAAAATTTTTTCTTTTCTGGAAACTTTTTTAACTCTTGGGACTGGCCAAGGTTGATAGATGAATTTCTTGTAAGGGAAAATTCTGTTTTAAGTTTTAATGGTTATATGGTGTTAGGGCAGTGAAGTAGTGTTAACATACCTGATGTGCAATAAGTGCCAGAAGAATATAAATCTTCATTTCTTTCATGAAACAATGCAGAGTGATATGAAAACTAATTCTAGGGTCAATTTTCAATTACTTGACAGAAGAAAAATCTTAAAGTTCATTACAAGATTCTCCAAAAGCATACGTGGTTACCAAATCATTAAATGAATTAAGAGAGGTATTTAATGACAATTTGTGGTCCACTTGTTCAGCTCATCTAATGAATTGTGTTTTTTATTTATGGGATTTTTGAAAAGCAGAGTGTATTGTTCTAATCCTCATATACTACAGGAAAATAGCATTAAAATCATGAAAGTCACAAGGATTTCTTCTGTTTGACAACCTATGCCAGAAATTCTTGCTTCTCTTAATAGAGCCCATGAATAGGTTACCATATAATATAATGATCCTATGCTAGGCATAAATATTTCTGTAAAGCTGTGATAGAATAAAAAATGATCAGCAGAGTGGTTGACCAATAACTGCAGCAAATGAACCAAGCACTGAATGTGTACACATTGTGTCTTCCACTGAATTGATTCCACCTCAAACTGTAATGAAAGAATTGTATATAGAAATCTTTCCCTGCATTTTTTAAGGATACAGTAAAAAAATATGGAAACAAAAGACTTGGTTTCTTTTGCACAACATACCATCACACCAATCAGCACCGGTATAAAATTTCCTCACAACACATCACTGCTTTGGAGCATCTTTAAAAACCTTCAGATGTCATCTCCTGGCTTATCACTTTCTGTGGCCAAAAGCTCAATCTAAAGGGACAAGGATTTGCAAGCACTGCTGAAGCTACTGTAAATGTAACCAGTGACCAAAGCACTCAACTGATGATGATGTGCATATAAGGGTGCTCAACTTCAAGGTCATCAGTGCCCTTTAAAAAACGTTGTCATGGCAAAAGCCAGATATAAATGCAACTATGAATCATAAACAATCAAAATTAAAATTGCAAACAAAATAAACTAACACAATTAAGACAAAAGCAAAGTAAAAACTATAATCTCTTCGCTGTTAGAATATAGTATTACTCCACATTCTGCTGAGCTCCGCCTTTTAGTATGTCATTGGTTATACGTAACAACTGCAAATGTGCACCTAAAACAGCAATGCCATCACTGGAATTTAACTGCCATCTTTGTTGTTACTCAACGAGAGAGGTTAGGGTCAAACACAGATGTGGACCAACGTTTTAGGGCATTTCGCAATAGCTCTCTCACCACTCAGAGGCTCCCAATTGAGAGATTTGGCTCAGGACCCCGGGATCGCCAATCCCATAGCTACCAAAGAAGGCCCCTGGGTTGGGGGGGACTCAACTAGTTTTTCAGAAGTGTGCTTCTAGCAGAAATGTTGAATAATTTACACTATGAAACTTATTTCCATATTATTAACCGAGACTGGGAAATTTAGAAATCTAAGTTTTTTTGTTTTTTGGGGGTAATTTACATCCTCCAAGGTTAACTCATATCGGACGATGAATGGAATGGGTGAAATGATGCTCAAATGAGCCCAGGGTCCATAGAGCTTAGAGTTACCCAACATTCGTCTTTCAGGATAAGGGAAAACCCCAGAAAAAATCTTATCCAGGTAACTTACCCTGACCAGATTCGAACTTGGGGCCTCTTGAACATGAGGCAGACCACGCTACCGAGGTGGGCTTAGGAATCTAAGGCTAGAGCAAGTGACTGTGTGAGGTTTAAGGGTCCATCTGTGGCCAGATGCACCACACAACCTTACAATCAAATCACCTAAGTTCAGTAAGCAGAACCAACAAACTTGCTGCATTAAAGTAACAAGACAGTATCTTCTTACCTGTATGAAGTCTGATCAAAATGCAGGGCTCTTAAGTGGTAACGCAACATGGTATCATCAACAGTAAGGTAATTGCAGTTTGGTGCACCACAAACATATCGCAGTTTCTCTGGCACAAACTTTGGAAGTTTCGCCTCCATATCTTCAGCCATCTTCGAGTTTCCTATAAGATATAAAAACAAAATAAATTTAACATTCTTTCTTAGTAATTCTACTAACCATGTCCATATTTAAAGTGTAAGTTAATATGAATAAACTTGACTATGTATTAACATTTTATATTTATTTTAAATACCTGGAGAAAGACTGTCTATGTTCTGGTTCACTATAAAGAATAGAACAATGAATATAAATACATAGTCGTCCCTCAGTAAGAACTGCTTAAAATGCACATTCAAACTTGCATTAACAACTGAGGAACATTCTCCAGAAGAAAACCAGAGCTTGGGATCTATGGAGCTTAAAATTACCCAACATTTATTTCTCAGGATAAGGGAAAACTCCAGAAATGATTTCAAACAGGTAACTTACCCTAAAGGGGGAGGCAGTGGATGTGGTAGGCAGTGAGGCTTTCAAGGATGAAACTAAGACAATACCTTTTTTCATAAAGCATCCTTAGTGATACATGTGTGTATCACTAGTTATTGTTGTAATTCAACAACACTGAATGAAAAATATAAGCCAATATATATTTATATTCTGAATACATAATTCTACAGTTACACTAAACTTCTGTATACTGATCTCTACATTTCTTTATTATTAACATTTTGATTCTTGCAGTTTAGTCACATAAAACATAAAAAATGCAGCATTTTAGGTGCTCTTCAAATATAATAATGTTGGACAGTAATTTAAAGAACATTTCAAAAGAAAACTATTAAAGGATGTGTGACAAGTAACATGTTAACAGTGTCTGTGAGTACAAATACATGGCTTTTTAAGATCTTTATTCATCAACACGTTCCATTATATGAAGCATACTACATGTTATCATTTACAGCTTGTAGCTGTAGCTTCTTAGGGCATCATATGATACATCCTGTTTACTTTTCTTAGTGAACTGGAAGCACTTTCTAGATTTTATAATTATGTTAATATAAAAGATGTATATGAGAGAATATAGCATAATGACAAAACATAACACTTTTTTGAATTTGATTGACATACTTCTGCAATATATGTTCTCTATCCATCCAGGTGTTCCGTAAGATAAGAAAGGTAGTATGGCCGAATTACATATAATCCTTATAAAGTCTTGTCTGAGCCCCAGTTGAGTTTTGGTGATTTAGACAGAACATGTATGAGTTTGATACATTTTCCGGTTACATGATTTATATGCCTGTTAAACTTGCACTTCCTCTCAATAAATATTTCTAAATACTTCATTCCATCTTCATTATAGAATCATCTGTTACTGAGAAATACTTATGATGTTTGATCTTAAGCTTTTCTTTGTTACTACTATGAGTTTTGATTTTTGCTCATTAAATATTATTCTATTATCTTGAGCCCATGATGTGATCTACCTTAACTCAATGTTCACATCTTTTTTAATTTCTACTTCTGTTGTACCTTGGATCAACAAAGGCAATGACTTTTGTCTACTTTATTTGTAGTAGTAAATTGTTCCTTAGATTCCAGAAACCATAACCACAGCACAAGTCTTGTAAAGGTTTCTTGGATATTTTAATGTCATGTGTGTGTGTGTTCGTGTGTGCACGCGTGTGCGCACTGAGTCAGAAACCGCAGTTGGGGACAGAAACCGCAGTTGGGAGAGAAACCGCAGTTGGGGGAACAAAAACTACATTAACTAAAGAATGTGTCAAGGCGTCGAGGAAGAAAACACTCCCCTAAGGAATCTGAGAAGAAGTCTGAATATTTCTTCCCATGACCCCGAAGGTCAAACCGGAGGGACAGATATAGGCGGGGGTGAGAGTCCAGTAAGAATAAAAATGAGGAAAACGAACCTCCAAAAAAAATGGTTATGCGTCACGTGATACGGGCGGAATAGTAATGGAAATAGGAAAGAGGCGTGCATAGATAGTCTGCGGTAGGAAACGGCGCTGAGAATCGAATAAAGGCGCGACACTTCATCGTGGATCGTTTCGGGGAAGGTAACGTTGTAATGAGCAAGTTCTTTGGAGGACAAAGCTGTGATCTAAAGGTTATATAAATAAACTGGTGGGAAAATTCAAGGAAGCAGAGTGTATTTTCATTTGATCACTGGAACCTGAAAATGAGTCGCTTGCCCATACTGACAAACAAGGTTCGCTAGCCCGGAGCAAAATCGGTCTTTCGGTGTAGGATCCTTTATATCCACTGATTACCGCCTCAAATGGCACCCAACGTGTCTTAACCACCCGGCGAGCTTCCACAACCACCAACATCTCCTTCGAGACCATCACACCGAGAACGAGATTACCGCCCAGAGACAACACCCGGTGCAACAGACACAGAGAATGAGATTACCGCAAGGAGACAACACCCAGAGCAACAGATGCTGAGAACGCGAGGTATGTTCAAAAAAATGGGAACACTAAAAATACAATGGCACAACTACAGATACATGATGAGGATAAAGACTTGACAGTTGAAAACAATGCCGGAAACATGAACACAGATACAATACAGCAAGACAAAGCAGAAACGCCACAAAGAGAGATCACCATAGCAGATGAAACTTTCCAGGCAATGCTAGACACTGGAGCGATGGCATATGTCTGTAGTCTAAAATTCTTTAATCACTTGGAAACGAAAGGCATACACCTACAAACGTTACCCACCAAAAATGTGTACGTACTAATGGCCATAGGAAGACAAAAACAACGTATACAAAAACAAGTTATGATTCCATTCACTTTAGGCCAAAATCATGTAGAAGTCATTTTTTTAATAATACCGCATTTGGCTGTAAGAGTTATTCTAGGAAGCGATTTCTTCCACCATTTCACGCAAAGATTAATTACACAGACAGAATTTTAACCATTCGAGGTGACAACGAAGAGTTTCCAATTCCTTTTTACCAGCAGGCAGTTCCCAACATGCAATTAACAGAAGCCGAAAATCAATTGGAGGAGGAACAATTTTTTGTTCAATGCATTAATATAAGCAAAGATATTTACCTTGTGATCTTAAAGACTGAGGAAATTGTTAGCACACATGAGAGTTGTAAAAGTTTTGACTTGATTAATGGCGAGGGAACTGACCTAATCAGCAGGGACGAAAAAGCAAGTTTTTCCCCTGTCACGATAGTAATGAATGGCTCCATGACAGTGAGTGTGAACGACAGACCCAAACAGCTGGAGAAAAAGCCACCCTTCGAAACCGCATGCCAGGTCCTTGACCTAAATTTAAAAATGCGTTCCAAATTAGGGGAGAAAGTGAATGGACTCACACACTTGGACGAAAGACAAAAAGAATCTTTTTTTTCTGTTCTGTGGAAGAACAGAGCTGCTTTTACGGAAAAAACAGGCCTATGTACATCCTTCTGCTACGACTTTCAAATTAAAGAAGTAAAACCATGGCACTATAAATGCAGGAACATTCCACTAAATTTAAAACCAGCAGTAGAAGACGCCATTAAAGAAATGCTAGAACAAAAGATAATTCAAGAATCAAATACCCCTACATAAACCCCCTCTGCATAGTGCCAAAAGCAATGGGAAAGCACGCATAACAATAGATGCCAGGCACCTGAATCAGTTTATTATACCAGATAATTTTCGGACCATTGGCACAGAACAAATACTCACCAGCATCGGAAGAAAAAAATGGTTTTCCTCCATCGATTTGACAAACTCGTACCTACAGATCCCTATACCACCACACTTAAGAAAATTTATGGGATTCCTACATCAGGGTCGAGTGTTAGAGTTTACCAGACTATCGTTTGGCATGTCAGTAAGTGCAAGCAGGTTTTTAAGAGCCATGTATGCCATATTTGGAGATACTGCTCAAGAATTCCTGACCGAATATATCGATGATTTTTTACTACACGACAATACGATAGACGAACACATACAATATTTGGATTACGTCATTACAAAATTAAGATCAAACGGGCTGACGTTGAACTAAAAAAAAACCAAATTCTTCCAATAAGAAACCAAATTCCTAGGATACGTCATTTCGGAGAAAGGTATTTCTCCAGATAAAGAAAGAATCCGAACAATTGCAGAAATCCCAGCACCAAGAAACATAAGGCAGCTACGCCGAGTATTGGGCATATTCCAGTATGAGGCACGATTTCTAATTAATTACGCTAAAGAAGTGGCACCCCTTAGAGAGTTGTTAAAGAAAAGCGTAAGATGGCGCTGGACGAGCACACACCAAAATGCATTCGAAAGAGTAAAAGAATTATTCGGACAAGCTATTTTATTGGAACGACCCCGCACCGACAAACCCCAATACATTTACACGGACGCATCAATTTCTGGTTTCGGAGCAGTTCTATGTCAAAGAGATGACAAAGGACAATAGTACGTTATAAGTATGGCATCTAGAAACTTGACACACACAGAGAAAATAGCATGTGTAACGGAACAGGAAATAGCAACAATCTTTTTCGCTATTCAAAAATTCAGAGACTACATCTTTAATTGCAAAATCATAATATTTTCGGACCATGTGAGCCTCGTGGAAACCAAAACATCTTCGCAGACACGCTGTCTAGACTGACCACAAAAGGAGCCATACCAGAATGCCAAGGCAACACACGTGAAGTACACATCCTAAAAATAGACACCCATCTAAACAAAATGTTAATCAAACAAGTAAAAAACATACGACAACTTCAACAGGAGGACCCCAAATTAGCAGAAATTTTCACAACAGCTCCAGATATTCAGAAGGACACGAAAGGATCATTTGGAAAACGCGACGGAATCCTGTACAAACTGCAAGGTAGACACCACTTAACATGGCGGACGTACGCACCACGCATAATAGAAAACTTAATTATTGTCTCGTTTCATACAGCCATCATTCATGGAGGAACCGAGAAGACATGCCTGACAATCGAACAATATTTTTACATTCCCCGATTACAACATAAAGTTCGTCAACGCATATCTGATGTATCATCTGCCAGAAAGCAAAACCCCTTAACGTGAAATACGACACACCACCAATTTCCATACTCCGCGACAAGCCACTAGCATTGGTAACAATCGACTCAAATGGACCATTATCTACGGGAACAGCAGGGATGAAATATATTTTCGTAATGGTGGACATATTTACAAAATTTGTGAAATTATACCCAATGAAGAAATTAACAAGTGTAGCCTGTGCAGCAAAGATCATAGAAGACTTTATACCCAAATATGGCAAAATGGACGCCATTTTGGCAGATAATGCGTCCATACGTAAGGGCAAATTATTTATGGATAGAATTAGAACTGCAGGCATAAAAATTTACAATTCAACCGCGTACCATCCACAAAGTAATCCATGTGAAAGGACCATATGGGACTTGTCCATCTTTCTACGCATCCTCACCTACAAAAAGAAACATGCCTCGTGGGTTCCCCAATTACCCCTGATAGAACGTGTCATGAATAACACCATTAATCCAAACACGGGAATAGCTCCAGTAACACTACTTTTGAAGGAACCGTCTGAAGACATAATCCCAGGGCTACCAATTGCCATTCACACTGAGGAGCAAAGCGAAAGTCAACAGATCTTAAAAGCCTATGAGCGCTTGAGAAAACACGCAGAAAACAGAAATAAAAAGAAGAAACGATATAGGAAGAAATGGACACCGCAGTTAGGAGAAAAGGTGCTGATAAGAACACATAACAAGTCCTCCCTAATTACAAAGACATCACATAGACTGCATGTACTCTGGGAAGGACCAGCTGTGATCGTTGCTCAATTCGGTGACCGTTCTTTTGAGTTAGAAGATGTTAAGACAAATAAAAAATTAGGAAAGTATAATTTATCTTTATTGAGACCCTTTAGAGAATTGGCCATTGCCAACGACAAGCCATGACTTGACGCATCCCGAACTCACTGACCTCATTAACTGTAAGGCAAAAATTATTGTAAAGCTAACTGCTTGACGCAAATAGGATTGAATTATAGATACAGAGCTAAATTTTTGGGAAGTAAGAACCCGAGCTTAAACCAAATGCTACCCTTGTCTACACAAAAAGAATAAAGACACAATTGGGAAAAAAAAAAAAAAATTATATTTCCTGATATTCGAGTTATATGTTTGTGATTCAAAATAACAAGAGTGTGATAGTGTACGAAGAAAGAAATCTGTGCAAGATATGCACAAGTGAGATGCGTGTGATAGTGTACGGAGTGTTAATTATCCACAATATTGCAACGAAAGTATAGAGCTCAAAAGACAAACATGCACCAACCTAATATGTCAATAAAAAAAAAGTGAAAGGCAAAGCCATTGTTCTGAATGCCAAAACAAAGTGTAGACTTGCACAAGAAATGTAAAATACAAATAAACAGAAAAATTTAAGGGCTTATATATGTAACAATATATTTCAGGGTATTGCTAGGTAACAATGCATTTAAGGATATGTGTATATCTATGTATGTATATATTTTGTCTCTTGTTAAGTGTATATGTAACAGCTCCCGAAAACTCCTTGCTCCACATCATTTTTGTTGACCACATTAACTGAAGAATGTGTCAAGGCGTCGAGGAAGAAAACACTCCCCTAAGGAATGTAAGAATAAGTCTGAATATTTCTTCCCATGACCCCGAAGGTCAAACCGGAGGGACAGATATAGGCGGGGGTGAGAGTCCAGTAAGATGAGGAAAACGAACCTCCAATAAAAATGGTTATGCGTCACGTGATACGGGCGGAATAGTCATGGAAATAGGAAAGGGGCGTGCATAGATAGTCTGCGGTAGGAAAGGATGCTGAGAATCGAGTAAAGGCGCGACACTTCATCGTGGATCGTTTCGGGGAAGGTAATGATTTAACGAGCAAGTTGTTTGGAGGACAAAGCTGTGATCTAGAGGTTATATAAGTAAACTGGTGGGAAAATTCAAGGAAGCAGTGTATTTTCATTTGATCGCTGGACCCTGAAACGGAGTCGCTCGCCCATACTGACAAATGAGGTTCGCTAGCCTGGAGCAAAATCGGTCTTTCGGTGTAGGATCCTTTATATCCACCGATTACCGCCTCAGCGCGTGCATGCGTGTGTGTGTAATAGCTGGACACCAGTCTGCATCAAATGCTCCTTTTACATCAAGACTTATTAGCGCTACATACTGCCTGTCCTTCATTTGTTCTTCCCAAAATCCTTTAATGCCAATACATAACAGTTACGTAAAAAATGAAGCTAGTAACGGTGAAGCTACAAGTACTACACAAATATAACAAGCTGTAACAAAAACTTTACTTATCTTTAAAGAAACTGATGGAAATTTCAAGAAACTAGGAGATCACAATTTTGTAAACATTTTTGATAGATGGTCAACGGTCAACATGAAAAATTCAATGCCATGGCCAGGATTTGAACCACAGATGTCCTGGTTTCCATCCAGGAAACATTTGTTTTACATTCGTAAAAATTTGTATTTTGTCATGAATGAATGTGACTATTTGGGATACCTCTATTATTATCTTTCATGGTTTATGCCTACATTAATGCAACCTGTGTTAGATCCAAAAGTGAAGAGATGACCATCTTCATGTGTAATATGTACATTATAACTACCCATAAATTCTTCTAGCGGTTATGACATTGTGCCATTTTTCAAGTGTGCATATGTGCATAAAGTAGCTAATATTACCCATTTCATATTTTTCTATTATTTTCCTGTACTTTTATGGATTACATCAGCAAGTGAACTAACAAAGAGAAAAAAGCATATCAAAAACTTAAAAATGTAATCATAGATGTATTAGAAGTGATGAAAAACTTTCTAATCAAAAATTCTTGCTAGCTTGTAAAGAAATGCTAGCTGCAAAGCATGCAACAACAGCTGGAGTGTTTAATGAAGCTATTCAATGTCCTCCAACGTAAGTTGTATAGGACAATGAAATGGATGAAATGATGCTCAAATGGGCCCAAGGTCTATAGGGCTTAGAGTTACCTAACACTCATCTTTCACAATAAAGGAAAATGCCAGGAAAAAAAAAAAAAAAAACTTTTCCAAATAACCCTAAGCAAGATTTGAATTTGGGACCTCTTGAATTAGAGGTAGACACGTTATTACCACACTAGATAGGCAGATTTGAAAGCCATGTGGCAAATGGTGTAAAAGTGTATTGCTTCTCCATAGAGATTACATAGCATATATGAAGAAAGCTTCCCACACTCTAAGTGTAAGCTTCAAGAATAAATTCACTTGCATCATTCACATTCTGCACAGGTTGTGTGAAGCAATCTGAACCATTTTATCTTAATGTGAACAAGCTAGTTTCTAATGAAGAAAGTGTTTGTAAAAGTCCCATAATGGATTGAATACTTTCAAAAACATTAATCCCAATCTTCCATCCTCCTACACCACAGTCACTCATTGAGATAGCTGTCTTAAAGGCTCATTAGTAGTAAAGGTAATGGAGATGCTTTTGCAATTAAGGTTATCCAGAGTTTAATACATGATGCTAATTTAAAATGTGACTCAGCTCTCACATATTCCAGTTTTGATTTTCTTGATTCACTCAATAATCAAACTAGAAACCTCTGATTACTTATTAAGTAATTCAGTTGAAAAACATCTTTTCACTATTTCAAGTACAAAAACAAAATTTGGAAACAAAACATTTCTGGCTTTGAAAAAAAAAACAATGGCTGCCAAATCCTCAGTAAAACTACTTAAATTCTGTAAGGTGCACACATAAATGAACTAGAATATAAATATAAAGTCAAAAGTAGAATAGCAATGAATGCAACAAACATCTGACCACATTAAATGTGAATTTTTTAGTTAATTCAACTTTCCAAAAACAATGCTTACCAGGACTACCATCCCCTACTTTGGTGAGATTCCCCATATGAGAACTAAGAGCAAGATTTGTCATCTTATCAAACATCATCTCATTTGTCTCCAGACATGGCACAGGATTTACTGGAGCACTACTGGGTAGTACTGTTGGCTCTGCTGAAATAGCAGCAATAGTAGTAATTGGTTCATCTGTGGATAATGTATGCAGCTGCAAATGACGGTACAAATTGCTGCGCACTTTGGTTTCATATTTACAAGTTGCACACTCAAGAGGCACAGTAAATATTGCTTGAGGAGGTAGTTGCTCCAGTTCTTCTGGAAGAAATACTCTCTTATTACTACTATCCAAAGGTTCCTTGCTCATTGCTTTGGGCTTCTTCCCTTTTAACCTCTCCTGAAACAGAGTAAGGTAAAAATGATCATCCCTGGAGGAAAAGCGAAAAAACTGTGTAACATTCATATAATTTACAACATAATTATCGTAAAACTTTTTGATTGACAAAGACATCTATAAAATAGTGACAGTATATTCTTAACATACAGGTTATGGTTCATTTTCTTCTGCTATGTGTAGTATGGATACAACAAAAGTCTGGTGTTTAAAAAAATTAGAAAAGTTAAACTAAAGAAAATCATTAAGGAAGCAACCACATTTACAAAAGAAAAAGAAAGCAACAGTATATTCAGTTCATTCACATATCACCCAAAAACATTTAATTAATTTAAAAAGATCTTTAAGGAACAAAATATAATCTTGGTACCTACTAATGGACATTCAATTTTAAAATTGCTAAATTCAAAAACAAAAGATAAAATCCCATCAGTTAACAGATCCGGAATATACAAAATACGTTGTAAAAATTGTGAAAAATGTTACATAGGTCAAACAAAAAGAAATCTAAAAACAAGAGTCAAAGAGCACTTTAGAAACATCAGATTGAAACAAGAAAAGTCAGCAGTAGCATTTCATTTTTGGAATGAAAATCATGACATTGATTCAAATCCAAAATTATTAAAAGGGGTGATAAACCAAAATTAACACCATGGGAGAGCATTACACAGAAAAATTGAAGCTAGTTACAGTGGAGTAATAAATATTACACAAATGTTTTATTTGTGTAATGGGAGAACATACTGATATGCAAAAATAAGGACCGTGTAATAAACTTTGAAATCCCACCAGTAGATAATTTGACAAAGAAGTTCATAGCTCCACCACCAGAGAGAGGAGAGCAGATAATAACAGATGCTAGTTGGAGAGAGGTTGAAAACGGAGGCAACAGCCTTTGAAACTAGTCCCTCAATAATATAAAAAAGTGACAAGTGTCAATAAACCAACTACAAATAGTTTTTAAGATATACTTCACTTTATAGCTATATTTTTTAAAGAGGAAACTCCTTTGAGATTTACTTGCTCTTTTTTCTGTTACGAGAGAGGCTTCTTCTAAATGCTGTTAAGATGAGTTTTTGAAAAAGATTATAATTTCCTTGTGAACATGACTACCTGCAAAACCAGTTCCTACCTGTATCATATATCAGCTTTAGCTTATTAAAACACTGCTTTTCTAGACAATTTAATTTTCAAAAAGATTTCTTTATCTTACCTTAGGAACAACTACAAAATTGGCTGTCTCTGGATCTGACTCTAATGGATTCAGAGGCACAACTTTAGTACTGGTCACCCGATGCTTCTGCTTCAAATGTTTTGCCACCTGATGAGGAACTGGTGCTAGATAGCCACACAGTGAACATTTAAAACGATTAGTACCATGAGTACGTAGATGTTCCATCAGTGTACCAACATGCTTAAATTGCTTCCGGCAATGCACACAAATGAGTGAAGGAAAATCCCTTGCCATGTCACATGTACACAAGTGATCCTTGAGCAATGAGGAAGTTTCAGCAGAGTATGTGCAAGATGAGTAACCACACCGGTATAAGGCACAACCTGAAAAACCAGTTTTTGTAGCATCAGATGAAGATTCGCATGGTTCTGGTCTTTGCTGTGAAGAACATTTGTCATCCACATCAGATTCTACTCGTGATACACTGTCACTAAATGCTACTGAAACATCATCTCCAGTTTCATTTTGTATAGTGTCTGGAATGCTCAAGGGATCCACAGCTGCTTGTATAGCAGTTCTGGTCTCAGGATTTCTATGTTTCAGAGTTACTAGTGGCTCAGGTAAAATGAGCTCTGGTATTTCTGACTTCTTTTTATTCAAATCACCTTGTATAACTGGCCCCTCATCTTCAGTGGAACTATCCAGTACTATCACTTCTGCATCTTGATTTTGCGTACCTTCTCCTCTAATAATTGCATTGTTCTCTGGCTTACTTTTACAGGCTTTATCAGTTTGACTTACAGCCTTATTCTCATCCAATATAAGAATATCCTCCCTAGTAAGTTCTTTGTTAACATCTGTGCGACCTTCATTAATAGTATCACCAGAAGCTTTGTTTCCCACAGTATCTTGAACTGAATTGTCACTTAATTGAGTACCACTTTTATCCATTTCCTTTTCTTGCTCCTTGTCAATAGGGATATCTGTACAAAAAGGAGACAAATGCTCAGTTAGCTCCTCTTCAGCTCCCAGTGCACCTTTCTGAGAGTTTGAAATTAGAGGGCTGGCTCCACCATTCTCTTTCCCCTCATCAGATTCAACTCCTGGATGAATAATAAGATCTCCACTGACATCCTCTTCAAGATCCATAACTTTCAGCATGTCTAACATCCTTGTTGATGGGTCCAGAAGCTCATTACCTGCCATCTGAGGAAAAACAAATAACATTAGTCAGTCAATAGAAAAAATAAAATATGGTCCATGATAAGAAAAACTGAAAGCTTTAAGACACATAATATGATTACATATTTCTAAACTATTCAAAATATTAATGGTTGAGGGGTGTTTGCGCCATTATCGTCATTTGTTCCGGCAGGCGCATGAGTAGGGTGAGTGAGTGATGATGAGTATAAGGGCGCTCAACTACAGAGGTCATCAGCGCCCTTTTTAAATGAAACTGGTCATGGCAAAAGCCAGATATAAATCATTCTAAAACAGTATATGTTAAAAAATACAAAAAATACATACGCCTTGAAAAAATAAATAAATAAATAAAATAAAAATGTCGTCCAAAAACCATAAATTCTATTTGCTAAATCCTAAAATCTAATCTCGAAAAGAATCTAAAAACCTTCTCCACTACTGCGTGATCGTCCGCTAGAATTTCTGCAAAGCTGACCGGCAGCTGCAGAGACGTCCTAAGGTCTGCTAGGTGAAAACACTCTAGCAGCACGTGTCGTACAGACAACGCTTCATTACAAAAAGGACATAGTGGAGAAGGCTCCTTTTTAAAAAGAAAACTATGAGTAAAAATGCAGTGTCCAATTCGTAACCGAGCCAAACTCACCTCCTCGCGACGAGATGACCGACAGGAGGTAACCCAGGGAATAGGAAGTTCTTTGACAGATCTAAGTTTATTATTGCGGAGAGCAGACCACTCTTCCTGCCAGCAGGTTTGCACAGCTCTCCGCAATACGGCCCTAAAGTCTTCCGATGTCACAGATGGTATTCGAACCCTGGGCTTCATGATAGCCGTCTTGGCTGCTGAATCCGCCATTTCATTCCCCCGCAAGCCTACGTGACCAGGAATCCATGCACACACCACGTTAACACCAGAAGCGTGTAAAACGTGGAGGGCATCCTGTATACGCTGCACAATAGGGTGGTAGCTGTACAGCTGCCGTAGGCTTTGAAGTGCACTGAGGGAATCACTCAGGATTAAGCAGTCCCCCAACTTTCGTCGGCGTACGTGTAAAATGGCCCGGTATATTGCATAAAGCTCTGCAGTAAAAATGGAAGTGCTAGTGTGGAATCCGAATGTATAGGGTTCGGTTCCACACACGAAAGCACAACCAACGCCATTTGAGTTCTTGGAGCCATCAGTATAAATTACAAAATGGTCCTCATATCGCGATAAAAATTCTAAAAAACATGTGCGGATACTAGACATAGACATGGTAGATTTATCATATTTAGTCATGCCCAGATCAACCGGGGACGCTCTGCACAACCAAGGAGGGTATGTCCTCTCCCCCCTAGGATACATCTTGGGCATGTCAGTATCAAGATGTCTAAGGAGCTCCCGGAAACGAAAACCAGGTGGCTTTGGTTTAATAGTAGTGTTCCTATAACGCACGTCCATGAAGGTATTAAAGAACGGCGTAAACGATGGATGTGTGGGCATGCAATTAAGTCCACAGCCATAATTGGCTAATAACATGTTGCGCCTGTACTGCAGAGGAGGTTCTGCAGACTCAGCATACAGGCTTATAACTCGGCTCGTTGGAAATGCCCCAACAGCTATACGTATGCCACAGTTATGGACTGTGTCTAATCTCTTCAGCACAGATGGTCGTGCTGAGCCATAAACGATACTACCATAGTCTAATTTGGAACGGATGAGTGCCCGATAAAGTCGCAATAACACTGCACGATCCGCTCCCCACGATTTTCCACTTAGTACCCGCAAGATATTCAAAGATCGGTCACATCGTGCCTTCAGTTGTGCTATATGCGACGACCAACTAAGTTTTCTATCAAATATCAATCCAAGGAACCTCGTCTCATCTGCAAAAGGTAGTAGATCAGCGCCTAGCCGGAGCCTTGGAGGTAGTCGACTCTGCTGACGCCAGAAGTTTACACAGATGGTTTTCTCAGTGGAAAATCGGAAGCCTTTTTTTAAACTCCAACTCTTAAGGTTGTCCAAGGTGGTCTGAAGACGGCGCTCTAAAAACGGAGTGCGCTGAGATGTACAGTAGACGGCAAAGTCGTCTACAAATAGGCATGACGAGACACCTGGAGGTACACATTTCGAGATAGAATTAATCGCAATAGCAAACAACGTAACACTTAGTACCGATCCCTGTGGTACACCGTTCTCTTGAACAAAAAGGTTCGAAAAAACCGAGCCAACCCTTACTCGGAATACGCGGTCTTTCAGGAATTCCTGAAGGAAGAGTGGTAGGCGTCCACGTATATTCCAGGTGTGCAGAGTACGTAGCAACCCTGCCCGCCAACACGTATCATAAGCCTTTTCGAGGTCAAAAAGTATTCCGACTGTTTGACAGTTCTTAAGAAATCCGTTCATAATCTGTGTCGACATGGACACAAGATGATCCACTGTTGAACGGCGTCGTCGGAAACCGCACTGGATGTTATTCAGTAGGTTGTGCGTTTCCAGCCACCATACCAACCGCCCATTTATCATGCGTTCCATCACCTTGCATACGCAACTGGTGAGGGAAATAGGGCGGTAGCTAGAAGGGAGGTGACGGTCCTTGCCAGCTTTCAAGATAGGTATAATGGTAGCTTCTCGCCACTTTTCAGGAAACGTGGCATCAACCCAAACACGGTTATAGACCTCGAGCAGGAATGCCTTACCTTCAGGTGAGAGATGTTGTAACATTTGAACGTGGATTCCGTCCGGTCCTGGTGCTGTCAGTCGCGATGACGAAAGAGCGTGTTCTAGCTCTGCCAAGATGAAGAGGCGGTTATAGTCTTCAAGGTTTCTGGAACTAAACACGAAACCTTGAGATTCTACCTGAGTCTTAATTGAGATAAACTCAGGAGCATAATTGCATGAGCTAGACACCTGAGCGAAAGCACAGCCGAAGGTGTTAGCCACAACAAACGGATCAACAACAACTCCTGCAGTTGTTTTCAGACCAGCGATTGGCAGGTGGGTTGATTTTCCGGCTACGCGCCTTAATTTATCCCATACAACAGATGAGGGTGTACATCTGTTAAAAGATGATACAAATTTGTTCCATGAGGTCTTTTTGCTATCCTTAATTATTTGCCTAGATTTTGCACGCGCTTTCTTATACTCAATTAGATTTCTTAGCGTAGGGTGTCGTTGGAATACCCTTAGAGCACGTCTACGAGCACGAATAGCATTCCGGCAGTCGTTGGTCCACCATGGGACAGGAAATCGACCGGGTTGGGTAGCCGAACGTGGAATAGACTGTTCTGCAGCGGAAAGAATTTTCTCTGTGAGATGATCGATTAAATCATTCACAGAATCGTGCTCGTTGTATTCAAAGACAGCCAACTGGGTGTAAAGATTCCAGTTGGCACGATCAAAGCGCCATCTAGGGATACGTGAGGGAGACACATCTTGTGCTAAGAGACTAAGAAGACATGGAAAGTGGTCGCTGGAATGTAAATCAGAGATGACATTCCACTGTAATGAAACAGCTAACTGGGATGAACACACTGCCAAATCGATGTGCGAATAGGTGTTAAACGCGTCTGAGAGGAATGTGGGCTCTCCGGTGTTCAGGAGAACCAAGTTATTGCTCTCCAGGAATTTTGCAATGAGGTTGCCTCTCGAACATGCCCGATTTGAGCCCCAAAGTGGGTGATGGGCATTAAAGTCTCCAACTATTAGAAATGGTGTTGACAGTTGGGAAACCAGATCTTCAAGGTCAACTAACGAGAGGTCATCTGATGGCGGGAGATATACAGTGCAAATGCAAAATTCTATTGATGGCAGCTTAATCCTTACAGCTACAGATTGTAAATCAGACTGTAGCTGTAACGGATCTACAAATATGTCATCCCTGAGGAGCATCATAGTACCCCCGTGTGCAGGAATGCCCTCTTCTGTTTCAACATCACACCTCAGTGGTGTGTAGCGTCTGATTTTAAAGTTGTCTTGTGGTCGTAGCTTAGTCTCTTGTAAGCATACCACTAAGGGGTGATGCTTACTGAGCAAAAGTTCCAATTCTGGTCGATGCGCTCTTAATCCTCGTATGTTCCATTGTAGGATAGCCATTGGAACTATGGGATATAAGATGTAAAGGTAGTCTACATTAAGACGACTTCATGGGTGGCCGAATCAATTTGCCCTTTTTCTTTGGTGTAGGGCTAGTTTCGGCAGGTTTATCCTGCCTCTTCTTTGCTGCAGATGTAGCAGCGTGGTCAGCTGTTTCCTGCTCCATATCCTCTATGGAAGAGGACGGTTTTCCTTCTACAACTTTCGATTCGAGGGGCTCGAAGCGATTGGAAATTCCGACCGACATAGATGACGGTCGCCGGTCGTGGTCCTCCCCAGAAGATGACTCCGTCGATGATCTCGGAGACGCTCTAGGGCTACGTTTCTTGGACTTTTCTGGAGCAGACTTTGTGCTTTCTTTCAGGAAGGCAGTTCTATCATACTGCGTCTTGAACTTGATCTCTGGTGCTTGGTATACAATGGGCAATTTCGTCCTGTTGTTAGAAGTGGATGCTTTCTCAGGCGACTTCACTGACTTGTTATTTTCAGTAGTCTGTGTTCTCGGAGTTTTAGATGTTGTTACTGATGCTCTTGGCTGCGATCTAGGCACTAGAACTTTCTCGGATATTGTTGCCCCGTTTATATCAGATGTTTGGGTACCAGCCTCCCGTTTCGGTGACGGAGTAGCCGCCACAGAGCTATAGGTACGGGAGGTGGTTGAAGAGGGCTTGAGAATACATAGAAGTTTCCGGGCTTCCGAAAAGGATACCTTTTCTTTAACCCGGATCTCCTGAATAGCTCGCTCTTCAATATAACGGGGGCAATCTCGTGAACTTGATGGATGTTCACCGCTACAATTTACGCATTCCGGAGGTGATGTACATGCATTTTCATGCATGCCGGCTCCACAGCTGACACATGTAGGTGCGCCTTTACAGAATGCACTAGTGTGACCGAACCGCTGACATTGGTAGCATCTCAGAGGGTTAGGTATGTATGGTCTAACCTCAATCACTTCATATCCTGCCCTGATCCTTTGAGGGAGATCTACCCGATCAAAGGTCAGGAACAGGGTACGAGTAGGAACCATATCCCCTCGTTCTCTCCTTTGGACACGATAGACTGCAGTTACGCCTTGTTCCTGGAGGTTCTCCTGAATATCCTCGTTGGACATTCCATCCAACGCGCTAGTGTTTACAACACCGCGCGAGGAATTCAGGGTCCTATGCATCTCCACTTTGACTGGATAACTGCCCAGCATGTTGGCTTTCAGTATCTTTGCTGCCTGGGATGCTGTAGTTGCTTCCACCAGCAGCGTGCCATTTCTAGATTTTGTACATGATTTAACTGCACCAGCTATATTGTCAAGACCTTTCTGTATAATAAACGGATTAACCGTAGAAAACGTTCTACCTTCCTCCGTTCGTTTAATAACTAAGTAGCGAGGACCACACTCAACTACTTGTTTAACACTGTTTTCAAACAGATCCTTTCCACGTTTATTGTTTTTTGGGGGGTGTAGGTTAACCATAATATTAGGTCTAAATTTCATCCCCCAGTGCTCCCCACCCACCACGGAGTCCAACAAGGGGTCACCCCACTGGGATGACAGGGCTACACAGGGGATATAGTGAGCTCGCCGTCCCACTCACCCTGGAGGTCGGTACAATACCTAGTCCTGGCCGATTGATTAGGGGTGGGTTAGTCCCTAACCTCCCGTTTAGGCGAAGCAGAAGCCAAAGTAGTGTATTAGAAATGCGCACCCTCCCCGAATTCAGAAAAAATAACTGTTACGAGCTCAGATACGCATCCCTCAACTACCAGGACAAACCTTTCCACCGACACGGGTCTCCACGCACGGCCTACACGTGGGTGGGCCTGTTGACCATCTCCCTCAACCACGAAGAGGAGCCCACTCGAGGGAGACTGTTGGCTCGGGACCCCGGGTTCGCCAAACGGCGCATGAGTATTTCACTTGGCGCCAGTTATGCGGCCAGCTGATCATGTGACTCGTCAGTGCGCAAGAAAAGAGGCTTCTTTTTCCTTTATAGTTACAGACATGTTGAGACATGTGATGTGCTTCGTTGTGTGGCAGCGTGCAGCTGTTGTTGCAATGAAAGAACCGTTTTAGTTTATCTCAAATATTAAATGTATTGTTGTCTTCATGATTATTCACATAAGAAATGTAGCGTGTGCAATAAATTTATCTAGTGATATGAATACAGCTCTATTGAGTACAGTCCACAAAATCAGTTTCCTTGGTTACTGCTTAAAATCAAGGTGGTCCTCCGCATTAAATTAAGCACGACACGAACAATGGACAAAGTAAAACCAAGGAAAGAAAGAAGTAGGCATCTAGAGTTTTAATCACAATTTATGTAAAGATTGCCAGGGAATGATGCAATGTCCAAAAACTCTGGGTCATGAGAAAATGCTATTTCAAGTGTCTTGTACCAGTGCTCACAACTTTCTGAACATGACTGGCACATCTGCTAAAGGAAAATTTTATGCTAAAGAATAGCCATAGTCCGATACATCTTCATTTTTCAAATCTTGTCTGTATTTTC
Organism: Mantis religiosa; assembly: GCA_030765055.1. Lineage (NCBI taxonomy): Eukaryota > Metazoa > Arthropoda > Insecta > Mantodea > Mantidae > Mantis > Mantis religiosa. Next base: position 50,743,402 of record CM060951.1, on the reverse strand, counting down.
AAAGATACTCGAACGAGTAATGTACAATAGAATGATATCTTTTCTTGAAAAATATGAAATATTCACCCCTTCTCAGTTTGGTTTCCGAAAGGGTAAGTCCACTATGAATGCATTACACTCGTTTGTAAATGATGTCCTTGAAGCAACCAATCACAATCAGCGAGCTATTGGTATCTTTCTAGACCTGTCAAAGGGGTTTGATACAGTTAACCATAAGATATTACTGGACAAATTAGATAAAGTCGGCATTAGAGGTATAGCCAATGCTTGGTTTGAGTCGTATCTCAGTCAAAGGAAGCAGTATGTCGATGTAAATGATAAGCATTCTACTTCAGCATCTCTAAAAGATGGCATTCCACAAGGGTCAATTCTGGGGCCCACTCTGTTCCTAATATATGTAAATGACCTGCCATCAAATCTCAAAGAAACACAAGTAACTCTGTTTGCAGATGATACTAATATAATACATAGGAATCGTAATCTCTGTACCCTAGAAAATGACATAAATAAAAAAAATATAATTCTACATGAATGGCTGGTATGAAATAACCTCCATTTAAATATAGATAAGACAACTTTTATTAACTTCAGTCCTGGTAAAGTATCTAATGAACTGAAGATTTGCATTAATACTCACTCCATAAAGGAAGCTAAAGAAACTAAATTCTTAGGAGTGTGGATTGATTCCGAACTAAAATGGAATGTACATATTGATTATCTAGCAAATAAACTGTCCAAAATCTGTTATGCATTCAGAGTAGCAAGTAAAGTTGTACCACAAGCGTGCTAAAAGCTATGTACTTTGGATATGTTCACTCAATTCTAACCTATGGCATGCCAGTATGGGACATGTCCACAAATCTTTATGTCATCTTTAAATTACAAAAGAAAATACTAAAAATAATTAAACAAGTACCTATAAGAATGCCTAGTAGGATAGTATTTAAGGAATTAAACATTTTATCTCTCCCTTCCATAAATATTCTGGAAACACTATGCTTCATCCATAAAAATATAAATCTCTTCAAAACAAATAACATGTATCACACACACACCAGATCATTAAATCACAAACATACCACATTCTGTCGCACCAATAACAGTCGCAGTAGCATTACTCACCATGGAACTAGCCTATACAATACATTACCTGGACATTTCAAAGATCAGGTCTATAGCAAATTTAAATGTCCATTAACAAAAGCACTCTTAAAACATGTACCTTTTAGCATCCAGGAATTTCAAGACATAAATTTGTAATAACTTTGTAAATATTACTTTTTGTATAAGCTACTTCATATTGTGCATACTGTTGTATATAGTATTATGTTATATAATTATGTAGTATTACTGACAAAGCCATTATTTATGTATAAATCAAAAGGTGAATAAAGTATATCTTAAATTTTGTTCGCTAATACTTAGTGTAATAAAAAGGAGCTTCAGTTTTTACTTTCTACTTCAATAGGTTATCAGGATAACTCAGTTGTGTCATTTGTGACTCTCACACCAGGGGTGTATGGTTCAATTCCTGTGTATTGGATAACAATTTTAAGGTACCCAAGTCCTTGACCTTCTACTAGCTTATGTGCCTTATCTCCAAATCCCAACAAGGATAGAAGTCCATTTTAAAAACTGTAGGTCCTCTCATTCCATCACCATCCTACTATTGGAGGTAATGGACACTGTCCACTGGGTGCCTCCATCTAATAAATCAGTCCTGTCATTTGGTGGTATGAGGTTCTCAAGGTGCATTGGAAATAACTTTCCAGTTAAATCAAATTTTCTGTGTGACAAGCTCTTTGGCGGGTTCTGCACTTATGATTTCTTTCTACCAGATGGTAAAAATGGCAATTAACAACAAGTTATAAAATAATTATTTACTGCCAAACAGAAGGGAATTTGGAGAACTGAGGAAACTGCATAGGACCATCCATCAGATGGATTTTATTTGGGGCCAATAAAATAGATATTGGTACAGAACTACTAGATGTTTTGTTAGTACAAATCATGAACTAAAATATTTATACCACTTGCAACACTGTATCTTCGAATGGCCAGTTGCTGCAATTGTCTGATTTAATAATTCCCATTAAGTCCGTGAATGCAATTGAGCTCATATGGGCAAAAATAAGAAATGTTTTCAGAGGATGCAACGTAACTTTTGATTATTTCGCTTATCTTACACACTATTTTGCTGAACTGTGTTTTTCAAGGTTGCTCACACTGCAGAAACAAAAGAGTATTAGCTCTCGCTTCTTCCCCTCTGCCTGCACCACACCACAATCCAGCGGTCTTCTTATCTTGCATGTACTGTACAAATGTTGACTTGTAAGTTCCAAGTGGTGGCCAATAGATATAATAGTAAAATATCAGCAAATAAATAAAAAGCAATGGCATTTATAAGTATATATGAGATAAGAACTAAAACTGTTTTGGAAAATAAAATAGTGGAACAAGTAACACACTAAGTATTTAGGATGTGATATAACCTATGAACAAAATAAAGATATAGAAAACAACATATATAAATTACAGGCTATATGTGGAACCATTAAAAGAACTTCAGGTCAGAAAACAAGAAAATATTCTACACTTAAATTATACAAAACATTGTATGTTCCTTCCTTGTTGTATAGAAGCAAATATTGGATAATTAAATCTAAGTATAGCAGTAGAATACAAGCAGCAGAAATGATATTTCTGCAGAGTGTGAAAGGATGCATAAGAGCAGAGGAATACAAAATGAGAAAATAAAATAAGAAATAAACATAAACAAATTAGAAGATAACATTAAAAAAACAACAAGAAATGGACAGAACACTTAATGAGGATGACTGAAGAAAGGCTACCTAGGAGAACCTTTTCATATAACCCAAGAGGAACATGAGATGTTGGCCAAACCTTGCAGAAAATACTCTACTGATGACTTTGCTGGATTGGACTGCATAGTCTAAACCTCGTAGAAGACAGGAGGAGTAGAAGGAGGGGGAGGAGGAATAGGAAGAGGAGGAGGAGGAGGGGGGAAGCAGAAGAAGAATAAGAATAAGTAGTTATGGACATATCAACAATGCTAAATGGCTCATATTGGCGCTGTATGAGAAATCACTTTATTACCACATTATTGACTTAAGCTGACAAAAGCAGTTCTATAGAAATAGCATATTTATTACCTTTGCTATGCAATAGTTGTTATGCCACCCTAATTATTTCCTTTATGCTGCTAAAGGTATTTAACTACTCTCTACGCTGTATTCTTAAAGATAAACATTTGAAAACTGCAATGAAATTAACAATGTACTGTTAGATATGATATAGTCTTAATGATACCCCCTTAATTTACACAACTGGTATCCTTCCTGGTTTCTTCTTAAATATTCATGTTTTAATGTCTGGCTGTAAACTAGATGAACTTAAATGTAAAACATACTGAAGATGTTCATTCAAAACCCTACTGCATAATAGGCAGGCTCTCACTCAGTGTCAACATGCTTACAGTTAATATAATTTGGAGTGGAACTAGAACTCCATGCTCCACATATTGCTAATGTTTACATTACAATAAAATATAATTATTTGTTACAAACTTCACTTATATTTTTATGAAAATTGATGAACTTTCCACAGAACTCAACAGACTAGTTCTGTGAGCTTTTTTGAAATGCAAGTCTCTAAAGCATTCCCCTTAATTTTTAAAGCTTGGTATAGATACATAGATGACATTTTTGCTATTGTTCCTGATAAACATATAAATCACATTTTTGAGTTTGATTTATGAGTCACTGTGTTTACACTCAAACTTCACTTACTTGTTGTATAATTGTTGTATAAGTGAAGTTTCAGTGTAAACACAGTGACTCATAAATCAAACTCAAAAATGAAGAATACTTCACTGTTAATAATGCTTCTGCTTTTAATACATAAGTGACACTTTAAAATTTTTAAATTTACAAGATAAAGCTACAAAATTCAGGATGGTGTGCTCCCTTTTTTGGACATCAAGATCAAAAAAATGAACAACAATCTCACTTTTGGTATTTACAGGAAACCGACACACACAGATAATTATATTAAGAACAACAGTTTCAACCCAAAACAACAACATGCCATTTTCAACAGTTTAACATTTCAGATGATCAACTTTCCACTAAACAGGGAAGATTAAACTGGTTTAGCAATGGCCAACCCCTTATCACCCTTCCTGGCCGATCTGTACATGAGTGCACTAGAAATAAGGATCACTAAAGGTTTCCCATGGATGTTCAATCTCTGGCAAAGATATGTAGATGACATATTTGACATAGTGCCAAAAAAACACATCAGTGATGCACTAAAACTTTTAAATATTCAAGAAAAAAGCATCAAGTTCACTGTAGAAGTTGAAAAAGATGAGTATTTACCATTTTTAGATCTAAAAATAATCAGAAATAAAAATAGAATAAACTTTGGCATTTACAGAAAACCAACACAGACAGACAACTATATAAAAGCTAATGGCTACAATCCAAGATCCCACAAACAGGCAATCTTTAATAGTTTAGCACACAGACTGGTCAACATTCCTCTCACAGCAGAAGAATACAAAATAGAATACAACAAAATTATTGAAATAGCACAGAAAAATGACTTTCCCAAATCACTAGTAGACAAAAAAGTGAACTTAGCAAATAAGAAGAAACTACTAAAGGAAACCACAACCCTCTCAGCTACAGAAACTAAAATGATCTTCAAAAAATTCACTTACCATCCATGGGCCTTTGATAAATTCAAAAAAGTCTTCAAAAAACAAAACATTCAACTAACTCCAGTGAACCATTACTCCTTAAAAAACCTAATTTGCTCAAACATCAAAGATGCCATTCCATCTAACAAAAAATCTGGTATATATCAAATTGAATGCTGTGACTGTAGTCAAATTTATATTGGAAAAACCAAAAGAAATTTAGAAACAAGAGCAAAGGAACACTTTAGGAACCTAACATACAAACAATTAGAAAAATCAGCAGTTGTCACGCATTTTTGGGAAAAAAACCACAACATAAATCCAGAACCAAAATTACTAAAACATACAACAGGAAAACAAGAACTGTCCACATGGGAACAAATCTTTATTTCAAAAAATAGGAACAAAGTATTCAATTTCGACATCCCCCAGAAAGATTTGTTCAGCAAGTTCCTCGAACCGCCACCAGAGGAGACCAATGACAAAGTATTGCCAGCTACACCAATGAGAACCAGTCGATGTCCGGCTGAAGATAGAGGGAAGGCCTCAGAAACTAGTTCCCGGAAAATTTAAAAGTAAGTGTTGTTTGTGTCATTAATCGACTCCCAATTAATTTAATGATTTATAATTTTCACAGATGCCTGTCTGCTGATGGAAAGGATCTGGCTTCATCTATGGTATTGCTCCCTTCTGATTAACTCACTTTGTTTTCTCCTGTTATGTGACTTTTTGCCTTCGATGACTGGATGCAAGTTTCTGCTGAGTTTTAAACTCTTCTTTTCTATTTTGAATGTTTGTACATTTCAATTCCTTCAAACTGTAGTTGGGCATGAAAGTGCGTCATGGATGAAGGATGCTCTGGAACTTAATGTGATCACCCTCTGCTTCAATAGTATGTTCAGCAACTGTGGAAGCAGTTGGAGGAATTGGAGTACGAACTATTTGTATTCCAATTCCAATATTAACTGGATTGCGAGAGAATATGGTGTACACCTGCTAATGACAGAGGCTCCTGAGGTACAATACCAAAGTGCAGTAAATTATTCAATTGTTTGGAAGTCATAAAAAGTCTTTTGGTGTGGTACTGCAGAAAATGCTCAATTCCATCTATGACATTCTAAAAGTATGGAAGGAAAACTGTGGCCTTAATTTTGGGTTGGTCTCACTTCTGAATGGCAGACTGAGATCTGACAGGACCGTAAGCTGTTTTTATTTTTGAAGAATACTTCCCTGTTAATAATGCTTCTGCTTTTAATATTTAAGCTGTTTTTACTTCGGACTGAATAATCATTCAATAATAATGCTTGTTGTAGGTGACAAGAGTTCTTACTGCAACAAGTATGGTTCAGAAATACAAGAAGCATGATTTACAAGTTTCTTGATAATGACTTGCTTTTGTCTGGGACAACGGTTTGAGTCTTGGTTCAAATAGTCAGTGTGATTGGGCTTGCAATAAACAGTGTGCCCATGCCATGTGTCTTCCTGCTGACCAGGATGCACAGAAACACCAGCTGTTTGTTGTTTTCTTTCTCCATGAATTTCACTGACACATGCAGTCCTTTTTCTAAGAACGCTCTCTTTGTATACCTCAAGACATACATTGTGACCATAAAGTATAAACATTCTAAGTGTCAGAGCAGTATTCACATGAAACATTTTTTTTCATAATTTTCATATTCTCAAAAATGGTTCAAATGATTTTGATTGAAATATTAAATATTTAAAATAGTTTTACAACTAATGAAATGTATGCATAAATTTTCTGGTGATGCTCTCAGTCCTCTGGATCTCGTTAAAACATACAACTTATGTTACATACATTTTTTTGTAAAGTGAACTATTTTTGAGATATTGGCTGTTATTTGTTGTGTTTTCTAGTACTTATACTTTCTCCAACATGAAGTTTTTCATGTCTGCAAAGAGAACAGAATTGCAAAGCCAACATCATATAGCAACCAGCTCTTAAAGATTTGACTAATACTTAAGCCTATTCTATTCCCTATTGCCATTGAACCCATAAAAAATATGAAATAAAACCATTTCTACAAATGTTTATCTCAATTAACATGAAATGTAGCATATGTGAGTGAGTAGAGAAAGTCATGTAGGTGCACACTTCAGATTTTTATGCCTGGGCATGGAAACATAAATGTCAAAGCCATATATAGCAATCAAGATTTGACGACTGCTTAAATTTATTGTATCATTTTTTTCTAATATAGAACTCTTGTAACTGCTGTGGTTCTCAGCATCCCTTCTTCATTGGGCTTCAAAGGCCGAGAGGCAACTTTATCAGGCATGCATGCACCTTTGTCTGTGAGTATTGTGTTTATGTATTCTCTGTATGAAATATAGGGGATGAATAAATTAAAAAGATCCACCAAGGCATGAGATTCTTTTACATGCCATAAATCTATGACACTGGACCACCAACTTTACTTTCCTTACAAAGGAAGCCATGCTAATGATTTTTAAACCCAAAAAGAATCCATCGCTCCCTGTAGTTCCTAAGATTGAATTCCCAACCTCAGGAACTACAGGCTAGCAGCTATATTCTTCTATTCCCATTGCACCTATAAGGAAATATGCAGAGAAGCTGTTCTTCCATCAATTCCCTGGTAATTGAAGCAATTTCGGTTTGCGAGCTGTCCAGCTTTGCATGCGTAAATCTGTATGGGTGAAAGACGGTGTGTTGCTGGTTACAGACGAGTAAAGTACTGTATGGGACCAAGCTCTGTGTGGTTGCAGGATGCGGGGAAGTCAAGTTAAAGAAATAAGCTGGTGAGGTGAGGCAATGCTTGCATGAACAGAAATTATCACATGAGATTGTTATTGTTTATTACACAACCAGAGCAGACAATAATTTGGATGACATCACAGAGCTTCCCCAATCCCCTTAGAGTAGCGTACCACCGTCACACCTACCACACCCACTGAGCTGGATGGGACTCATTTCTAAGCTAAGCTACTTTAAATGCAGGGAATTTATGAAAGTACAGCTACTCTAATAAAACTATTTCTGCAAACATTATCTCAATTATCATTAAGTAGATTGAAGAATAAGGGTTCAAGAAAACTTGGTACAGAAAACTTGGATTTGTATACACATCAGATTTTTTCTGTGGTTTCACTGCTTTTCCGTTGTATATTTATTATTTTTCAATTGTTAAACTTATTTGCTCATTAACTCCCTCATTCATTCACATGCATTTTTTTTCCACTATTTTGTTATCTTACCGATTCATCCAGTGAACGGGTAATAATTTTTGGTAGCTTATTTGGATGAGTATTACACAGATGATGTTGCATTTCTTCTTTGGTATCACTGCCATAATTACAGTAAATACACTGGTAATAGCAGCAGGAATGTAATTTATAATGCTGTAACAAAAGAAACATGACCAAAATAAGCAAAGAAATATATCTTGAAAAAAACAAAGAAGTTGTGTTTGAATAAAATAATTTGTTTCAATTAAACAATTACTACAGCACAAGAACCACTTAAAGAACGTTAGTCATAAAATGCAACTTACAAAACTTTTAAATTTTTATTTTAAGGCCACTGAAATTCTCAAATATAGGTGCTCATTATACTAAGCTGATAATTCATACTGCTAATAAAAACGAATACTCACTGCTACCAAGCGATCAGCCCTGAAGAGAATACTTGCGCACATGTGACAGGAATAAATTGTAAGCTGTGAATGTTCTTTATCCAAATGATTTTGGAAGTCATCTGAGCGGTAGAACATCTCTCCACAACTTCCTGTGAAAGAAATTAGGATAATTCAAGAAACTTATATCAATAAATAAGGAGGCAAATATTTTGAAAGATTATGGAAAAGAATTGATAAAAATATTTTCAGTCAGTTTTTCACACTACATCACACTTTTATTTCTGAGGGACTAGTTTTGGGAGCTGTTGCTTCCATTTTCAACCTCAAAGACCAACTGTTGTCTATTGTCACCTGCAGTATTCGCTCTGGTGGTGGAACTATTAACTTTTTTATCAAATTGTCAACTGTGAGATTTCAAAGTTTATTACTCAGTCTTTATTTTTCTATACTAAGATGGATCTCCCAGTCACACTATGGTTTATCACAACATTTAATAATTTTGGATCAATGTGAAGGTTTCGTTGTAAAACTGCTGACTTGTCTTCCAGTTTCAATTTGATGTTTTTAAAATATTCTTTGTCTCTGGCTTTTAGGTTTCTTTTAATTTGTCGTATGTGGAATTTTGACAAACCTTACAACTTATATATTCCAGATCTATTGATTGGTGGGATGTCATCTTTTGTTTTTGAATTTAACAATCTTAATACTGAGTTTCTATTTGTAGGTGCCAAGATGGTAGTTTGTTCTTTGAAGATCTTTTTGAATTTATTAATTCAAATTATTTTGATTCAATTTTTGAATGCTGTTGCTTCCTGTTTCTTTAGAGAATGTGCTTGCTTCACTAATGGTTTTCTTTACCTTAGCTTTTTTGATTTTCTTAAATACCTGACTTTTGTTGTCTCTATTTTCTTTGGCTATGTTATGTAGGGCGTTTTGTTCCTAATAATAAATACTCTGCTTTAACCATGTGTATGTTGACTATAACTGGAGCACAAACAAAATGCAGTTGGAGGCATGGCTTACCAACACTGGAGTCCTCTAGCTTTTCCCGTCTACCATCATTTTTGGTTGCCTCTCCTCCATCATGCGGGCTGCATGGTCATCTGTTTCACACGCTTTCGCATTCGCTGTTAAACTCACTATCTACATTTTCTTCTGAAACACTGCTTTGTTCCTCAGGGTTTAAAGAAGCTATGATTCTATTTCTTGATCGAGTGTGAGGTCATGTCCGAGGTAAATGTTTTCTGTTAACTTGACACTGTCACAACACTTAACCCATTGTTCAACAGAGTACTCCAAAAACAATTGTTGGCACAATTCTTCTTCATGGATTCTATCTTCTTTAAGACTGGCTTAAAGGTTTTTTGCACACAGTATAAAATGCATGGATTTTCTGATGAATAGTGGAATCGGTAAATGAATCCACTTCAATTCTAAGTTTCTTTAGCTCTGATTTTTCCATCTAGAGTGGAGAAATTTGGTGTACCCTTTGCAATGGACACTCTTCCCTCTTTTAAAATGTTACTTACAGTTCTTGCTGAAATACCACTTGCTTCACTCGTCATTATTAGTACATTTTGTATGTTAAACCTTTCTCTCATGTTCTTGAAATACTGGGCAACATGATACATATTTCACGAACCTGACCTCTGAGTGGCCTCCCGGAAATGCAAGAAGACTTCAAAGACTGACAATTCATTTTTCTGGATGTTTTTAATACACTTTGAAAATCAAAACAACATTAAAATACACTCAGAGGTTTGCACTCTGTCGCAAGCAGGAAGGGAGCGGTGGGAGTCACGTGATGCTTGGATGATTAGGAGGGGGAGAAGGCTCTGCTCACACATGCGTACACTGACAGCATTTTGTTTGCGGTCTACCTGTAGTCTGTGTGTAACATTGTGTAATTGGGTTATAGCCATGATTTTTTATGTAATTTTCTGATTGTGTTGGCTTCCTTCTCAAATAGGAATACATTATTCATTTGCATTTTCTTTACCATGTACATAGTAGAGAAGACATTTCATTCCACCCATAAATTTAATACTGAGAATTCATTAGATGCATGCTTACCAAAGTGGGGACACAATATGAAGATTTTCAAGAAAAGCCCTAGCAAGTATCTTTTTCGCAATAATAGCTCTAACGATTGTGAATACCTTAATTTTATATCTTATTATATAGAAATATCTTAAACTTTTAGGGAATGTCCTTAGAAGTTCTGTTCATTCTGAACAACTTTTGTATAACCAGTAAACTGTGAGAGATACAGAAAATCTTATAACACAAAAACTTGCCAGGATGGCTCATGCAGTAGCCTGCATTTGGGAAGTTGGGATTTGATTCCTGTGGCCAACTTTCCTGATGCATAGGTTCTTTTGGGGGTTTACCTTAATTGCGAGGAAAATGTCAGGAACATTAATTACATCGGACGAATTTCCTGTCGTTCAATTTCATATCACTTATTTCGCTTCACTTTTATCCTAGGTGGCTATTTAAGGCTTCTAAGTACGGGCTGGGTTTCAAAATGCATGGCAGAGAATTTGCATTCTGTAAATTATTGTCCTCCAGATCGGTGGTGGTCCCTGGATCCCAGACACCCTAAAGAATGGATAACCCCACAGGGGAAAGGAAGCGAGAGTAGGCTGCTGTACAACTTACCACCGGGAGATTCAACCAGTGGTTGTTATAGATCCTGCCATCTGCTGTTATCTCTCCTTAGGTCCACCTACCCGTAACATCCTCTCACCATATCCCTCCCTCCTGAGTGCCCATGAGGGGCATAGACACAAAAGATCTATAGGTCAAGGTGCTCAAGCCCTCCCTTTGAACCTTGTCATAGTCATACTACACAAAAAAATGTAGAACTTATTATAACTCAGTTTATGTCAAATACTTTTTTTGAAGTGAACCATTTTGGAGATATTCCTTGTTATTTGAAGCAAAAGGTTAGAAACAGTGATGTATATAACAATTGAAGTAATGAGTTGGTAATTCAAACACAACATCACTTAAAATATCCTTACTTGAACAATTGTTTCGGAGACCGGTTTGTCCCCATCATCAGCAACTATCCAACTGGTTGGATCCGTGGCTTCTTGAAGTGAGCTGGTTGTTTGAGGTGACATCTGTTGGTTGTGGGATGAACTTCCAAAGAGAGTTTTCAGGCGGCAATTCGAAATTTAACGTATACTGTTTGTTTTTTATAATTAGCAACTTCTCCCAAACATCGAGCTCAGCTGCATTATTGGCTGGCTTTAATAGTTTTATATTTGGTACAATTTCATGATTGGTAGACCAAAAATGGTGGGCTATTGCTGATTTTTCCATTTGTTTGTATTTCACACATCTCATATGTTCCTGTAATCTAATTTGTAAACTTCTTTTGGTTTTTCCTATGTAGAACTTATTACAGTCTGAGCAGTTTATTTTGTATATACCTGATTTCTTGTTTTCAGGTACTGGGTCTTTCAGGTTGTTGCATAATAAGTTTTTTAAACTGAATTTATTTATTGGGGCTAGGGTGATGTTATACTTCTTGAATATCTTGTTGAATTTATGATGTACTTTGGGATGATATGTGAATTTCTTGAACTGTTTCTCGGATTTTGAATCTGTTAGTTTTGTGGTATCCAATATGTGTTTTTGTTTCTTAAATTTCCAAATTTTCTTTTCTAATAATTTTTTACTGTATCCATTAATTGCAGCTATGTTAATCATTTGGTTATATTCTTTGTTGTATTCATTCTGTTTCAATGGGATGTTGATTAGTCTATATGCTAAACTGTTCAAAACTGCATGTTTGTGGGGTGTCGGGTTGTAGCTATCGTTCTTGATGTAATTGTCTGTTTGTGTTGGCTTCCGGTAGATGCCAAAAGATATGTTATTTAGTTCATGAATTATCTTCAGATCTAGGAAAGGTAGGTAGCCATCTTTTTCTATCTCTATTGTGAACTTTATTGTTCTATTCTGTATGTTCAGTAGTTTTAAGGAATCTTGTATGAATTTGTGTGGAACAATGGCAAAAATATCATCAACATATCTGTACCAGCATTTGAAGATGTATGGGAAGGATGATGTGATATGTGTTTCAAAGTAGCTCATAAAGAGGTTGGCTAGGAAAGGTGAAAGTGGATTGCCCATTGTTAGGCCTGAGGTCTGTTGATAGAATTGACCGTTGAATGTAAAGAAATTTTGATGTATGCATAAATGAGTAAGTTTTGTGAGATCTTCTGTTTCTTCGGTTGAAATGTTAGTCTGTCTGAGCCAATTCTTGAGGAGTAACATAAGTTCATCTGTTGGAATACTGGGAAAAAGAGAGGTGACATCAAATGATACTAGTTTGTCTTCTGTATCCAATTGTAAAGTTGAGATCTTGTCTACTAAATCTAATGAATTTTTAATGGCTAGGCTGTGGAACTGAGGTAATGATGAAAAAGTATGTGCTAGATGTTTGGCTAACTTGTAGGTAGGTGCATCTATGTTGTTGATAATGGGTCTCATTTTATCTCCTGGTTTATGAATTTTTGGCAACGCATAAAGTCTCGGTAATATTGGGTGGTCTGGTTTTACTTTAGATTTCTGTATATCAGATAATATCCGGACTTCATTTAAGGTATCCTCGAATTTTTTCAGACAAAATTTTAGTGGGTCACTTTCCAATTTTTTGAATTCATTACTTTGTAACATGTTTTCTACTCTAGAGATGTAATCTGAACTATTTAGGATTACTATTTGGTTGCCTTTGTCTGCTTTTGTGTATATTACCGGTTTTGATTTGAGGGTCTTGATTACTTGTTTGTAAGGGAAATTATTTCTAACATCTTTCTGTATTTCCCGTATGGCTGTTTCACATTCTTTGCGTACGGCAATTTTTTTCTTGTTCTTTTAGGTTACCGGAAGCTATTTCTATGTCTGCTATTAATTCATCCGTGTTATTGGAGTAACCTACACATGCTTTTAAACCTTTATTAAGAACTGAAAGTTCTCGTTCGTTGAAAGTTTCTGAAGATAGATTTGTTACGTGAGAAATGCTAGAATTCTCCGGTAATTTTTGGTTTGTCTCTATAGATTTATTTTTTCTTAAGTTTTGTAATTTCCGTTTTTGTCTAAAAGTTTTTGTTTTCATTTTCTTATTAAGGATTTCTAGGAAATTTGTTTTCAAATTGTACCAGAGGATGTATCCAAGATTTTCTGTTAGTTTTAGATTTAGTGCGTATGCTTCTAGGTCAAGTGATTCCAATTTAGCATAGTGTTTATGCTTTTCCAATTGAATGACTTTTTTGTCGGCTGCAAGCTGAGCTTTGCTATTGTTTTTGAATTTTACTATCTTTCTCACGAATTTTGGTGTGACTTTATGGTATAAACATAAATCTAAAAAACGTATGTCGGCACATGTGTTCCTTCTTTTTATTTCCAATTTCAGGTAAAGTTTTATATCACTCCTAGCCCCATTAAAATTTGAATTAAAAACCGTTATTTCTGGTCTTACCTTCATGTCTGCCATTTTTTTGAAATTCCACGTGGAGAACCAGATCGGAAAATGTACCTTTTGATTGACTTGTTGGCCAGATTAATATTATTTGAAGCAAAAGGTTAGAAACAGTGATGTATATAACAATTGAAGTAATGAGTTGGTAATTCAAACACAACATCACTTAAAATATCCTTACTTGAACAATTGTTTCGGAGACCGGTTTGTCCCCATCATCAGCAACTATCCAACTGGTTGGATCCGTGGCTTCTTGAAGTGAGCCTGAAAACTCTCTTTGGAAGTTCATCTCACAACCAACAGATGTCACCTCAAACAACCAGCTCACTTCAAGAAGCCACGGATCCAACCAGTTGGATAGTTGCTGATGATGGGGACAAACCGGTCTCCGAAACAATTGTTCAAGTAAGGATATTTTAAGTGATGTTGTGTTTGAATTACCAACTCATTACTTCAATTGTTATATACATCACTGTTTCTAACCTTTTGCTTCAAATAATATTAATCTGGCCAACAAGTCAATCAAAAGGTACATTTTCCGATCTGGTTCTCCACGTGGAATTTCAAAAAAATGGCAGACATGAAGGTAAGACCAGAAATAACGGTTTTTAATTCAAATTTTAATGGGGCTAGGAGTGATATAAAACTTTACCTGAAATTGGAAATAAAAAGAAGGAACACATGTGCCGACATACGTTTTTTAGATTTATGTTTATACCATAAAGTCACACCAAAATTCGTGAGAAAGATAGTAAAATTCAAAAACAATAGCAAAGCTCAGCTTGCAGCCGACAAAAAAGTCATTCAATTGGAAAAGCATAAACACTATGCTAAATTGGAATCACTTGACCTAGAAGCATACGCACTAAATCTAAAACTAACAGAAAATCTTGGATACATCCTCTGGTACAATTTGAAAACAAATTTCCTAGAAATCCTTAATAAGAAAATGAAAACAAAAACTTTTAGACAAAAACGGAAATTACAAAACTTAAGAAAAAATAAATCTATAGAGACAAACCAAAAATTACCGGAGAATTCTAGCATTTCTCACGTAACAAATCTATCTTCAGAAACTTTCAACGAACGAGAACTTTCAGTTCTTAATAAAGGTTTAAAAGCATGTGTAGGTTACTCCAATAACACGGATGAATTAATAGCAGACATAGAAATAGCTTCCGGTAACCTAAAAGAACAAGAAAAAATTGCCGTACGCAAAGAATGTGAAACAGCCATACGGGAAATACAGAAAGATGTTAGAAATAATTTCCCTTACAAACAAGTAATCAAGACCCTCAAATCAAAACCGGTAATATACACAAAAGCAGACAAAGGCAACCAAATAGTAATCCTAAATAGTTCAGATTACATCTCTAGAGTAGAAAACATGTTACAAAGTAATGAATTCAAAAAATTGGAAAGTGACCCACTAAAATTTTGTCTGAAAAAATTCGAGGATACCTTAAATGAAGTCCGGATATTATCTGATATACAGAAATCTAAAGTAAAACCAGACCACCCAATATTACCGAGACTTTATGCGTTGCCAAAAATTCATAAACCAGGAGATAAAATGAGACCCATTATCAACAACATAGATGCACCTACCTACAAGTTAGCCAAACATCTAGCACATACTTTTTCATCATTACCTCAGTTCCACAGCCTAGCCATTAAAAATTCATTAGATTTAGTAGACAAGATCTCAACTTTACAATTGGATACAGAAGACAAACTAGTATCATTTGATGTCACCTCTCTTTTTCCCAGTATTCCAACAGATGAACTTATGTTACTCCTCAAGAATTGGCTCAGACAGACTAACATTTCAACCGAAGAAACAGAAGATCTCACAAAACTTACTCATTTATGCATACATCAAAATTTCTTTACATTCAACGGTCAATTCTATCAACAGACCTCAGGCCTAACAATGGGCAATCCACTTTCACCTTTCCTAGCCAACCTCTTTATGAGCTACTTTGAAACACATATCACATCATCCTTCCCATACATCTTCAAATGCTGGTACAGATATGTTGATGATATTTTTGCCATTGTTCCACACAAATTCATACAAGATTCCTTAAAACTACTGAACATACAGAATAGAACAATAAAGTTCACAATAGAGATAGAAAAAGATGGCTACCTACCTTTCCTAGATCTGAAGATAATTCATGAACTAAATAACATATCTTTTGGCATCTACCGGAAGCCAACACAAACAGACAATTACATCAAGAACGATAGCTACAACCCGACACCCCACAAACATGCAGTTTTGAACAGTTTAGCATATAGACTAATCAACATCCCATTGAAACAGAATGAATACAACAAAGAATATAACCAAATGATTAACATAGCTGCAATTAATGGATACAGTAAAAAATTATTAGAAAAGAAAATTTGGAAATTTAAGAAACAAAAACACATATTGGATACCACAAAACTAACAGATTCAAAATCCGAGAAACAGTTCAAGAAATTCACATATCATCCCAAAGTACATCATAAATTCAACAAGATATTCAAGAAGTATAACATCACCCTAGCCCCAATAAATAAATTCAGTTTAAAAACTTATTATGCAACAACCTGAAAGACCCAGTACCTGAAAACAAGAAATCAGGTATATACAAAATAAACTGCTCAGACTGTAATAAGTTCTACATAGGAAAAACCAAAAGAAGTTTACAAATTAGATTACAGGAACATATGAGATGTGTGAAATACAAACAAATGGAAAAATCAGCAATAGCCCACCATTTTTGGTCTACCAATCATGAAATTGTACCAAATATAAAACTATTAAAGCCAGCCAATAATGCAGCTGAGCTCGATGTTTGGGAGAAGTTGCTAATTATAAAAAACAAACAGTATACGTTAAATTTCGAATTGCCGCCTGAAAACTCTCTTTGGAAGTTCATCTCACAACCAACAGATGTCACCTCAAACAACCAGCTCACTTCAAGAAGCCACGAATCCAACCAGTTGGATAGTTGCTGATGATGGGGACAAACCGGTCTCCGAAACAATTGTTCAAGTAAGGATATTTTAAGTGATGTTGTGTTTGAATTACCAACTCATTACTTCAAATATTCCTTGTTATTTGTGGGAATTAATTTTTTTATCTCTTGACCATGAAAAGAGAACAATTTCACAGCCATCATGTAACAACCAGCCCTCAAAGGATTTTTGTCACTCAAAGCTTACTCTATTACCATATTTCCTTGAACCCATAATGAGATAATGTTTATCTTCATCAACATGAAGTAGAGGAATAAGAATTTGTATGAACAGTTTAACAATAGTAGAGGAAGTCTCCAACACATTAGATTTTTAAAACTACAAAGACTTCTGCCTTTTCAAATACTGATGCTACCAGCTTGTATTCTCCAATCTTGTTACAACATAAAAGCACTATCAGCCTTTTCTTAACTTCCATCTTGGTACTTCTCACCTTTGAATTCAATGGCTTTATCCTGCAGAAGGTAGCAAAATAGAATAATTTCTTCTATGCTAAAAACATTATTAGGACTGACTGAGGTCAAACTACACTTTCAAAATACTTTCAACCATTACTGATTATCAGGACTGTACTTTTCTATTTGGATGGAAGTGTGGTATTTCCTCACTATTCACAGGTCTTTATTCATCCTTGCAGCCTCAATTCAGGTACTTCTGTATGCAAGAGCACATCAGATCTTGGTCCTTCATGTCTGATTATTTGATGCATTCCAAAGTGATATCAATAGCACCAAACACTTAAGCATGAATGAACACTTTCCATTTTTGAAACTGACCCACATATTCATTTTCTGCTTTACTCTCCAAGTATGATACTACGATTACCTTTCTTTTTTCACTATTGTGTTTATTGTAGACAGAAGAAATTACAGTTTCAGCACATGAGGCGGTCTGGCCCGTTGTGGACCACGTCGAGCTCTCCCTTGTGCTCGACGCCTCACAATTAAGGATCGGTGGCGTGAGGAGGTCAAGGAAAGGGAGATTGCAGTCAGTTCGAGGTGACGTGGAGCTCCAGCATGAGGACTCTCATCTGGACTTCAGGAGTGGGTGCGTCCTGACAGGTTGTGGGTTAATGACACCTCGAATCTGGTTGATAGAAGTTTATTGTAGTACTTGGATTCCTACGCTCGCCGCCGTGAAGTCGTCGTCGGTATAGTTGCAGAGTCAGGCGTCACTGTCTATATCGCGCTGCGAAACACGGAGGCAGTAGCACTGCGTAGTCGGATTGTATATACTTATCGTCCTCACAATACGCTACTCATTGTTCTAATTCTCACTGGAGAGATTGTTAAACATTGCGCTAGGTCTCTGTACATAGCGCGGACATATAGTTCTCCCTTTGAATTACCCATACTCTAGATATTTCTTGGAGTTTGCAAAATCACATGACCAAACATTAATTTTCTATTGGCTTTAAGTATCCCCCACTTGAAATCAGTGTTGAGAATTTCCAGTTTGGGACCTAGCATCAGAGACGCTTTCTCTAACGGTCCGCGTGCAAAAATTTATTCTAAAACATGATTTCTCGGATCGTTCATAATCTTACAGCCTGTTGTCAGAGGCACGCATGGGATTTTGACAATGGGTAGGTTTCCGACTGCGAGGTGCCAAATTTTCCTTGGGGGCAAAACGAACAATAGAGTAGGGATGTTTATTTACAGTGGTTACAAAGGGAGTTTGCTGACCTTCGTAGAGTGGCCTAGTCACGGCGGGTGTCGAGGGTATATGCCAGCATTATGGCATATGTCTGTTCTGTTATATGTCATTTATTTATATTTGTAAATCTATCATTTATTTATATTTATTCGTTTGTGTCAATGTCTTTCTGTTATCAGGTTATATGTCGTATCAGTGTTCTTAGGTGACAGGGGCTGCTTCACACATCACATCCACATGCCTCATATGAGGATTACAGAGCACTTTTTAAAGTATGTAATTTTTTTCTTCATTTGTAACCTGCCTTTTGTTTCCCTTATCCACAGTATATAAACTGGATAAAAGAGGTCACTAATGCTGCTCAGATGAATTTAAGTATTTTTCCAATTAAGAAGCTGAGCTTTTAAATAAAGGCAGCTAAGTTATTCCAGCATTTAATTTTCTTTGCCATCATATACACAGATTATAGCTTGTTGTAAGTGAACAAGTCAAGAATGTAGCTTGAAGGATGACAGGGAAAGTAGGTACATCAGAGTGCTTCCAAAGTACATTCATAAAAATAACTGCTTACATTTAAGTTTGAATGCAGTATAAGGGAGATGAAAAACACATAAAGAAGCAGTTCTAATACATGTTTAATGAGATTAGGAGTAGTTATCAAAACAGGATTACTAAAGGGGAGACATAGCAATTACATTCAACTTATGTGATAATGGACTTTTGTGGTTTATATAGATTTTGTAAGGTGGCATGAAAAGAAGTACATTTAGGAATATACAGTTAAATATTTGTTTATGATACTGTGCTTTGTATAGTTTAAGTTGTATATATTTCGAAATATTTTGTTTTACAAGTTTTAGTTCAATTGTTAATTTGAAAATCGCTTTGGTGCATTCAGGGCCTGATAACTCAGATAGGAATACAGAAGCCACATTAAGGTTCGCGAAACACCCAGGGTCTAAAGGTACATTTTGAGAGCTGCATGCGCCAGATTCAATGCCGCCAATATAATTATTTTGGCTGTCGTGTTGCATACTAACTAATACATAAAATAATATAAAAATTATTTGTGGTTGGTTTATTGACACTCGTCACTTACTTTTTCATATATTTATGAGAGACTAGTTTCAAAGGCCCTGGCCTCCATTTTCAATCTCTTCCCAACTGGCCAGTTGGGAAGAGATTGAAAATGGAGGCCAGGGCCTTTGAAACTAGTCTCTCATAAATATATGAAAAAGTAAGTGACGAGTGTCAATAAACCAACCACAAATTATTTTCATATTAATTTTGACGTCACTGTTACTAAATTCCTCCAAACACACATAAAATAACTTCGGCTTAGTTCAAAATTTAATAGCTATTGTATTATTTTACTACGTATGAAGTAATTTCCGTAATGTTATTGGCCTATTATCGACATTATTTGAGCTCAATGTACGATATGAATAAGACACTACATTGGCTAACCTGTAAATATTTGAATTAAAGCTTTAACGGCATGGAGGCCAAGCCAAATTAAGTTCTGAATACAATTTTCATCTATTTGTGAAATTGTAAAAATTTGAAAGACCTGCGAGGACGTATGGGCAGCAGGAAGAACGAGAATAGATTTTCACAAAGACCTATTGGTAATTAAGATTTAGCATGTAGCTAAATACCAACAATTAATATGACATAACCTGAAATGTGCCTTAATACATATTCATGTATAATTAAATTCTCTAGATTAATGTAGCACGTTATAATGGAAAAAGTGTGTTGTTTTACATACAAAAGCATTAGTTTCATTAACCTTGTTACTTTATTACTGCAATAATGAGATTTTCTGTTTTTTGTCTTTCAGGGGTCATCATCTCAGGCTACCAGGAATACGATGGCAGAAATCGAGAGTGCAGGATTATTGGATATTGTGTATGTTTCTTGTTATGGTGATGTGCAGTGATCTTCAGGAACATTAGTAATGTAGCACAAAGCATTCTTTCCCGCATATACAGCAATTTAATGTGGCATATCAAATATTTCTGTAAGTTTGAGTTTCATTTCATATCAGTTGAAAATTTAACAAAAACTTTGAGGAATACTGTGGCCAACATGGAAAATGAAAAGTGAAGTTATTTTAGACAGTTGATTGGGTGTATTAGTTTTTGTGTTTGTACTTGTAGTTTTAAATTTAAAATATATGAGTTATATATATGTCCATGTAAGGTAAGTAATATCCAGTTTAAATTACTGAAAAAATAGCTGTGAATTTTCAGATATACCAAAATTGGCATCATCTGTGTTTACATATAATCTAGGTGGCTTAAATTAAAATATTTGGGCAAGATGCTTGATATGAATTTTATAAACATTTTCTTTAAATTGCAATGATAAGTAATGAGTGAGTGAGTGAGTGTGGTGTTTTAGGGCCCGTCAACAACAAGGTCATTTGGGCCCTGCAATGATAAGTATTTTGAAGAATTAAGTTCTCTTAACCTTACTTATCAGTATATATCAACATCATTGGTAAAGAATGTCACCGCTTTTAACAGCAATTAAAAGTATGATCTGAGATTCCATAAACCTAATTTGTTCTATATTGTTTAATGCAGTAATCACTATGCAATATTATTATACACACTACACTAAATTATTTACCTGAATAACCATCTTAGAAGAGATCTGGTGGGATTAGAATTGATTTGAAAAAGCTTTACAAGTTTTTAGGTGTAATCGTGCATTGCAAGAAATGATTAAAATGTCATTGTGTCATCATCATTATATGCCACTTTTAATTTTATTTCTATTATTCCAGTTATTCTTAAAACATGCACAATGTCAGCTAGCTAGGACCTAAACACAGTGTGGCTTGATCTCAAATTAGTAAAGCTTCAGAATAAATAATAGATTATACACACACACATGCGCCCGCGCCCGCGCCCCCACACCCACACACAAATGGGTTCAGAAAAATAACAAGTTAAAGTGATATTTGCACAACATTTATGTATTCTGTGGTACATCTGTTCTCAACATGTACTTGCCCCCATTTATGAGTAATATTGGTACACAATTTCTGTAATGCTAACCATTTTAAGGGTGATATAACGTGAAACTAGCTCCGGGAAAATTTAAAAGTGTTGTTTAGTGTCATTAATCAACTCCCAATAAATTTAATTTATACAACAACACTGTTTTCAACACTTCCATGAAAGGATTTATCAATTATTCATATTTAACAGGAAAAGTTCAAGTGGATTCTTGATATTTTTTTTCACAAATTGTACAACTTCTTTCGAAGTCACATCTCGCACACTGATGAATAGTTTACTGCACATTTCCTCACGTATTTTACGCGTATTATGCTAATATGTGATAGTTGAAATGCGCGTAAACTATTCATATGTGGCGAGATGTGATTTAGAAAGAAGTTGGATTCTATCCTGTGATTCTATCATTCGCTGAACACGGGTGGGGAAGGGTAGGGGAAGCGAATGCACCATAGCTCGGTTGCAATAGAAGCTTACTACATTACCAGCCGTAGTTCCCAAGGTCGCCGGGGTCTAAAGGTTTAGGAAAGAGTGCCCTATGCAACTTCAAAGTTTACCATGGAGTTGAGCATCTGGTATTAATCTGTGGGTGCATTTTAAAATATTTACGAAAGAATTTTGCAATAGGTTGTCTTAAATATCTTTTTAAGTATTTAGCTGTAAGTATATGGTTCCATAAAAGGTTGTGAAAATAATTAGGCATTTCGTAACATTAAAATAGTCTTACATAGTAAATATACTGTATTCCAACTTTTGTTCCACATTCAATAAAAAATAGTATAATTGTATGAATTAATTTGGACATTCTGTTACTAAATTCTTCCAAATATCATGTAATTACGCATGTCTTTGACAGGCTTTCTTAGATAAATGGATGAATGAGGTTATTTAGGTGAAAATTTATTACAGTAAAAAGCCTTAACTTCTAATAACCTGAATCATTTTCAAAGCTCCTTGTTCCACTAATCAAAACTGTTCTTTCAAAGTATATTTATTTCAACTCTTCTCCTATTACACAAAGAAAGAACAGTTTGCTCACAATAGCAATAACCAGTTGTCTCATCAAGAATAGTTCTTAATCAAGGGTTGTAACACAAACAACCAGATCTAATTCACAATTAGCAATTACCCAGAACTTACTCAGAGAACACAGTATAAGTAGTACTATCTATTCAACTCCTACCTTGCTGACAAATATAAGGCAAAACCCTTTCTTCTCGAGATATTTCCTCTTCGACTGCTTCAGGAACACATTGTAGTCTGTTGCAAAATAGTACCATCACTTTTTCATTAATGTGGCATGTATTCTGAAACAAAAAGATAGATGCATTACAAAAATGTAGTATTTAGTATGGTTAATGAAATAGCCAAAGCAATATTCAAGTAGCATATATTTTTGCACATGCAAAATTCATTGTTCAGAATTTTATGCAGAAATCAAATGTTACTTTAGGGCTAACTGAATAACTTTCAAAAGTCAATGAAACCCTGTTATAGCAATCCCTTTAACCCACATAATGTATTAGTTCAGCATACACTGTATCAACAACATATTTTATTTGCTTATTTATTCACCCAGTGTCCCTAAATCACCCCGTCTATAACAGACTGCTGGGTTTAACAGTCTCAAAACATATTGTAATCATGAATGAATACTTTCCCTCAGCTTCATGTATTTTATGTTTAAACTTTATTTCTTAAAGCAATTACAGACCATTAAAAACCAGAGCAAGTAGTAACTGAAACATTTGGGATGGCCAAATTTTTTTACAAACAGTGGCAGGTTCAAAACAATTTGTGGCACAGTGTTACATTAAACTTTTTGCACAATGATATTGGTCTACCCATCAAGCCTCTTTTATCAAATCTCAAATCAAACTGTAATACACAGGGCCCTGAATCTAGGTACTCCAGCTTCTTCCTGTTTGAAAACATCTTGAGATCTTGCACTGCCAAGCATAGTCAAAATTCAAGCAGGTTCTAGGAATCTCGTCCACGCACTGATCTCTCAAGAGTCTGTCCAAAATTCTTGAAAACAGGCCCAGTACCACTTTTTTATATGATTAGTAGCATATTTTCTTGCCAACCAGTCATGATGGTCCACTACATCCATGTTCTTACTGTACTGCTTTATTACTAGTAGCTATTACACAAATATAAATATTTGAAACAAAAAACTTCACTTATCTTAAGAAAATGGTATTAATTCTTTTTTCTAATGGAGATCGATTTCACAAACAGATCACTTGCATCTTCAGTCCATCAATAAACTCTGTTGTCAAGGATTCCGGTTACCATGTTATTATATGAAAACGAAACAAACCTAAAAACAGAATCAACTGCTGGTATTTCAAAAATCATTACACGATGTTTATTTTTTAAAATAAATATCTTTTCCCAAACCATTAAATCTATCGGACCATTTAACTGTTTTAATAATTTAACTTCAGGATTTATTTCATGGTTAAATGATCAAAAATGATCTGCTATGGCCAATTTATCAGTTTGTTTATACTTAATGTAACGAAAATGTTCTTTCGTTCTGGTTTCGAAATTATGTTTTGTCTTGCCAATGTGAACCTGATCACAATTTAAACAATTAAACTGATGAATACCAGATTTTTTATAGTGAAGTGAAATTTTGTTAGGTATGAATGACTCATTAAGTCTTTTAATATAAAAGAAGCCATGGTACAAAGTATTTATTGTATTTTAATATGGTAGTAATTTGTTATAGAACACAAGAATATTTTTGAATAAAGTATAATACTGTGTCAGGCTGTGCCATGGCTGAGTGGTTAGACTGCTTGGCTCTCACCAAGACAGCCCAGGTTCCATCCCAGGCAACCACAAAGTGAGATTTGTGGTGGACAACATGGCACTGGGGCAGGATTTGTCTGGGTCCTCTGGTTTCCCCCGCCAGCATTCGACCGATTGCTCCATCATCATCTTTCCTATCACCTCATCTCTCTCGTCTTTCACTTCCAGTGATGGGCTGATCACTCATCACGGACTCTCTCTGATTCTTAACCCGCTGCCCATGGGCCTCGAGGTTATGGGGTTCAGGGTCCCTACTTTCCGCAACAGGAAATTCAGGAATTCATTAATTAATTCATAATACTGTGTAATATAACAAGCACTCTACCACAGTATTTGGTTGACCAACCAGCTACAGCTGAGTTCTTTTAGCCTAGTGGCATAGGCATAGTTGTGTCTATATAGACCTGGACATATCTAATGGACCATCAATAAGTTGCTGTGCAGCTCTTGTGTAACCAAAATTCCCTTGGAGACAGGAATTCTGATGGCACCTCTGGTTGGTACAAGCATATCGTAATGAAAGGAGTATAATGGAGAAAATCTAGCAGTACCAACATTACTGCAAGCATGAGCAACTAGCACAGTCAGAGGAAGTTAAACAACCCATTGCAAATAATTTTGAATGTGCATGCCATAGGTTGAGGATGACATTGGTCTTTTGCACATTTTACAAAATACTTTATTTTCCTAGTTTGCAAAGATTTTACTACTTACATCTTTAACAGCATGCTATATCTGCCACTCCACTAATGTATGGAAGGAACATGCTGACTGATGTATGTTTTTTTTTCTCTCCCAAGGACTATAGGATGTCTGGTAAGATGAAATCATTTATCTCCTTGTGATCATATCCATAAATATTATAAATCAGAAGAGAGGGACATAGCAAGAAAAAAGTAGAATTGTCCAATAACCCAACAGATACACAGGAATGGCGAAGAAATGCAACAAAATGTAAAAAAGAAATTCATATTGCCAAAAAAAAGCTTTCAGTGAATTTATTGAAAAAGCTGATCATAGAAAAGATGCATAAAAAGTGTACATATATATATAAGTAAAATTTAATGTCAGAAACAAACAAGAAAAGAACCACTCAAACTAAATGGGAAAACACTTCAAATTACTCTATTTCTGAAGCTCTCAGCATAAACTTTCTTCTGAAGCAAAAAGAAAACAAAGGCAGATTAAAAAAGATCTTAACAAATTTAAAAAGTGCCCAGAACAAACAAATGATGTATTCAGCAAAGAATTCACCATAAGGGAACTAAATTATACCATCCATGAGTTGAAAGATAAAAAGTCTCCTCGACCAGATAAAATACATGCTGAATTTCTGAAACACCTAGGACCAAATGGAAGAAAGATACTACTGAAATTATTTAATATATCATGGACCTCTACAGTACCTACAGAGTGGAAAAAGGCAATAATTATTTCTATTCTAAAAAAAGACAAAGCACTTGACAAAATAAATAATTACAGATAGATTTCCTTAGCAAGTGTCATTGCAAAAACAGCAGAATGTATGATTTCGGCAAGGCTAAATTGGTTCTTAGAAAGTAATAACATATTAACAACAGCACAAACAGGATTCAGACAATACTTATCTACTACAGAAAATACAAGTCAACTATCCCAAGATGTCAAAGAATCTTTCAACAAAAATCAAGATATGCTATCAGTTTTCATTGATTTTCAAAAAGCATACGATTCAGTATGGAAGTATAAACTTTTTGATAAACTTACAAAACTAGGCATTCAAGATAACATGTTAAATTGGATCACTAAATTTCTTTCTCGACGTTTCTGTGCTAGAAAATACAATGACAGTACATGCAAATTCCAACAATTAAAAATGGGCCTCCCCAAAGGTGCAGTACTGAGTACAACCTTGTTCAACATCTACATCCATGATCTTCCCTCGGTTATATCAAACACAGAAATAAAGACAGCTCTTTTTGCAGATGACATGATCATGTGGACATCTTCCCCACAAATAGAGATATCCAAAGCTTCAATGGAAAAGGCTCTGATACTATTGGAAAAGTGGACTGACAACAATTTGATAAAAATAAATACTGATAAACATTTCAAACATTTAGCTTAAAAAAGAAAATCCTTAAACTAAATCTGCAGTTCAAGAAAACAATCTTGAGATACATATATGAAACACAATATTTAGGAAAAATTATTGATTCAAAATTATCTTGGAGACATATTGAACAACAAAAATTTCAATTTCAAAAAGATTTGCAGGAGTCAAGTGTTACACTCATCAGGAGACACTGAACACCACATACAAAACATTCATCAAGCCAATACTTCTTTACAATGCAGAGGTAATAATTACAGCAAACAGTTCTAACATAAATCACCTAGAGGTATGCCAAAATCAGGCCCTGCAACTAATAACTGGTGCAGCAAAATCAACTCCAATCACAGCTATGCAAGCCTTAACTCAGAACTCTGCAATACGTCTAACTTTAGAAGAGCAGGCACTAATACAACATGAAAAAATGTTGCGGTTAAAAACAACAAAATTGGAAAAAGATTACTACAATCAATCAAGATGAAAACACAAACAAGTTGCCTACACAAAGTTACGGAATTAAAAACAGCTCTGAATCTTCCTAATTCTAAAGAAAACATTTTAATCAAAGAAAACCCACTGACTTTTGAATCAGTTAATATTAAATTAGATTTAGAAGAAATAGTTACAAAATCTGAAACTTCCAAAACTGTACTAAAAGCCCTAACATTAGAAACTGTGAACAATAGATAAACCTGAAGAATGGTTACATATCCACACAGATGGACTAACTTGGACAACTCAGGAGCAGGAATTATGTGTGCACTGTTCTCATTCTATCAACCAGCATAATGCCACACAACAAATTTTGATGCAGAAGTAACGGCTATTCATATTTCACTCCAGCACCTTCTATAAACAATAGATAAATTTAAAAATGCTGTCATACTTTCTGATTCTAAGGCAGCATTATATGCAATAAGTTCATATAAAATGAGGTCAATCAAATTAAAGAATGTCACAAAATGATCCAACAACTTCAAAAACTACAGAAAAGAATTAAATTACAGTGGATACCTGCACATTGTGGAATTGCTGGAAATGAATCAGCTGATTTTCTTGCCAAAAAGGTTGCAAATTTAATTCAGAACAAAAATAAAAGCTTATCCTTTACATCCATAAAAAGATTAACTAAAGACAAATATAAAAACAAACAAAACCAATCAATGTCTAACAAAGCCAAAGATAAAAATCTAGAAATTATTCCAGAAATCCCACATAAAGCTGCAGTAGCAAAATTTAAATTACTTACGGAACATGATTGTTTAATAATAATAATAATAATAATAATAATAATAATAATAATAATAATAATAATAATAATAATAATAATAATAATAATAATAATAATAATAATAATTGAGGTACTAAGCTTTTACAATTTTTTGGACTGCCCTCTGTTTTGGCCCAGGCCACTGCTACACAGGACAGTCCATTAAGTATATTTACAGACGTGTTACAATATGTGTTATTACAGAATAGTCACTTATTATTCCTTCTCTCTTTTTACAGTCCATACCCACTTGTTTTTTACCTTACTTAAAAACTGACCTATGTTTTTATAATTTTTACTTAAAACCTTGACTAAGCTGATTCTCCTATTCATTTTTGATATTTGACATTCTTTCCTCCACATCTCTGTTTCCTTACAATCAAACAGTATATGTTCTATATCCTCTTTGTCCCCACACAATGGGCACTCATCTTGCTGGTATCCATTTCTTTGACCTCTTAAATTCCATATCCCTGCTCTTAACCATGCTAACAACTTTCTCTCTTCACTGTTAGTGCTATCTATATACCTCTCCCTCCTCCAGCTATTTTTCAATGGAATATAGAAAACAAGTGATCTCTTCTCTGCTATTTGACTAAACAGTTTCTGAATCTCCATGTCTTCAAATCTTATTCTAGCCCCTTTCCAAAAACCTTTATAATTAGTTTCTCCCTTTCTCCAAATATCACCCATACCATTATCTTCCAAATTATTTCGTAAATTACTTACCCATCCTTTATTTGGTAAAGTTAGTTCTTCATACTTCAAGCATTGTTTCAGTATATTTCCCTCCTCTAGATTCAATACCCTATACCAAACATGATTATTTGGCTCAACACTTAAACAGAATAGAAATTTATACAAGTCCAAATTGTCCTCTGTGCAACAAAGAAGAAAAAATTACTGAAGAACATCTTCTAACCTGTGAAGTCCTGCCTGCCAGATCCACTACACAGAAATATTGGAGAACAAGAGAGCTAATGACTTCACTGCCAAAGCCTAGCATTTGAAAACAACAACAATCGTCTTTTCACCTGGCTTGTTGCCCAAGAAGAAAGTGAACAACATTATAAATCAGGTTCGAATTATTCAATTTTATTATTCTTTCAGCTGTTCAGGTTTGCTGTTTGCAGTGGCTGAGATAGAACTGAGCAGCTGAACTGCTTCCAGATCTCTCTCAGCCAACAACATAAATGGAATAAAGCAATCAGCATTGAATCCCATTTTCTAGAGATCTAAGTATACACACATAAATACGATAAACAACAACCAAAGCACTAATAACTAACTCAAACTACTGGTTTCAAATGAAGATGCCAGATGATGCATTCAGCAAAACACTGGGATCTATGAACCTGACTGACCATGGCCCTAAAATGCCTATAACTTACCTAATTTGCTAATGCTAGTTGTGAAAGTCTGATCAGCTGTCAAGTTGAAACTGGCATGCATAAATGAATAATTACTAGATGATCAAAAAAATTAACTACATGCAAACATTTCTCACCTGATGCAGAACTATATATGATGCACAGATTGCTCGAAAGAAACAGTAAGAACACTGATAAAGACAGTTTCCATGTTCTTGCACAATATGTTCCACCAATTTTTCAGCAAATGCAAACATTGCACAGCAATAGACACATTGCTGCCAGTCATATTTACAGCCTGGAACTCTGTTCCGCTTGACTGATGAGCCTTTATTGCTTTTGGAGTGCTCCGTAAAATGTTCCTTAAAGAGTTTCTCATTGTCTGTTGTATATGAACACTGTTTGGCCATACATTTAAACAAATGGCGAAGTTTAGTATGAGTTAACATTTCTTGATAATAAAGGGGCACCTTTGAAGCTTTTGCATAAGAAGGTGCCACTGCAGATTTATGGGCAGTTTTGGTCTTTGCAATTCTTGAAGAACTATCTAATAAAGATGAAGACTCTGGCACGGATGAGTCTGCTGTCGTCTTACTCTGCAATGATGGCTGCAGAACTGATGAGCCTGACAATGTTGAAGTTTGCAATGATGGTTCCAGTACAGGTGAGTCTGGCAACGTGGTACTTTGTAAAGAAGGTTCCAGCATTGATGTCTTTCCCAATGGTGTATTTGACAACGGTTCAAGAACTGTTGTGGTTACCAATGACAATGGCAACGATGGTTCCATCAATGAAGTGTTAAAACTTGATGATGCAGGTACTGACATCTTTGTAGGTGCCAAGTAAGTCATAGAATTTGGCAAAATTGCTTTCTTTCCATCAGCAATTTTTACCCTAACAAGAGGAGGTGCCGCAGTGTTTAACCTTTTACTTTTTAGTAGTGATCTTGCCATTTGTATTTCAGAAGCCTGTGTAACTCTTGTTAAACTGAGCACAGAACGGGGGAAACTACTTGAAACAGGTCCACTCGCTGAAAATTCTTTGGGTGTTATATTAGCCAATTTAACTGGAGACAATTTATTCACTTTAATAGACGATACTTTTGACACTGTAGGAAGTACTGTAATTGTGGAAGTTGGCAAGGAAGCTTCTGGCATCATACACATCTGATAACTTGAGGTGCATTTTAATACTTTAGCTTTTGTTGGGGAGACAAGCCCTTTGTTGGAAACAGAAGCTGTTCTGATTGGAGATATCCCAGGATTAGGAGAAGTCACATCTGGTGGAGTTCTACTCATGTCCATTTCAACTGAATCAGATCTTTCTGGTGTACTTGATTCATCATCTCCTGTATTAAACATATCAACCTGCAAAATAATATATAATATATATATAAAAACAGGCATTGATCTATAAGCTTTGTTTTTACACCAACTGTTATTAGGGAGGCTATTTTCTATACATTAAATATATAAATAAATTTAATAATTAATTCCTTAATAACACAGAAAAATGTGACATTACCTCAGTGCTAACCCTGAAACCCAGCCAAAATAAGAAGTATGAAAATGTTTAGCCTATGCCTCAATGGCATAATACTGCCATAGATTGTAAAGGCATTTTTACTTCTTGCAATGTCTCCTATTTAAAATTTAAAGGTTCCATACCTTAAAGCCTTTTGAACCTACATACACTCATTTAAACATGCAACTAATAGTGATAATCCCACTAACCGTACAACTTTATTGAACACTTACATCTCCACTTCCTATAGCATCTGGATTCAAGCTAATTACGTTTGCAATTTTGATGGACAGCTCTCCACCTTCAGTTTGATCAGTTCCTTCTTCGGTAGAGACCATACTGCTGTTTTCTGACCCTGAAAAATGAAGTTTTACATTATTAAAATCTTCTTTCTTTTAACATTTTTTTCCATCTATAGTTTAATTTGTAAAAGATTATTAAAACAGCTTGAAACTGTAAAAAGAACACAACATAAAAGGAACTTTTCAAAACAATTTCAGCAACCTAAATTGCAAAATACTCCTTCCTCTTCCTAATACTGGTAGCTAAAGAATTTTTCATATTTGAGTTTGATTTATGAGTCACTATGATTACACTCAAACTTCACTTACTTGTTGTGTAATTGAAACGTTTTCAAGATCATTCAATCTCATCCTCAGCTTTTTGGTGACTAAATGAACATCCCTGTTCTTCCACTACTACGGAGCTCCGATCACTCTGCCATCTGGTGTTTGGGGCACTAAGTTTTAATACTTCATTTAATGTCAGGATTTCAAAATTTATAACTTTATCACGGTTTTTGTTTATGAATATTTTTTCCCAAATATCCAATTCTATGGGTGTACTTAAAGATTTTAACAGTTTAATGTTGTGGCCAATGTTGTGGTTTTCTTAATACTAATTACTTAAAATTGCAATCGAACAGAAGATATGCAACGGCGGACATTAAATTCCTAAAACTTTACCTCAGACACAATATCATGCTAACTTTTGTAAAACAAACGGTCAAACACAATAGTAATCACAGAAAACAAAAACTGGTGAAAAAATACGTGATAAAACTGGAAATTTCGAAACATTACAGCTACATAAATAAAATAGACCTGGAATTATACAACCTACATCTAAAACTAACCAAACAATTAGGAATACACATCTGGCAAAATTTCGAAATGCAGGTTCACGAAAAATTAAATATATTGATGATTAAGAAAAACGAAAGACTTAAGCAGAAATTCAAACTGTTAAAAGAATGGCAACTGGAACACCCTCATCAACCAAAACACCGGGATTTTAAAGAACAAGTTAACATAATAAACCTATTGCAACAAAAGTTTACATCCGAAGAAATTAGATTACTCCAGAAAGGTTTCAATACGTGTGTTAACGTCTCAAATAATAAAGACGATTTTATCGCCGACATAGAAATAGCCACACATAACCTAAAAAATGAAAACTTAACCAAAGCCAAACTGGAATGTCTGGATATAATAAAGCAGTAATCCCCAATATACAATAAAACGTACAAAACAATAAGAAATTTAAATAGGAAGCCAGTGGTATACCTAAAAGCCGACAAAGGTAATTCTCTAGTAATTGTGGAGACAGAAGACTATATTCAGAGAGTAAACCTTATGTTAAACAGTCCAGAATATGAAATAATTCCAAAAAAATCCATTAACCCCAAGTATCACTTTTGTCAATAAAGCTTTATCAATTACAAAAACATTAAGTACATCTGAAAAATACAACTTAAAATCTTCCAACCCCACACTACCAAGGTTGTACTGTCTGCCAAAAATCCACAAACAAGACAATAGCATGAGACCCATCATCGATGGCATCAATTCACCTACGTACCACATTGCAAAGTGGTTAGTAAAAAAATTAAAATCATATGACAAATTTCAAAGTTTTGGAATAAAGAACTCCTTAGAATTGATAAATCACCTACAGAAGTACAGCATCCCGCATAATCACATACTAGTTTCTTTTGACGTTAAAGCACTTTTTACAAGCATTCCAGTAGAAAAAATACCTACACTCCTCAAAAAATGGCTAACCCAGACTACAACGGACCCCACAGAAATAGATGACATTATCAGTCTTTCAGATTGATGCATAAGGAATAATTACTTCATGTTTAACCAAAAATTCTACAGACAATCAAAAGGATTAGCTATGAAGAGCCCACTTTCACCTATTTTAGCAGACCTATACATGGGCTATTTTGAAACACACACAGTAGCCTTCCCACACACAGATTTATAAATTTTGGCAGAGATATGTTGATGATGTTTTTGCTATCATTCGGAAAAGTTTAAGAGAAGATTCTCTAAAATTACTAAACCTGCAAGATAATCACATCCAGTTTACAATGGAAGTAGAAAGAGACAACACCCTACCCTCTTTGGACCTCAAGATAACTAGAAATCGGCATGGTGTAGATTTTGAAATATACAGGAAGCCCACACACATAGATAATTACATAAAGAAAAATGAATACAACCCAGTTTCACATCAACTAGCTGCCTTTAGAAGTCTAATTCACCGACTATACAACATCCCACTGAGTAAGGAGGAATTTTTGAAAGAACAACAACACATAAAAGACATAGCGGTATTAAATGGATTCAACCCAGCCATCATAAGAAACATGATGAAGAGAAAGGAAAAACTGAAGATAATATCAAAAAATACCACTCTCAGACCACTTAAAAACACAAATTGGAAATATAAAAACTCACCTACCATCCATGGGCTTTTAGAAACTTTGAACGAACCTTCAAAAGACTAAACTTAAAACTAGCACCCCAAAACAAATTCAGTCTGAGGAACCTGCTAAATAAACCACTAAAAAATTCAATCCCCAACAATTTGAAATCAGGAATTTATCAGATTAATTGTGAAACCTGTGAAAAAAGCCACATAGGAAAAACTAAGAGAAACTTGTTAACCAGGCAAAAAGAACACCAGAGGAACATTAAGTTGAAACAAACAGAAAAATCTGCATTTTCACACCATTTTTGGACAGAAAACTACAACACAGGCCACAACATTAAACTGTTAAAATCTTTAAGTACACCCATAGAATTGGATATTTGGGAAAAAATATTCATACACAAAAACTGTGATAAAGTTATAAATTTTCAAATCCCGGCATTAAATAAGGTATTAAAACTTAGTGCCCCAAACACCAGATGGCAGAGTGATCGGAGCTCCATAGTAGTGGAAGAACAGGGATGTTCATTTAGTCACCAAACAGCTGAGGATGAGATTGAATGATCTTGAAAACGTTTCAATTATACAACAAGTAAGTGAAGTTTGAGTGTAAACATAGTGACTCATAAATCAAACTCAAATATGAAGAATACTTCACTGTTAATAATGCTTCTGCTTTTAATATTTATTAAAGCTAAAGAATTGCTTACTCTATTCCAAGCAAGACAAATATGTAACATCTTTTAAAAATCAAGATTAAAGTAAGATTTAACATGTAATGTTTTCTTACTGTATACAAATACCATGGGATAATAGTATTAGGTTTGTATTTGTAGTATCACCATAACATTTAAGAGCTACATAAATATTTCTACTGTTATAAATTTTTGCTACTTTACAAATTAGTCAAAAAAGTTTCTCTCTGGTTATTTCCCTTTAATTGTAATGATAATGTGCTTAAGTGTTTAATGCCCCTTTAATCACTCATATCTGCAAGGATGGAGAAAGAAATATAGTAAGTGAAGTGTTTCAAAGAGCTCAGGTCCAAAGAAATGAACCTTTGCCAGGCACTTGTCTTCACTTATACAACCAATCTGTCCCAAGAAAGTTACAATCTATTCATATCGTAGGCTTTGTGGGCCGGTGTCCATAGTAATAAAGTCTTCAGGAGAAGGCAGCCTCCTGGTTGTTTGCCGATGCCGTTTCGCCCTACTATGTAGGACTTCTTCAGGGCTCCTCCTCTTCTTGATAGCACCACAGGAACTACATAGTAGGGCAAAACGTTGCATTGGCAAACAATCAAGACGCTGCCTTTACCGGAAGACTTTATTACTAAGTTACAATCTAAATCTTTCAGGATGGGACATGCTAAACTCACATGAACACTAAAGTTGAGGCAGTGATTGTTACTTATCTATAATAAGCAGGGAATCAAGTATTCCATTCCACCCAAAAATTTAATACAAAGTTTTAACAAGAAATATATTTTTTTAGGCTCCCTGGAGCCAAATATAGCCTTTTTAGAGAACTGTGTGCATATATGTATTTACACATATTTTTCCATATGTACGTTGTATAAGACAAATCTCCCAAACTAACAACAGCATGTAAATTAGTTTAGAGCAGTGATCATATGGATAATAGTATGGCAGTGAATCAAGCAAATAACCTTGAATATTTATGAAAACATCATGTTGACTATTCAATTTTGCAGATGTACTCACTCTAATATTAAACAATTGGTACAGTTGCACACATAAATAAAAGCGTCCTTCAGCATTGTTAAGTTTTGCCTGTTTAAGGAGATGCCAAATGAACTTATATGTACAGCTTACTAAGTATCATATGAGGTTGTGTCATATGCTCAAACAATTTATATTATAAGTGTAATCAGCGTTAAATTTGTAAAGTGTATCCTAATGATGAAACCAATGAAAAAAGGAAATACAAAACAAGATTCAAATTAAAAGTCATAAAACAAGTTAAAGAATCAAACAATTGTGCTCCAGCAAAGGATTTTGATATAACAGAGAAAATGGTAAAAGATTGGTGAAAGAATAAAGATGATCTTAAAAAGTGCCAATAAAGCTCTATGAGGTGAGACTTCCTTGCCAGGTTTAGAAAACAATATTTAGAATGGGTACAAGAACAGAGGGAAAACTATTATGTTACAAGAAATATGTTTAGGGCTTATTCACTGAAGTGGGCACAAATCAATCCAGAACATGCCAAAGAATTTAACGCGAGAGTAGGTTGGTACAATTGTTTCATGAGCAGAAAAAAAACTCATAATACAAAAGAAATCAAAAAATTTGCAAAAATACACCAAAAAATGACTAAAATTACTAGTTTTCACAAGTTTGTTATTCGTAAGAGGCAAATAAACAACTTTCAACTACCTTATATGAGACATGTGGATCAAACACCAATGAACACGATATGATAAGTAGAACTGTGGAATCAAAAGAAGTAAAAGCTGTTCACATCAGAAGTGCAGGCCATAAAAAGACCAGGTTTACAATAGAATGAGACGGAACAAAGTTAAAACCTATGGTAATTTTCAAGTTGAAAGTCATTCCTAATATAAAATTTTCAAGACTCGACTCTAACTGTGCTTCCTGCTGATAAAGGCAATGCCACTGTCATCATGGAATCCACAGATTATGAACAGAAAATCAGTAAAGTACTCACAGATCCCTCATTCAAGAAACTGGATAAGGACCCGACGGCCAAGGTCACCACAACAACTGCTAGCCTCATAAAAAGCTCCAGCCTTACTGCCGAAGTACAGAAAATCGCCATTCCACACGTGCCTGCTCCACCAAGACTCTATGGACTGCCGAAGATACACAAACCTTAAGTACCCCTCCGGCCCATTGTAAGTGCCATAGACTCGCCTACATACTTGCTTGATATTTATCTTACCACTCTGCTGAATCCGCTGATGGGCTCCTCTCCACACCACATCAAAAATTCCGGCTACTTCATCCAAAGAATTTCAATGCTGAGATTGGACCCCAAGGACATCCTGGTGAGCTTCGATGTGGAATCTCTGTTCACCAGGGTGCGCCTGAGGACTCGCTGAAGCTCATAGCTGAACATTTTCTAGAAGACATCAGCACAGCTGTTTAGGCACACACTCACTTCAACCTACTTCAGCTACAAAGGACAGTTCTTTGAACAGGTGGATGTGTAGCCATGTAGTCACCGCTCTGGCCTGCCATTGCGAACTTCTTCATGCAGTTTCAAACACACTGCCCTGGATACCGTAACATACCAACTGAAAGCTTTCTTCAGATATGTTGATGATACCTTTGTCATCTGGCCTCATGGAGAACACAAACTCTCCGACTTTCTGGACCATCTAAGCCACCTGCATTGTAACATCAGATTCACCATGAAAGTTGAGAAAGACAACTCCCTTCCCTTCTTGGATGTACTTGTCAACAAGAAGGCAGACGAGAGCTTAGGACACACTGTATATAGGAAGCCCACGCACACACACCGCTATCTGGACACCCCTAGCCACCACCATCCCACTCAAAAGACGACGGTCATCTCCATGTTATTCCACCGGGCTTTTGAAATTGCAGATGAGGACCATGCCGAACAGGAACTGCAATACCTTCAAGATACCTTACTTCAGAATGGATACAGCAACCACGACATAAACAAGACACGCAGGAAGGTAGAGCACAATAGGAGGAACCCCCCATGCCCCGCTCAGAAGATGGATAATGGGTTAAACACAGCCTACATACATTTCTACGGCTCGGTTTCTAACAAGATCTCTCGCATCTTTGCCAGATACAACATCAGGACCTTCTTCAAGACCCCTAAGATGCTCCAACAATATTTAAGACAGATAAAAGACCCTCTCCATCCAAGGTCCTGGGAGTGTATAAGATTCCCTGCGAGTGCCATAAGGTGTATGTAGGCCAAACAGGATGCACAATAGAAGAAATATGCAAGGAATACAGACGCAATATTTGCTTGCTACAACCGGAAATCAGCAGTGGCCAAGCATTGCATAGAGGACGTATATAAAATTAACTTTGAAGACACCAAAGTATTAGAACATACTGGCAGATATTGGGACAGAATCATCAAGGAAGCCATCCAAATCAAATTACATCCACAGAATTACAATAGAGACTGTGGGCTCCAGCTAAGCCATGCATTGGCAACAGCCATTAGGAACACCTACAATTACAGCAACCCCAGTCACCCCAGACAAAGAACGGATCTCCAGGAAAACACCTTGGTGAATATTGAACACAGCAACTCTAGTCATACCAGACAAAAGACTAACCTCCGAGAAAACACAATAGCAGACTGAAAACATAGCTCAAACCAACTGACACATCCCGAAAACAAATTACATAGATTTGTACATCTACGCAGATGACACAGCAATTGTGACTCTATCAGCCAAACTGGATTACATCCACCGGAGACTACAAAATGTCCTGAATAATCTAGAAGAATGGTTCACAAAATGGCGTATTAAAGTAAACCCAAGGAAAACACAAGCCATAATATTCACCAAAAAACTTAAACACAGACTCAGAAAACACCAGCTCCCCCCACTCTCTATATTAGGAGAAAATATTGAGTGGACGGACACAGTCACCTGGCTAGGACTTAAAATTGACCAAGGGCTGACGTGGAAAAAGCACGTCCACCAAATCAGGGGTAAAGCCAACGCCCCATTAGGCAAGCTATACCCCCTCATAAATATGAACTCGCAAATAAACATGAACTTAGGACTCACCCTATACAAAACAACTTATAAGGCCCATATTCAAATATGCAACTCCGGTCTGGGGGTATGCTGCCAAAACATATATACTAAGATTACAAACATTCCAAAACAAAATATTACGAATGATACCTAGCGAAAGTACCTCACACAGCACCAGCTGACCTACTACATAGCGAGCTAAAGATGCACACAGTAGAAGAATTCATTAAGAAGTTAGCCTATGACACCTATAAAAACCTAGAGATACACCATAACCCTCTAATATCACGTCTTGGAAACTACACAACAGAAATAAACATACATGCACGACCATTATCTCTTTTCGAAAGAAGACTCATACATGATGGCGATGACAACATACAGAACTTCCTAATCTCTGTTTCATATAACCTTGCCCTGCTGAAATGTATCACTCCGCGTTCAACAACCCTCCCCCTCGCCCTAATTGGCTAATGTTTTCGCATCATAGGCCATAGGCGGTGCCTTCCCCTCACATTTAAACCTGCAGTAAATGTAATAATTGCCGGGAAGATAAATAAAATCAACAAAAATCATACAAATAAGGATATGAAGGCATGCAAAAATACAAGTTTATAATGAACTGAGCAAATTGAAACAGAATGACTGAGCAATGAAACTGAAAGAGTTTATAGTGAAAGGCCTTTGGCCTTTTCCACTGGGATTTTTTAAACCAGCACACATACCTTTCAAAAATGTTTGTCTTTCAGTCTTAAAAATCGTGTCACACCATACTTTACTTTTCGTGTGTTCTTCATGTATATTTAGTGATTTGTATCTCGGTGCAGTGCGGTTGTTCTTAAATAGCGTCTTTGCCACACAGCAATATCGCCTCTGTCTTTTAGCACATTTTTCTTGCCTCTTTTTTCATTCACAAATCCCAGCTGTATAAGCAATCTGCTGAAATTTGGTAAATCTGCATCCTCATTTACAGCAGACGAAATGTTACTTATGTTAGGGAGTTCGTTTCTAAAGAAAAACTACACACATGACGACGCACAACACTTTTCACGTATTTTCTCCTAGCACGCACTTTTGTTTATTCCTGCTTTTGCCTGGAGTGGTAAGTTTTCCTGTTTCCTCAATTTCATGTCGCGATGTTCCTACGGATCTAACACTCACACCTGTAACTTCAGAGCACAGCTGTTCGACTTCTCTCACTGACAAAGACGGATTCTTCTCTGTGAGTGCATTAAACACACGCAACACAATTCTTTTTTCGCCTGTTTGTAAATAATTATCCTTGCGATACTTCAGCGAAAAACTGGCGGTAGACTCTGCCATTATACATATAATAAGTACATGCGCAATAAACGATCAATAAAATAAATTAGCTCCCGCACTCTCGAATGGCGATGCATGACTAATCCAGTTCAAACAAGGTCAGTGATAAAAGTCATATAAACAAATGTCACCAGTACCGCTAAATCACGTGCTATCGTGCCATGTGCTTGAGAGCAAAGGAACCTCCTCTTTACTTTGTTTAAGAATTAACATGCATTTCAGATAAATCAACTCTGTTGCATAATATATTTAATTAAAACTGTTACGAAAATATAAATTTGACAATTCTCTTCCAACATATAATGATATATCACCATGTTAAATAACGAACTAATTTTTACCGCACGGCAGTCATTACCACAACAGCAACCAATGAGAGGTGATTAGGTCACGTGACCGTTAAGAGATACTGGGCAAGCTTACGTGAAACAAGGTATAGACAACCTAATTAGGGACGACTGACACAGACAGTTAGGCTGTTACTCCTATTATCAATTCACTAATCTTTCTCTTATACTGACTCTTTTCAGAATGCTGCCCACACAAAGCCCTTGACAACAGTTAAGGCGGTTCGGGAGTTAGAGGGCCTCCCACCAGTGTCCTACAGGCGCAGAGACAGCGGGCGACTGCAGATGGAGTAGGACACACCGATGACGCAGCGCAAGGACTAAGGCAGTGACAAACGGCCATGCCGGAACAAAGGACAACCGAAAACATTGTTTGAATAGCATGCTACGTACCAAAAACTGACAAGCCTAGGAAACTGGGACCATAAGTAGCATAAATAATAACCATAACACTTCTAATCCCTGACTAACAGGTCACCAAGGCTTGAGTTTTAGTATCACAATACTGATAGGCTTAAGCAGCACTTATAAATAATATATAAGTTACAGGAATAATTAACTATACCCGTAACACTGACTAACAGGTCTACCCGGCCTGAGCAACAGATATACAATCTAACTTACGCATGATTATCACTTGGTAGTGCCCAGGTTTCATGCTCACCACCAAGAAGCAATGTTGACGTACTGAGCAGATACCACATACCAACCGGGGTGCTATGCGGGACCCGACTAAGAAGCATGTTAATAAATGCACGTAAAATAATCTAAGATACTAACAAGTGGAGGGGTTTTTTAGTGAGTATGCCTGGCCGCCTCAGGGCACAGGGACCCTCACACTGTCGGCCATCATACGTGGGCCTTGCCTGTAACTGGGTTTTTCCCCCTCCACTGTAAAAAAAAAAAAATCAAACCGACTAGCCCAATCACATATCACCTGCTCATTGGCCAGGGTAGCACAAGCCCCACCCATCATTTGATTGCATATAGTGAGAAGAATTCAGTCATTTCATCAAATCCAGAAGAAGGCCATGGAATCTGCAATGGCCGAAAGCTCGACCTTTATAAACTTGACACGACTGATCACCCGCATAGCCTTGATTACTAAGATTACTGTTTTACTAGTGGTTGATAGAGAACCCAGAACTCAACAAACCATATTCTCCATCAAAGCAGAATTAAACTACAATTAATTTCATTACAATTTTTAGAAGTCATAAAATACAGAGAGCAGGAACAACTTCAATGCAGTAGTATTTTATGTTTCTACCAACATTCAAGGTTGATTTTATTTATAGAATTGTCTCAAAATAATCACTGCAGGAACACAAAGTGTTATTAAAACTGGCCAATGCTCTATTCATTGAATCAAACCAATTTGGGGAAACAGCAACATCAGTTTGTAATACCACTGTGATTGAAAACAATAAAAAGATTGCGACAGTACGATATTTAGGATAACAGAAGTAGCTGAATGAAGCTGAATGATTTTACATTTGATTTATCAGAAGAAACATTTGTTTCATTTTATTTATAGTTATTTTCTTCAAAAACCAATTTTATTTATATTTATTCTCTTCAAAAACCAATCCCCAAAAATCTTACTCAGGCTTATTTATGATTTAATTTCTAATCTTGAGGCACACTAAATTTTTTTTTTTTTTTTTTTTTTTTCAGTTAAGTTCTACTTTCTAACTGAATTTATGTGGAATAATTCAGATTTTAATGTCTTATTGTAATACACAGAATCTGAAAGGCAGAATCACAACAGAAAACTTCAATGGCATAGCCAGGATTTGAACTAATAATCTTCTCACCTTTCAGAGTCTGCCTCTATAGT
Source organism: Mantis religiosa (assembly GCA_030765055.1). Taxonomy (NCBI): domain Eukaryota; kingdom Metazoa; phylum Arthropoda; class Insecta; order Mantodea; family Mantidae; genus Mantis; species Mantis religiosa. The sequence continues at coordinate 50,701,802 of CM060951.1, read as the reverse complement.
TGGTTAGATCAATCAATATTGTTTTATCAATTGATCAGTACAATTATCCTCGATTGCCCTTATAAATCAAATATACAGAACGCTTTTAGCTTACTGAACTTCATTTAGTTAACAGAACAGGTACATTTGTACCCATTTTCATTTTTAAGTTCTACGCTAAAAATTAATGAAAGTGCTGTGTTTATGAGCTTACCTATTTCTGATGATGGCAATTCCTGATTCCCAACACTATTCTTGTTTGTAGCAGAAAGAATATCTCCACTTAATCTTCTAATTCGAATTAGTTGTCTAGGGGGTTCTGCAGCTGCAATATTTCTTGCTTCCTCCTCAGCAGCTGGCAGGGTTGATTCTGCAGGCTTATTATTGGTAAATGCTGACTGCTGCTCTTTGTCTGAAGCTGTTGGCAATGCTGTATTATTGCTTGCTGTTGTTGCCAGATGTTCTTCAGCTGAAATTGCTTTGCATTTATTTGCGAGATCAGGAACATGATGTTCAATAACATGCTGGAGTGCTTCCAGAAGCTTTATTTTATGATAATGTTTAGAAAATCCAGCATCTAAGCAGCCTTTGCACTTACCATCCCACCTAACATTCTTATGAATGGTATCAAGATGATTAGCAAATTTTGCCTGTTTTGTTGTAGCGAATACACATCCACGAAGGCAACACGAATACAGAATATTACCCTCAATGTATCTTACTATAATTGGACCCATGCGAATAAAAGCAGTAGATGATTCAACTTTATCAATAGTGCCTCTTCTTGCCATGATCTCCTTTGCCTCTATAGCAATTAAAGGTAGTGCCTTAGGCATAACATTGAAATTTGGCTTTATACTGTAATCTGCTGTTTCCATAGCAGTGTCCTGTTTATCTTCCTGATTTTTCTCTTTGGGTTCTGCTTCTTGTTCTGGACTTAACACAGATATAAGATTTTCTATTATCTCAACCATTCTGTGTAAAGGATCTGCAGTATTCAAAATAGTTTTAGCCTCATCAAGCAAGTCACTCTCCTTCTCCATCTGTGGGTCTATACATTCATTATAGCTTGAGTCATCCTCATTTTCTGACCCTTCAATTCCATCTGAAAAAATTTCACTACTCTCCCCATCAGCTTTGCTATAAACACTAATGATTTTAGGTGTTTTCGTATCAGCAGAGTCAACTTTATTTTCCATATCTCTTGTGAGAATTCGCTGTAGAATGTTGCTATTATTTTCTTGATTAGCATTTGTTTCATTTGTATCACTCAGGTTCACAATGTCAGCTTCTTCATCTTCAAGAGGAAGACTAGGATTTTCTTCAGTTCTTTTAGAAAGAGCACACAGATTCAACTCCGATTCTTTTGATTTTGTCTCAGTCCCTTTATCTGGCACTGAGCTGGGTGATGTTCCTAGTTCTTTATTCAATAAATTTGAATCAGTAGGTATTTCTGGTTCCATATCTTTTAACAAAGTTTCCACAGCTTGTACAACTTCAGTTTCTGATTTAGGAGATTCCTTTTCTTCCTCAATTGTTGGCTCTTTCAAGTTGTTTTCTTGTTCTAACATTGAAGCAGCTTCATTTTCAGATATTAAACTATCCAGCAGACGTTGTAACACATCACATCCAGAAGGAAAAGAGGAAGGTTTACCATTCAGATTATCTGAAATCCTTTTCATCTGATCAAATTTTCCATCATCATCATTTTCTACATCATCAGGATAAACAAATATTTTCTCATCTACCTCATTGGGTTTTTCATGTGTAACAGGTATTGTTTCTGATGTAGATGTGCAATGTTTATCAGTCACTTCTGCTTTAATCTTAGAATTAGTTGACATATTTTGACCAATCAAATCTGCGCTTTCTTCTATATTTATGCCATCATTTGAGGGGGTCTTACTTTCTGTGTGATTTGAACAATTTTCAGGTCCTATGTTACTTTCTGTGCAGTTTTTGCTAGAACATTCATTTTCATGAGATTTTATTCCCACACATATTAAATCACTTTCAACTGCTTTGTCACCAATGGTTGTTTTATCTTCTCCTTGTGATAATTCCTTCAATTCTGCAACATCATCTGCTATTGCTGATTCATTTACAATGCTTCCTTCCATTTTTTCTGAATGATATGCACCCAAATTATTTGAATCAAAAATAGTAGCTTTAGAATTATCCTCTTCAACAATTAATTCTCTATCTGATGAATTAATTACAGAATTGCTTTGAACATCTTTTGCCAATTCTTGTTTAGGTTCAACTGCAGTATGAGCACTTTCATTAGAGCCTTTTGTTCTTTCCAAAGCATCTTTGACCTTAGACATATTAATACATATAATTTCAGCTTTTTCAGCATCCTTGTTATGCCTTAAATCAATATGTTTCTCTAAATTTGACCTCAAAAGTTGCACAAAGTTACACGAGCTACACAAATATCCTAAAATGTACTTTGAATCCATTGATGGGCCCTCAGCCAGAATTTCTGTACTTACACTTTCAATTCCCTTATACTCAGGATGCTGGCTATAAAAGTGTGATTTCACACGCATTCGTGTAGTTGCTTTGAAATCACACTTTCCACACTTAAAACGATATTCTCCTGTATGAGAGGTAAGATGATCATAAAAGTTAACGGCAAAAGAACAAATTTGATTACATATTCTACAGCAAAATACTCTTTGATTTTTCTTTGTTCTTCTTTTAATTTTAATTTTCGATACCTCCTGCTCAACTTCTTTATAGTCATTTTCCTTAGAATCAGCTATTGCTATCTCTGCTTCCAGCTCAGGAAGTCTAGATATGAGAACTTCAGAGTCAGCATGTGCAGTTTTATAATGAAACACTATGTGTCTGCATTTTATTGGGCAGAGTTTACATGGATACTTCATACTACCATCAAATGCATACCCTTTATTTGTATAATTAACATCTGTAGCAATTTCGTTTACATTTGAGCTGATTAATTCATTATTTTGGTTCTCACTATCACAAATTTGTATTTCTGTATCCTCTTCTGAATTGTTCATTTTAATATTTGTTTCTTTGGGAACAGAACCATTTATAGTACCATTTGCCTCATTTTCAAGCTTGACATTTTGCTTATCTAACTCCTTCTTTGCGCTATTTTCGGTCTCAAATTTTACTTCTGAATCATTCACGGTCATCTTTTTTCCACTCCCAGTATATTTATTTTCATCAAATTTAGACCTCGTACCACTCTTCTTTTTTGAATGATTTATAATTCCTAATTGCCATTTTGCTTTCTTTTTCTTTGTTTTCTTTTGCATGCTTGTCTTTCTAATAAGATTAAGCGTAATTCGAGTTGTTTTAACATCTGCCTCATCCTGAAGTTCTACATTTTCAGTCTTAACATTTGAAATTTTATCCATCCCAGAATATGCGGTCTCTTCTGTAACTTCATCTGGTTCATTTGCTTGTTTGAGTATTCCATCACTAGGAATATTGGTTTTACTAGCTTCTGGTTTTATAGATTCAAGGGAAGCTGATTCTTGTAGAGCTGATTCCACACGTACACTTTGGGCTCGTAAGGTTAATCTCTCAACAACATCACTTATTTTCTTTCCCAGAAAATAGCTTCGTTTTCTTTTGCCTTTTTTCCTGTATAAGAAGTCTGTTCCTAAAGTTTCTTGCACAAATTTGCTTTGCATTGTATTCTGCTCTATGGTAGTGTTAGGTTTATGCTTCTGAGCCTTTTTATGGCCCTTTCCTCCAGTGCGTCGCCTACCACGGCGTGCGCTTTGTTTAGATTTTTCTTTTGCTTTAAATTCAGTTTCAGAGGAAGCATAATCTTTAATTGAGGAAATATCCTCATCTGAGGTTTCCTCAGCATAAGAAATTTGAGGCTTAGACGTATACTCAATCTTTGAAATATCAGTCTTTTCAATTACTACTCTAGGCAATCGAGTACGCCTTCCAAATTCTGTCTTAAAGTTTGTACTGTGCTGATTATTTTCTTCATACTTATTCAACAGTTTAGCTTTTGCTGTTCTAGTGAGTAAAATATCCTGAAGTGGAATATCTTCATCTTCTAATTTTTCAACAGATTCCTTCGTATCTTTATTTTCTTCCACATGAGGAATAGCATCATCATCATCATCATTATTAGAGTCATCACTTTCCATTACATAGCCTTTCCATTTTGACTTTTTGCGTGATTTAATGACTGGACTTGAACTATCCTCTGCATTCGATAATTGGGCTTTACTTAAAGTATCATCTTTAACAGCAGAAATCACATTTGATGTATCATTTACAGGTTTTCCTTTACCTTTACTTTTCTTTGTAGATTTTGTTTCACTTCTCTTTTTAGTAAACTTTTTGTCCTTAAATTTCCGAGAGTGCTTCTTACTTACAACTGATGAAGTATCAGAGTCTCCTGCTGTTGTTGAAGCTTCATCTTGATATCTTGTGGCTGACTCAACTATATCATTTACATTTATATCTGAAGGGGCTTCCTTTAGAAGCCTACACATTCTGTGTCCTGTTGCAGTCACAACACCTTCACAAATAAACATTTCTCGAATATCTTCTTGAAGCAGTTCCAGTGCAGATCGTCTTTTAGAATACCTTTTCACTGGTTTTTCTCCTTTAGGAGTGCAATCTGGAGTGTCTCCTTGAGCATCACTACCCAATTTGTTATTCTGATTGGTTTCTGATAATTCTGCAGTCTCTTTATCTGAACCTTCATTTCTAGGTGCATCCTTTTCTTTCTTGGACTTGTCATCTTCACTTTCATCATCAGATATGACAATCCTGTGATGTGACCTCTTTTTGTGTTTATGTGATTCCAGGCTTGCTTTAGTTTTATTTTCAACTGTATTTTCTTGTACTTGTTTGTTGCTTTCTTCCTCTTCAGAATTGGTGTCAGAATCAGATTCTAATATTCTCTGAATTTTTTTCAATTTTTTTCCTTTCAAGCTTTCTCCTAATTTCTCCAAAAGCTTAGCTTGTTCAATGCACTTCTTGGCTTCTCCACATTCAAATGACTTCTTAATCAATGCTTCAATCCACTCCTGAGTAACTTCTTCCTTTGGTTTCAGATCTGATGACTTGCCTTCAGCTCCGGAATCCATAGCTGCCTCTGCCCTGACATCACAATCAGGTTTTCCTTTTTCCTTAACTTCCCCTTTTATCTCACTCTCTGCTTGTATTCCCACATCCTCATTAGTGGATGGCGGCAAAGTGGATGGAGGCGGAGAAGGTTCCTTAGGAAGATCACGCTTTATTTTTGGTATTCTAAATTTCTGCAAGCCATAACCTTTTCCAGTCCTAGGAGTTGCCGTACTGCCATACAAACTATTTAATGGTGATACAAGCTCAGTCTCCTTGTCTTTCACTTTATTTGGTTCTGTAGAATCTCTCCTATTACTTTCCCTCTCACGTCTTTCATTGAATCTTTTTGATTCCACACTTCTTCTTGTACTGGTTGTCTTTGAATCAGAAACTTTTCTTTCTTTTGACCTACTTGATCCTTTCTCATGATCCTCTGAATTTCTTCTTCTTGGATCTCTATCAGATATTTTACCTTCTCTTGAATTAATACCTGAATACGAGTTCTGTGTTGATACATTTGAAACAGGTGCTCTATTAATAGGAAGTTGAATATTTCCAGATCCTGTGCATGATATTCTAGCATCTACAACCCCTGGTTTGGTTGTAGGTTGTTGCTGTTGTACGGATGACAGTCCTATGGGTCTTCCTGAACTTGGATAACTGACTGGGAGTGGATTTCTTGTAGATCCATGAACTGATGGACCCGGCCAAGGTGGCTGTTTAGGAACTGTGTAAGTTTCATGTGCAGGCCTTGACTGCCCCATAAATTGAAATCCATGGTCACGTCGTATAGCAGGAGCAGTGTATGCCGGGTGAACATTAGATGGGGTATTCCTAATGCCAAAATTTTCTTCAGCCCTTCGTGTGCCATGTGAAGGTACACCATAACATGATGTTCCTGCCCATCTTGATTGTGATGGAATGCTTCCTGTTTGATTTCCCTGATATAATTGATGAGATGTGTGATATGGATTTGCTGATCTGGTGAATTCCTGTCCAACTACCCTTGTTGTATGGGAGGCTGGAGGTGGCAAAAGCCCACCTCCATAATTCTCTGGCTGTGGTAAATCTTGTCCATTTGGTCGCAACCCATGTGCTGTGGGGTGTGGTAGAACTCCACTCCCAAAGCCCTCTATATGAGGTGCAGGAGATCGTAGAACTGAATCCTGATAAGGTGAGCTGGGAATAAGACCTTGATTTTGATAATCTCTTCCACTATTACATCTTGGATCAGGAATATGAGTACGAGGCTTCAGTCTTGGATCTTCAGGTTTGAGGAGAGGAGAGTCTTCTGCTCTTATATTAGAATAACCTGGGTTATAAGAAGTATTGCTTCTAGGATAAGGCACCGGTGTAGCTCTGGAAGGATCAAAATGAGCTCCATAATGTCCACTACCATGAACATCTTGGTGCTGAAATTCCCTTGGTGATAAGCAAGACATATCTGCTGACTGTTGCCAGGAAGACTTATTGATAGCTGAGGCATTCAAAGATAAATTTTCCATTAACTCTGGGGGTGGCAAAGGAAGATTATTTAAATTCTTTTCTACTATCTTCTGTAGATCTTGGGTGCTTAAGCTTGAAAGTATGCTGCCTTTATTCTTCACAGAGTCTTGAAGCACAGATACTACATTCCTATCTTTGGACGTGTTTGTCTCTAAGGATGCAGCAGATTTTAAACGTGGATCCCTATTTTCTACAGCATTACCAACACTGCCATCATCTCTATCACCTTTCTTCCTAGGATCTAAAACTCTCTCTGAAGTCTTAACAGTTACACATTCCTCTGATTTATTTTTCATTTCATTTCCACTACTTCTTCTTGAGGGACTTAATAATCCAGCATCATCAGATTTCCTTCCTGAACTGTTTTCAGAAATTGTTGGCGACTTGTCTTTTTTAACTTCTGTTTTAGAATCTCCTTTATTTCTTACTGGAGATTTCACTATGTCATCTACTTTTTTCAAACCTCTCAGGGCTCCACCTTTGCTGATACCAACTCTGTGAACTTGTTGTATCTCTTCTTCCAATTTGGCTCTTAAGCTTCTTACTTTTGATTCTTCTTTCTTTTTTGGTTCTTTTGCATTTCTGTCATTTTCAGGATTAATTGTATCTTCCATTAGCTCTTCTAAATCAGCTTCAGACAGTGGCTTAGATCCGGATACTGGTGGAAACTGGAGTACATTTAAAAGTGGTGGAATTACAGGAAGTGTTTTCTTTTGAGGTTGCCGCACAGGAGAAAGAAGTCCTGAAGAATGTGAGAATGTACCTGGAGGTGAATGTAAACTGCTACTTGAGATGTTAAGAGGTCCAGCTGCAAGTGAATTCAAATTAATGTTGTTGAAGCTATTTGAACTAATCTCAGGAGACCACATGGAAGGTGATTTAAGACCTCCTTGTTCTGGATATAGATCATTACTATGGACCCGAATCTTGGAAGAAAAGCTTTCTTCCTCAGAATGCTTCCTATTCCATGAATCACTACGTTGTATTATATGCTTTGATATTTGTTTTAACTCTTGTTCATCAAGCAAAGAAGCTCCACTGTTCTTATTCCACTGACTGGGCGAATTTAATCTTTCTCCAGATTTCTGTGGTGAAGATAAACTATCCTGCTTTCTTAATAAGCTTTTCAGTCTTTCCCGACTTCGAATTAAAGCACTGATATCTAAGTCATCTGCTAAACTGTCAGAGCTGTCTTGCACTTCTGTTGCTTTACTGTCCTGAATTTCATTTGCTTTAGTTTCTCCACCTTTTGATTTGACATCCGTGTTACGCTCTCCTGAAAGTGGTACAACTTTGCTACGGGCAGCTAATGTCATTATGACATTTACAGACTTCTCTCCACTTGCTGGACTCTGTACATCAGGTTCCCTAAAACATAAAGCAACAGGATAAATTTTATTATTTGAAAGTGGAAGATACAGTGTGCAGTTGGATTAAATTAATATAGTGAGGAGGCAGCAAAAATTGTTTTCCTTAAAGGTGATCATTACATGGACTAAGTTCACAAAGAATGTAATACAGATTTGCAAAATGTTGGTTTTATAAATTGAACTATTCTTTGAATATTACAATAAATCAGAACAATTGTAACAAACTTCCCTTATCTATTTCAAAAATTACAAATCCTTCAGTACTATTTCCACAATGTTTTCAATGCTTCCTCGACTGACTTACTATTTATTTTTAATGGTTACAGGTGCTAGATGATGGATTGTTTGCTATCGTCCTGCCAATCTACTTATAGCAGGTAAACCCAGTATAGCGATTCTAGTTCTTCCCAGTGCCTCACATTTAAAAAGTAAGTGCTCAGCTGATTCTTCTGCATCTTGTATTTTCTACATTCATTGTGTTCTGATCATAGATGTACAAAAAAATCCTGCCTCTACAATACTTAGGTCACAAGCTATACATCTTTTAATTTCACATGGTTATCATTTACTCATTCAACATAGATAAACCTGAAGAAACTACATTTTATCTTCATATTGTTATCATCACTTAACATTCAACAACATAAGTTGGAAAAACATCACCACATACTCTATACTGAAGATTTACCAGAAAACAGTTGTATGTTCGAAAAGGAATGAGTTAATGTTCAGTTCATCTTCTGAATAGTGGAATGTTATTTTATTAATTAAAATTATGTTTCAAAAGTTGAAATGAAGTATTAACATACAAATTATTATATTTTTCTTTTCCTCTGTGTTTGTGATACAAATGTGAGATAATGTCCATCATAAGCAGGGACAAGTGATTTTTGTATAAACAAATGTGAAGAAATTAATTCATAGTAGCAGGGGGGGGGGGGGACCCAATCAGAATTTAGCACAGCTGTAAATTTCTCAAAAACAAGGAAGTGACCCTTTCACCGATATGAACGTCATATGACGTTCAAGTTAAAATACCCCAAACCGATATGGACATGTATAGACGTCCTGCACATACATGCATTTAATGCTCGTTTAATGCCAATTATTTTAATCTTCCTATTTTAAAATAAATTTATAGTAGTTCTATAAGGGATGTAAACGTGCTCTTAAAGGTTTCTTTTTTAACTATACACCTCCAAACCTGGATAAACATCCAGGGGCACGTCTGCAGATTCACACCAAATAATATTGTTTTCCTTGCAAACTTTTTTTTCGCAACACACTAGACATTTTCGAAATGGTTGCAACTTTTTTGGTTGTGGGTGGTATCCTTTCAGGGAAGTGTTTTCTCTCAACTATTAGGGGTGATGTGGTGAATTTTTACCCCCCAGTATAAAGAGGCCTCTTGAGTATTAGAGGACTCAATGAGGTTACGAGCTATTTATACGTGCAAGTACAGGTAGGTGAATGTCTTGTATGAATTTACAGCTCTGAAAATTACTAAACAATTGCGCATGGTTACATCCAGTGGTATAAAAGTACATTTTTTACCATTTAACTGTTTTTCGTAAACAGGGATAGCTAGTAATAGCTGATCCACATCACCCATATTTGACCCGCCATTTCCCCAAACAATGGAGTAGCTAATATGCCATCTGTAGACCAGTACACGTCCAATGTAGGCTTACAAAATATAACATTTGCTCTGTCCAGTTCTGAATTCTCCTCTTAGCCCTAAACTGCCTTTTAGAGGTCAAGGCTTCTTTCATCCTACTCACATATACCTGAACACCATTTTCTTAAGATAAGTGAAGCTTTTTGTTACAAATATTTATATTTATGTAATATTCATTGCTTCACTGTAGCTAGCTTCCTTTTCTATGTAATCTCCTTCATAATCGCACAGCAAATCTTCCAGATTTTCTACAGTAATATCAGAAGCTCATACACATCATACGCAAGCTAATTTATTAGCTACATTACCGGGATAAGCCATGGTTTACATTTAAATTTCAAATGTGCCATTCATTTAGCTCTTGATAGCTATAAGAAATCACTCTGAACACAGAGAGAGTATAAATAACTAAAATACTGAGTGAAAACAGCTGCATAAGGCTACCAGAAACTTTGTAATAACAGATGCTGACAGAGAGTTTTCTTTCCAGCATATGTGTGTGTAGCGCAACATATATTCGTATATAAAATAAAAAGAAGTATTTCAGAAAGTGGAATATATTCGTATGATTATCACTTGGTATAGCATAAACTAAAAGCTAAAACCTTGAACCGGAGAAGTCACTTACGTAGCTATACATACATTCGTTCGTATACACACAAAACAAAATGATTCAAACATTAGGTGCATTCGGCGCAAAGAATGGCTTTTGCTACAGTGAAAAAAAGTAGTGAAATTTTAACAATTTATTAATGTAGTCTCTATTTTATTGTAACTGTAGATGTATACTTAAGGAGGAAGTCGGTTAGAATGACATGAGACAATTTCAGCTCTCCATGTCACATTTTGAGCTGCTGGAAAAATATGTGCTTCCATTTGCATATAACCTAAATGTCAAGAAAGCATTGTTTCTGAACTAAAATACTTTGTTACTGAAATATAAAGCAGTATGTTACAGATCCAATGAAGAGAGCAATAAAGATAGTTAGGTTTTATGTTTAATTGCAGTATCAATAATTTCTGGTATCATCATTGGCAACTGCTTAATTTTTCAAATCTCTCGTACAGCTCTTGGGTCATTCCACTCCAAATTGTCCTTTATTGTACATATAGGTTAAAATAAACTAAACTCTCACTAATCTGTCACTCAGTTATTCAGCCTCTCAGAAATCCGGCCCATATCCAGCCTCTTGTAGCTTGCGTAATGTTAAAAGCAGAAATAATACATAAGAATTTGTCAACGATTTTATTTTTATTATAAACTAATTGTTAATTTAAAGGGAGTCGATTAATGACACTAAGCAACACTTAACAACACTGTTTTCAACACTTCCAAGAAAGGAATTATACTAATTGTTGTTTGTGTTATTGGTTTTGTGGCTTTCTTTAAAGTTCAGTACATACTACTATGGCTTCTAAAAGGAAACATGTTATGCTAGACCTCAAACAGAAACCTGACATCTTGGATTAGCTGAACTAAGGTTCTATACAGAAAGCCATTGCTGCTGAGCACAGTATTGGACAAGCAACTGTTTATGAATTGAAAAGAAAGAAAATCTTATTCCACAGTACATAAGCCAAATGGACAGCGAGTTGGGAAAACTGCATCGATGTAATGCTTGTAAAGCAGCTGCATTATACAGTAAACCACCGTCGCCTATCATCATTGTGGAAACCAAAAATTGGGAAAATTTCATAGTGAACGATACTGTATGTGCACACCCAATATATAAATTTTGTATAAAAATTAATAAAGTAATTAAGTAGTATTAATAAAGTACAATGTACAGCCAAGCATTATCAAATCAATAATCCAGCAGTTCCACTAATCTGGCACCGATATGTGAAAGGAAAGGCCGGATTAGCGAGAGTTTAGTGTAATTTGCAACTTTTTTCATTAATGTCTTCTTTACGCAATATTGCCGCTTCTTAGCTTAAACTACAGTTCAGTATAGTTTAAGTCAAGCTCAGCTTACTGCTTGAACATGTACGTAAAATTCCAATGCAGTTTAAATCATGATACTAGGCCTTATTTTGAGTTTTGCATAAAATATTACATAACATAATCTTATAAGCAGAATTTTCACCTTTTTCATTATCTGCAAAGTTTAATAATGGAAGAATGTTTAGAAACCAGCTGCTGATGTTATTTATGCAGTTTGTTAGTTATAGATGCACCTCAGAGCACCTAATATTTTCCAATTACTATAGGATTTAGTATCGTTGTGATTGCATTAAAACAAAAACAAAAAATACACTATTACTTGCACACTTTTATCATGAGCCATGGAGTCTAGTCCTAGGAACAGTTGAGTCAAACAAGACTCGAGCTTTGGCAAAGTAATAACTGCACATCAATTTCCACACTCGCAGTATTATCATTTGCGCATTTTATTGCATCATATTAACTTCTTCGCTAATATCTTGTGTTATCATACCAATTTACTTTACTGTTTTACTTTATCAACTCAAACAATAATTTTAAATACTAAATGCTTAAAGCAGTTCTAACATTGAAAACACAAGCTTCTATAGAAAGCAAAAGGAGGAGCCACATATTTAGCATTTACTCTGATCTTTGGTTAATCTGGAAATGTGCACAGAATGGTCTTGGGAGTAGCTGCAGAAATAAATTTTTAGAGGAATTTTTATTCAGGTGAACATCGTCACTTGAAGGCAGTATAATGAAAGTGGAGGCCATGTAGGAAAAACAAAAGCAACCTGTTGATCAGAGTAAAAACAGGATCAAACCAGCAAATTAAGTTAGAGAAATGGTTTAGCTTAAGGAAAGGCATTGGGAGTTGCATACTGATATATAGGCAGTTGGTTTGAAATAGATACAATCAAGGAAATAATACAAATTTTAAATTTATACATCCATAGTTTTTCACACTAGTCACATTTTTATTTTTTTGAGGAACTAGTTTAGGAAGCTGCTGCTTCCATTTTCAACCTTGAAGGCAAGACTGTTGTTTATTACTAAAATTAGGCAAGTGAGTCAACCTTGTATATACTTTTCTCCACTTACAAGTTTTTTGATGAAGACTAGTTTCTGCGAACTTCTCCCCTATCATCAGTTCTGTGGTTCTTGTCAGTTCTCAGAACTGATGATAGGGGAGAAGTTTCCAGAAACTAGTCTTCATCAAAAAACTTGTAAGTGGAGAAAAGTATATACAAGGTTGACTCACTTGCCTAATTTTAGTAACAATGGCACTCCACTTTCTGAAATACTTCTTTTTATTCTGTTGTTTATTGTTGTTGCAGTATTCTCTCTGGTGATGGAACTATTAGCTTCTTTATAAAATTATCAACTTACTAGCAAGGGATATGAATCTCACAAAACAGCAATCTGAGGTACTGGGATCACAACTGCAACAATGGAATTTACTAACTCCCAGCACCAGAATTTCAGTATTGAGAAAGAAGCAGAGATTTCTGGTTATTATGCAATGAAAAATTCCCTTTGTGCATGCACACATATACTATGAGATTCAAAACATCCAAACCAGCTGTGTAGTGCTGCTTTGCCTGTCTGCTCCCTCGGCACTTTTTGAAAGATAGAGATAATGAAAGATTTTGAAAGATACTATGAAACAAAGTTAATTGCTAAGGAACAAGCTGTTTGGAAAGACTTTCAGGTAGTGATGATAGGATTCCTTGGGAACAATTAAGCACAAAATTACCGACGGATGATTCAAGAACTTCAGGTCAGTTAATGAAATCTAAGATATATAGTGTGATCCATATAAACCTGAACCACTTCAATAGGCCACAACTTTTGAACCAATAATAGGACACACATGCAACTTTGGGAGAATATAATACACAATTGGGAGATTACATTACACTAATAAATACATAAAATATGAAGCTATTAACAGTGAAGCAAGCAAATATATACAAATATAACAATTTGTTACTTAAAGCTTCACTTACCTTATAAGAAATGATAATAATTTTCTTATAAATTGTCCGGGATTGCGATTTCATGTAAAACTTATACACATCTTCAGCCGGAAACAAAGTTGTCACCATCGTACGAACACTAGATGTTGATATGTTCTTGTTAGTACTACCAAAATCTGAAAATAAAACTTAAAAAACAGAATCGACTGCTGGTATTTCAAAATTCATTACGCGATGTTTGTTGTTTAAAATAAACATCTTTTCCCAAACTATTAAATCTATCGGACCAACTAATTGTTTTAATAATTTAACTTCTGGATTTATTTCATGATTTATTTATTTATTTATTTCTGAATTTATTTATTTTATTTATTTCCATGAAATAAATACAGAAGTTAAATTATTAAAACAATTAAATGGTGCGATAGATTTAATGGTTTGGGAAAAGATGTTTATTTTAAACAACAAACATCGCGTAATGAATTTTGAAATATCGGCAGTTGATTCTATTTTTAAATTTGTTTTATTTTCAGATTTTGGTAGTACTAACAAGAACATATCAACACCTAGTGTTCATAACGATGGCAACAGCTTTGTTTCCAGCTGAAGATGTGTATAAGTTTTACATGAAATCGCGACCCCAGACAATTTATAAGAAAATTATCATTTCTTATAAGGTAAGTGAAGCTTTAAGTTACAAATTGTTATATTTGTATATATTTGCTTGCTTCACTGTTAATAGCTTCATATTTTACGTATTTATTAGTGTAATGTAATCTCCCAATTGTGTATTATATTCTCCCAAAACTGCATGTGTGTCCTCTTATTGGTTCAAAAGTTATGGCCTATTTAAGTGGTTCAGGTTTATATGGATCGCACTGTAGATGTCCCTCAAAATTAGCTTTCTTCATTCACATCTATAGTTATTCCCAGAGAACTTGGGAGCTTAAATGATAAACACAGTGAAAGATTCCATCAGGATATGCAGATGGAACACAAGTATCAAAGTAGATGGGATCGCCATATGATGTGCGATTATTGTTGATTTTTAATTAAAGAGAGTGACAGGAATGGAATACCAATGGAATAAATAAAGCTATATGTGAAAGAATAACTGTTATACCAAGATATATTTTATTAAAGCATTTGTTTCAGAGTCTACTACTGCAGAATTTGTTTTGTTTAGTTCTGATGTTACTTTACTTATTGATTTGACTTTGTTTGGTCCCATTTTCAAGTTTTTTAGTTAGATAAAGTGATTCCTAAAAATTAAGTAAAAACTAAGAATTTTATTTTTTTAAAAAAGATAATTTAGGCTTCTTTATTTTACTGTGTTATCTTCTGTGTAAAACAAGCATTTTATATCCAGGATGTGTATTTTAAATGAATATTTATTATGTTATTTCAATCATAGGCAAACAAAGGGAAATATTTTGTCACTTTTGTAAAAATCTGCTCAGTTCATTTCCGTGATTTTGTTGAAATGACCTCTTTTTGTTCAAGTGACAGACAAAAATTTGACTACTCTGCAGGCAGAAAGAACATATCACAAGCTTGGCATAGAAACTGTTAACTGAACACACTTGCACTTCAACTTAAAATAGCTTGTCATCCAAATGAGTGGTTTTTTGAAGGGGAAAAAAATCTGAGTCCATTTCTATATTAAATTTGCTTTAAGAATATGTCTTGATGTAAACAGACAGACATGGAAGTACACTAAATGTGTACTCATTGGCTAACCATGCCACCTAAATAGTACATCAGTCCCAAAATAATCAACTTTAAACTACTAGATTTCATTTCTTTTATCTAAAAATTTATATTTAATGTTTTATTACACAGAATTACTGCAGAGTGAGTAATCAACAATGAGCAAACTGAATGCACAGGTTGCCTTGTATTAACTTCCGAAATGTAGGATTATCGTAATAAGTAGATGGTTGAACACCTGGAATATGTGAAACATACCAAAGACATTTAATTCTATCATTCAACATTGATAATTCAACTTAAAATGTTCCATGTATAGCATTGATAGCACTGTTGTTGCTGGATGTAGAAATTCTAATCAAAGGCATATCACCATGATAGCTCAAAGGTAAAGGATTGTCACAGAAAGCTAAATATAGGTAGTTTTAGTCCTGCAGTAGCATTAAATTTTCGAGACGTCTTCATCACTATAATTTTAATGCATATGATCAGTATGCATGTGCTATGATACTGCCTGCTAAATATACAACAGCCACAGTTCCAGTAGAAAGAGGCATCTTATCTTGCTGATAAGGTGCATCTTACTGCTGAACTACATGCAAGAAAGATTCAGAACAGTTAAAATGCTGTTGCTATGCAACTGTTTGAAGTTTTCTTGCACATGCTTCAGCAGAAAGGTAAATCTCTTTGCCAAGATGCCTCCTTTTCAGTACAGCCAAGGCCATTTATGTTTGGTATATATAACTAAACAATTTAAGCCTGGTAGTGATTAACTATGAAGACTGGAAAGTTGGTTTAAAGATAGGAACCATTTAGGTATTGAAAATCGGCTTCAAAGTTTTCTGGAATAAATAAATAAATAAGGTAAGCAGTTAAATGCCTGTTTGGGCATCTCGGCACTGAACCTTTATAGAGGCAAATTTGCATGTAAAACCAAAGATGTGTATTAAGATTTTGGATAGCTCTTACCAGTTATGAAGAAGTGATCAATAATGAGCAGGTCTTCTGAGGACATTCCCCAAAAATTCAAGATATATATTTTATTTCTCATGAAAACATCTTAAACATATGGTATTTTAATCAAAACTATTAGAGCCATTTTTCAGAAAATCAAAATGTTTGAAAAATTCCACATAAAGGTTAGTTTGGAGTAAGAGGATTTTTTCAAATCTTCGTGTCCCATCCTTGAAAGTTATAAATTAAATATAGTTTGGTAAAACCATTTTGTTTTTTAGCTATGTGGTTGAGGACGCACACACATACATATGTTTCTCTAAAAATACCACCCCCTCTCGCTCCCAGGATTATGGGATCCAAGACTATCACTTCAGCTGAAATATTGATATTGATTTTTGTATGTGATACAGTACTTCCCCCACTCTTTATACATAGAGAAAGTAAAAAATAAAAAGGGCTACATAGTTTCATATATAACAATTGTACCTTCATCATCATTAAACTTACTTTTTTTTTCTTGAAGGACCATCTTCTTTCTTGTTGCTAGAGGATGTTGATTTATTGACGGTATTCTTATTATCTACATTCTTTTGTTTTGGAGATGCTGACTTCTCTTTGCCGGTGCCCTGAAATCAGAAAAAGCAATGAGTCTGCAACCAAATGATTACCTAGTTTTGCCATAAATACTGTTACAAATTTTTGACACATCCGGTTTGGCACATGAACAACTGCGTGTGTGTACACCTTAATCTTGAACAACAACTAGCTTGTCTTTGAAAGAGGAAGTATTCACCAAGTTTCACCATGGAATGGAGTGATTATGAAAATTGTGTAGCTGACACTGCGTTGCATAAATTTGGAAAATCTGAAGTGACATTCTCCAGATGCTACAAAAGCTGAAAATCAACCATATATTTGTGTATCGCAACATTGAACAATTCACTGCAACTGGGGCTGTAAAGGATCGGCCGAGGGAGGGTCGACCATGCAATGTCAGGACTCCAGCAGCCCAAAAAGCAGTGGCGGCTCGTGTTTGGAGAAATCCTGTATGGAAACAGGCTTCTTGTCCCATTAAATGAACACTTCAAAAAGGACAATGTCCAGGCTTCTTTTAGAGGACCTTGAACTAAGGGCTTATCGTGGACGTAAAGAACATTATCTAGACACATGCCTAAAGAAGCTGAGAGTGCTTAAATGTTGACATCTCCTACAGTGTTAAACTCAAAATGATCATTGGAACATTCTCTTCACTGATGAAAACATTTTCACCATTGAGGAGTCCTTCAATGTGCAAAACGACAGGGTTTATGCATCATCATCATCATCATCATCATCATCATCATCATCACTATCATCTTCATCTTGGGAAGCCAGCAATAAGGTTCCTAAAGTTCATAGGGCCCATCAGTCCTCCTCAGTGATGGTGTGGTGGAGGGTGAGCTTTAATGGTACACCCCGCTACATTTATGAGAAAAGGGCATTAAAACCAGCGCCAGAGTGTATGAAAGCACTGTTTTGGAGCCTACTGCCAAGAACTTCAGTGGCACATTGTTTCAAAACCAACCATGGACTTTCCAGCAGGATTCTGCCCCTGCCCACAAGGCCAGGTCAATACAAGCATGGCTTCAGCATCACATCCCTGACTTCATTTCGGCTGAAGATTGGCCCAGACCTAAATCCATTGGACTACCGATTATGGTCACTGCTTGAGGGCATCACCTGCAAGAGGAGAAAACCCACCATTGGAAGTTTAAAGCATTCCTTGTTGGCAGCAGTGGCAGATTTCTCCCTGGATATCATCCGTTCTACCATAGATGAGTGACCACAAAGACTCAGAGTCTGTATCCGAGCAAAAGGTGGCCATTTCGAAAAGTGATTGATGCTAGGTGTAATGAATGCCTGTAAGTACAACATACTAAAAGCCAATTAAAATATTTTGCATGATATTTGCGTTTTTCACTTTTCAGGTTGTAACAGTATTTATGCCTAGACTAGGTATATTAAATTTTCTGCACCATCTTCACGAGTTTAGGCAATTAGGCACACCAAAAATCAATGGCCTTTACAGCAAACTTCACTTATTCTTAATCTAAAGCACCAGCCTCATTCAGAAATAACAAAGTAAGAATAAAAATCTGATCATGTCGCATGGTCTATCTATAAAATGGTAGGTATCTAATATTAAGCAGTTGGCAATGAAGCCATTTGCTCTCTTGCGCTCCATGATTTTATATCGCATGGTCTATCCATAAAATGGTAGGTATCTAATATTAAGCAGTTGGCAATGAAGCCATTCACTCTCTTGCACTCCAGGATTTTGATATTATGCTGGTAAGTTGACTAAATGTTGGGTAGATGAGTAGATGGTTTTCATCCATATTTTCTTTAGGTGTAAAGAGATAAAGTATAAACAAGATTTCACACTATACCAATCCTGAATAAATGAGACAGTCATGGCCTGTTAGAAGTCTAAAAGCTGCTATAGAGGTTTTTCTTGGTAGTGTATTGATTCTATACTACATAAATTTTCCCATAGTTTTCCTTTTGTTGGTAATACATTATGTTCTTTAATTTTTTGGTTATATGTTGATATAATTATTCTTTTGATAGTAATAATTTAGTGGCTCAAATGAATTTGACCTAACTTTACTGTCTTTTTTGGCTAGAAAATCAGCTGTTTTATTACTATGTATTCTGCAATGTGATGGTATCCCCTGAAGTATTAATCTTTTATTTAAATTAAGTAAATTTTGCTTTATGATTTTATGGCATTCTGCAATATTTAGGTTTTTAGGTGTTATATCAGATGTTATGGATATTATAGCTGCTTTAGAATCAGATAATCTATCTATAAAATAGTAGAAATAGAAGTTAAAATCTCTATAGGCACAGCAAATTTTGATTGGGTTTGTAAAAACCATCCTTTCATATCGGACAAACTGTATAATGACAAAATACAAGAACAAAGAGATGAGAAAATAATATTAACATGTATAATACCACTGAAACTTTGTTACAAATAATAACCACTTAAAAGTAGTTAAAATGAATAAAGTATATATATATTAAAAAATACACTTAAAAATATGACCAGAAACTGCTCACCTTGTCAACTTTAGCCTTCAGCTTCTGCAGCACTTCCTCACATCGTTGAAGTATTTCTAGTTTGAGCCTAAAAGATGTAAAAGTTAATTTAAATGTTCTATCAAGTATTAAATTTTGCATTAAAATATAAAAAGGAATAAAAATAATTTACAATTAACTGTTGCACAGCTACAGATCTTAAGAGCACAAACCATGAGCCTCCGTAGGGTTGTTCACCTATAAAGCAATGATATGCAGGCAAAGTTGTTACCTGCTACAACTTAACACTCTTTGTACAGTAAGGAAGAAATGTGAGTCTCTACTGCTGTTGTAAGAGAGGTGAAGGAAAGGATTATTTCCTCTCAATCAGTCTTTAATGTTTGATCAGATGTTTTACATCCATAAAATTTTAATTTTTTTAAATTTTAATTTGCTGGAAAGAATGTAAGTCTTGTTAATACATGTTAGTAGTTTAGCCTCAAATGAATTTTTCTAAAAATTCAAATAAAAAAGCTATCTCTTTTGAGAACAGTCTGCCCTTGTTGTTGGAACTATATAAGAGGACTATTATAGCCCAACAGTCAATCGAGACGGAGTTGACATGAATGTAATTGAGACAGATAGCACAATGCAGTCAACTCAGTCGAGACAAAGGCCACAACATGCAGAGTTCAGTAGGAGAGACATCTTCAGTAGTTGAATGCAGTTAGCTGATCATCCAAGCAATAAGAAATTGTTCTACAAAAATGGAATAATCATTTGTTACAATGGTGTCAAGATTAGGACTGAACACACAATTGAGATGATGAAATGAAGACCATGAAGTCTGAAATCAAGAAGAGGACACAATGGAGGACATAACGAAAGTATTTTTAGCTCAAATGATGACCATGAAGTCTGAAATGAAGATAAAACACGAAGATGGAACCCAAAATGAAGATGGGAAGTGAAATAGCAGTGAATTCTGCAATGGAGAAGATGTACACTGAAATGAAGACCAAAATGTTCAAGAAAATGATGGGGCTGTTGACCAAAATTTATAAATAACTGACCAATGTAAAGGACGACATGGAATAGCTAAGTAGAAATGTGGAAGATCTTGGCCAATGCATTAGAGCCCTGGAAGCTCAATGGCATTACCAAGGAACTGAACATTGGGATCGGAAAAATGCTCAATAAAGGATGAAGGACTAAAAAAAAAAAAAAAAGTGTTTATTTATAACGCTGTTAGCTGCCAGCATATTGGGATTTCAGCCTGTGTAGTGTAGTGATTAACGCCCGCTTTTACTACATACGGCACCGCAGGCGGTGACACTGGTGATACATGAGATGAATATGGAGTACCAGTGGAATGAGAATGGCGGGGGAAACCGGAGGTCTCGGAGAAAACCTGCCCCAGCGCCGTGTTGTCCACCACAAATGGGATTTCAGCCTGCAGGACTACTTTCACATGCAGCAAATCTACTTACATGGGAGTGACTTCAAAGCACATTTAAAAATCATCAGCCTGGCTTAATTTTGAACCCATTCCTTAAGTTCCTGCACATAACTTCTCAGCTGTCTCTCAGGGTGAACTTTGCTCACTATGCTGTCTCAACCGACTTGACTGTTTGGTCGTTACTGGTGCGACTTTCAACTTTAATGCTTTATTTGGAGGTTATTTGTATCAAGTTGTCAGAGTTGATAAGACAGATCCATCATTATACTCTGGTAACAAAGCCACCATCAAAACAATGGTTTGCTTTCAGTGAATTTACTTCAAAGAAAGCAATGACAGTCTCATAAAGACTCACATAATGACTCAATCAAGTCCAAAAGTTTCATGCAGAAACCTGTTAAAAACCTGAAGATATTAACTTTACCATCCCAATACCTGTATGAAATAAATATATACATCCACTCAAATTTTGATACAATTTATAATTCACAAATGCAACATAATCATGGAACGAGAAATAAAAATAAACTAAAACCACCCAAGCACAGATTAGCACTGTATGAAAAAAGCCCACAATATGCAGGAATAAAAATATATAATAAATTACCTTTAAGAATCTGTGAAATGAAAAACCTCAAATGCTTTAATAAAGCAATAAAAAACTACTAATGGACAAAGCATATTATTCAATTACTGAATATATGGATGATAAAATTGAATTATAATAAAATTTTTTGTCATTCTGTGATTCTAATATTCGGACAATATTATTCCAAGGGCATGTCATAATTATAACAATACTTGTATATACTTGTATTTATATTAGTAATTATATTATTAGTATTTATATTATTAGTGTTGTTATTTTGTGTAATTATTATTTTAAATTTTCTACTCTTGACGATTCACCTGCTTACAGAGTTTTTACTCACTATTTGTAAGCGTATGTGACAATAGAGCATCTTATCTTATCCCAAAAAATGATGGCAAAGATTTTTATGATGCAAAGCGGGTCACACTCTCTGATTTCTTGGATAAATATTACAAACCACAATGAGTTATTCATCTGATCTGACATGAAATTAAAGGAGACACTGTCCCATTTGATGAAGAAAACAGCACTTTTCACAATTGAGAACAGCACATATATCCCATGTTGTCACTACCAAACTACATGAATTGCATTAGCTCCGTGCAATTTCTTCTAATTCTCAAACATGAAGAAATGGCTCACAAGAACAAAATTTAGGCCAAATAAGGATATATTAAGACAGAGATGTATTTTACAAAGCTTGACAGCATCTATTTTATGGAGATGTTAAAAATGACAGGCACATGGGGAGAAGTGCATATCCCTAAGATATTTGAAAACATTAGCATCTTCATTTATAACACAAGTACTCAGGTATAATTTTGTATTAGTAGACAACCATAAGATAGAGAAAGCATTTACTATAAAATATACAATTTATTTCAAATAAGTTTTCTTGTGGCATCAGCTATTTCTGAGATATTATTTACTGGCATGGACTTGTTGTTCTAGACGTTCTCTGGCTTCGAGCCAGGTATAGTGATGTAGAGCCATCGACGTTTCGGGAGTGTGCAGCGCTCCCATCAGATCATATTGGTATGGTCTCTCTCTCTCTTTTTGTTTCTTGCAATTTGCATGAAGAATATGAAATTTCAAGGCAAATATGCAGCATATGTGCAATGATTTACACATAGGCCATTCCAAATATACACCAATTGGGAAACCATTGAAGAAATATGAAAGCCAACTACTAAACTGCATAAACAATGCAAAACATTGATTGATAGATCTTGTTGCAATCAATTGATGTTGAAGTTAGGTGTTCAGAGCAAACCAAGAACTGGAAAACCAAAAGTGTTAATAAGAATAAGATAAATAATACAATTTAGTACAAGGCAAACGAAAGAAGATAAAGAAGTGCCATTAATATTTTGGTCAGCAATGTGCAGAGGATTTATCAAGAGGAGGGATATCAAGGCGACCCACTGAATACATTAAATAAACACTAAATAAATAAAATAAGTAAAGTAATTTAAGTTTCACAAAATAAAGAAGCTCACTTCTGAAAGTTTTTTCCTCTAAAATAAGTCTTCAATATCGAGATTCAACTGTATTGAAACACCACAGTGAAGCGAAAAATTATTAAATTATAGATGAGTCGCACCTTTTACACATCTGCTTCACTTTCACTTTCTGCTTCACTTTCGTACCTATTTTGAAGACATGTTTCCCAAATCATTGTTTGCATCTACGGCTCTTGTGCGACTGAAGTTAGATCCAGCGGTGTGGGTAATTCTGGGGTTGTCATCACTAAATCCACAGATGGCAGCAACAACCCCAGAATTACCCACACCGCTGGATCTAACTTCAGTTGCACAAGAGCCGTAGATGCAAGCGATGATTTGCGAAACATGTCCTCAAAATAGGTACGAAAGTGAAGCAGATGTGTAAAAGGTGCGACTCATCTATAATTTAATAGTCTTCAATATGTTTCAATTGGGCCCTCAGTAACTTTATTCTTCAGCAGAACTATGCACCAAAAATTAGAGCCTGTAATACTTGACTGTGTACCTTCATATTGCCAAACAATTTGGCATGTAAACAATTTTTTGGAACCAGTGGATGAGATATACCAGTAAGGGTTGAAAATATTGTCTTGGACCTCAGGTCTCTCACCTTCCACTAAGCACTGGAAACATGTCATTCGTTAACCTGATTGGTCAGTGAGGATACTCAATTACTTATTGCAAATAGCAAAACTAGAATGTGTGTTTTACAGCAGTTTTCATTCAGAAGTGAAGAGAAATGTTTTATACAAGTACCTGTTTATTGTTCATGACTGTGATGGTGAAAAGTCGGGCATAGATTCTTCAGTAGACTGCAGTGATATATCACTGTGAGTTATATATCACTGCAGTCTACTGAAGAGGGAGTCACAAAAGAGTAAGTGACTCACTCCTTAATTTGCTATTTGAAAACTTCAGATGCCAATTTGTTTGGCAATACCTATGCTGAGTATAATGATGTATACATAGGAGTGAACAAAGTACATGATAGTCTACGTGCATACTATGTATGAATAATAATAATAATAATAATAATAATAATAATAATAATAATAATAATAATAATAATAATAATAATAATAAAAATTGCAAAGCAAAGTCTCAAATAGGAAATACAACTAAGAATTTGCCCCATTTACTCCCTCCAAAAATGACCGAGACTAGAATTACCTTTGAGACATACTTCTAGCTTAGTTTCTGGACTGGACGTGTGATGTAAGCAGTTAAAATTACGAATATACTTTGTGGAATATTGAATAATCCCATTGAATACTATTTTCTTAGCAATTGTTTTCCAGATAATAGACACAGAAAGCTTCTCCTTATCCTTTACATAGAAACTCAAGGGCCTAGTCAGGCCAGAACTTAGTGTGAGCCTTCTTTGCTGCGCTTATGGCTAGACAATTGATAATGTCTACACTACTTACTGAAATCCAGACCTAATGCCTGTGCTATGTAAACTTCCACAGCTACAAGTCATTGGGGTATGTGATCTTGAATTTTAGATTTCCTCGTGGTCTGCTGGGAAAATGAGAATCAGTGGAGAATTTACTGTCACACCAGCATGTTGCCATGGTAACTCAGTAATAAGAACTCCCAAACTCCCAGGTGTAGTGCAGAAGATCCATAGTTCAAATCTGACTGAGTTATTACTCCATGAACAATGTTACAAAGGACATTAAGATTATTAAATAAACTCACTCTTCTTTTGTTATTTTATGAGGCTGTGAAAGCATGAGTAATTAGTCTTATGTTGACAATGTTTGAGCTACTAAAATTACCACTGACAAAGATATAGATGATCCTCCAAGATTTGCGGGCTTTACATAAAATAAAATAGTGTGTAAAATGGAGTGAAATTTTTAATTCTTAGCTTGCGTAAAATACTATCTGATACTAGATACAATAAATGCCCTCATTCTGTCACCTCAATTTGTTAAAGAATATACTGGGCCTGAAGATATCCTAGTCACTGAGAGATCTCTTTATGATAAATCACAGTGCAGGAGTGCTAAGTGAGCAGTGGAGGAAGAATGTTGTATCCAAAGGAAGCTCCAATAGTGAAGACAAAAGTGAAGAACAACCAGCAAAGAGAGAGGAAGTTGCAGTATTCAAAATTAGAATAAGACTATTCATGATGAAGAAATTTATCAGAAGTAAAACTCAACTTTTTTTTTTTTGTAATTTACGTCCTCCATTTTTTTTTTTTTTTTTTTTTTTTTTTTTTTTGTAATTTACGTCCTCCAATGTTAAGTCATATCGGACGATGAATGGAATGGGTGAAATGATGCTCAAATGGACCCAGGGTCCATAGAGCTTAAGAGTTACCCGACATTCATCTTTCAGGATAAGGGAAAACCCTGGAAAAAGCCTTATCGAGATAGCTCACCCTGACCAAGATTCGAACTCGGGGCCTCTTGAACGTGAGGCAGACTTGCTACCATCTATGCTACCAAGGTGGGCAAATTGGACATAGGATTTATGTTACATTTGGAGAAATTTAGTAACAGTGATGTACATATTAATTCATAAATTAATTGCGAAGAGTTTTTTACAAAATGGACATAGCACATTTAAGAATTAATATTAGTACATCATGCTGTTACTAATAAGATAGGACAGAACTAAAACAAGCAGCTTTGGATATTGAAACATGTTCAAGAACCTGCAAAAAAAGACAAAAACAAAATTGATGGAGTGGAACGACGCATAGAAGACAAGCTGAATAAAACAGAGAAATAATACAAGACTTCAAAAAAGATATACAAGTAATAAAAATAGAAATACATGGAATAACAGAAAGTTCCAAATTTAAATGATAGATCAAAACAATGTTAAAAATACTAAGGAAAAAGTCTACTAACTACAGGTTATCCAATACTGGATTTAAATGAATGAAAGAATTACATTTGGTTACCTTTACATTTACCCATATTACAATTTTCTTTTAATTGGAGAGCTTTAAATTTATCTTAGAGTCCATACAGCCAAACACGTGTTTATATTGTGTATGTGAACCTTCCCATCTCCAGCTTCCATTTGCGCAGATCTATTTCCTACCTTTCCTTGAATCTATCCTGCTTCTACTCTCTCCTTTGATTTCTATTTTATCTCCCCCTCTTTATTTACTTTACCTCCTTCTCAACTTACCTCCTCTTTGCTCTTATTAAACAAATTTAATTATACACTTCCCTAATCTTCTCTACCCCAATTTCATTATTTCACTATACCTAACTTCTATCAGTTTTTCTCTATTTACCAAAAATTTCATCTTATCCCTGACTAAAATTTATTACTTGATATTATACTGTTATTTCTGACTCACTCTTTTACTAACTTGATTAATTTTTAATTTCTTAAGGGCTTTCATTCCATTTTTAAACTTACCCTTACCACTTTATTGCCTTTCTTTCCCACTTTCCTTCCCGATCAAGAAGTAACTTAAGAAATTATCCAATTACAGCGGTTACATACAGTAATATTTATACACATAAGTGAATAAAAATATTATTATTATTATTATTATACTGTACATACAGTTGAATTTTCATTTCAAACTTGTGTTGTATATATGTATATTGTATAATTTTTAGTTATAAGTACTTGACGTGTCCTATATCATGTAATATGATCAAAAGGATGAATAAAAACTAACTAAAAGTGAGGGTGGCTTAGTAAAGTCTGCTGTTATTTCTAATTATAGTAATATTAGCAGTATTACAAATTTAAGCAATTCACCTGATCTATGAAAAGAGTAGTGAGTAAATAATAGCCTTTTTGAGAGTTTCAGACTAGTTGAAAATATCTACATCTAAATAATGTAAAGGGTTTCATAATCTGTGTATCTCGGGTAATATCCAATTCCTTTTAATAACATGTATTTAAAAAATTTTGAATGTACTTTATTTATTAAAGTTATATGTTTTACAGTTCAAGGATTCCAAATTGTAGATGCATATTCCAAATTTTGTCTAAAATATGAGTTGTAAAGTCAAATTCAAGTTTTTTCTTTAAATGAAAAAGAATTTTGAATAATGAATCCTAGATATTTTAGTAATTTTGCTACAATTAATTTAATATGTCTGTTGAATTTGAAGTTTGTTGCAAAATGTACACCTAGATTCTTTATTTTAGCCACTTCAATGAGTGGTGTTCTATTGATATAAATTCATTTCAGTGGATTTTTGCTTCTAGTGAAGGACATTTTTACACTTATTAATATTAAATGGGAATTTGTTTTGTTCCATGCATATAAAGTGTCCAGGTCCTGCTTAAGTTTTTAGCAATCTATGACATTATTGATTCTTTTATATAGTTTAACATCATCAGCAAACATTAATATTTTGGTATACTGGGTAAATCATTTATAAAGCACAAAAAGAACAACGGTCCTAAGTTAGAACAGTGAAGAATCGTTGAATTGAGATTTAAATTGGCAAGACATACAATTCTTATAATAGACTACATGTGATCTGTCTTTTAAAAATGATCCAAACATTTTCAGTAACTGAAAAGTAAAACCTAATTTAGATAACTTAGCAAGAGAACAGTCATGATCAACTATATTGAAAACCTTTTGGAAATCAGAGTATACTACGTCTACCTGTTGACACATATTCAGTTAAGTTAAAAAGATTTGTAACACTTGACCATTTAGGCATGAAACCATGCCGGTGAAATTACTAATCTTATAGGATTATATAATGCTTTCAATAATTTTTTACTGGTGTAGACAAAACAGCATTAGACCCATAGTTGCTTATTCACTTTGAATTTCCAGATTTGGGAATGGTAACAACTTTAGTTTGTTTCCACACAATGAGAAAAATTCCTTGCTGTAAGATATGGTTATAAATTAATTGAAATTGTCAATGGAAATTGCTTATTTCCATTAATTCTCCACATTCCTTAAACAAGTCAGTGTTCCATTAAGCCTTGCAAACCTTTTACTGTTAAGTTGTTTTACTGTTAATTTGACTTCATTTTCATTTACTGTATCTAAAGGGAGTTTAAAATGTTGGTAGTATTGCTGCTTTATATGTATATTCTGAAGTACTACTTGAATAAACCGGTTTAAAGTAATTGGCATAACCATTGGCAATTTCAGTGTGAGTTTTTAAAATTCTGCCATTGCGTTCCATTTCCTTATGCATATGAAGTTGTTTCTGTTTGTTTTTAATAAACTGCTAAAAATCGGTATTATGCACCATTACATTCTCAACATGTTCAGCACATTTATTAAATTATAGATGATTCGTATTTATTACACATCAGCTTCACTTACGTACTTAATTTGAGGACATGTTTCGCAAACCATCGTTCGCATCGTTGGCTCTTATGCTAACGATGGTTCGTGAAACATGTCCTCAAATTAGGTATGTAAGTGAAGCTGATGTGTAATAAATACGACTCATCTATAATTTAATAATTTCACTTCACTGTGGTGTTCCAATACAGTTAAATTTTGATATTCAGCATAATTTCTAAAGACTATTTTGAGTCTTTAATAATTTATGGATGTTTTTATAACACACATAATATTCATATGTGGTTTTAATTTCATATTCTTTATTATTTCTTTGGTGAACCAAATGGGATATTTATGTTGTATTGCTTTCTTTTCAACACACATCTGTTAAGTATCGAGTATATTTTGTCATAAAAATTAGTTACTGAATAATTAACATCTTGAGATGATGCTATATGCTCCCATTTAGTCTTTCAACCTATAAACTATTATAAAATTTACAAAAACTGATAACCTACATATATTACTGGTATACAAGCAAAATTTGGACTGCTAGCCATCAAAACTTTATATATTTCAGAAACTATTTGTAGTTGGTTTATTAATACTCGTCACTTACTTGTTTATATTTATGAGAGACTAGTTTCAAAGTCATTCGCCTCCATTTTCAATCTCTTTCCAACTGGCATCTGTTGTTGTCTGCTCTCTCTCTCTCTCTCTCTCTCTCTCTCTCTCTCTCTCTCTCTCTCTCTCTCTCTCTCTCTCTCTCTCTCTCTGGTGGTGGAACTATGAACTTTTTTGTTAAATTATCTACTGGTGGGATTTCAAAGTTCATTACGCGATCCTTATTTTTCCATATGAATATGTTCTCCCATGTTGTCAATTTATTTTGGTTTATCAGTCCTTTTAATAATTTTGGATTTGGATCAATGTCATGGTTTTCATTCCAAAAGTGAAATGCTACTGCTGACTTATTAAAAGGAAATTATTAAAAGGAGTGATAAACCAAAATAAATTTACAACAAGGGAGAACATATTCATATGGAAAAATAAGGATGGCGTAATGAACTTTGAAATCCCACCAGGAGATAATTTGACAAAGAAGTTCATAGTTCCACCACCAGAGAGGGAGAGCAGACAACAGATGGCAGTTGGAAAGAGACTGAAAATGGAGGCGAATGCCTTTGAAACTAGTCTCTCACAAATATAAACAAGTAAGTGACGAGTATTAATAAACCAACTACAATAGTTTCTGAGATTAATTTTGACGTCACTGTTACTAAATTCCTCCAAACACATATAATTTATATATTTATTTATTTTCTCAGTATTAAATCATAATAAAATCTTCTAGTCCCAATTACTTACCCTAACAACTATATTCTCAATTAACTATTGTTTTAATTTATAACATGATTTCTGTAATTTTATACTTATACATTATAACTTTAATACATAATTTACTTTTCTCGTATTCTTTTTCAATCACATCAACTACTCCATTATTCATTAATTTCACTCAACTACATAAATTTCATATGCTTTCACTTTTTTGCTTCTTTTCATTAATTTACCCATTACTTCCTTCAACGCAATGGTTTAGCTGATCATACCATGTACAACTTTTTCTTTTAATACCACCAAATTTCTATAACTACTATTCAAGAGCAGTGGACTCTCATAACATGTCCAGGTATTGTGCATTTTCATATCATGGGTTTCCCAATTAAACAGCAGGGCAATTTCAGTGGGCAGTCTGAAGCAAACCGCCACTGCCACCACCATCATTGTATGCTACAGAAATTCAGCATGAAGGTGGAAGTTGCCAATCAGTAGATCAACAAATACGTGTGCTAATCCTGGGTAACATCCATAATGTATCATAAAATGAATCTTATTGTAAAGTTATCCCCCCCCCCCCAATGACCAAGTAATTGAGTCCTATATATATCACACACACCACACACACACACACACACACTAGAATGTTTAAATTTGTTTAGCATTAAAAACACTTAACATACATTTGTCATTCTGAGTAGCTAGTATGATAAATTTATACTTAAAATTTGGCAATCTGGGATAGTTCATACTTTCACATTGAATCATTCAGTACAAAGTATTTTGAAAATAGCTAGCAACACAAACAATTATTTGATACTAATTACATATTATATACTTCTTTTTATTCTATATACTAATTATATATCTTATTGAACTACATATTTTTCCATATCCCATCTCCTTTTGGTATCAATTTACAAAATCATAAAAACAAAATAAAAATAGAGACAGGAAATTCAAAAAATAAATTTTATTCCTCATTGTCACAGATACTGGCAGTTAAAAAATATGTATTTTAGGCAAATATCTGAACGGTAATGTCCACAAGTGAATGTCATGAATACCTTGAGACAGTTTCATTGTTATAAAGAATGTTAAATCAATTGTAGTCTACCTGTAAATTATTGAAACCTTTGCCTCTTACAGCTTTTAATATTTTTGACACAAATGTATTTTTTATATGGATAGCTTAAAACTGTTTCCAAATTAAGTATATCCCACCACCACATGTTCTATTTACATCCCCATTAGCTTTGATTTTGCAAGAAATTTATTTTTAAATTCCATTCATATAATATCAGGTTTCATTATAGTTAAAATGAATGTTCTATCAATTCTCAAAGTAGTATAAGAAAACTAAGAATCTATAAAGAAATCACTAACTTTTTTTTGGTACTTGATAGGATACTGTGCAGACTCTTCATTTTCTCCAACTGAGCTTGCCGTGATTTGTCACCATTTTGTTCCAATCGACCAATCATCATTTCCAAAAATGGAATGTAAGATTGCATTTCCTTAAACTTTTTTTCATAAAGAATACTTTCCTCACTCCTGCCCGCTGCCTCCATCTCACCTAAGAAAAACAGAGTCCAGTATTAGTATCACCAAATGGCTTTTTTTTTGTATGAGATAAATGACATTAAAGTTATGTAACAATGGGGTTCTTTTTAACTTAGGTTTTCGTATGGTTTAAATAGAAAAAAACTATTTTTTTTAGATTTTGTTATTTATTAGAACTCAAATAAATACTGATTTTAATTTACAATCTCCCAAATATACTGTATTTTTACATTCATTAACTGCTAAAGTGGATTTCTGCGCGCGCACACACACACACACACACACACACACACACACGAAAGTCAAATTACTTCATTATTTCAAGATTTAGCAGATGAGGTAGATGCAGGGGGAAGAACTGATGCAGTGGTAATTGACTTTTCTAAAGCTTTTGATGTAGTGCCACATAGTTTACTTATTTGTAAGCTAGCTAATACAGGAATTGACAAACGCGTAGTATTATGGGTTAAACATTTTTTGAAAGGGAGAACGCAAAAAGTTAAAGTAGGTAAAGAGCTGTCTGATAGTGGAACTGTAAGTTCGGGTGTGCCGCAAGGCTCAGTACTAGGGCCTTTACTGTTTCTCATCTTTGTTAATGACATTGCTGTTAATATTAACTGCCAGATAAGGTTGTTTGCAGACGATTGTATCATTTATAATAAAATTCGGAATACAGTGCATGAAACCGCTCTTCAGGATGATTTAAATGAAATCTGTAATTGGGCTGCGGCTAACAAAATGTCAATTAATGCCAAGAAAAGTAAGTCGATTGTTTTTAGTAGAACTAAGGGCAAAATTATTAACTATCACATGGGAGGGGTGCAAATTCCACAGGTGGACAGCTGCAAATACTTGGGAGTGTACCTGGCAAGTAATGCTGGATGGGACGAACAAGTAAATTCCACAACTAGGAATGCGTGGAAGGCATTACATTTCGTAATGAGAATATTGAAAAAGGGGAGCGCTAGGTCCAGGGAAATTGCCTACAAGGCCTTAGTGCGGCCGGTTATGGAATATGGAGTAGCATGCTGGGACCCATATAGAGCTAACCAAATCGATCCATTGGAAAAAATACAGAAGAGGGCATTAAAATTCATAAAAAGGGGCAAGTATTTTGGGCCTATAAAAGGAGATGAGACTAAATGGGAGGAATTAAGAATTAGGCGTAAAAAACATAGGTTGGTAGCGTTATTCAAAGCTAATGCTGGTGTAAAGGCATGGGTGGACGTTAGTGTAAGGTTAGATAATCCGGATTATTATGGACAAAACGATCATAGGTATAAAATTAAGGGTAGAAGATACAGAACCGACGTAGGAAAATTTTCTTTTGTTAATAGAACCATTGAAGAATGGAATGAATTGCCTGCAGCAGTCTTTCAGGGCTGTCCCCTGTCGCTGAAGAAATTTAGAAAAAATCTAGATGGTTTATAGTTTAACTTTTGAATTATAATGGTATATAATATGTAAATAGAGAAGTAATTAGATAAGTTTTAAGTGACTAAAGTAAAATAATATCATGTTTGTATTGTTTACTGTATTATTGTTGTAAATCTAGTATATGTAAATTGATCTGTATTCTTAACTCTGCCACCGGGTAGTACCCAATTGCAGTTAATAAATACATACATACATACATATGTGTATGTGGGTGTGTGTGTCTAAAAATATTATTTATCTACAATGATATCCAAGTAAATCCAGTCAGTAGTATGTAAAACTGTAACGACACCTCAGACAATTTTTCTTGGTATAAACTACTGCTGCTACTGTAATATTTCAATAAATTTTCCTGTTTCTGGTCAGGTTAACAGTTGAACTGATGTTTTTCACAGTGATATGAATTACTTATGTACCTATATAAATACTATTTAGTGATTATACTATGAGTTATTTTTTCAGACATATGTTTCATCACTAAAATACAATTGTCAGTAGCAAATAAATATCTTATATAGTTAAACTAATCAACTTGGGCTCACTAAACAATTTGAAAAACATGTCTTGAAAACCTACGAGAATGAAGCCAGGAGAAACATAAGGGCCTTTACTTTAACACATCTGACATGAGCCTCAGGACCATAGTAGTGACTGATAATAAGGAGTTGAAGTATTTCAAGAAGGAAGATGATCTGACTTACTACTTTGACATTTTAGAACTGACAGAAGAGCTGGGGAGTGATTACCAGTCAGAAGATTGGAGATGGTTTCTGAAGACCTGTACAAGAAACTCGAAAACTGTAGTACTTCATAATGGAAACATTCTAATTTCGATACCTATGGAATATTTCATTTCACTAAAGGAGAAGCATATCACAATTCAAACTATTTTGGAATAAAGCAAATAGTATGACCACTGGTAGAGGGGCACAATGAGTCAAAGATGTGTAGTATTCTATTAGAACAACAAGCAGGCTATACAGTAAATTCCCTTGACATTACATGAATGGGACAGCCGACAGCCGATACACTGGTCTACATCCACCTGGCCCAAGACAGAGTTCACACCAGGGAATAAATGTTACAAATGCTGTTTAGCT
Source organism: Mantis religiosa (assembly GCA_030765055.1). Classification (NCBI taxonomy): domain Eukaryota; kingdom Metazoa; phylum Arthropoda; class Insecta; order Mantodea; family Mantidae; genus Mantis; species Mantis religiosa. Next base: position 50,668,312 of record CM060951.1, on the reverse strand, counting down.
GACCCATGGAAAGTTATTTTGCCACCACTACACATCAAAATGGGGATCATGGAGCAGTTTGCTAAGGCCTTGGACAGAAGTAGCCCCTATTTTCAGTACATTAGGAGCAAGTTTCAGTATTTCTCAGATGTAAAGGTCAAGGAAGGTAATTTTAATAGTCCACAAATTACAAAGTGTTGAGAAACCAAAACTATGAACAGGAGATAAATGCTGTGGAACTTGCTGAATGTATTTCATAAGAAACAGTATGACAAAGTTACTAGCAAATATAAAAAGTGAGCAGTCTGAAACTGTACTTCCTTCATTCTCATCTCAATCACTTCCTGAAAATTATAGGACTGCTAGTGAAGATGGGAGAGTGGTTTCACAGACATCAAGGAAGGTGGATGTACAGTGACGGCAAGACTATTGTTGGTGTTTGAAAAGAGATGGCAAACATGCAGCAGTGAGATGCTGGGCAGCCTAGTAGTCGTTCAAAGGGGACATCTACAGACTTCCAACTCAGAAAATAATAGAATAAAAAGAAGTATTTCAGAAAGTGGAGTGCCATTGTTACTAAAATTAGGCAAGTGAGTCAACCTTGTATATACTTTTCTCCACTTACAAGTTTTTTATGAAGACTAGTTTCTGGGGACTTCTCCCCTATCGTCAGCTCTGTGATAGACTGATGATGCATCCGGTGTCTGCATCTGGCTTGGTGTTGTGCTGCCATATAAAGTCCTGGGAAGTTTGATGACGTCATCTACCGCAGGAATTTCAAAATTCATCAAGAGGTCCTGTTTTCCCAAATCTGTAGTTCCAGAGGTTTCTTTGCCTGTTTGATCAGTTCTATTTCTTGTTTTATGTTGTGATTCTCAGACCAAAAGTGATGTGCTACGGCCGACTTGTCCATTTGTTTAAATTTAATATTTCTGAAGTGTTCTTTCATTCTTGTTCCTAGATTCCTTTTGGTCTTACCAATGTATATCTTGTCACAATCCTGGCAACTCATTTGGTAAATGCCTGATAATTGAGTTTTCGGTGTGCTATTTTTTAGAGGGTGGTTTAGTAAGTTGCGGATGTTGTGTTTGTTTTGAGGGGCTAATTTTATGTTGAAGCTCTTAAATATCTTTTAAAATTTTTTGAAGTATTTTGGATGAAATGTAAATTTTCCATATCTGGTGTTTGGGTTTTCTAGTTTTTTTAACGTAGTAATGTCCTTTAAGTATTTGTTTCTTTTGTGTCTATAGATCAGTTTTTTGATGAAATTTGTGTTATAGTTGTTCAGTTCGGCAACCTGGTGTATGTAAGCGTACTCCTGTTCGTATTCTGTTTTTGTTAGCGGAATGTTGATTAATCTGTGAACTAAACTATGGAATACTGCATATTGATGTACTGGGTTGAATGGGTTACATTTAATGTAATTGTCAACATGTGTTGCTTTTCGGTATATTCCAAATTGTAATCCTGTTGGTGTTCTAATGATTTTCAAATCTAGAAAAGGTAGCCATTCATCCTGCTCTACTTCAATGGTGAAAACTATGGATTTTTCTTGTAGGTTTAGCAACTTTATAGCATCCTCGGTTAGTCTTCTAGGGACTATCGCAAACACATCGTCGACATATCTATGCCAACATTTGAAAATATGTGGAAAGGCTTTAGTAATGTGTGTTTACAAATTACTCATGAACAGATTAGCTAGTAATGGTGAAAGAGGGTTACCCATGGCCAAGCCTGCTGTTTGTTGGAAGATCTTGCTGGAGAACGTGAAGCTGTTTTGTTCAATTCATAGGGTGGTTAATTTGATGTATTCCTCTATTTTATCATCTGCAACGTTGCTTTTGGATAACCAGCCTTTCATCAATTTTGGAATTTTTTCTACTGGTATGCTCGTGAATAGAGATCTGATATCAAAGGACACCATCACCTCTTCAGTTTTTATAATTGTGTTTTCAATTTTCTTTACTAAATCAAATGAATTGTTTATGCTTAGAGATTCAAACTTTTCAAACTTGTCAAATTCTTCCAACAACCATTTTGCCAATTTGTAAGTCGGGGCATCTATATTGTTAATAATGGGTCGCATGCTGTTGTCTGTCTTGTGAATCTTAGGTAGGCAGTATAATTTTGGCAAATTAGGGTTGTTTACAATTATGCTATTTTTCATCTTATGTGGCACTACTGTATTTTCTTTAATTTCTTTTTTGGTGGTTTCTATGTATTTCCTTAAAGGGTTTTTGGTTAGGGTTGTATATTCTGGATTTTGTAGTAGATGTTCGACTCGCTGGTTGTAATCATTTTGGGCAATTTAGACGAATACATCGCTGACGTCACCATAACCTCAAACTTTTTGGAAAATGGTAGCGGAAAAACATTAGTTAAATCAAAATGCTTAGAAATTCTAAAGGGGATGACATTCGGACAGGAAAATAACTACAAAGAAACTATTCAAACATTGAACCAAAAACCAGTTTTTTATCTGAAAGCAGACAAAGGAAATACGGTAGTCATTATGGACCGAAATGATTACAACCAGCGAGTCGAACATCTACTACAAAATCCAGAATATACAACCCTAACCAAAAACCCTTTAAGGAAATACATAGAAACCACCAAAAAAGCAATTAAAGAAAATACAGTAGTGCCACATAAGATGAAAAATAGCATAATTGTAAACAACCCTAATTTGCCAAAATTATACTGCCTACCTAAGATTCACAAGACAGACAACAGCATGCGACCCATTATTAACAATATAGATGCCCTGACTTACAAACTGGCAAAATGGTTGTTGGAAGAATTTGACAAGTTTGAAAAATTTGAATCTCTAAGCATAAACAATTCATTTGATTTAGTAAAGAAAAGTGAAAACACAATTATAAAAACTGAAGAGGTGATGGTGTCCTTTAAAATCAGATCTCTATTCACGAGCATACCAGTAGAAAAAATTCCAAAATTGATGAAAGGCTGGTTATCCAAAAGCAACGTTGCAGATGATAAAATAGAGGAATACATCAAATTAACCACCCTATGTATTGTGACTTTGTGGGTTCGTGAAATGAAAAGTCCAATTACACCACTCAACAATGTTCTTTATTTCCACCGACTTACAGTTAAACTCTTGCCAATTACACAGAATTACGTGCTGCAACAATTACAATTCACCAGTTCGTCCGTTACAACTTCACTTGTACTCGCGAACATAAACTCCGATACACATACACAGTTCGTACAGTCTTCCGTTGCACAACCCTTTCGTTCATTAACACGTCACTGACTAACACTGCCTTCTTACACCAAGAACTGTCCTCACTCACACACTAACCAACTGACTGACTGACTCAACCAACAACTGACTAACTCACTCCGTCTGTCTGTAACCCTCTTTATATCGGAATATCCCGCCTTCTGGTGTTTACAGGATTGTTCTAGTAACAGAAAGATCGAGAAACAGGTGTAGAGAAAACAGGCGACATAGTCATGTTTTTTTCCCTGACCACAGCCTGTCACCACTACAAGACAAACGAGGAGGAGGTGTGGCTAACCGAACCTCCCCCTGCCTTCCGCTGCCAGCTGCCTTCACAGGGTGTTCCAGCGCTCCCGTTACAGTATTGAACAAAACAGCTTCACGTTCTCCAGCAAGATCTTCCAACAAACAGCAGGCTTGGCCATGGGTAACCCTCTTTCACCATTACTAGCTAATCTGTTCATGAGTAATTTGGAAACACACATTACTAAAGCCTTTCCACATATTTTCAAATGTTGGCATAGATATGTCGACGATGTGTTTGCGATAGTCCCTAGAAGACTAATCGAGGATGCTATAAAGTTGCTAAACCTACAAGAAAAATCCATAGTTTTCACCATTGAAGTAAGCAGGATGAATGGCTACCTTTTCTAGATTTGAAAATCATTAGAACACCAACAGGATTACAATTTGGAATATACCGAAAAGCAACACATGTTGACAATTACATTAAATGCAACCCATTCAACCCAGTACAACATCAATATGCAGTATTCCATAGTTTAGTTCACAGATTAATCAACATTCCGCTAACAAAAACAGAATACGAACAGGAGTACGCTCACATACACCAGGTTGCCGAACTGAACAACTATAACACAAATTTCATCAAAAAACTGATCTATAGACACAAAAGAAACAAATACTTAAAGGACATTACTACGTTAAAAAAACTAGAAAACCCAAACACCAGATATGGAAAATTTACATTTCATCCAAAATACTTCAAAAAATTTTAAAAGATATTTAAGAGCTTCAACATAAAATTAGCCCCTCAAAACAAACACAACATCCGCAACTTACTAAACCACCCTCTAAAAAATAGCACACCGAAAACTCAATTATCAGGCATTTACCAAATGAGTTGCCAGGATTGTGACAAGATATACATTGGTAAGACCAAAAGGAATCTAGGAACAAGAATGAAAGAACACTTCAGAAATATTAAATTTAAACAAATGGACAAGTCGGCCGTAGCACATCACTTTTGGTCTGAGAATCACAACATAAAACAAGAAATAGAACTGATCAAACAGGCAAAGAAACCTCTGGAACTACAGATTTGGGAAAACATATTTATTACGAAAAAACAGGACCTCTTGATGAATTTTGAAATTCCCGCGGTAGATGACGTCATCAAACTTACCAGGACGTTAGATGGCAGCACAACACCAAGCCAGATGCAGACACCAGATGCATCATCAGTCTACCACAGAGCTGACGATAGGGGAGAAGTCCCCAGAAACTAGTCTTCATAAAAAACTTGTAAGTGGAGAAAAGTATATACAAGGTTGACTCACTTGCCTAATTTTAGTAATCAGAAAATAATGTTGACAGGAGAATTTACCATTGCTGTTTGATTTACTCTTGCATCTCCCTCCATCACTGTCTCCTCCTTGATGCCTGCTAGTGAGTCACCACCACTATCACTCGTATCCTCTATACTCTCTGTAGGTCATCTTTCACTCATATTTATAAGAATTCTATTTCTGAATCTATAATCTCATAATATTGCAAGTATTGCTATTTTATATTATAAATATGCTCACATTTCTCCACTCTTCAACACTATATTCTTGAAAAGTTTGTATGTATGCTTTTCCTCTAATGATTTTCATTTGCTACCACTCCAAACCAATTCAATTGGATTGATATCTGAATGGCAAGATGGAAGATGCAAAGAAAAGTGACCATGCTTATGTATAATTTCATCCACCAATCCCCCCCCCCAAATGAAATATGCTTCAAGACATTTTAATAGGTTCAGATTTACTTTTAAGCACATCAGTTTCACTTCCAGTTTGTTTTTGTTGTAACCATTTAATAATATCAGCTTTCAGCTGTGCCCAAGTTGGCCGTGTCTCTTTCATTGCAGTGGTAATTAGAACTGTCCATTATGATGACACTTTGATGCAAAAGAGCTGAAGAAGCTGTTTTTCACCCACTTTCAAAAATTTTCAAAGTTCATGGAGGTAAGATAATCACCTCACTTATGGCTAAATTTAAAATTGAGTAAAGCATGTTGTATGAAGCTTTTCTTGCCACCTCTAAGAGCAGTTAATTAGTAGTCCTGCTCCACTACTATCAGCAATCCCAATTTCTTCCTTTAAATCACGTGACTCTCCTCAATGTAGGCTTCATCAATATTAAGTGCTATCCCATGCTTCTCATCTTAAGAAATTTGGTACAAATATTTTTTCCTTCACATGAAAATGTCTGGCCGTTCAATCAGGAGCTTTCTCTTAGATTGGCACAACTGCCAACAAGTCCAACTCTCAATGTTTTTCTTAAAAATTTCCCACTATAGTCAAGAACACCACCTCCTTTGAGAGCACTAAGAAGTTTACCTAAGATTGGGCCCTCCTTTTTCACTGTATAAAAGAAATGAACAATTGTCTAACAGTGCACTCTATTAAGCTATTTCAATTCTCTTCTTTCTTGGCATACTATTTCCCAGATGAAGGTCGAAAATTCAAGGATGTTTCTTGTAGCGGATTCCTTCCCTTCTTTCAGAAACCTAGCTACAGTCTCAGACACACCTGCAGCAACACTTATCATTAACAAAATATTTGTGTTTGCTATATTATAGCTTTTTTTTTTAACTTTCTTAAAATACTGTGCCAAATTACAGTTTGTCATGTTTGACCCATAAGAGGTCAACTGACACACTTGAAGATTTCGAAGATCTAGAAGTCACTATTACACATTTAATGAAAAACATGCAGATATCCACTGGCAAATTAAAGAAGAAAAGCATGTGTACATTACCAGAAGTGCACCTTCCACAAGGACATGACTTAGTTACCAGGAAGAAGAGGAGAAATCTTCTCAATGATTAAGTGTGCACTTAATAGAGGTGAAAAGTACATGAGGGGGTAAATGTTCTTTCTGCTTGGCATGCTTATGCAAAACAATATTCTTTACTGTTGGTGACCCATAAGACTGATTGAAGGTGACAATTGTTTTCCTAAAATAACAAAGGATGTTCTTTAATGTATACATTACCTTACTCATACTTAACCTGCTGAGCACACAAATATAAATATTTGTATTGATAGAGTCAACATGAAAAATTCAATTCCACGGCCGGGATTTGAACCACAGATCTACTGGTTTCCACCCAGTTGCTCTTACCCATTGAGCTACCATGGCCAACTCCCTGTCATGACATTAAATTCTCCAATTGACTCATATTTCCCCAGTAAACCACTAGGGACTCTCACATCCAAGATACATAGTTTGTAGCAACTTACTAGTGTAAGTACCTGAGTCCCAGGCTTCATCATTTTAACCCTTATTATTTAAGTTAATTGACGGAAATTAATCATTTCTACCCACTAGCCATATACAGGCTAAGGTATTGGATTTGATAGTCGACATGAAAAATTTAATGCCATGGCCGGGATTTGAACCACGGAACCCACTGGTTTCCATCCAGTCACTCTTAACCATTGAGCTACCATGGCCAACTTGCCGTCATAACATTAAATTCTCCAATTGACTCATATATTTCCCCAGGAAATCACTAGGGGTTCCTTACTATTCTAAGTACTTGGGTCCCAGGCTTCATCATTTTAACTCTTATTATTTAATTGATGGGAATTAATCATTTCTTCACACTAGCCATATATAGGCTAAGGTATTGGATTGAAATTGAAAAATTCAATGCCTTGGCTGAGATTTGAACCGCAGATGTACTGGTTTCCGTCTACTAGTTTCATGTCGACTCTATCAATCCAATACCTTAGCCTGTATATGGCTAAGGTGAAGAAATGATTAATTTCCATCAATTAACTTAAATAAACATTTGTATTTCAGCATTATGTGAACCAAGAGATTTTAGACTGACCCTAGGTATTGGCATTTATTACACTTGTGTTTCTTTTAATCCCTCTCACAAAAAATAGTAGAATACAGTATTTTGTGGACAGTTTAGAAAATAACCCTATTTTTTCTCTATATTCCCAAACTAATTTTAATTTGTTCAGTATCTTCTACTTTTACATTTTTTATTTTGTAGTACCTATTGCAGGAAAACATGTGATACATAGAAAACAATTACAGATGTTTATGCAGTAGCCTCAAATTAGTAAATATTACCTATCGTCATTTACTGCAAAATAAAAAAAAAAAAGTTTCAAATTGCTGGGTAGTAATACATTTAAATATAATAAAATTTATATTGATACTTCAGAACAATTTCATAATGAACAAACCAAATAAGCTTCAGAAGCACATTTTTTAGCACTTATATAACTGTTACAACCAGTGATTTAGTTGGAACAAAATATTTACAGGAACTCACCTTATTAATTCAGAAATTTTCAAATGGAAAATGTTACATCATTCTGAAGCGGGAAAATATTTTCCAGAACTGCGTTCCGGTCCAACTATATCACTGGTTACAACCATAACTTAATGTCATTTAATTTTTTTTTTAAATAATAAATATGCTATATAAATAAAAATCTATTATTACCTGCTTCACTGCCCTCCTTTGCCATTTTGTGCTCTCACTGGTAGATTATAGTTTTCTGGAAAGAGGGCAAAAAATATTAGAATGAAAACATTTCTTACTCACTTTCTGGAACATCACTTGCCAAAGAATAAATTTATTTCTAAATCTATGAGGAACCTTAGTTTCTCTTATTTGTTAAACTTCTGTTGGCAATGAATATTTGCAAATCATAAATACAAAAACGCTCTGTAATTTCAGTTACCTTAGTTTAAAAAATGTCTCATGATAAAAGTTATTAAAATTCTCTAAGGGGGATTGAAATTTTAAAACAATATAGCTCCACAATTCGCTCTTCTGTTTACTCTTAAGTGTTTATTGGTAGCTTTTGAAAAAAATTACAATTAAAAGCGTGCATTTCATAGTTGGTTGGTGCTGCTCTCTGTATTCTATAATTAATCCAATATAATAACAAATCTCATACTTGTAATACTATAGTATTACACCAGTTGTATAGTACACTTTAATATTTGCACCAATGTTTGAATTTTATATCAAATAATTAGTAACAAAACGAGTTTCATCAAGTGTTGTTATAATACCGAAAACCAGCTCACAAAATTCAGATATGAATATTTGAAAAATTCAAAACAAAGCTTCACATCTTAAATATGGTACTATACATACTCTATATGTTACTCAAGACATCAAGGATGGATTTGTTGAATTTTTGAGTTCCAGCCCCACTTTGAAACTTCTAATAACCACCTGTTATAACCACCTTTGATTGTATTTGTTTAAAAAAAAAAAAGTATTAATTTGTTAGTACATTTTATTCATTAACTCTCTCTACCCTTTTGTTTGCCGATCTTAACCTGGATTAATGTTATGCTGGTATAATGTTGGCTACACATGAAAAAAATTGACCAATAAGGATTTCTTACATTCTTTATGCTTGGACCTTAAAATATCTTAAAATAGTCTGTATTCTTTAGAAAAAACAGACATAACCCTTATTTATTGTGCTCTAAAAATGCAGTAAACAGAGATAGAGGAAAAAGAAAGGCATTTCATAGATCTTCTATAGAAATTACAACTTGAACATGTCAAGCCACATGGATGGAAATATTAGAGCACTTTAATATGGAATCCACCTTAATTATAAAAGTGGCTGAAAAAAGGTAATAATTCTCTAAGTTGGTTACATAAAGCTTCAAAAATGAATACATTTTTTCTATAACAAAATAAACTTACCAGCAATTAAGAAGCGTCTGATACAACAGATGATTTTTGTGAGCAAATGTCTGAGGGAATTGAACTGTACTCAGATTTGATACAAAATATTTGTTTCAGAAATCAATGTACATTTTTGTTGAATGGCTCTATCAAGATTCAACTTTAGACATTGGAACAACAAAAGTTCACCTCTTTTCTTGTGATCATCATACAACATTTCTACAAAATATAAATGTGTGGCAAGCATCCTTAGAGACCCATGGTGATTGGATTTTTATTGAAGGAAACATGACTTTAGAATTGTAACCAAACAAGTTCAAGACACAATCCATCAACTGTACTAGCACTAGAAAACCAAGTCAACGAAGAAGGAAATATAGTACTGAATGTATAAAACTTGTAATTCCAAAAGGCAGTGTTCTCTCACATTAGTACAATAGGTATGTTTAAGATTTTCTGTAACACTGTTTGTGGCCAGTATGATCTTTAGACTACACCTCTAGGAATTCTTTCTATAGGGCCAGTTATTTATACAGTTATTTATTTAAAGTCAGTTATTTATACTTTATGTGCCTCAAAATATTAAGGAATTGGAAAACTGAATAACATGATAATGCAGTTGGTTAAAATAGGTCACCAGATTTGACACCACTTCTCTGAGATCATCTTCAACCTGCAGTGTATGGTAACAAGTTATAACACTGCAAGAAATGCAGGAAAAGGAGAGCCTGTGAAGCATTAACACCTATGTGCAAAGAGTTCTGCAAACTGCATTTTTATGTGCCGACAACCAGATGGCATTCAATTTGAACAATTCTCCATGAAGTGCCCAAGGCACTGTTTCAGTTTGCCACAGTATTAGTTTGCTATGGTGACTGCCAATTTTTTGTTAAATCATAAATGATTTACAGATATGACATTGATTTGTTTGTATTTGTTTCAGTTTGTTGTTCTGACAGTTATTTTCTTTTGTTAAGTTTGTAATTTCAAACAGACTAATAAGTTACCCAATAATTAACTGAATAGTGAACTTTATCCCACAATAACTCATGACTTAAATCAATGTATTTCCAACAATTCTGGCCTCATTTTATCTGTACAAATAATGGAGTTGTCCTATGCAGCATACTTTTGAATCACACTGTATATCCATTGAAACCATCTTTATTTAGATTTAGCCAATCTTCAGCCTGTAGTATAAGGTCTGCTTAGTTAATATTTCTTCTACCATTTGCTGAAAATGTTTCATCCAGTTTTCTATATAATCCTCTATTTGCTTTAAAAGTGTTATTCTCAATTTTTTTCTTATTGCCTCATTTTATTTATTAATTTTTCTCATTAACAATTTTGAGTGAACCAAAAGTTCATTTCCGTCGCATTATCTCGCTTTATTCTTCTTCTTCAGTCTGTGTTTCATTATTCCCAGCAGATTGATAGGGAAAGCCTAATTGGACTTAGCACCAATGGGCAGGTGGGAAATAAACAGCACAAATGGGATTCCTAAGCACCCATGAGAAGCTCTGGTCCTCAGGATTTGGTTTTGCATTGGGTTGGAAGCACTTTCATTTTAAATAGTTCAACATTTTCTATAAATAAGCCAAATGGGCAAGTGTACCATATCTTTTTAAAATGTAAATATACAAGAATTTTTTAACACTATAAATTAAAATGCAACAATTCTAGGAGAACAGCACAAACTATAAAGAGAAAACATAATTTTGTTTTAAAAAGAAGTTCCGTTAATTTCAATGAAAAGCATTACTTCAAATTTAATAACTATGTCGGCCAGCATGTGAAAAATATGTAAGATATATTCTTCCATGTATTTTACTGAGATAATTAAATCATAAGGGCATTTATAATTTAACACACTCACCGAAGTTGAGGCATAGCACCTTATAACCCACACACTATGCAAGGTAAGTTTCATGTAGAGTAGTCAATTTATTTTGCATTCATGCAGCATTTCTTGTTAAAGATAATCCTGAAAAGAAAAATAAACAAAATTAAAGCTAACATTTAACTTTTGCTTAAATAAACCATAGTTTTTTCTATTAATCTGGGCAGAGGGAGGGAGTGATATACATATTAGATTTCATTTCTTATGACTTAAGATTATCACTAACTTCTTGTAAACATCAATGGGATTTTGGTTTAAGAAAAGAGCTTTTTATAGAAATGAAATTATGCTAATTATAAAGTAAAATTAAGCACTTTACAAAGTGAGAAAAACATTTTATTTGTAGAAAGATCTGCAGTTTTATTTAGCAACAAAATCACAACCTTGGTCTCAAAAAACAGCATCCCTTCAGATGGACAATATTCTCTCCTCTGTCAAGTGCCAATGGCCGCATTTTGGAAGTAGAGAGGATATCTCAATTGCCTTTAGAATGTTTTTCCAATTGATTTCACTTACAAACAGTGCGAACGTTAAGTTCACAAATTCTGGTATTTCAACATTATAACCAATTACACAAATAAAAATATTTGTTAGTTAATGTCCACTTATCTTAAGAAGTTGATGTTAATACTTTTTTCTTCTTTTTAAGATTGATTTCACGAACATTTACTCGCATCGCCAGTTATCACACTTCGTCGATGCGAGCATATGTTCGTGAAATCGATCTTAAAAAGAAGAAAGAAGTATTAACATCAACTTCTTAAGATAAGTGGACATTAACTAACAAATATTTTTATTTGTGTAATATTTATTACTCCACTGTAACTAGCTTCATTTTCTGTGTAATTATAACCAATGTTTTATTTTAAAAAGAATTGAGATTCATTTCATTAAATTTTGCTTTCTTTTTTCATCAAAATAACTTATTTCTCTCCAAAATAAATGAGACACAATTTAAGAGTTGGCAATCACCTGAAGATGGGACTGAGATGATCCCAAAATTGTTTCCTGTTTGTGACTGAAGTTTTACCTTTTAATAAAATATGACTCAATAAGTCTTTTAATATGAAATTAGCTTCACTTTTAACGATGCTTTTGATCACAACAGTTTCAATTAAGAAAAGTGTATGCCCAGTTTCCTTACAATTCTCATGCTTTGTCTTGTATGCTTGGACCACTTAATGGGAAAAGTCTTGATTTTCCTAGCAAGTACAATCAATATTGATTTTCTTAAAAAAAAAATAGTGGTCTTGCAATCACAAAATGTCTGCTATTTTAACTTATTTTTCTCCTTGTACTTCCACATTTAAGCGTATTTTATTGCTCCATGTTCACATATTTCATATTACACATATGGTTACAAGGCCTTGCTAAATTTTTGTATATTATAATTAGCATATTTTTCTGGAGATAATCATGAAAGACGCTTTTAATACCTGTTCATCAACTAAAATCTAGATAACCTTTTTCCAGAAAAAAGAGATGCGGTAAATTTTTAATTGTTAAAAATAGTTGTTTTAAACTTTCTCAATATGCAGAGTTTACAGAAAATGGTATACTATTTAATGCAGATGTATGAGCATTCTGGAACGAATACTCAAATTAGAACATTAATCCAAAGATGCACATTAGCATTGTCTTGTTTTATAGGAGTTACTAGTTCACAAATAAGTCTAATTTAATTATTCTACCACTTGACATCCTACAGTTCAAGCATTTTTATGACAAATTTCTTCATACTACTAAAATATGCCATACGTTATGCAGCTTTGCTCCTTATTAACACAAAAACTTCAATCAAACATCATTCGAGATTTCCCTTTCTATAGACAATACTATATGATCTTTCCATGTTATTACTTTCTTACAAATTAGCCTTAAAAATTAAAAAAACAAAGTAACTCTCAACAACAAAGAAATAAAATTTCACTGACTGACAAATAATGAAAACACCATTCCAACATAAAGAGCTACAATCCACTGGTGCTGTCCGTTTAGTTGCTAATGACAACTTTTCAAAGACAAAAGCATATCTAAATTATAAAATTGAGAATTATACTTTCTTGCAGTATCTCTCAAACTGTTTCATTTCCTCAGACAAACATAAACTAGTTGTCATAATTTTGAGACACTTGTCTTTTTTTTCCATATACAAGATCCGAAATCATCTTGATTGGAGAAAAATCCCTACCGCCACGTCCCTCACTTGGAAGGCACGTCTTGATGTTTGAGAGCACCATAAAAACCTCTGAAAATCAGCTGACTTGACTTACTGACAGTACAGCTGTAATGTAACAGGTTTAAGTAATATTGACCCCTCCAATAACACCCATGCAAAAACTATATATATAAACATTTTCTGCCATTTTTTTTTTCAATTGGTTCTCTACCCATATTATTGTATGTATCCTGGAGAGAGTAGCAACTTGCTAAGTAACACTGTTGTTCAGCAGTAGACACATAGTTTAAATCCAAAACTCCATTCACTCTTAAGATGTCATTTTGGATTTCAAAATTCACTGCTTTATCTTATAAATGGCTCCTTCATTTATATTATTTCCTTTCTTCTCAAATTACGACTCTCAGGTTTTTTTTCTTCAAAACTTTCTTACACTTTATTTCAATTCTCGACTCACTTCTGCTCTTACTGCTTCCTCTTCTTTCATTGTCTGTATCTTCCTGTCCATTTCACTTTCTCAAAGGTACTAAACAAAATTTATAGGCTTAAAAGCTTGAAGATAAGGTGCAAATGTTCTTTATACTTCTAAGGCATTACAAGCTGCACAATACTTGCTCCATTTGCGACTTTAGTCAGATTATTATATTTAAACAGAAGCATGAAATAAACTGAATTCTCAATAATTATAAATTTGTTTGCAATTAAGAAGTTTCCATTGAACATTTTGGAAACACCTGAAAGAGCTTAAAAATATAAATTAAATTTGAATTATTAATAGTAAGTACACTGAAATGGTGCATGCTTTAAAGCCACAGAAAATATTTTCTTGAAAATATAAATACATCACTCCATTGATAACTTTGGAACTTTTTTTTAATAAATCCACTAACATAAAAAGCAATATCACATCTATGCTATCACACTATGTTCATTTCTTTCTCTCAACACAATTTAACACAATAGCTGCCTATCTAAATAAATGAACATTTTGTTTACTAATGATGTCAATTGCCAAGATTATATCTGTTTAGTTGGTGTTCCGGAATTCTGCCCTGTAGTTCCTTTCCATGCCAGAAAATGTAGACATTGGGCAATTCTTTTAAGTACACTTAAAAAACCATTGTTCTGGGCTGGATTTGAACCTGAAACTTTGAGATGTACGCCACTGCCAAACCAACTGAGCCATTAGACTGATTAAGCTGCCTACTTGAAATAACATAGCTTCAGACAAAAATTTAAATTATTTAAAGTGTTACACCCATTAATTGCTTTTTCATGGCTGCTAAAGCAAGAAAATTGAATCAAAATTTTACAAAGAAAATGTGACGAGTTAAAACCATGGAAAGCAATTAATATAGTTCACTTGCCTGATATGACAATGTTTTCAAAACTAATATAACCTCTTAAGTGAATTACTACTCTAACTTCTTTGACAACTAGACAAATGTGACTGTCTAAATTACACCCTCTATACAGAAAGAGTTGTCTTTCACATATATTGTTATACAGGGACAGTAAATGTCCCACAGCACCTAAATAACTTTCGAAGAATGTGGCCAATTAATATGAAACTTAGTCCCAAGAGTCATATTCAGAGAATTAAAACGTTAGGTTAATTTTTTTTCTATTGCCAGTATAACAAGAAGTGACTGCAGCTTTATTTTAAATGGAACACACTATATTATCATACAGATCCAGATATTACTGTTGATAACTTTTCAAGAAGTATCCACAATATAAAAACAAACAACAATAAAATAACAAAGGTAGTTCACCTTCTAAATTCTGGGTTAAAACTGGAGCAACCTGCTTGACAAATTGATAGTCAATTACAGAAGAAAATAATATGACCAGAATTTAGGAAGGTCTCTCTTCACTGTCATTATTAAAAGTTCCAGAACTAATTTCCATCTATCTCAATGTGTGACTGCCTTAAAATGACCCCACAGAAGTCCGAAGTCCAAAGGAGGCCAATCTGAGGATAATAATAGGCACTCTGTAACCTCTCCACCAATGCTTGTTATGGATCAACCTGATCTTAAGTACTTATGAACAATCTGTCCAAAATGAGCTGGGGCTCCATCTTGTAGTCATTTTTAGATAGGCAATAATTGACTGGAAATGAAAGCAAATTTGTAATGGCTAGTAATATTTGATTGCAAAAAAAGTCCAAGTATCCAATAATGCTTGGCAATTCTCTAAAGAAAGGACCAATAATATGGTTACCAACAATATCGGCCCAAACATTCACACTGTATGTGGTTCTCCTCCATCCATTGTAGATTTATGTCTTACCAGTAGGTATTAGTGGTTGTGTCTGATGACAAATCTATTTGGGCAGAGCACAGCTTCAGATGATAATACAATGCCTTAGAAAATTTGGATTGGTCTTAATGCACTCTATCATTATTTAACAAAATTGCTTTCTTCTATCAAAGTCCTCCAAAAATTATTGCAAAAGTAGAATTATATAAGGATGTTGCTTGGCACTTTAAGGATTTTCATAAAGTACATTTGGCTTATATTGGATTCTAATGTTGTAGGTATTTGTTGTAGTTACTTGCACATGGAGAATTTCCAGTGAAGTATTCTCATCAGTCACACTTTTTCAGACAATCTGATCCTGGTAAGTCATTTAAACTTCCAGTTTCAGTACATGTTCTTACAATTGTCCCGCTGTACATTGAATTTTAGTGGAATCTGCATACATATTATTAAATAAATCCCCAGGCTTATGAAACCACTGCCAGTCTCCACAGCCAATATTCGTTAAAATTAGAACCCTTTCCTCTTCATTAAACATCAGAGTATATTTAACACATACGTCAGATTAAATCCCTGTAAGTTAGTAAAACAATCAGTATCTAATAACCATCTTTTCATTAATACAAATGTCCTTGGATTTACACAAAGGACAATGAAATAAAAATGTTTTCAGGAATATAAACCAAGGACAGACAAATCACTGTCTTGTTCTGTTAAGCTTATTACCTTTTTCGGGGGGAGGGCTGTTTACTCGTTGCGTCTCCTCCGTGTATCATTCCGAACAGCAAAAATCGTTAACATTCAATAATTTTTAAGTTCTTCATACGTTACCTCGTCGTACACGATTTTCGTGCTAATAAAGCACATTTTTCAAGTTTTAGGTGTTACGGAACTTTTAATTAACCCTGTATATCATTTACTTTTATATTACTGCAGGTTTTCTAATATTGTGTTTGCTTGTCGAATTCGAGGAGAAAATATCGTCAAATAAGGTTCTAAGGAATACCGATAAGTCTTCGTTAACAACTACGTTCAGCTGATTCTCTGACACGAACGGGCGCGGTCGGGAAAAACAAAAAGCGGCAAAGTAATCGCATGGCTACCTTCATCGCTTATCTTTTCTTTAAGAAGTTATTTAGCGAGTTGCAGTTATGTTGATTGTTTGGTTATTTATTTTATTTACATCCTCCAACACATCACATCCGAGGATGAATGAAATTGATGAAATGATGCTCAAATGAGCCCAGGGTCTATAGAGCTGAGTTACCCTATATTCATCTTTCTGGATATGAGAAAACCTCTGAGGGGAAAAAAATAAACCCAGAAGACTCACTCTGACCGAAATTCGAACTCAGATCCTCTTGAACGTGTGGCAAACACGCTACATATGCGGGCACTCGCAGGCATGAGACCACCTCAAAATATTTGAATCCAACATCAGCATTTAATTGGCTTAGCATTTTTCCCCTTTGTTTCTTTTAATGTGTCCTGCGCTTTCCTCTAGTTCTTGTTTTTAATCCACCTCTTCCTTATCTAAAAGAGAGTATGAAGGTACATCATTTATTGCAAGATTTTCATACTGCCTTAATGATTTAATAATTTAACCTCGATACACATGGCATAAGAGAATGCAAAAGCACTGAAAATATCATTTTACATTATTAGCATTATTCTCCATGTAATAGGTACATCTCACTTAATAAGCATTATTCTTTAAGTACACTATCCAAAGCACAAAGCACAAACCACAAACTTTTTATTTTCAATTCCCGCTGGTTTCGTCTATAATACCTGTTGAATTTTACTTCTTCCACTTGAGCCTTCGTTTACTTTAAACACACAGTTTAGAAATTTGCATTCGCTCCTATTTCACGAATAATAAATGCTTTCCTGTGCGTTTATTGTTCTTCCAAGGATGGTTGGGCAAAACAATTCCAACCATGAGAATCCATCTCTACTCTTTATCACTGTCCTTAGTAATCACAATGCAAGCTGTTACCCCTTTTGCTGTCTTTGGGCACCTGCAAATCGTTCAAAATGCATTTCCATATTCCAGCTATGTCAGAGTATCTACATCCTTCTTATTTCCACCTGTTACATGGGAGAAATCTTGATGTTGAAAATGGGACCTTACGTACATTACTCTTACCTAATCAAAACATTTACATTACTTGCTATTACTAACACGTTTATACAGACGCATTCATAATTACCATTGTACAAAATGCATTTTTGCTCACAAAATTAAGAGCAATTTTTATTCACTTGGCGCCACGCTACTTCATATTAACACAAACAAGAATCCACTAGTTTGCTTTACAACCACTTGAAAATAACGTCCTAAACATGTGTGATAAAGTTCATACAGAAACTGGAACTACAGCTATACATATATTCCCAAACATAACACTTCATTAACTAAAGCTTTCAAATGCATAGTTTAACGACCGCGTCCACTTTTTCAAATTTATCTTTACAGTCCAGAACACGAAACTCTGCTTGGCTGGAGCAATGTACTGTAGTTAAGTCTTCGTAGTTAACCGCTAGGAGCGCTACACATCCCGAAAACACCATATGGCTGGGAGGGAAGTGGTGGGGCGAGAAAAGGCAGTTGCTGTTAACGACGCCACAGCTGCGACTGCAAAACTTATCCAAAACTACTTCATAATGTGTTACATTGCAGCTGAGTACGGGTGTGATGGTCATGTAAAATATCCAGTTCAGATCTGACACGTACGAGAGAGAGATAACAGCATGTCTAAAAAAATTCTATGTGCGCATTCACATGGTTTTCTGTACAAGACAAAAAAATTGTATTCTTTTGTTTGTTCATTCGTTGCGTCCCCAACACGAGCAACGCTCTGAGACATTGAACACGTCATCTAACACAACATTTATTACGCATATTTCACCGAGATAAACATTTGCAGTAATTATTGCTGATTTTGTTATAGATGCAATGCGAGTAGGCTGTAAGCTATTATCAATTTTTTTAAAGCACAGTTAATCGTTATAAGGTGGTTTTGAAATTCTATTCTATTTGCATGGCCGAAACAAAAAGGGAATAAAAATTTTCCATTTGAGAAAAGTTTTAAATATTGGAATATTCAAATAAGGAGCATCCCTAAACTTGCTCACTCCACAGGAACGTATTGAATATAAATTGCGTGTTTGAACGACATCTACAGTTTTTGTGTAATAAGATTGTGTGCATCATTCATTTCCTTCATCGTCCGATGACTTAACGTTGGATGACGTAAATTAAATTAAAATAATAATTAATAACAATAATAATAATTGTTTTAGTTAATTTATGGAAATTAATCATTTCTTCACACTAGCCGTATATAGGCTAAGGTTTTTGATATAGTCAACATGAAAAATTCAATGTCATGGCCGGGATTTGAACCCAGGATTTCCTGGTTTCCGTCCAGTCGCTCTAACGCATTGAGCTACCATGGCCAACGTGCCGTCTTGACATTAAATTCTCCATTTGACTCGTATATTTCCCCGGTAAACCACTAGAGGCTATCGCATTCGAGATAACACCGTTTGTAGGACTTACTATCGGAAGTACTTGAGTCCCAGGCTTCATCATTTAACTCTTATTATTTTAGTTAATTGATGGAAATTAATCATTTCTTCACACTAGCTGTAATATAGGCTAAGGTTTTTCATGTTGACTATCTATCAAAAATCTTAGCCTATATTACGGCTAGTGTGGAGAAATGATTAATTTCCATCAATTAACTAAAATAGTAAGAGTTAAATGATGAAGCCTGGGACTCAAGTACTTACGATAGTAAGTCCTACAAACGGTGTATCTCGAATGCGAGAGCCCGTAGTGGTTTACCGGGGAAATATACGAGTCAAATGGAGAATTTAATGTCAGGCCGGCACGTTGGCCACGGTAGCTCAATGGGTTAGAGCGACTGGACGGAAACCAGGAGATCCTTGGTTCAAATCCCGGCCATGGCATTGAATTTTTTATGTTGACTCTAAAGATTGTGTTTATTAATCCTACTAATACCTTCTGTAATTTTTAATTCTATTTTTTAATGTTTTGATTAAAGGAATGCAGTTATTGTCAATTACTGTTTCTATTAATTAACTACGTAACTGTTTCACAGATTTTATTGTTGGTCTTTTTGAGAAACAAATGTCAAGGTGGTCATAAAGTATCCCTCCCCGTAGATAGTTCATGTGATGCATAACAAGTCTAACATTTTTATTCTTAGACTGCTGTTGGCTACTGTACGAATTATAACTTTGTGATTGAAATGCAACAGTTTTATGTTGCCTTTTTCTGCTTTTCAATATAAATGCCTATTTTCGAAATAAATGCTTTTTGTTGCCTTTATTTCATCATTTATCCATTATTTATTATTATTAAATAATTGCTTTAGGTATTTTTATTTCAGTAGTCGGATAATCCCTGACAAAGTTTCTTCGCCGGATATATATTACTTACTGTTTTTAATTTGCAGACAACATAGGCGCGCTTCCTTCATTTAGTTCATTATTGTCTTTGCAACAATGTGTTTTGCCGCAGATATAAATTTATAGATAACGGAAAGCTTTTGAATTACCGCTTGCGTTTATTTGGTTTTTTTTAAGTGGCAATCGAGAGTGCGCTCTACACTTTTCTTTGTTTTCATTTCGAAATTGTTGTTCCGAAATTCAGTATTACTTTATGCCGTAAATTACAAAGTTAGGTTAATACTTTTGGATCCGATGTATTTTGTACCGACGCAAAGTTCTCACGAGCAAAATATGCCAGCAGTCAGTGGACTAGGAAAAGAAGCATTTTGTCACAGCATATCGGCATTATCAAACACAAAAATGCAGTTTCCCAGTAAATGCTGGGAAAATTTGTTTCCAACAGTACTTGCAACATCGGATCGAAAATTTCAATTTGCATTCGACTTATATAAATCTTTCCTTTGCGCCGGAATACCTTTGTAGAAATTACAGAAACCAACAGTAACAGTTTTGGAGAAATATACTAATCAATTTGGACCTAGCGAGTTAAGTTTGCGAAAATGTTACTTAACCGAATGTTACGATAACACAATGAAAATCATTAAAGCCAAAATGAAAAATGAGATGATCTGGACTTCTATCGACGAGTTAACTCGATAGCGTTGAGGTGTATTGACCTTTAGGTGACCAGCGCTGCTATCGTTCCTTATGGGTCTTATCTGGTCGATTAGAGGAGTAAAATATTAGTAAGTTGACGTACACTAAAATACGAAACACAAATAGAGCGATTGGAAGCTGCGTACGTCTAAATATGTTTCTGCCGATGTATACACATTGCTGTCCAGAAGACATGATTATATCTAAACAGAGTATACATACACTGGACTCGCCGTGCATGTGCGATAAGCTCAGGTATTGTCGTGCTGCTCGAACGGTTACCATGGATTTATCTTTGGTAGCAGAAACCTCTCAGATAACGCGCTGATTATCCTTGTAAGAGTAAGAGGGGAACTGTTGTGCTTCTCAGATCTGTGATGAACACCAATGAACGCATCACTTCAGCCAATGGAATTCGCAGGAATCACAAATGACAGATAGATGTTCACTCCACGTGGAGTAATCAGTGCGTTATCTCAGAGGTATCTATTACCAAAGATGAATCCATGGTAACCGTAGAAGCAGCACGACAATAAACATCTCTGTGTTGCGAATTTTTTCCGATACGTCTTCTGGCTTTGCCATGTAGTAACTGATAGCATAGATCGTTACATTGTCAATGTTATAGGACCATTAGATCACAAAGAAGATAAATCAATAAAACCAATCCTGCTTACAACAGAGTGTCTTGAGAAAGTTAACAATTCAACTATCGCGCAGTTATTCACCAGTACATCAAAGATGCTGTGGCCCGAAGTGATTCAATACGACAACGTCTTACTTTTGATCTGGACACTGCACCATATTTGAAAAAGGCTGCATTAGCGTTAAAAGTGCTATTTCCAAAATGCTTCACGCGACCTGCATAACACATGGCTTTCATAGGGTGTCAAAGACATGCGATACTTGTTGGCGGATGTTGAAAATTTTATTTCCAGAATTAAGACCTTTCTGAAAGCTTCATCAAGAACCCTGATATATAAATATACTATATCAGATGTACCTCTGTTCTCACCTTACAAATCTATCATAAAGAGATAGGGGACATGGATCTCAGCAGAACTTTACTACGGTTCAAATTTCCAGAGTATAACTGCGATGGTGAACGCTCTGGAAGATTAAGCATCCTCAGTTGTACCAGCCAAGAATTCCTCAACTCTTCGGAAGTGAAAAATGACTTAACTTTGATTGGACTGCGTTTGGGTTCCTACCACAAGCGAACTGCCAGTTTCAAGAACGAGGACAACCTTTAATGAAGTCAGTGAAAATTGTGGGTAATGCAGTGGAAAGACTGGACAGTGTACCAGAGAAAAGGAGTTCATTAGTTAGCGAAAAGTGTAAAAAAAAAAGTGTTATCGAAAAATTGTGATCTGTCAAAGTTCTAAGGCTTTCACGGCCGGTTTCATTACTAGTAGACCACGGCCCACAAGCCCGGGATCCTACAATGATGCTATGCTTTAGATTTGCACCAATAACCTGTGTTGATGTTGAGAGGTCATTTTCTCGTATGAAAAATGTGTTATATGGCAGGAGACTCAACATAACCTTAAAGAAGCATTTAGTTGACATGTGCAACGAATAAGGCATTACAATACATAGACCTGTTTAAAAATACTTCATTTTTATGTCAATTACAACAACTACCATTTTGTTTAAAACTTTGAAGTTATTTAAAATATAACAATCGAGTTACTGAATAGTGTAATTATTAAATTAATTAGTTTTTCTAAATGACTTTTATTGCCTGTTTTAGTATTTATAATGTCTTTTTCTGCCCATTTTGGCTACTTATATTGCCTTTTTGCCTGCTATGATAATGATTTATAATGCCTAAAGTTTCGGTCTATGCTTATCAAATTCTGATGGTGTAAATATCACGCCAGTGCCAGGTATGTTACAGCTAAAGTTTTTGTTTTTTTAATTTACGTCCTCCAACGTCGTATCACACGATGAATAAAATGGGTGAAATGGTGCTCAAATCAGCCCAGGGTTCGTACAGCTTAGAGTTATCCGACATCCATCACTCAGGATAAGGGAAAATCCGGGAAAAAAAAGTTATCCAGACAACTTAACCTGACCGAGACTCAAACTCGGCACCTCTTAAATGTAAGGCAGGCACGCTACCACCTCCGCTGCAGAGGCGGGCACAACTGATAGAAGGATTTACCTAAAAGGATTAGATACATAGTTTATGTTTTCAATTGATGGAGGAAGTAACAGTTTCAAATCTGAGTATATAATTGTAATGCGAGAAGTGGGATACCTTGTTGGTACTGGAGTCAGGTGAACTAATCCTTAGTTTGTTCCGTGTCTCTCAACGCTCACGTGACCTAATCATCTCTCATTGGCTGCTGTCGTGGTACAGACTGTTGTGCGGCAAAAATGAGTTGGTTATTTAACATGATGGTATATCTTAATAAGTTCTAAGAGAATTGTCAAATTTATATTTTCATAACCATATGCATTAAATATACTACGCAACATAGATAATTTATCTGGAATGCAAGTTAATTCTTAAACGAAATAAAGAGGATCCTTTGCTTCAAACCTGTCTCTCGAGATGACTGGCGATTGCTGGTGCGTTTATCGGTAGAGGTAATATATTTGGAAATTAATTGTTCTTTCACAATGGCCGTGTGTAGGCTAAAGTATGGAAAGATAGTCAGAATGAAAAATGCAATGCCATAGCCGGGATTTGAACCACGGATCTTCTGGTTGCCGTCCAGCTGCTCTAACCCTCGAGCTACTATGGCCAACGTGCCGACATGACATTAAATTCTCCAACTGACTCATGTTTTTTCCGGTAAACCACTTACGAGCTCTCATAAACACATGAGACAACTACCTTAATGGCGACTTACAACATGTAAGTACTTTAAGGCCCGGGCTTTATAGTTAACCACTATTAGGTCAATTAATAGAAATTAATTGTTCTTTCACACTGGCCGTGTGTAGGCTAACGTATGTAAAAATAGAGTCAGAATGAAAAATTCAATGCCATAGGCGGGATTTGAACCACGGATCTTCTGGGTGCGTGTCAGTTGCAGAATTTGATGTCATGTCGGCACGTTGGCCATAGTAGCTCAAGGGTTAGAGCGGCTGGACGGCAACCAGAAGATCCGTGGTTCAAATCCCGGCTATGGCATTGAATTTTTCATTCTGACTCTATCTTTCTATGGTAACATATTTGTTCATATCACTTTTATTCCACGTGGTGTGAAAGCACCGCCTACGTCGCCTAAAGCATTAGCTAATTAGTGTAAAGAGGAAGCGAAGGGATACATGTCAGCGGGGCATCGTTATTTGAAACAAATCTTAAATTATAACTTTATTTATGATTTCAATACACACATGTGTGAAAATATACCTACTAGAAATAGAAGAAACACCTGGGTCCTTTTGTACCGAACATCTTGAGTGCATGTGCAAAATAAACACCTTAGTAGGATTAAACAATGTTTAATATTATATTTATAAACATGACAAGATATAATATTCAACTTTAATAAACTTATTTTAAAAATTCCTCATATAGATTACACCGTTATGCATGATTCTGGGGCTTCCTCCAAAATAGGTGTACTTTGCTAAATTTTATATGCTGATTCCAAAACTGTAATCAGTATTTTTCTACCACGTACCATTTTGCACATGTTTTAATGTGGTTCTGTGCATAAATATATTGTATAGAACTGAAGAGAAACTATACTAATTTCATTGTTAAAATTAAAGTGCTTCCCAACAATGTAACAGTGTAACAGACAACAATACATGCCTTATTTTGGCTCAAATCCCAGCAAGTTTAGCTCAGACTATAATTTTTTTTCAAATAGTGAGGTTATGTTTTTGTGATAGGCAGTTGTGTCATACATAGTTTAAGAATTTGAAGCAATATATCTTCCAGATATATTGATATATTTTGTCATATCTGTGACAATTTTGTTGTTCGAGTACTGGACAAGAAAAAATTGGAAGCAGAGAGACAGTCTCGTGCCAAGAATGAAAAATGTAATTCATGAGTATCTTGTGAACCCCAAAAATGTTCTTTTACCATCTTTGCGCATAAACTTAGACTTAATAAAGCAATATGTGAAGACTTTGAACAAGGATGGCAACTGCTACAAATATATCTGCAAGAAGTTCCCTGGAATATCTGATGCTAAAATTAAAGAGGGAGTATTTGTTTGTCCACAAATTAGGAAGTTGATTTCTGATACCTTATTTGAAGAAACAATGACAGATACTGAAAAACAGGCATGAGTTGGTTTTAAAAGTGTCATCAAAAACTTTCTGGGAAATTACAAGGATAGAAATTACAAAAATATTCTAGAAAAAATGCTTTAGATCTTTCGAAAGATGGGCTGCAATATGAGTGTGAAAGCACATTTCCTGCACTCTTATTTTGACTTTTTTGCAGAAAATCTCGGCTGTGTCAGTGAGGAGCAGGGTGAAAGATTTCACCAGGACATAAAGGAAATGTTAAGACGCTACCAGGGAAAGAGGAATGTGAATATGACAGCTGATTATTGCTGGTCGCTGAAAAGAGGTTTATCAAATTCTTTACATAGTAGGAACTCTACAAAGCGTTCATTTCATTTCAAGGCAGTATGTAAAAAACTGATTAAATTTTCAAATCTAAGTGATGATGTGAAATATTAGTTAATTCTTAAGAGTGTTGTATTCGCATTATGGATTTATTAACTTATATTTAATAATACAGCATAAATTCGATAGAGGCTAGTATAAAAATGCATATTTTACTATTTCCTATATTGTGCTGAATTGGTATGTGATGGAGAAAAACTGAGTCCATATTCTGATTCAGCACACTCAAATTAGGGATAATGACATATTAAAATAAAAACTCCAGACAAAAAGTTAAATTGTGCATATCAGTGTTATCAGTTGTGGCGATAAGGTAGTTGGCAGTATAACTTCTGTAATAGGGTTGGCAGTGCTAGGATTAAGATATACCAGTTGCAAAACTTATTCAGACTGAAGAGACTTCTGAGACATGACCAGAAAGTTCAAGATAAGCGTTTCATTTGTCATTAAAATATATTAAATATCTTATATACACTAAAGTCACTATCCATTTCAATGAAAGCGCGGTATTTTGTTTCTTTTCTTTTCTGATATTGGTATCTTAGTGCAAGATGTTTAGCACAGAAGAACGGGTTGCCATTGTTTGTGCACGGGTACACGGATTGCCATATGAAGACGCCAGAGCGGAATTTACCAGTAAATTCCACAAACCAGCCCCATCAAGGGCACACATTCGTCTGCTTGTGAACTAATTTAAGCGTACCGGCAGTGTGTGTGATGAAACACGCCTGAACGACCACGCGTCTTGGCAGAAACAGTGCAGCAGATTCAAATTGCCAGTGATAGGAGTCCGAAGGCATCGTTTCGACGCCTCAGTAGGAAATTGAACGTCCCTCGCAACACAGTGTGAAAAATTCTACGTTTCACTCTATGAAAACGTCCGTATCACATTCAAGTTCTGCACCATCTTGAGGACGAGGATTTTGCCTGTCGTCGGGCAATGTATTATGACCTCCTGGAATGTGTAGAGAATTTGAATTTAATGGACAACATTTTATTCTCCGATGGAGCCACTTTCCATGTTTGTGGGAAAGTGCACAGACACAACAGCCGAATATGGGCATATGAAGAACCACATGAGGTATCGGAGTGGGAACGTGATACACCGAAAGTCAATGTTTGGTTGGGCATGACAAACGCAAAACCGTATGGCCTATTTTTCTTTGCCGAAAGGTCAATAACAGGTAACATCTACCTCAAGATGTTAGAACTATTCCTTGAATCGCAGCTTCAACAGGATGGCATACCGGATACAATTGTGTTTCAGCAAGATGGTGCGCCTCTACATTTTACAAACATCGTCCGTGATTACCTGAACAGTACCTTTCCAGGGAGATGGATAGGCAGAGGTTCACCTCGGCTGTGGGCTTCCCGTTCACCGGACCTTACTCCTTTAGACTTGTTTGCATGGGGATACATCAAATCTAAAGTGTACACTAGCAAAGTGAATGGTCTCCCTGAGTTACGAAATCGTATCAGGGAAGTAGCAGGTCGAGTAACGGATGACATGTTACAGTCTACATTTGGTTCCATACTGAAAGATGGCGTAGGTGTTTTGAGCTAGATGGAGGTCTTGTAGAAGTGCACTAGAATGTGTAACACTTCAAAATAATACCTATTGATTTTTCAATCACTGAAATGGATAGTGATTTTAGAGACATTCTGTATTTTAATAAAAATCGAGAGCGATTTTTAATAAAATCAAAATATTCGAAAAGCGTTTCCATGTAAAAAGTACCTGAGGAGGTCTACTGGGATTGATGAAAATCCTTTAGGGCTGTTGAACTGAAATTTTGAGTTTGGTATTTAACAGACAGTTGTTTTGGAGTTATGCTGTTCACAAACACATACGCAAACGAATCTTTTTTCTAAATATAGTTCCTTATTCGGGGGGGGGGGGGGACAGGGTTCTCGAAACATCTATTTCAGTATCGATTTATTGTGTGAAATACAATACCTTCTTCGAAGGTGACACAACAAAAAAGAAATGAGTTGAATTGACAACAGCATTTTTTGAAGGGTGAGGATTTTCAACGAAATTCTCTCATCCTATTTATCTGAAACGGACTTTTTTGGCATACCAATTTTTATTAAAGAGGATTTATTTAAAATGTTGCATTTCTATATATACATCTACTGAACCTTTTCCTGAAACCACAAGTCATTAGGAGGAAAATGTTACTGCAGAATGAAAAGAAGACAAAGAATGCATAGTAGAATTTGAACCAAAGAATCTTCCGCAGCATCAGCAGTTTCCAAAATATTCGATGAAGTTTTGCCAAGACGGTTTTATTTATGTATCACGTTTGAAATTCAGTAACTCTTTTCGAGCGGGATGGCCCAGGCGGTTTCATCTGCGGCCCCCATTCGGGAGGCTCGGTTATCTCTGCATCGCTGCATCAGAAACCCACTCAGCTGAATCGCACTGCGAGACAGCTAAGATCACCTCCTGGAATGCGCGGGTGTTTTAGGCGTTACCGCAGCACATTTCTCCTTCCCAATCCGGTGCAGGTTGTTTAGTGGAGTAGTACCCTTGAGGTGAAGCCCACATACCCCACTGTG
The DNA here is from genome assembly GCA_030765055.1 of Mantis religiosa. Lineage (NCBI taxonomy): Eukaryota > Metazoa > Arthropoda > Insecta > Mantodea > Mantidae > Mantis > Mantis religiosa. Next base: position 50,640,465 of record CM060951.1, on the reverse strand, counting down.
CCCTCCAACACAGTGGAAATCCATAAATGGATTTTTCCTCCACTCGAAAAGAAAAAGAAAAAGAAAAAGGAGGCTCAGGTTCGATTCCGTGGCCGACCTACGTGACCCATGGTTTTTTGGGGGGTTTTCCGGGTTGCTAAGCAAATGCAGGGTAGGTTAATTAGTTCCCAGAGTTTCCTCCATTTCATATAATCTCTTCTGGTGGTTTCCTGCAGGGTAGAAGTGTCGGCTGATGTCTCGGCAGTGCATGGCAGGATGATATGCTCTGACTGACCACTTTCTCCTCCGGGTGGTCGGATTAGTAGGCCGTTTCAGGAACGCGGCTGGCGAGATACCGGTTGTGCCAGCCTGCCTGGAGTCCCCTGCTCTGGGGAGGTCGCCCCTTCGGTCTCCGAGCCGTCCTCGTGACTGTTTCGGGGCCACGTAGTGGGTTGACGGTCCCTGGACCTCTACTGTGGTGACCCCTTGGGGTGGGCCGCCCTCTGTCTCCTTTCACCTCATCCTCCCTCCCGGGAGTGCACCACTTGCGGGCAAAGGTACAAAGTATCACTGTGGTAGAGGTGCCTAATACCCACCGTACAGTCCACTTCAAGTAACTCTTAGTTCACATGATTAGAAATAGCATGGTATTCCTCTTAAATATTCGATATTGAGATTGCAACGAAATAAACTTCTCCAGCTTCCTTTAGTCACTAAGATATGCTTTAGCAAAATGTATGTTGTGAGTGATTTTTTTCCCCCACTCAGACGGTAAACGGCTATTCTTTGTTCTAGTAGATATGCAGAGATCACCAAATTTCAAAGCAATCTTATAACGACTTGCTTTTTAAAAATGACTCATCATTTTGGCTACTCCGTCCGATATGACTTAACGTTGGAGGACATAAATTACAAAAAAAAAAAAAAAATGGCTACTGTATCCTCCTTATGCATATAGCTAAAGAAATACGTAATAATTTATCTCGGCTAACAAGATGAGAAATAAAAACAAACATTTTAAATAATGATTTACTGAACAGTGAATGCTTAACATCAAAATTTGACGTAATATCTAGGGCCCGTATTTTGCGGTAGAATATTCCTCCATTTTAGGTTTCTAATTTTTATGCTTTCTTGATTAAAATAGATTTTTTAAATGTTTTGTTTGTTTATCAGTACATTCATTTATAATTTTCCTTTTGTGCTACTTATTTGTAAGAACGTATTTAATGAGCTTACTTAAGGAACTTATTTCATTAAAGTATACATTGTCGTAGATATTCATTAAAGAACGCACAAAATAAGAGTTTAATGTTTGCTTTCTGTTATTTTTTGGCATTGCTGTAGACAGTTACATACATACCCTAATTTTCTTAGGTAAACGCTTTCCTACTGTCACGCAACATATTCTGCAACATATGACGGAAACGTCCTTTCAACAAAACATGGCATAAATAGAGCGTAGACCATTGATGCCAGTGCAGCAGGTTCTACAGGTAGCTTTCTTGTATACGTTTCTCCCTGCAATGCTGAGTTTATGATTTCCTGTCTTCAAAACTAGAATTTCGCTAAATAATCTTTTGCAACTCCGAAGAATATGCACCTTCCACTGGTCTATGTATTCGTTTTCTCGAAACGTCAATGATATCTAGAGCATTTTTCGGTAGCAAAGTTGTACCTTCCAACCGGTGAAGAGTGTTGGGTATAAAACCAAAATGTGTGTTAATATAAGCAAGGGAATCGCACTCGAGTGATCTCTTAGACTTGGCAAAGGAGGAAGTTTCCGTTTCATTTAATTCACTGACGTTTTGAATGTCCTTTTAAGTGCTCGGCACAGTAAACAGCCAAGTTCACCAGCGCATAAGTATGGCTCAGGTAGAAGAGGGGTAACCGATAATTTCTCTTTGAGCAATAATTTATATACGTGTTGAAGATTTTAAGAAACCTTTCCTGACCGAAGAGCTTCAGAGGAGCAGAGTTCGAAGCTCGGTCGGGCTGATTTACCAGTACATATTTCCCTTATTGACACGAATGTCATTTAAGCGTGGGTTTCTCTTGTTTTATTAATTAACATTCGAATATGACTTTCCATTGTTCATTTCAAAAAGGGAAAGCAGCTATTTAGGCCATTTTAGGTGTTAAACCCTCATTTAGTTTTTTTTATAGGTGAAAAGGCTAAAACCATTTATATCTTATATCTTATCAAACTTCACTTATCAAAATGAATTCCAAATTAAGACCTCACAAGCTATGGCGAGAACATTCACGATACACATTTTGTCATGTAAACATATTAAACATATGGTATTTTACTTTTGAGAAAATAAAAAAAAATAAAAAATAATGATGTACTTTGCATGTAAAAGGTGGTTTGAGGAGGTGATTTTCTTGAAAAGAGCTACATGTTGCATCTTTGGAAGCTGCTGAACTTGAAAGTTCATATCTATCCCACTGTTCGCTTTTAGATGCGCTTTCCACGAACACACATGCGCAAATATCGCCCTTTTTCACATAAAACAACCCTTTCTAAATCCATGGGATCTCAAAATGCGTATTTTTGAGACCTCTCAATATCCAGTTTTGGGCTGGGAATACAGTACTTCTACTCACTATAGTTAGGTGCTAGAGAAATTAAATGCTTAATTTTATTGCATTTGCTCTTCTAGATCTTCTTAACATTTTAACTGTTTCAGGAATCTCGAACCAAATTTGAGATGATAAACAGCTGTAATTCAATGCGTAGACCTAACACATTCTTTGCCTGACCCACCAAGACAAAGAAGGCAGGGAGGGTGAGGCAAAGAAGGGAGGGAGAGAGACCGGTTTTCAATTCAAAAGGGACCGAACATATCTTAGTGAGGACTGAAGTTAAGAATCTGCACATGGCGCAGGCAACCAGCAGAAGGCATTTTGAGTACTGCGAAATAAAGAGCTCTTAAATTGCTCATAAACATGTTTAGTATTTTGTTTAAAATTATTTTTATGAGGTTCTTAGCAAGCTAAACGTATGTAAAGCATACTGTTTCCAGGACATATTCATATAAGATCTCTTAGCATCCATAATTAATAATAATAATAATAATAATAATAATAATAATAATAATAATAATAATAATAATAATAATAATAATAATAATAATAATAATAATAATAATAATAATAATAATAATGTAAACGCTTCGTTAAAATGTATTTAAACATTGCACATGTAACCAAACAAAATTTAAATATTGAAATCACACCTGTTTTAGTAGCTTGTTGAAACATATATTCCCCGTCCTTTTACACCTGCATAATCAACTGATCATATATATATAAAAGTTCCACTTAATTCTCTTCAGAGTTCTCAATTGTCAAAGGTGAGCTTTAGAAAAATGCTATCGATATGTATTTCGATATCCAAAAATCATATTTTGGATATATGTTTAACCATCCACAATATAGTGCATCTTGTCTTTTAAATTATAAACTAATTCTGGTATTATGTAATTCGTTTTGCAGAATACACTTTTGCTCCATCTAAAAGGATATTTACACATCGATTTTCTTTTTTACGAATTTTAAGCCATATTTATCCCTTTAGCAGCCCAGATGATTTTGTGCTAACGCTTGACGCCAGGAGTCGCATTCAGAAGATTACGGAGTCAAAACCCGTTGCGAATTGGCATGCGAATTTTCCTAATTGGTAAATTGAATGCTACAGTGGCTCATATAATATCGCAAATTTGCCTGTCCCCTCTTGCCATTTCCTGTCACTGGATTTCCTTATATTTCAGGATTAAAGAATCAGGCGAGTGGATGGCGGCGAGAAAGTGGACTTTGCTTTAAAAAACTTCCACCTTGGTATGATCCTCTAGAGAGACTCCTCATGGGAAAATGTAGCCCAATATGTTTAGGTCTCGCTGGGCGGTGTGGATGTTAATATCTGGAGATGTTTAGGGACTTACGCCGGAGTACGAACCTGCCATTCCAGACCTGGTTCACCACGACTTCTGCTAAATGCGCTACAATGCTCTTAATTGCCGACATTTTCCTATGCTTCTTGATAACCATAACCATGGTCCCATTTAACTGTTATGGTTATTATCAGGCATTTGGGAGACTGTTTATCTCTTGAATGATAAGTTATCGAGATTTACGCCTTTTTTTCAGAAATACATTCACGCTTCTAGGCCTTGCACAGGGCATGATTCTATTTTTTTTAAAATTTGCTGACTCCAACCGAGAATTGAACTCTGGACCAAAAACCAGGAGCACACACCATTCGACTCCAAAGGCAATCAAGCGTAGTTGTTTTCAGTAAGCATACAGTGCAATATGTTTTCTTCAGAAATTTATGATGATAGGCTTCAAACTCTCGTCATATGCTATTGGTTTCCAGTCGTCTTCTTGCGATTTCCCCAGTCTTGTGTTATAATACCTTGTCAATTTCTTCGTGAATACGTCGTTCAACTTCAATTAGTTTAAAAGTATTATTTCTATTTGCAACATAATTTAAGCCCACATGAACTCAATTGGTAGTGGTAAGGGGGAGGCGGATAATTCAATATTATTGCAAGTTGATTCAGCTGATAGTTTTTCCTGGTTCTTAAACGGAAGAACAACTGAATAACTGCTTTGAACTCTCTAGATGGTTCTTAAACGGAAGAACAACTGAATAACTGCTTTGAACTCTCTAGAGTAAATTGAGATTACGAACGATTCCTAAACAGACACAATGCGACGCCAGCAGGAAGTGTACTGTTTCCCCTCTCGAATTTAACACCTTGGCTTATTCGAAGCAATTCATTCATCGCGCCATGTCAAACGTTTACATTTCAGTTCTGAGTAATTACAAATATAGATACATGCATACATGCCAACATGTGTGTGTGTGTGTGTGTGTGTGTGTGTGTGTGTGTGTGTGTGTGTGTGTGTGTGTGTGTGTGTGTGTGTGTGTGTGTGTGTGTAGTGTTTAACGCCCGCTTTTACTACATACGCACCGCAGGCGATGACACTGATGATACATGAGATGAAGATGGAGCACCGGTGGAATGAGATGGCGGGGGAAACCGGAGAATCCGGAGAAAACCCGCCCCAGCGCCGTGAGTCAACCAATAATTATGTCCCTTACAGTGCTTACGTTGCTGTATATTATTATAATATATTGGTACTTTATTTATTTGTATTAGGAGAACTAAATGAGCTAAAAATATGAGGCTTTTGCGGTTATGTTAGACACCTTATTCCCTACCTTCCTCATGTATAGCTTTTTGCAAAATTTCAATTTTTTTCTTAGCACAAATACTATTTATTATACTGGTCGACAAACTAGAATGTGATTGACAGTAAGTACATGGAATAACGGTCTAAATATGCGGGAGGGGATGATTATATCATAACGGTCGTCATGGTAACCATTAAAAGGACCAATTAGAGTCGAGACGTTTCCATGACAATGTTAGACGCTAAATCTTGGTTGCCAATATTCTAACTCGTGTTTAACATGGACTGCGGGTGAGCGAGTTACGCAAACGCTGCAATAAACAAAATACCTTGGTTTTTGTTTCTCTTCTGATAACGCTGCGTAAACAGAAATGCCTTCACGTATACATATGTTGTTATTTTATATAAGGTTACAACAAAGATACTGTACCGGCAAGTTCCTTTGCATTTTGTGACAATTTCCCTTGGTTTACGTGTGGATGTGAGAGTTCGTGTATCTGTGCGCGTGTTGTGATCATTTGCAATTGTGTTTTAATGAATGTTTAATTTTGTCTAAAATAGTGACAAGCGAAAACCTGAACGTGCTCGGCAACCAAATAAAACTATATTTGGTAAAGGTATTCCAATTAAAGGACAGGCACGGGAAATATGAGTAATATGCTTCGTGAGAGAATACTTTGAAGAGGAGAAATTGAAAGGTGAGCCTATTATTCCATTCTCTAAGGTGCTTGATAGGACTTCACGTGTTGTAGGTATCAGTAAGAACACTGTGGTTAAGATTGGGAAAGAAAAGTACTTAAAGAAGAAAGCCAGGCATCGGGGTCTAAATTAGAAACTCCCGGAAAAAGGTAAGTAGGCGGCATTTCCCCACTTCAATAAGCATGAAAATGTCACAAATGTTCTAGCATTTGCATGTAGATCCACGACATTCCTACTATCTTTGTGTACAGTATAAATAATAATAATAATAATAATAATAATAATAATAATAATAATAATAATAATAATAATAATAATAATAATAATAATAATAATAATAATAATAATAATAATAATAATAATAATAATAATAATAATAATAATAAAAATAATAATAATAATAAATATCCATTACAATCGCACGCATAATCCTATCGCGCTCTCCACGTGGCAGCAATAAGCGGCAACGTCGCCTCTCCATACGAAATGTCAATCACTTTCTAGATTGGCGACCAGTATAGAAATGGGTTCAGTGAGGCTCGTCGCACACCACTTACGGGGAATGCATGAAAACACCGCAGGGCTCCGATTGGTTATTCACCTAGGAGTGTTCAAGGACAAACACCATCCCATTTGAAACACAATAGAGTAATCTGGCTCACTACCTTAGTCTTTGTCCCTCTTCTCTCCAGAACTATCCTACCTTTCGGAAGTTTTACCCAGGTTTTCTTTATTCCTCAAAACTGACAAATGCCGTGACCCGAAACATTTCCTTCCCAAATTTCCTTTAGCAATAATCATTTCATGTATTACCAATGTCCATCACTTGAAGTGCCGTATGTAGTATATATAAAATGAGTTAAATTCACATGAACTTCTCTACCCATTCTTCAAAAACTTCCTGCACAGCCTTATTCTTCTATTTCATTTAACTGAGATAAACTTTTCTGAAAATGGGTTTATCACACATGTTCTTTATAGACATAATAAGAACAGCGGAAAATAGAAGGCTCTAACTTTTAAACGCTAGTCCTATGTGATTGCTTTGAAATTCCCTATACTCTGCATGATTAATTCATCTCCGATGAATAAAAACTTAGAGCCTTCCAATTTGAGAAAACGTGTTCATAATAGTAACGTACCTCTGGGAAACGGCTAACACAAATAACAGAGAGAAGGGAGGTAAGGAAGAAAATAAGAATAGAAAAAGGATAGTTGATAAACGTTATGCTTTAAGGGGATTACACATTTGTGAGGTAAGATTACACTAAAGTAATTTAGAATGAAGAGGACTTAAAATTTATTTCCAGAAAATTCCACACAGATTTTGCAGTACAAATATCTTAAACACACGGTATTTTAATTATGTAACGGCAGTTTTTTGTTTGAAATGAGTTTTGTTTTCTGATCAGTGTATTAGTGGGCCAAGTAAAGACAGTATAAAAAATGATGAACGGTTGCTAGGGGAAAAAAAATCAATAATCTTGCTTGATGTGAAAAGATGAAAAGTTTTGGATAGAAGAAGAAAATCAATAACCTTCATAAAGAGATATGTTTTCTGTAATCTTGTGAGTGATGAGTAGACGTGCAGGAGTAAGGAGTTTTATGTAATTAATGGAATCTTTTTATTAATGAAGTAAGAATTTATCGATATGCTGGAGGTAACTGCAATGACTGACTAGGAAAGAAAGTTCAAGTAAAATATAATCCTGATGATACAATTAAATTATTTGTTACAAAATTGGACTTCTCCAAAATTGTATTTATTTCATTCTGAACCACACCTGAAGACGAGAGATCTCATGACTCATTTAAAATAAGATGATACAGTTGGTGACCAGAAGAAACTGATAGACGCAAAAATCACAAGAGAAGACAAAGAATTGTGCTTCCAGCATAGAAATCCTGCTTCAATTAAGAAGGGGGGGGGGGGAGAAAAAAAACTTTAGAGCCATTTTTGAGAAAATAAACAATTTCGAGAGCTTTTTCATGAAAACGGTAGTTTGAGGTGCGGAATTTTGTTGAAGTTGGGTCTGCGCCACGTCTGAATATGTGACCTTAATCAGTAGGTCAGGTCTAACCAACTAACTACTATACACGATCAACAGATTTTGTTGAATATCGTGTCGCATTCTTGGAAGAAGCTAAATCAAGTTGGCTGCTTTTGTTGTTTAGGGGGCCTCAAAACACATTTCGGGTACACCCTGGACATCGAAGTTTTCGGTGAGAAACACTATTTTCCCTATTTGCTATACGTAGTAGAAAAGTAGAACGAAGCTACTAGTTTGGATAGGTAGAGTCAAACTGAAAAATTCAATGCCATAGCTGGGGTTTGAACCACGGTTCTCCCGGTTTCCATCCGGTTGCTCTTAACCATTGAGCTACTATGGCCAACATGCCAGCATGACATTAAATTCTCCAAACGACTGGTATTTTTCCTGGTATACCACTAGGGGTTCTCATATATAATGCGATACGTACCGTTTGTGGCGACTTTTACTCTAAGTTAAAATAAACTGGTTTAACTATGCAGCCTGGGACTTAAATACTTACAGCATAGTAAGTGTATTGTCATATATCATAAGCAATAAGTTCAGCGTTCTAGGTCAGCAAACCTTTGCTCTCCAGGAGGTTGGAAAAAATGCATTTATATGAAATCACCTCAGTGCTGTGCTTGGAATTAATTATGATCTACACTAGCTATTTGGTGGTTTAATTGCTGTCTTAAAATAAGTCGTTATTTGATGGGATTGAAATTCCGTTCTCTTTGGATAGTACCCCCCCCCCCCCAAAAAAAAAGAAGGAAAAGAAAAGAGCTGCTGATGTTACATTCACATCGACTTTCTCTACACATTTTTTACCAGCAATTCTTATAAGTTTTTCAACAAACTCTTAACCCAGATATTCATATTTTGACATTTCCTTGTAGGAACAACATTAAGGCAAATAATATTTTTAAAAAGTAGGACGACTTAAATACCATGCTCTTTGTATGGCTATGATATAACGACTTTCCATTTCAAAAAAGTATTTTGAAAATTCAAAGCAATTACAAGGAAAAACTCGATAATTTACTACACATACATGCAGGCACATAATGAAATGTTGTGTTTAAAAATATCTAGGTTTTCTATAGTAAAATTTTGTCTATCTCTTACAATTTATCAAATGTACAAAAGTAATTTAAAATGAAAAGGACTCCAAAGCCTATTCCGAATATATTTAAAATTACCCATTTTACTTATGTGTCATAAGTCATTGTAATGTAAATTTTTAGATTTTTTAGAGAATAAAAAAATTACAAGCTTTCTCTCCAAAGGGTTTCTTTTTCTTTGAAAGTGGTATCATATCCTTGAAGGACACAACTTAAACACAGTTTGGTTTTTAACCGACTTTTTACAAAACTGTATTTGAAAACTGCTTTGGGGAGAGGATTCAGCAATATGAACTGCCAATGAAATGTTATATCGAAATTTTGGGTGGAATGGAACATTTCTACTTAATGTGTTAGTAACAGAAAAATTAAAATTTGATAGAAGACGCAGAGTTTCAAATGTGAGCAAATAAGTATAAACAGTATAGGTTTTGGGAGAATGTAGACTAGCTTGCACAACATTTCCTTCCTGAGGCAAATGCATTACGTTTTAATAATGCTGAAAATATTCTGAGGTGTTCTCGTTTGCCTATTATGTGTTTCAAATGGGAAGGGTTCTGGAGTCCAGCTAATAAGATGCCGTATCACACTCAGCGTTGCCAGCTTGTTCTCTTTTTATATTTCCCTCTCTCTCTCTCGCACACTCATACAACATGCAGGTCTGCTTGGCGCAGACGTAAGGGTAAGCGAATTACATTTTACAAACTTTTACAATGATGCAGTTGCCAAAATCAAAATTTGAAAAATCATTTTCGCAAATTATGTATATTTTTAAATACTATATCTATAATTATAGTTTATGAATTACCTGCTTTTCTAATCCAAATGCGGGACACACTTGTTTTACTTACACCACACGCTTCAACTCTAAGCCGTTGAGCATTTTTTAAATCGAGCTGATTTCTATATTCCTCATTGCCCAATTTTTTGAAGAATGTGAACACCTTAAAAACAATACTCCGAACCTGACTTCGCAATAATTGCCTTTTTGACTCGCCACTAAATTCACCGCAAGAAGCCATTGCACTATTTAACTCTTACTCTACTGTTGTGTAAAGAAAAACTGGATTATAATGATCTGAACTCTCCAGAGTAAATAAACACTTCTTATCCAGCATTCATTTATAAACATAAGCATACAGCATTCCAAAGGCTAACAGGAAATGAAGTGTTTGCTCTTTTTTGAATTTAACACCTTGACTTATTCACAGTAATTCTTTTATCACGTCATGCAGTAGTTTAAATTTCAGCTCCGAGTAATTAAAAGTATATGTACATACATACACACCAACCACTTTGAACCCTCTAGAGTAAATAGAGATTACGAACCATTCATAAACAAAGATATAATGTGACCAGACACGTTCTGCCAGGGCAGCAGGAAATTTATTGTTTCCTTTCGCTCGAACTGGCTTATTCAAAGTAATTCTTTTATCACGTCATGTCAAACATTTACGTTTCAGTTCTGAGTAATTACAAATATACGTACACGCATACATGCCAACCAATAATGATATTCATACAGTGCTTACGTCGCCATTTATTGTTATAATACAGGTACTAGTGTTTTATTTATTTGTATTAGAAAAACTACTTAAGCTAAAAATATGGGGTCTTCATGGTTATGTTAGATACATTAATCTCTACCTTCAACATGGATCAGTTTTGGCAAAATCTGATTTTTTGTCTTAGCGCGAATACAATACAAAACCGCAGGACTCTCATTGGTTGCTCGCCTAGTAGCGCTCAAGGACAAACACCTTCCCATTTGAAACACATAATAGTACGATTATCACCAAATGTGTGTTCACACTCAACTGACTGTGAGAGAGTGGCATGTACAGTCATGGACAGAAGTATTCGTACAGCTGCAATTACAAACTAGAATATTTTATTTTTAATATTTACTGATTAGAAACTTAGAACAAAATTTACAATATGAACTTCACACACCCTACCAATACATAGATATGATGGAATTAACATTTACATTGTTCTACATTAATAAAATGTTTATCATTACAAATTGCCGTTTAAAGACATAACTATCCGTACAGGAACATAAAGTGTATGTATAAACGTATGAACAAAACTTAAGATATTTCTTCCTAGTATTTTGTATGCCAACCTTTTCATTAAATAGCTTTTCTCAGCCGTTTGGGTATTGAGTGAACTAGCTTTCTGGTCATTTCTGCGGCAATATTATGATGCCATTCTGTCACAAGTAATTTTTACTTGAGGTTTACTGAATATGTGGTATCTTGTTATTCAGTGTTCCAGCTCTCTCCAAAGGTGCTCAATGGGTTTGAGATCCTGTGATGTACAGCTGTTTTTAGTGTGTGGACCAACCATAAACAATCTGCGCGTATGTTTAGGATCATTGCCCTGCTGGAAGTAGTAACTGTCCCCTACATTGAACTTCTCTCACTCTTCTTCAAATTGACCTTAAGTATGTCTAAGTGGCCATATTTGACCATATTTCCCCTCAATGAATATTAGTTCCCCTACACCAGAAGCAGCCATGCAACTCCAGACCATAACACCATCAGCTAGCTCTATATTTAACTGTTGCTTGCAGATCTACTGCAGTGTTCGGCCTTCTCCACACTTGGATATGGCCATCATCACGAAATATATTAAATTTACTTTCGTCCGAAGAGATAACATTTTCACTCTCCTTTCCTCCATATTCCTTTACAAACACTAACCTGTTCTTTTTACTTTGTCTACTGATATGTGGCTTCTTTCAATATATTGAGTCGTCTTACGGTCTTGGATGTTAGGTGTTTCCATACTGTTCTTTTACATAGGCAGCAATTTCAGAGGAAGCAATTTGTGGGCTTTCCTTCGCCATTTTTATTGCCTGCCCCTAGAATTCTTTGTTTATTTATCAACATGTTGGTTTCTGTAAAACGTTTAATAACACTCTGCACTGTAGAACGACTTCTTCTTAAGCTGCGAGCTATTTCAGAATATGATTTTTTTTATGTAATGCAGTAATCACCTTCCTTAGATCTGTAACTGTTTCCCTTCTTTTGCGACACATTTTAACTTTCTGAGGCTCACTTGACACACAGTAGAACACGACTCGTGTTCTATTACAGCACTGCAGCTGTAAATGAAGCCATTTTGTGGGTCACTAATCCATGTTTCAAATAAGCTTGCCCCATATCTCTTTAACGCTCACGTGAACCTCTGATTGGCTGCTGTCGTAGGATAGACTGTTGTGTGATAAAACTGAGTTCCTTATTTAACATGATATATCTTAATATGTTTGAAGAGAATTGTCAACTTCCTATTTTCATAGCAGTATGAATTAACTGGTTCCAAGACCAGTACCTACCGGCACGAGCAGCTCGAGTATGGAAGCTCTACTGCGCATGCGCCAAACACAGCGCCCAAATGTCGCGCCAACGCCCTACTTCTAGGAAATTCAATATTTACTTCCGCAGCTGATATGCAACTCCTAAATATGCATGGATTCGACTGTGAGGTCATTTTGAATCCGTATCACTTTCACATTTTAATTCTGCCCTTTTTACTCTTCAACAGCGTGAAACTGTAGTTTTAATAGCTACTTGAACAAGAATTATAAATGTTCTTTAACGTAAAATTAAGAGCTCGTTTTCAAGCAGGTATTTCGACACCTCGTTAAATAATTCTGAACAAAATTCAAGCCATCAACTGCTACCTTAATGGCTGAAACAGAGCATTCCGCTTTCCTAAGTGCGAAATTTTCGATAGACAAACAGAAGCATTTGCTGTAACTCAAACATGCTGAGTTTGAGTACAGCTGATACTGTATTTATTTCTTAACAGTAGTAAACCTGTGCTACTGAGAATGGAAGGGTACTATAGCAATATTTTTCTGAGCAAACTGAAACTGTTAACATTTTTGTTAACAATGCTGACATTGTCATCTTATCGTAGTATTAATTGCAAAATAGCAGAAACTGATAGTGAGAGTCCGAATGCAAGTTTGAAAGTTATATGCTTACAACTACCGACACTAATTAAATTTAAATAAAAGTAAAAGTAATAACGAAAAATACAGTAAATAATAATTATAGGGAACGCGATCTATTAGTGTCACAGCTCGTATTTCACACAAAATTGCCCAAATGAAACAACGCCCTAAATGTAATCTACAAAATATGCATATTAATTATGAAGCTTTTAGAAGAATATTATAAAATTAAAATTTTGTTATGTAGATTGAAATTTATATTTCAATGCAAAACAAAAAAAAAAAAGCCGTCACATGATGAAACAAAAACCACATTCTAGCTTTACTAGTGGACAGCTGAAGTATAACCTATACATTTAGCACTTTTTAGAAATACCTCGGATACAGAACATGCCCAATCCAAAATAAGGCTACCGAGCGGAAAGGCTCAGGTGGTTTCATCGATGCCGTGCATTCGGGAGGCCCGGTTCGATTCCCGTATTCGACCTACCTGACCCATGGGTTTTTTCGGGGGTTTTCCCGGGTTACCAGGTGAATACTGGGTATTTTAATTACATCTACCGAATTGCCTGGTCCTCCATTTCATCTCCATTATCATTTCACATCATCTTTCATATGGTGGTCTCTTTAAGGTTAGAAGTGTCGATGGGTGTCTCGGTGCTGTCGTCTGGGGCGCCCTCTGTCTCCTTTCGCGTCGTCCTTCTTCCCGGGGATGCCCCACTTGAAGCTTGGGTACAATAAACTACAGGTTTCAGTGCCGAATCCCTTCGACAGTAATCCTTACCCTAATCAGATTAAGGTTCCGAGACACATGCTGCATACGTATAGTCCAGTTTACCATATACTGACACAGCAGCTAAAATGTTCACAGCAGTAACGCGGAACATAATTAAATTCATGTGGGGAAGATTTCTGAGGCTTCTGATTGGTTAAAGTTATATTCCTTGCGACTGGAAACGGGTTAGCAACAATCGAACACGGTCGCATTATAAAATAATGGACTAAAAATATAAAATGAAGTATACAACATACGCATTTTCACCTGTGTGCACATTTTATAATGAAATATCTTATATGGACACTGTACTTTAATATTGGTTACAGCAAATAAGTTTTATATTCCAAGTGCAACGGGATTGATCACGCACTGTCGCTTCTTGCGGAAGAATTTGGGTTAAGAAAGAGGGCAAATTATCCATATCTATTGTTTTGTTATTTAAACGTCTATGTTTCATGGTGCAGTAAATCCAAAAAAGCTATTCTTCTTTCATTTGAATCATTCCGCTTGAAATATACATGCTTTAGGAAGAAAATGAATATAATGTTACATCATGGATGCTTTAATGTTAAACTTATCTCGTATATATGGGAAAAACCTACCTCAGCGGGAAAACACCTTGTCTGTACTCCTGTTACTTCCTTCAGGCTAGACAGAGATACGCCAGCCCTCGGCCATTGCTAAAATCAGGCAAATTACGAAGAAAACATTACAAAAATATCGAATTATGCAGGAAAAAATGTATGCACTTAAGCTTAAACTTTATTTACAATTAAAGGGCTCGAGTCAGGTTTATTTCATTAATTTTTTAATACTTTTATCCGTCTTTAATTCAACTAAATACGTTATTACATGATGCTTATTGAGTTTAATCATTATGAAAACAAAAAAACAAAAAAACAAAAAAAAAAAACAAAAAAAACTTCTGTTCCGGACAGTAATTATTTTAAAAATAAAAATCTTAAATATATGAAGATTTTAGCAAAATATTATTAAATATAGACTTTTTCACAAAAAAAGAAATGTGAAATGTGTAGTGTTTAACGCCCGCTTTTACTACATACGGCACCGCAGGCGGTGACACTGATGATACATGAAATGAACATGGAGCACCGGTGGAATGAGATGGCGGGGGAAACCGGAAATCCCGGAGAAAACCCATTCCAGCGCCGTGTTGTCCACCACCAATCTCACTTTGCGGTCGCCTGGGATCGAACCCGGGTCGCCTTGGTGAGAGCCAAGCGGTCTAACCACTGAGCCACGGCGCGGCCACTTTTGTCACATGCAATGAATTCCATATATTGCAAAATGTACATTTTCTCTCTCCAAAATGACAGTAATCGTTTGCATTTTACAACATGTTTTATATTTTGCATGTACATGTTTAGTTATCAGCTCTCACTCCGCTTGTGTATGGGTTCAGATGTTTATGTTTTTTAAGTTATAGTACTATTTTCATATTTCAAATCCTAGAACTTAAAAGGATTTAAAATGTTTTGGATTAGCGCTTGTAAAGATGAGAACGACTTTTGCATCGCAATCAAGGCGTAAACATTTTATTCGGCTTTTATTACCCCGTTGTATGCATAAATTTTTGTCCATGTATACAGGGCGTTAATGAACTACGCCGAAATAATTTCAGCGATTGCAGACGTGATTAATACAAGCAAGTTGACGCAATGCATAGTCTGCGACTAAACATAACGCAGTCAATCGTGTTCAACCTAATTGGCATCAGATGCCTACCAGTTGTATTAAAACAAAGTGGGTAAAATAATTGGATTAGAATGTCCTTAAAAGTGCTTCCCGAGGATAGAAGTATCAACTCAGTATTTTTATTTGCGCTCTCGTGATTTAATGCTTCAAATATCTCTTCGAACTAATCACCTGCCAGTGCGGCACTGAACACAATTAACGGCCTTCTTTACATCATGAAGCCTATTCTAGTACCGTTTCCCTAATTGTTCTGGTGGACCAATCCGTAACGTCGATAGCTGGTATTCCAAAGGTCATTGGTTCGGTTGCTGTCCCGTAGTTATTTTTCCCCTCGTCTTTTTAATGCGTAAATTCTAATAGGAAGAAATGAAGTGATTCATTACTAAGGACGTGAATCTGATTGGCCAGTGAAATACCACATATTTGGACACAGTACGACAGTTCAAGCAGCTGTCAACGTTACAATAAAAACACAGGTCGCCATTTTGAGCAGTTCCTGTAAATTGTCGTAAAGAGTTGCGTTTAAATTTTATTGTTCGTTCATCCTTTAAACCACCTCCCAATTTAGTCGTACAACAAGCGAAAGTTTTAAACAGGATTCAACCTTTGCTAGAAAGAATTGTCACGAATTCAAAACTCAGACAAAATGTTTTATAAAACAAAACAAAAGGTTAAGGAGACTCGAACTCAGCTCTTACTTGAAAGCTGTCATATACCCATTGTGTCAGAGAGAGTGCTCCGACAGATCACTTCATTTTCGTGAGTTGTGCACTCATAATTAGCAGTGGCGAACTGGCATTTTAGAAACTTATAGCCGTAACTTCCACATTTGAACCAAGTCTCTTTATCTCAAATTACTTAAGATATCTCCACCTGCTCTGAAAATACTTCGGTGTAGTTCATTAACATCCTGTACGTTCAATGTTCTGCATCACATTAAGAATTCTTTGTACTTTGTTCCAAGTTCAAATTACGTACTCTTTATTTTTTCATTTTTCATATCATTGTCCTTGGATGTATAAGTGAGTTTTTAGCATTAGAGTCCAAGTTTGGCATTTATTGTCTGATTGAAGCACTCTAAAACTCGTATTTAATTCCCTTTTTAGAGGAGGGGGTTGTTGGGAAATCTTCACACGTCTAATACATTAACACACTTGGAGTTACGTGATTTAGCTATGTTCTGAGGTGCAGTAAACTTCATTTCATTCACATGTGTTAGGAATTCTTAATTATGCACCAAAGTGCTCCAGGAAAATGTCTTTATTCATGCAATGTGTAAGAAACTCTGTAGCGCAAATTAATGTTAAGTAATCCTGAAACGTCGACACAAGAAAGAACCTTTTATAGTCGCGCTGTTCGAACGGTTACCATGGATTTATCTTTGGTAATAGAAACCTCTCAGATAACGCACTGATTACTCCACGTGGGGTGAACATCTATCTGTCACTTGTGATTCCTGCGAATTCCATTGGCTGAAGTGATGCGATCATTGGTGCTTAGCACACGAACGGGAGGTGCGTCAGTACCCCTCTCACTCTTACAAGAATAATCAGTGCGTTATCTGTGAGGTTTCTGTTAACAAAGATAAATCCATTGTAGCCGTTCCAGCAGCGCGACTATACCTATTTGATGTGAAGTTTAAAATCAGTCTCTTGAGGTTATAGCGGCAGAGGAGTATTCAATATTACCGCCATGATTGGCCTATTGAGCCTATTAAATCTTAGAGTAAAAGAGACGAGGCAAGAGTGCGACGGTCGGCCAGATGTGATGGTGGCAGGCGAACCGAAGACCGGTCGGTCCCTATCAGGACCCTTTCCCTCAAAGCCTTCCTAAAGGACAAGCTTGGTCAGAAGGTATTATACGAAGGAAGAAGCAGGTTTTTGCTTAAATGACGTCTATCGCATGGGCAACACACCACCGTCCACCATGTAACCCTGGAAGATAAACTGTATTTCTATGAGAGAAAACAGGAAAAGAATCTGCGGTAATAGACAACCCACCTCAGCATATTTACCTACCGATTTTAGAAATCCAAGGAAAAAAAAATCCAGATTGGCTCATCGGAATCTAATTCGAGACCACTGAATCCGAGCATCAGACGGCACCATCTGGGTCATCCCGCTTGGTGCCATTGGAACTAATGCTTATTACCAATAATTTTAGGGATCGAATACAGTACAGTACTTTCAGGTCATCTGGTCGCTTAAGAAACAGAAGTAAACCGTAAGAACCGTGCGATTCATAAACCGTAGTGCAGTCAATCGACATTACTGGTCCCAAAGATTACAAGCCTACTTATTAAAATTGTATCAGTCATTTTATAGATCTTCCTGGCATTCTGTATATATGCTTCTATCCACAATCCTGTCTCTTGCTGCATTAGCTACTCACCTTCACTTTGTGTTGAGGTTAAGTATTATTTTATGTCTTCATAAAATTCTTTATCATTATATTTTTAATCTTCATAAAAGTAGTTGGTGTTCCACGTTCTTCGTTTGTTTTTTCAGTGACAATGTAATGATCAACGATTCGTTTCGGCACGCTTCCCATTGTTTAAATGACTCCAACATTAGGTACAAAGGTTTTCACGAACCTAAAAGTTCAGCATAAAATTCACCAGAACTGCTGCTATCACGCATGCACGTGTACATATTCTTCTTCAGCTCTCTTCTTTTCAGCAGCTGATGCAATTTCTTCTTTCTTCGTGGTTTCTGTAATGGCATACTGAATTTTCATCTTCTGACTCACCACATTTCTTTTTCTTGTAACATGCTCTGTTGCACTGTATCAGGAGAGTACTAAGACAACTTAACAGCGAAGATATGTTCCCAATAATCATTCATCAAATCAAAAGATTCAAATGGCTGATTTCAAATACAAAACTAGCAGTATATTTAACAATGTAACGATCTGAATTCGTACAGCATGTTATTCACATTGATGGAAATTCGGCCAAACATTTGCTTGGAAATAAACACCCATGAACTTTTCCAGCATTCAAAACACTTGTAAAATTCTTAAAACAGTTATCATTAGGAACAGTAATGTCCCCCTATTCACTTTCAAAAAGCAATAACAAAGATATGTCAAGATGGAAAAAGTAGACTACCTCTTTAAAAGATACGGTCGGTGTTGTATCATTTAAAATACTGATTACCGACGTTTTTCTTTGAGAAGAAAATGCAGTGAAAAAGAGATGGAAATAACTGTTTGCAAGGATGGATATTCTCAACCCTGAAAAAATACATATTCCTATAAAATAACAAATATGTGCATAACGGTATACCAGTTCATTTTGAGGGCCCGCCTCGGTAGCGTTGTGGTAGCATGTCTGCCTCACGTACAAGAGGTCCCGAGTTCGAATCTGGGTCAGGGTGAGTTACCTGGATAAGGTTTTTCCCGGGGTTTTCCCTGATCCTGAAAGACGAATGTCGGTTAACTCTAAGCTCTATGGACCCTGGACTCATCTGAGCATCATTTCATCATTCCATTCATCGTCCGATATGACTTAACGTTGGAGGACGTAAATTACAAACAAAAAAAAAAGTTCATTTTGAGAGGAGATTATGCAATGGAATTGGTAAAGTGTATTATAATAAATATTTTTAAAACATCTAAAAATCGTACACTTCTCTAAGTTTAAGTAGTTTTGTGGCAAATTCATCGAAATTTTAAAATATTCCGCAAATGTTATTCAAATTCCTATACTAAAATTGAAGTAAACAGTCAAACATAGTACATTTTAGGACGATCTCCATAGTATATACCCTTAATTTTGTTGCCAATTGCATCGATCAGTGGACATATGTTCATTATATTCTCTACGTGTAGGGCTTTCCTAGTTATAACAAATATTTGCTAAGATCAACATGTGTACATAATGCCATAAACGTTACAAAAATATTACTATTACTCAATTAAATGTACTTATGATTCTTATCTTCAAGTAGTGTCCTATCTACGGGTAGGAGGGACTCGATGGTTAACAAGGTTAAAATAGGACACTTTTGAACGTGAATCACTGCTAGAATGTACTGACATAGCAAATGCCTCACATACAAATGTTCATTTTCTCGATTGAAAACTTTAATCTGACTGCTTTAATAGGTACACCTTCCGATACACCCACACAAACCACATTTTGCATGATAAATACTGATTTCCCTAATACTACCTAAAGAATGGAGGGTTAAAAGGGTGACGGTAATAGCTGTGGTTAGACACACCCACCGGTACATACTAATATGGAATGAGAGGGCACCTAAAACTGAAACGGGCTTCCTGCCAGTGGGTTGTTATCCGCCTGTCCAAGCACAGACAAAAAAAATGTATTTTTCCCCCTCAAGGTCCCACTTTTCTAACATTATTTTGGCTTTTGAGAGCACCATCCTTGCTATAGAACACAAATGCTCCTACTTAAGCAACGATTCCGGTCAAATGAAACTGAAACACTTCTAAGCGCTAATAATCTTGTTACGTATGTTTTCAAACCTCTAGTTGCAACATTACCTTTACAAGCTTCCTGCTTAACATTTCGAAAACCAGGGCTTCGGCTCCCTCAGCCTTAGTATGTTTATACTGCGCAATACCCAATAACTACACTTACCAAGCTGTATAATAACATTTTAAGAATAAGTGCAGTATAAATATTTGCTGCATTGTATAACAATTTAATGTTTCCTATTCACGAATTAACTATCAAGTCGTCCTCGTTTAATGTTAGTTCCATGTGGGAAAAATAAATGAAAACAAAGGAAAATGTCAAAACTGTCAGAAATGTGTTGTTCTTTATTTTTCATGCAAAGCATAGGCGTTTTACCTCTATAGATTCGCTAAATTGCAAAGCATAGGTTTGTAGAACTTTGGTTTTTCTGCTATGCACTAAAACTGCACGAACATATACCCCGGCTTCACGTCTTATCGATCGCATTCTAGCCCCAACGCTGCTGCGAAGTTTTTCCACTACTTGTGCGCGTCACGGCATAATATGAACAACGCTAGTGGAAATCACCTCAAAATATTCCAAAGATACTAACATTAAAGAGCTGTACTTAGCCCGGGTTATGTTCCTATTATTTTTGGTCTTCTAAAAAACTACTAAAAACATTCCGTTTGTTTTCCACATCAGTTTGATATCGCAACTGCAATATCAATTACTGGATCTCCATGGTTTGCAAGTATGTGTGTTTGTAAAATGCAGGTGCAGGTTGTGTTATTACGGCAACAATTTTGTGTATTCTTTTGTGCGCAACACACACTTGTAAAACACGACAGATTCCTACACGTCACCAACAGAGATAAATTAACTTCCTATATCAAACCTACCATTCAAATAAACAGTTATTCGTTTCAAGAAAGATGTAACTATTCACATATCTATCACCGAAGCACTTTAAACACTTCTTTACGTGCAACTACCATTTTCCTATTTTCATCATTTGCTGACGCATCTGCGCCCGCTCCTACCAATTGATTACCTCATGTCTGAGAAGAAATACGCATGCGTCAAATGCATGAGCAAACCAAACTGACCTCCAGTGAGGAGAGTTGCGTCTAATATTCCGAAGCAGCTAACATCGAGGGATTCGTTAGTGAGCAAAGACTCTGTCTTTGGTGCCTGTTCCCTTAATTTTTAAAAGCTAGTAAGCACGAAGCAGTTTGACAAACCTGGACTACTATAATAATTTCGTAGCGTCCCACTATATAACTGCAGCAATGTCTAAAAATATCTTGTGTTGCATTCACATCACTATCTCACCCCGCTCTTTTACAAACTATTCTTTAAAAACTTTATTTTTCTAGTTGTTAATCCGACTAAACCTTCAAATTCATTTACACATTTCGTTGTACAGGAAAATGTCTATTGCTATACATTTTTAAAGGGTTTGTCGTTATGTGATGGCATTGAATGAGAGAAAAAATGAATAACGGGCTTTTACATTAGAGAAAATAGGTAAGTATTTGAAAAATCAAACTAATAACCAGAAATATCTCGGGAATGATAAAAAGAAAAGGCATAAATTCAACCTACATTTTGTCTAGCAAAATGTTATCTATTTCATACGGTTTAACATTATACGAAGACATTCGGAACGAATATTTCACAAGCTATTTCCGGAAAATTCAAAATATACGTTTCTTTGTCATACAAATATTCTTACACATATGCTGTTTTAATCAAAATTATTTAGGGCCATTTTTGTCAAAATAATCATTACGAACACTTATAATATAGACACAAATAATAAAACTATTAATAAAATTATTATGGTAATTACTGTAAACAAAATTAACGTGACTAATAAAAATATATACAGCAATAAATAACAAATGACAATTAAACTTCATGTGTCATGTTTGCATGAATTTTGCTACTATACTTTACAATGTAATCTTAGACAATAGCAGCACAAGCGGGCCAGTTTATTCCCTCGAAAATACAGTCACCAAAGTAGAAAGGATTAGAAGGCCTTTTCAGTTGTTACTGCTTTTGTCTATTATTATAAGGTACACACGCCTGGTTTAAACCGCTCGTTGCTCGGTGTACAACCAAGTTCGTTCACGTCACTGCCATGCGTATTACTGGAATTCAAATGTTTTAACGCACAAACGGAATACCTGCTTTCCTGAAAAAACGGGGCACTTGGACCACCTGATATAATAGCCTTAAGGCTTGATGAAATGTAACGCTGATTATGAGTGGCGCAGGCTGAGGAAATATAAAAACATTTCTGTTAGCTTTTCCTACATTTGCATTGTCTTTACTTTGTAAAAACACTGCATTCATTTCCTAACTCAAGATCCTAGCTCTTCGGAGAGAAGCCAAAACTTCTAATTAAAGACTCGAGAGGACAGCCAAGGACAACTGAAAAACAACCGTCGATGACTCTACCATATGAATTCATAGTAGACACAAGAATTTGGAGGTCTAGTGAATAGCATGCTAACCTCGAAATCAGAAAACCCAGGTCTGATTCCTAACTGGAGGGTAGAATGTTTCTTTAGACATTAACCGTTTAACTGCTGTTTTTTTTTTTCCGTTTGATTCCAAGTTGGGCGCGCGAAAGACCCAATTTTGCTCACAGGCATCTTTACAAGCTTGACGTGCCGTAAACGTATGACAGGACCACCGGCTTTACTTTCCGAAAGAAGCAATGCTAATGATTTTTACGTTTCAACAAAATCCAGCGTCCTTGACCGGTTTTCACCCCCCCCCCCCGACCTCGGGGGCCAAAGGCTAACGTGTTAACCCTAGAGCCAGGATTATTCCCTATCACCCCTAAGAGTTTATTGTGTGTATGGACTAAATGGTTAATACAAACAGTGAAAGAGTAAAAACCATTGTCATGAGCAATTGTTCCAAAGCTAAAGCCACCAATACATATGAACTTAAGGTGTTAAAGATGGTAAATAAGTGCAAGACCCAATGGAGTCTTGGATTCAACTGTGACAATATTCTTGCAGAAGAAAATGTGATTTAAGAAAATAACTTTAATTCTACATTTCGGAAGTACAGACTTTTTCTTCGGTCTTGGCTCACTGTAAGGCATAACCAATAAGTCATAACCAATATTCTTTGATCCAAATTACACATAGTTTTTCTTACACACTTTCAAAAAACAAAATGTGTCGTGCTTCAAGCGTTCACTGCTTGAAATACCCAGTGTTTCGCGTTCATTATGTAACCATTTTGCTGCAGTGCAATACCTACACACTTCAATGTGAAATTGGTATAACGTGGAATATTCTGCTCGTGTTCATTATCACTATGTAGTATTTTATCTGTTGTGAACGGTTATTCAGCGCATAGACTCGTGACTGCGTGCCAACTCCGCTGACGTGTGCGATCAGGCGCTATTTCACGGGGGCTCCTTTAAGGGATGGCTGGAAAGTATACCTAAGAAATGAAACTTGTGGTATTATTATGTTTATACAGTCATGAAAAAATCATCATGACCTTTTGTACAGTCATGAAAACGATGCTCCCGCCTAGGCCACTTAGAGAATTTCCTCATACACGTTTAACAACGATATACAGAAATGTATATACATCGTTATGGATCCAAATTACGTATGCTTTACAAACTGATATCAATAATCTGGAAATTTTCAGGCTTTTCTCTTTGCAGGTAAGTAAAAGGACCCTCCTGCATCCAAAGTTCATCTACCTTACACAGGGATCCTATTCTCAAACTCATCCAAACTTAGTATCAGTAGCATTTGCTAAATGTTTATCTTCTCCCTGCCCCCCCCCTCTCTCTCTCTCTCTCTCTCTCTCTCTCTCTCTCTCTCTCTCTCTAAAACAATTTGATATGCTATTTCCACATATAAAAATGAATTGTAAAACGATATTAGATATAACACGTTTCAATAATGGGTAAGGTGTGAAATTTAAAGACAATATTGATTTGGAACAATGAGGAAATTTGGTTCTATTTCATTTGTGTGTTTTCAGGATTATTTATTCGACAGCTATTTTACACCCAACTCTGTTCACGATAACTATTTGTAAAAATGATTGTATTATTATACTTTGGGGGGGGGGGGGTTACAACTGAGCATAAAGAAGACAAGCAAATTGTTTAAGCGATAACCTTGATATTATTACAAACCTTTTGTGTAAGTTTCCGATAAACTAAAGAACGACGGCTTAACATTTCAAACTGCACGAATTAAAAATATAAATGAATTCATTGAAGAGCTAGGAAAATTGGGTAAATGTATAAAGCTCCAAAGCTGGTTGCTCGGGTTAATTTGCATAACTTAAGGAGCTCTATATTTTTCCTTTCTAAATTTTTGTCAACTTTTTAAGATCCGCCAATAACATAAATTTCAGCAAGAACAAAATGTCTTTGGAGAAAATTTATAGAAAACTTGTATATCTTATAGTGTTACAGTGCCTCAAGTATGTGATCCCCGTTGTGGGGGTAGCGTTTTTGAACTCGAATAACAATTTTATTTATTTCGTTTAATCTTTCCGTACTGTTGATGAAAGAACTTCTCCTCTACATGTAAACAATTACTGAAATAAAACTATTATACCGGAAATTGTGTGTACTCTAATACAAAATATTTAATGCGATTATATATCGGGTGGCGTACACCAAGCTCCTAAGATTTGAAGACAGGAGAGGAACATAATAAATGTACCAATTGAAAGCATGGAACATGCCATTTATTTACCTTATGTTATAGCATTATGTCTTAAAAATTACATCTTCAAGATGGACTCTATAGTTAAGGCATTCCTGAACACACGATGCAGCAGGTCTCCATTTATAGCCGCAATTTCTTCTTTCAGCGCTTGTAGAGTTGCACGACGTCTAGTAAAGACTGTTTCAAACAGCCTTACAAGAAGAAATTAGGAACTGTAAAATCGGGCGAGCGCGCAGTCTATGCAATGTCTCTACACCTTTAGATGACGTACTTAAATTCATATCTGAGGAACGCCATGCTGTTGCGTGCCGTATGGGCCGTAGCACCGTCTTGTTGGAATAAACTTCTTTGGTTCGATTCCAATCCTTCTGGGTCTGAATTTACTGTTACAGTTTCTCTACATAATTTTCAAAGAAAAAGGTCCCACGATTCCAAACTGACCGACACCACACCAGACAGCTGCCAGATTTTTCAACGATTTCATTGAGATTATTAACTGGCCAGTATCTCATGTTCTGTTTATTAACAGGAGAGTCTACGTCACTCATGACTCATGGGCAATGTTCTCCGAACCCGTTGCCATGTATAAATATACTATATATAGTATAAATTAGCTTTTGAAGGTCGATCAGAAGGTAGTTTCTGGATCGCTTGCATTTTGTGTGGGTAAAACCTGAGTTCCATAATATGAGTCCTTGGGATCTTCGAGAAAATACCATTACTCTTGATTGTTTGCGAGCTGAACGACGCGGACTGCATTCAACAACCTGTCTCACTCGAGCTGCATTTTCTGGTGTCCTCACTGTTTTAGGTGGATCACGTTTAATGTCTGAGTCGTTACCATATGTTGCAAACTTATCCACCCATTACATAATTGTTTTCCGTGAAGGAACTGGACCGTGCCTTAACACACTGAAATGCACGCAAAATATATTCTCTACGTTGTTTCCAAGTTTCTTCTAATCTGTTCCTATTACGCATGTCTTGTAACCCCGTAATTTCTCATTTCTAATTAGGTTCACCTTCGTTCCTGTTTGTTCTGCTGTTATCCCCATACTATTCTTATAGTTTCAAATTCAAGATTTAGCTTAAAACTAATCCTGTTCTTGAAACAAACAAAAATGAAATCCTTGTCTGCTTATTTGTGAATAAGCGATAAACATAATTTCATCCGAGTTAATATCACTCCTGGCAAAGTCCTATCATTTTTCAAGCAATTATTGTGGAATCGTTACTTTAAAGTATCTACAGAGCCTTATCTGGTATTGCCTGTTTCCAATGCGCATATACCCAACCTTTCCTCTTCAGTTATTAGGGTGCATTTTTCAACTATCACTGAGTATGTTTGGCAATTTCTCAAGGAGTTTCTTCTTTTCTTTTTCCAATACATATGCCTCAACTTTGTTCAATATAGTCTCTATGATCATTGCTGCTTTCATCTCCATCAGCATTAATTCTTTCTGAATACTGCAAATTTGTTTTATTTATTTATTTATTTATTTATTTATTTTTTTTTTTTTTTTTACATTCTATACCTTAACTTTCGGTTCAAAATAATTATCAAAAATACTCCACTCCTCACTCTCGGTTAGTTATTGTTGATAGTTTTTAAAAACTATTTAATTCAGATTTTGCTATAGTGAACTTCAAAATCTAAGTATCCGTTTATTGGTTATGTTAACTGTTTCTAATTAATTCCACGAAGAGTTACATTCAGAAGCACTTTATATATATAGTTGTAACAGGAATTTGTTGGACTATTCGTAGTTAATTCTGATTTCTTTCTTGGATCCTCTTGTACAAGGCATCCACACCAACATCAGCTCCAAAATTATGTTCATACGTTCACTTCCATGATTATTTTGAAGTATCAATCGAATCATAAATAAGTCATGAGACATGTGTTTCAAGCCGTGGTTCGGAATAAAGAAGTCAAATTATTTCGATGAATTCTTATTTTATTTTTGTACTGATTCGAACTACAACTTAAAACATTTTTGTTCTTGCAGTGGTATACATCACATTTGTTGTTACAACAAAAATCTCTTTCTCTTTATAACATGATTATTGATTTATCTTCACTAAACAAGACTGAAGAACATATCACTCTCCTCAAGATTATTGACTTCTCATAATTTAACAAGATTGGATAACATATCTCTCTACTAGAGATTACTGACTTATCGTCACTATCGCTACTTCTCAATTCTGTGATTGGCCGATCCAATGGCACGTCACCACATCACGTCATACCACGTCACACCACTACTACTTCGGCCAATCACACAACTACATATATTTTATAAATTCTTAATTCCTCCGAACCCAAAAATACTGTTACATAGTTATATATAGTTAGTATATAACGTTTTAATGCAGTAATTTGTAAGTTATCCCATATGGCTAACGGATGACTGGACAAAGAAGTTGTTGATACACCTGTGCATTCTGCTCCTCCCCATCTCAAAATGTTTTGTTCTGTTCTATGCGCAGTTCACTATCATTGTTGCTATGCCGAGTATTCCCCTCCTGGTATAGCAACAAGTGGACATCAATACGCTAGTTCGCTTCATTTTTCCTTTGCACCCTTTACTTGGTACCTCACTGTACTAGGGGGCACTGCATTTCCCCTCCTTGTGAATCATCGAGACATATGACGCGAAGTTGTTTGGTGACGGTACCGTCCTTCCCCAGAAACACGTTAACATGTGCTATCCATATCGCCACACTGCTAGGAAAATATGCTGTCACAGACAGATGATGAAATTAAGGGCAAGTTTTCTACATACCATACATATCCTTTGTCGTTATGTTATGCACGAGAACTTATGTAATATATTTTACTCTTGCAAGACACTAATTTTCTTCAAATTAGACACAAAGAATTCACCGGAAGTCGGAGGCTGTGAACAAGGAATGTTTCAAAAACCGCAGTAATTTGCAGCACGATGATACCATTTATCAAGAGCAAAGATTACCTTAAAAACTAATACAGAAAATTTGCTGTTTTACAATAAATTAAGCTCTTCAAACCACTCCTCCACAAACCATTTTATAAGAGCTCAGCCTTCGATCTAACGTAAGATGAACGTTTGCAGAATCATTTATTGCATATTTAGTTGTAGATAGAGAATACTTAAAACATATGGTAACCAGTTTCGCGGACTCTCTGCACATTACTGAGAACATCAAAGCTTGTAGATGTAAATGTTGACGTTCTGTTATCAAATAGGCAGCTTATCTCGTAAATACGTTCGCTCTCTCATCTAAACTCAGCAGTGATTTCTTGCATGGTGTTATCACTAAGTTCATGTTAGACCGAGCGGCATGACTTAGGAGGTTTCGTCTGTGGCCTGCATTCGGAGGTCCGGGTTCGATTCCCATGGCCGACCTACCCGACACATGGTTTTTTCTGGGGTTTCCCGGATCGCCAGGCGAATACTGGGTAGGTAAATTACATCCCTCCAAATTTCCTGTCCGTCCATTTCATATCCATTATCATTTCTAGTGGTCACTTTCAGGGTGGAAGTGTCGGCGGTAGTCTCGGCGCTGCATGCCTGGATGTGCTCCTGGTAGAAACTTCCTCCTCCGAAGAGACGGTCTCTGGTCTCCAGGCCGACCTTTTGGGCCATTTCAAAACCACGGTGGTTGAGATACTGGTTGTACTAGCCTGCCGGTGAGTTTCCAATTGGTCAATTGTATGGACCCTGCCCTCGGCGCTGTTGTGACTCCTTGGGAAGGTCGCTCTGTTTCCTCTCGCCTCATCCTTCCTCCCGGAGATCCCCACTTTGGGCATAGGTACTACAGAACAAGACTGGAACTCTGCCAAGTCCCCTCCGTAGCATAATCCAGTCCAAGTTCCTGTTATTTAAGAGGGTTGGTTACCTAATCTTTTAAAGATCTTAAATAAGAGCAACAGACTGAAGCGATAGTTAAATCTTTTAAAAATGGGTCGCAATGTGCTGGCACTTACTTGCGTGAGGAGTAATCGAATGATTATTTATCATGTCAAACAAGCATAATCTATTTAAAAAATTCAAGCCAATAATAACGAATATCTGAGTAATTTTAATGACACTACATAGACATTTTAGATACAAATAATGCGTTTTGACAAGATCTGCATATCTTTTGTAATAAAGTATTTTCTATACCTAAGGGTTTTACATTTTATACAACAAAATACAAAATGTATTCAGGCTAACGCAGAAAATTTATGTGCATTTTCTCATACGAGTAGAAATATATTAAACATATATTTAAACCAAAATCAGTAAATAAAACAAAATAAAGGGAAATATTCCTTGGAAAGGGTGGTTTACGGTAGGATGATTATGTTCAAAATCTTTGTGTCGCGTCCTTGGAGACACCTCTCTCGCTCTTTCTCTCATACCCGTTTATAGGGACCTAAAAATGGATTCAGTGTTTCAGCCAACACCAACTGCAATACTCAAAACACAATACAAGAATTGACTAGGAAAAATGACGGCGCTCATGGCGCAACATGTTAGGTTATATACATCAAGTGTTTGTTTACTTTGTGTGTTTGCAGAATTAATGTAATTCACATTTAAGTGGCAATTAGTGACTAACGACTTAGTTTATAGTGAGCTTTTAACATTACTTAAGTTATAAAGTTTATGTAAACATATATTGTGAAATACTGTCGAAATGGGTAGTCTTGTGTTGCTGGCTGCAAATCTAATTAAGGTAGTGCACCTCATACGACAATATTTAAATGTCCTAAAGAAAAATCTTTATGGGATAAGTGGATCAGGAACATAAATCGTAAAGATTTGAAGCAAAAGACAAAACTGTACTTTGTCATCATTTTGAATAGAGCTTTGCGGTTAAAGAAGACATTTTTCCAGCAAATGATGGTGAACCAATTCGCGTTCCTCTAAAAGAACCAAAATTAACTGATGATGCCTACCCCACGATTTTTAAGAATCAACCAGGGAAGACGAAATTCTGAAGAATGCTTGCAAGACATTTTGCAGAGAATGAAGAGAAATTAAATAATTGGTGCGCACAAGATGTTATTGACAGTTTTGAATCCTTAAAAACCGAAGTGGTGAAGAAAGATTTTAACCCATTCATAGTCATTAAAAATGATAGTTATGTTCTTTTCAATAACATTCAAGATCCCAGCTTCACTGATAAAGAAATGAAATGTGTAGTGTTTAACGCCCGCTTTTACTACATACCGCACCACAGGCGATGGCACTGATGATACACGAGATGAAGATGGAGCACCGGTGGAATGAGATGGCGGGGGAAACCGGAGATCCCGGAGAAAACCCGCCCCAGCGTCACGATGTCCACCACAAATCTCACTTTGCGGTCGCCTGGGATCGAACCCGGGCCGCCTTGGTGAGGGCCAAGCGGTCTAACCACTGAGCCATGGCGCGGCCAGCTTCACTGATGTTCCTTCACTTAATGTGAGTTTCAAAGTATTTTATAACCTAGAAGTGAGTGTTTTGCAATACTATCCGCCTACCAGTGGGAAATTTTAGATGGATCTTGCAGTGTGAAGGAACCAACACCTTCAAATGTGACAATTGGAGTAAACTGCACAATTTGGCGAGTTCTCTTAAATATTATAGTATAAGCAGTAAGTCCTTACCAGAGAAGGTTACTATGTAAACAATATGAAAGAAACGTTATTACTTCCTACAGAGGATGATAATACAGTTCAGTAAGATAAAGTTTGCTTTAGAACAGATGGAGTTAGGCTGTTCTAGTCAGGTTAAATGTTCTCCAGATGTTTTGATATGGGCTACAAACATATCATATGCATATCCAGAAGGATATGAAACATAAAGAAAAACTAATGTAGTGACATTACCACATCCTGTGTATCTAAGGCAATTTTTAACAAAAATAGGACAAGCACCCCTGGCTTAGGACACTAACAAAAATAAATAATATAGATGAGCCTTTACCTGTCAAAGTGAAGAAGCGTGTGAAAGTTCTGGCAAACATATTCATGAACAATTAGGTACACAAAATGTTAAATGAAAAAAATGTGTCTAAACACTTATCCAAGAAAGTGAAAAATAGAGAAACCAGAAGAAAAGCCACTGATGAACTTGGTAACAAGGTGGAGACGGAAGGAGCTCAAACTTAGCAGCCAGTAAATATTTCAGGTTAGCTTTTCTCTTTCTTTCTTTTCTTGTGCATGTGTTCTTGATTTTACCACTTCTGTTGTTTTCAAGAAAAAGTTAACTTTTGTTTCCGAGCTGTTAAATTAAAATAAAATAAGGTCTCCAATTTTATTTAATATAGAAAACATATTTATTGCGTTACATTGATGGAAAGACGGAACTTAGTTATTTTTCAACGTAATCACCATTGCAATTGATGCACTTCTGCATGCGCTGTGGCAGTTCCGCAGATAGCGCTCAGCCTCATTTTGCAAATCATCGTCGGTCTGGAAATATGTTCCACCCGGCGTGACTTCAACTCAGGAAACAGATGATAATCACTAGGTGCTAAGTCTGGACTGTAGAGGGGATGGGTGAGGATGTCCCATCCAAACTGGGCCAGGAGATCAGCAGTTGCATGTGCAGTATGGGGACGCACATACCTTACGATAATGCAAATGTTCGGTCAAAATCTTGTCAATCCTAGTCTTAATGACTTCAGGGTTAAGTTCGCACAGCTCGCGAACTGTCACACGTCGATCTTTAAGCATTTCTTGCTCCACTTTTGCAATTGTTTCGGCTGAAACCGAAGGCCGACCAGAACGCTGTTCGTCATGGACGTCTGTACGTCCGTCTTTGAACTCTCTGACCCACTTTCGCACGTTTTTGACGTCCATACACTGTGGCCCATAGACTTCGCATAACTGACGATGAATTTCAGTGGGGGTAATGCCCTTGGCACTCAAAAAGACGGTTTACTGCATGCAACTCGCACTTGGCGGCGGAAGTGATAGGAAGCCCTATCGCAAACGGCTGCCCAGCCAAGACTAATGGTTGCAACGAGTTCGTTTTGGTGGGGATTTGAAGGGGTGAAACCAAGCTACATGCCAGTGTTGCCGGATCTCGCGTAATTGCGTTCCTCAGGGCTCCAACGTCTTGGAGACCTTATTTTACGGACACGCCTCAATAAGATAATAGTACTGGTCGTGCTACTATGTGATAAACGCCTAGGATTTTTATGCTACTTTTTATTCATGTTATTACACGTTTTGGTTGAAAGTATAAAGTGACAAATGCTCAGGAGTTATCTTGCTGTTTAATATGGATTATATTATGTTCATTGTGTATAGTTTCCTATTGTGCGTAACCAGAGTCACTGGGCTTCGACGGACGCCATCTTGGAATCTGTATCATGGTCTGAGTATTGGAGTTGGTGTTGGTTTCAACGCGTGTACGACGTAGTAATACGACCAGAAGGTTGTGTAAGCTTGTATGCCTTAAAATCATTCATCTTAGCAATTGACAATTATACTCTAATATGCAAAATAAACATTACCGTTTTCTAAAGAAAAGAAAATACTCAGGATATGAACCTCGGTGTACTTTGTTGCACATAACAGCTAAGCTGTCAGCGCATATTTAATAGTTGGGACAGTGTAAAAGGTGGCAAGGAAACGAAGCTAAATGCAGTATTCGGAGACAGCATTGTGACCGACTGCGGAAACGATTTGTATTCAAATATACGTTCCGAGAGTACGCTCTCTCTCTCTCTCTCTCTCTCTCTCTCTCTCCTCTCCTCTCCTTAGGGTGTACACTATTATCCATGAAAATATCGTCAGCATCTTTAATCAAAACTGTATGACCAAATGTTGATATTCATCGAAAGATAATTCCATATCAACAATAGTTTGGTGTAAAGGGATCTTAAAAAATCTTTGTCCCGCATAATATACCAAGCTCGTCATCTATAAAAATCTTTGTTTTTGAGTTATGCTTTTTACAGATACACACACGCACACGGATCTTCTTCTTTTTTTTCCTTTCTTTCTTTTTAAGGTGGATGTTCCAAACATTTATTTTTACTTCCCATGATATCTGGTATCCAATTTTTCGTTGTAATACAGTACTCTTATGCGCTTAGTACAGAAAGTAAAATTAAAACTTTATATAAAAAAGTCGTACTACTAACTACCATTTAGTTTAAACGCTGCTTTTTCCCCTCAAGGCTCACTGCGTCTAATAATAAGAAGACTGACTGTTGGCAGAAAGTAACTAACCTGATACAGAGCTGCCATGGTTCATTGACCTCCTCATGGCCAATATGCTCAGCCGCCTTTTCGAACGAATAGTATCAATCAATACATCTTGGTATATGTTTATACTTTTACCTTTCATCAAGACTATAAGTAAAATGAACTTTCGCCAACTGAACGTACAGCTACTTCTCTTTCCCGTAATTTTATGCGGCAGTAATGGTCCCATTTTCCACTGGCATACGTGTTAAATATTTTCTGTTTGTCGCTTGCAACATCATTTTTGAAAGTGGTATAAGGGTACCAAACTTTTAGCATGTAAAACCACACGATTGCGGTATTTATTTCAAAATACAAATATCCTGTAAAATATATGGGAGAGGAAAAGGATACGCTTTAAGAGAATGCTCTCAGACCGCTGTTCGAGGGAAATCAATGGGTGTTTATATAGGCGGTCACTGTACGAATACAAAAAAATCAGTAAATAAAACGCCCACGAACTTCGCTATGACAATCAGTACCTTACGAGTCCCTCTGTTAGCCTTTCTTCCCTACCATAAGCGTATAACAGGAACACTTTTCTGCAAAATTCTACAGATAAGGTCAATATCAACATTTCATTGAAATGGGATCTCAGAACCCAATCGAAAGCTAGGAGCGTGGTGCACGTGCATGTGTCAAATACTACATTTGGAAAAGATAAAGACTTCGCATCGCAAAACGTTTATTATTATGAAATCCTCCTAACCCACAAGGCTCCGAACACGGGAAAAATTATATTTTACTTTCTTAAATTAGCTCAAACTGCTGATCGAAATTCAAATATTGGAGACAGCGACATGGCCAATAAAATGTGTCCTGAATCTTCTATTAATAGCTTATGCTCAACATACAAGACAAATATTAAATGAATAGTATCATTAGCCTTTTAGTATATATAGGGTCTTTCAACAATTGTCCTATCTTTGAAGTTACCTAAATAAAACACGTTCTATAAATGATAGAGGTTTACTTCTTATTTTATTTAGAAAAATTTAATTTATTTCATTACGTGTGGAAGAAAGCATCAATTAAGTAACCTAAGCGACTTCGTTGCGCGTATACGGTTGACCTAATTTTCAGTGCCAGAAGAACGTAAATTAGGTCCAACATCACGAATAACACGCGCGATGTTATTTATAAGATCATTTAGTGTTTCTGGCTCGTTGGCATTAACTCGAGATTTAACATAACCTCACAAGAAGTAATCCAACGGCGTTAATGACATGAACTCGGGGGCCAGTTAACATCACCATCACGGGAAATGATGCAAGCTCTGAACTACTAGTTCAAAAGATCGATTGTTTCGAGAGCAGTATGACATGTGGCACCATCTTGCTAGAACGAGATGTTTCTGAGATACCATTCAACTGAGGCCAAAAATAGTTCCTTATAAGATTATTCACATCGTAAACTTCACGCAATACATGGATGGGAACAGATGATCCATTTTGATAATACATTTTCACAATTTCTATGCGTTGCTGAATGCTGTAAAGTTCCATGGTTATTTGTCAATAATAACTGTAACCACAAGAAAAGATGACTGCTCTAACTCAATAACGACAGCTATCACATGTTAAAGATAAGACTCTCTTGTTGAAAGACCCTTTATATAAAATCAGTGCGTGAACATCATAACCCACTAGAGAAAGATGATGAATATCAAACTTAGTAATACTTTAACCTCGAGTAAATACTCCTATCCAAACTAACCTTTACAAAAGAAAAGTTTGCATTAAACATTACGAAAACAGCACTAACAAAATTGATTAAAATGCAATCTATTTACAGCACTATTCACATGATACACTGATTGACATTTTCATGATTGAGTAATAAGATTGAGTATATTTCAATTTGCTTCGGAATAGCCTATGAAGTCCTCTTTATTCGGATTGAATTTGGTATAAACTACTGCTAATCCGTAATAGATAAGATAAAAATTTATGGGTTATACGAAGGAGGATACCGCGCCTTCCATGATTTATAGGTCCAATGCGACTTCCAGTCTACAGGCCAAAGAGACGCGGAAAAATATCCATAATAGTTCCAGGCAGAACAGCCCTCTCACTGTCACATCTACCCAAAGAGGGCGAAGAACAACCTATAAACCAAGCGGCCCTCCAGTGTCCACAGGGATTAGACTGAATTTTCGTACGGAGGGGATTCGTCACTACAACCAATCTTGATCTATGTCCCAAGTGGGGTACCCCTAGGGAGGAAGGATGAGGCGAGAGGAGACAGGACGGCCGACTCAAGGAGTCCGATGGTGCAGAGGGAATGGTCCTTGCAATTGACCAATTGGAAACTTCTCGGCAGGTCAGTCCAACGGTAACCAATCTCTGTGGTCCTGAAACGGGCCACTAGGCCCGCCATATGCACAGAAACATGGTAAAGCATTCCGGAACGGTGAGAGAGAAAGAATGAAAGGAGAATAATCGATATGAAATCATGGTTGATGGGAACTAAGCTCGGTTTTCAACTACCCAGGAAAACCAAAGATCAGAGCGAGTGGTCGACGGGAATCGAACAAATACGAGCCTCACACGTTACCGGAGAGCTTTACCGCTCTTTCGTCAACACTCCGACATTTTTAAATGCTTGACATTGAACTGTTTCACTCAATATGGAAAAAGTAAGAAATTTCAACTAGCAAAGATTTCATTCTTGTTTTATCCTACAACGAAATGTGTGGTGATGAAAATTAAAAAAAAAAAAAAAAAAAAAAAAAAAAAAAAAAGGTTCATCTCAATAAATATGAAACCAACAGAAAACTAAGCTTTTGTAAGAATAGTTTGTAGAAGAGATATAAAAGTAACTAATAGTGGTAGAAAAACCTTACGGATATATAACAGACGTTTATATAAGTTATACCCGTGAAATTGTAATAGGCGCGGAAAATGTTATTTACCATAGAATATTTTATACAGATGTTAAGCCATTCTGTTAGCGATAAGGCTTTTTAAAAATAAATGGAGTTTTAATTTATGGTCGCTCTTTAACTACTGAAGTTCTCGGCAATCCTAATACTGGGTAATTTTATACTATACACGCCCAGTTCTATACTGGGCTTAAAAGACCGCTTAATTTCGCTCAGCGGCGTCGATTAGGCTTGAGATTCTTCTAGATTCCATAAATCTACGACAACGAACCACCGGCTTTGCTTCCCTTCCGAAGGAAGACACTAAGGATTTTTAAGCCCGAAAAAAATCCATCGCCCTGCGCCGGGGTTGAACCTGTGACCCTGGGAACCCCTAGACCACAAAGGACGACATAAGCTATTTGACAACCTCAGGAAAACTATTGGAGTCCTGACCATAATGAATCCGATGTACTGCCATAAATTGTTTGCTTCCCTTTGAAAGTTACAGCTTAGTTTTCAAAATTGCGTGACATTCAGCTTTCAGTCAGAACACATCTAAAGTGCACCAAGAACGCTGTGCACATAATCCTATCTGTCCTTTCTCCCCTTACGGGGTTACACAAAGGATGGCTTTATCCCCTCTCCATCGTTTTCCCTTACACAAACATTTAAGTCCCTAACCGGTAACAGCTGAGTAACAGAACTTATTCATATGCTGAACAAAATCGACACGTACGCAAACCACAATGCGCTAAAACTCATTCGGGATAAGAAACAACGCATGTTTTGCCCTTTTTGGGAGGATGGTGGTAGATTTGCTACTGGCGAAGCACCTTTAAGCGTCAATTTGCTGAAGATATAGAACAAATCACCAAATACTGTACATGTGTAAAGAATACGTGTCCTCGCGTCACATTTTATTGGAATTGTTACAAAAATACTAGTGATTTGTACAGAATATCTACCAAAATATTGAGATTCAAAACATTTGTAATAAATATTCCAATGTTTCTATTCTTGCAACCAAATGAATATCTCTTATATATATATATCCCACAAAACATTCTCTCTTTCTGAAGTCAAAGTTTAAGTGTGTGTGACCCTCACAGTTAATTAAAAAAATAGTCATCGGGCGTATTGTTCCACTGAAGGGCAAGTTCTTCTAAATCAACTCAGACCACGTTTCTCCACTTTTGCTTACACCTTTACCTCCGCATATGAGCCGTTTATCCGTGTGTTCTCTATTTGCTAGGCTTTTATTCCTCGAAATCTCACTTATTATTTCTTCAGATAAAGTCTTAACATGCGCTTTTCATTCAAACTTCGTTATCCTCTTCCTGGTACATTTTCAACAATGCTTTCATCCACTCTTTCTAAAACAGTCTTTCACTGGTCGCGCACTTCAAGGTTGCGATAGGTTTACCGATTTTCATATAAAGTCATATTTCCACACTAAATACAGATGGCTCAAAAGTAATTTCATTTTTAGCAAAACTTTAATTAAAATGCTGTTACATGTAATAATTTTCAAAGTAGGCCTTTAGGTTGAAAACTACTGAGACACCACTAAGGAAGGTTTGTTACATCGCAAGGTACCAGTTTCTGCTTTTTAATGCAAAGAATTCGTTGACAACCAATTCACTGCTTCAATGTTTTCAAAATTTCTTCGACATAGGTCTAAACAGATGGTAATACAATGGCGCAAGTTCAGTGGTATATGGCAGCACTCTGCTTCCGACTCCTGCATTTTTTCCATTGATCTTCGAGCTGTAGGAAGTCATCCATTGTCTCGCTGCAAGAGCACTCTGTTTCTATTAACTAATGCAGGGAACCTCTGCCTCAGAACTTGAACTGGTTCCAGTTGTTCAGAAGAATGCTCCACATCGATTGCATATTCACTTAGAGCAAATTCTCAGTGAATTAAAAGGCCACGCCGTGGCTCAGTGGTTAGACCGCTTGGCTCTCACCAAGGCGGCCCGAGTTCGATCCCAGGCGACCGCAAAGTGAGATTTGTGATGGACAACACGGCGTTGGGGCGGGTTTTCTCCGGAACCTCCGGTTTCCCCCGCCATCTCATTCCACCGGTGCTCCATCTTCATCTCATGTAACATCAGTGTTACCGCCTGCGGTGCCGCATGTAGTAAAAGCGGGCGTTAAACACTTCACATTTTTTTTCAGTGAATTAAAAATTTATCGGAAACCTATATAATCGGGCTGAATCGATTTTAACGTTTTCTGGCTGACCGGTATCAACCTACTGTTTCGAGGTTCCGAAAACACACCCACTATTCATCCATGTGATAACTCTCCTGATAAGTCTCTAGTCCTAGGAATTAGCTATAAGCTGACGATAGAATATCTATTCTACGTTGAGCTTGATCAGGTATCAATGTTTGCTGTACAAATGTACAGCTTATGAACGACCTTTTCGGTGTATTAATATGGCAATATATATGGTGCCTCAAAACACTATATATATGGGTTTTGAGGCACCACGTTCTTTTGTCAATCTCACTATTATTGAAATGCGGGAACCATCTTGTGCTACTCGTTCACAAACGATACCGTCACTTTGACTTCATATATTCTTCGAGCCGCGGCAGAAATATTATAAACCTGTTTTCAGTAATGCTTCGGGACTCAACCTCATACTTTGCTGCCTCCACTTTAAAATCTTAAATTACAAATATGTTAACATTAGTAACAATAGTCATAGCAATATATAAATACTATTGAAAAATATACATAAAATCATATATACGTACGACAAATTCAATTAAAAACAGATATCACTTATGGGACAATCTAATAGATAGGCCACTCTCCTGCTTAGTTCTATGTTTAAAGATCTAAAGAAAATGTTTCTATATATATTAAAAGTTCCTTTGCTATTGCAATTCTATTTAACTTACTGACAAGAGAATATACATCCATGTATATATAACTTTCCCAATGTTCCCGAGCCTCATCTCCAAATTAAGTTTCTTCAAATAATCATGGATTTTGTTTTTTCTGCTAACATGTTCGTTTGTTTCTCATTATCACCATTGGTTTCAGTTGGCATGAGCCTCTGTATTATTTTCTCTACAACAGCAATGTCTTTTCCACAATCCTCGCATTTATTTTTCTGCCACTTCTTCATTCGAAGAGCAATTGTGATTTACCAAACTGATGTTTTTTCTTCATTTTAAACCACGCTAATTGCCAAGATCATATCAGCATACTGCCAGTGTGAACTCCTCTATCCCGTAAGTTCATTCATTATCTATTCGGGATCAAATTAAAGAACAAAGACATGTATCATATTAATTCTGGTGTTCAATATGGTTACAGCATACAATGAAGCAGGTATTGGCTGGAACAAGGCTTTCTGTCGTAGCTCCACTATATTTTCTCTACCACGTACATAGTAGGTATTGAATTCCATTCAAAAATTCAAGATTTCGCCAGAAATGCATGTTATGAAGCTCCATGAATAATTGATGGAAATTAACCTAATAACAATGATTTAACTATGAAGCCCGGGACTTATATAATTACAGCATAGTAAGTCGCCACGAAGAGTGCGTATCTCATTGTATATGAGAACACCTGGTGGTTTACTGGGAAAATGCGAGTCAGTTGGAGAATTTAACATCATGTCGGCATATATTTATTATTAATTACAATACCTTAACATAAATGTATATCATTAATTTAATGTAGACAGGCAAATAAGTCTCCTTTATTGTGTATTTACAACTGAGAACACAAAAATGCACAGCACCTTATCACGGAAGAAATGCACTGCCACCAGTTAATATACTAATTGACGACGTCAAATAGTTTATATTTTTCTCCTTACACTGGTGATTTCCAGATATTTTCTGCGTTCTTTATAATTTTCCAATATTTTAAACAGTTTACTTGGAAAAGGTGCTTACTTATTCATGATCACTTTCATAGGATATATTAACATTTATAACAAACTGTACATTCCTTTTTTTCTTCAAAGCCTCCTGTATATGCCAGTGCGGCATTATTTTGTTGACAATTTCTAACAAATATTTAAACATAAAACAGTATTCCTTACAAATATACAAGGTGACGAATCGGCGTCAAAAAGCCAATAAAACTGCTTAACTGAACTTACGCCTCTATATTACTGGAAGCAAATCTATTGATTGGGTTTACCAGTGAGTAAAAATGGTGTTACATACATAAGCTTATTTAATAATTTATTGCGTGCGTGTTTAATCCTCTAAGGTGAGTAGTTCAATATTTGTATCTTAGTCTATATTATAATTATATATTATATGAAGTGGTCTGTTGCAGTGTACCTTTGTGTAAGTCAAAGCACGAGACATAACATGGCAAGTTATTTCGTTTATTTCTTAAGTTCGGTAAACTAAAGCAGAAATGGTTCATAGTAATTTATGAACACTGACGGGTCATATTTTTCTTCCAATTAAGAAACATTTAATTATTCAATACCCGACTTTCAATGCATGCATAGTTCTAATGTATATCGCATTACAATCAGGAGTTGTGAACAAGCTTCGACATTTCAATGTTATTTAACGTAATGTCGGAAATTCCGACAGCAAAATTTAGCCTCTTCTATCATAACTGCATGTATTGGGTATACTTCACTATTAATCCGTAATACTTAGGGTTAGTACGACACTGTGACCAGTCTTCATTTATTGTACCTATGCCCCCAAGTGGGGCATCCACCGGAGGAAGGATGAAGCGAAAGGAGACAGACGGCGGCGTCCCAAGAAGCCACGACAGTGCAGAGGTCAGGGTCCCTACAATTTACTTAGAAACGGTGATTTCCTCCCTACTGTTGTTCGGGAGTGGTCCCAGCGGTCGGTTCGGAGACCGGCAACCGACCTACCGGAGGAAGTGATTCACTCAGAGCATATCATCCTGCCATGCACCGCCGAGACATCCGCCAACTCTTCTACCCTGAAAGGGACCATCAGATGAGAGATGCTGTAAAGTGATAATAAAGATGAAATAAGGGAAGGGGATGTAATTAACCTACCCAGTATTCGCCTGATGACCCGGGAAAACCCCGAAAAAACCCATGGTCAGGTAGGTCAGCCACGGGGATCAAACCCAGGTCTCCCGAATGCGGGCCACAGACGAAACCGCCTGAGCCATCCGGCTGGGTTCCCGTAATACAAGCAATCCTAATATCTAAACATGTAACAATGTTGGATCCATTATCTATAAATCAGAGCAAAAAGTCAGCCCGCCTCGGTAGCGTAGATGGTAGCGTGTCTGCCTCACGTACAAGAGGTCCCGAGTTCGAATCTCGGTCAGCGTGAGTTCCCTGGATAAGGTTTTTACCGGGGTTTTCCTTTATCCTTAAAGACGAATGTCGGGTAACTCTAAGCTCTCTGGATCCCGGCTCATTTGAGCATCATTTCCCCATTTCATTCATCGTCCGATATGACTAAGTTGAAGGACGTAAATTACAAAAAAAAAAAAAAAAAAAAAAAAAAAAAAAAAAAAGTGCTTGCGAAGGCATTCTTCCTGAGCACCAATCCTTAAGCCACACAAATATGTTCATTATTTGACGGAAGTTTACTCGTTTTTCCACACTAGCTGTGTAGGCTGACATTTGGATAAATAGAATCAGAGTGAAAAAAAATTTAATGCCATGGCCGGGATTTGAACCACGGATCTCCCGGTTTCCGGCCGGTCACTCTTAACCATTGAGCTACCATGGCCACTGTCACTTTTAAGCATACTTAAAAACAATTGAACTGGGCCGGGATCAGTAGGTCAGCGTCTAATGAACTGAGCCAATCTTTCACTGCGTCTTGAACAATAGTAAGCACGACCGCCTTAATTTAAATTCGTATTTCTTCCTCTTTTTCAGTCAGTGCCATGGAATCGAGGTCCTGTTCAGAGGTTGAAAACATGACTGCCTTTACTCCCTTCGCAACTTCCTCTCTGGCATCCAGTCCATCTTTAGTATTTTATAAGTATGTAGTTAAGCGCTGGAACTAGCATAAGGATTTTTTTCTACACCTACTTATAGAATCAATGAAGCAGGTATCGGCTGGAGGAAGGCTTTTTGTCATAGATACACTATATTTTCTCTACCTCGTACATAGCAGGTAGAAAAAGTATTGATTACATAAAAAAATTCAAGATTTCGTCGGAAATGCATATCATCCAAGGATGCGAAACGAAAATGCGAAAGAGAGAGAGAGAGAAGAAGAAGAAAAAAAAAAGGAAAAATTTAACCACCATTTATATGGAACTTGTGTTTCATAAATGGCTCTTTGTTCTTAAAAATGACACTAAAAATTTATATCACATAATTAATATATTATATCAATTAATATATTATATCACATGATCTCCTAAAACACAACTTATTACTATTATTATTTTGCAATTTACATCCTCCAACGTTGTCATATCGGACGATGAATGAAATGGGTGAAATGATGCTCAAATGAGTCCGGGGTCCATGGAGGTAAGAGTTACTTGACATTCGTCTATTAGGATAAGGGAAAACCCCGGAAAAAGCCGTATCCAGATAACTCACCCTGACCGAGATTCGAACTCGGGACCTGTTGAACGTGAGGCAGACACGCTACCATCTGCGCTACCGAGGCGGGCAACTACTATTATTGTTTGCTGATGAGGCCATGTAGGCCTACGCAAAGTAATTAGAAACGTTTCTTAACTCTTCTGTGAATCCAAACTCCTCTCATTCTTAGGCCGTGGGCTTTCGTTCTCTCGTCTATCCACGTTGTTCCAGTCTTTCTCTTTGCTTTGTCCTCTTGGTCAACTTACCACTTACGTAAATTAGTTCTACGAGGTGCTTTCAAGTCATAACACCTCCTATTTTTTTTTTCAGGACTGGGACCAGATAGGAACTTCGCCATTTTCAGTATCAAAACAGTCCTAACTCTCGTCACTGCCACTAGAGTTCTATGCACTGTACAGTGCTGCCATCTCTGTCACGCATTCACAAAGAGTCCTGAAAAAAATAGGTGATATAAT
This sequence comes from Mantis religiosa, assembly GCA_030765055.1. Taxonomy (NCBI): domain Eukaryota; kingdom Metazoa; phylum Arthropoda; class Insecta; order Mantodea; family Mantidae; genus Mantis; species Mantis religiosa. The sequence goes on along the minus strand of CM060951.1, from coordinate 50,597,716 downwards.
TTGAACGCACCTCGCTAAGATGTCCCTGTCGTCTTCAGTGATTTCTGCAAATTTTAAATCACTTTTTACTTCTATCCATTTCAGAGTGTCTACCGATTGCCCAAGACAAGAAGGCAAGCCAGATGAATGTGCAACGTAATCACTTTTGCTGTCTCCTCGGGGTGTATGCTCGCCTTCCGAGTATGACAAGGATGGAAGGCTCGTTTAAAATATACAAGTGTTGTCACATAGTTCACCTATACATAATACCTATCGTTGCAGCAAACAATAGATCTGACAGCATGGGTGACTCATATGCTTTCTCATTCACTCATTTCCTAGTAAACAGATCCGCTACTGGAGCAGATTAACAGTTCAAACTCCTCTGCATTCTTGCAGTGGGATTGTACTTTATTGTATGTGTACAGTACTTGTACGTTTTCTGAGTCTATTTGAAGTTAACTGTTTAATATGTCCACACAATGTTAATTTGCGTTTTCTAATATCACTACAGATGTCTATATACTTTATTTCCTTTAGTCTGTATTCTTCACCTACGACTTGTGAACCTAAAATTTTTATAATTGTACGTTCTTCTTTCCATTTTTTTGGCATCTGCTTTGTTTGCTTTAGTTTCGATCGCGTTTTCCTGAATTATTTCTCCAAAATATTTAAATTGTGAAACTCGTTTAATATTTCCATATTTGGTTTCCATGTATTTTGGCGTTTGTTTATTGCACGAAAATCATTCAGTATTTTCGAAAGATATCAGATTATTATTATTATTATTATTATTATTAGAGTGCATAATATTACTTGTGTTATCACTTGATATTGGTGGCGATTTTCCAATACTTATAATTTTTTTCAAATGCAAAACCCTTATTCATTTTTTTCTTTCCCTCTTGACCATGCAATACAATGGAATATCGAAGTCATCACTAGCGACCAACTCTTAAAAAGATCTGATTATCGCTCTAAGTCTACATATTCTTTTTTTCCCAACTGCAAGGAAATGTGTAATGAGTGAGTAGAGAACGTAATGAAAGTGTAGATATCAGCTTTCTTATTCTTTTTAATGATAGCAGGATTATTTGAAGGGGCAAAAAGATACAAAATATTCCAACATATTTTCATTCAATGATTTCACGGTCCTCTGTCAGCGTCACGCTTAGATTTGTCCAGAATACATCAAGGTGGTTAAATACATTCTATTATTTAATGAGTAAACAATTACGATGAATATCCACCATCGAACAATGCCCTCCAAATCTGTAGTGCGCCAATCTCAATTCAATGACGAATGTCGGGTAACTCTAAACTCTATGGACCGCGGGCTCATTTGAGCATCATTTCACCGATTTCATTCATCGTCCGATATGACTCTACGTTGGACGTAAATTAAAAAAAAAAAAAAAAAAACACACACTTAACGATGCCATTCTCTTACAAAACAACACCTCTACTCTGAAAATTGACTGTTTCAAACTGTGTACTTTTGTTTTAATAGCAGGTGCATTATTTATTTATGCTTAAGATAAATGTTATGAGAAAGGATGGTGTTTTTCAGGCTTATTTGTGTTAAATGGATGAATGTTGGGTGTAACCATAACCATGTGAAGATAAAACGTGCATCGCTCGTGTTTTAAGTATCTTAGGATTTTTGTACAGTCATGATCAGAAAATAACATTCTTTCTTATTATAAGATTGGCATCTGTAATATTCAAATATTTATCCGTAACAGTTAACCATAACCATGTGAACGATAGAACGTGCATCGCTCGTGTTCTAAGTATCGTAGAGACAGGAATTTGTGTACGGTCATGATCAGAAATTAAAATTCTTTCTTATTATAAGATTGGTATCTGCCATTTTTCAAACATTTATCGGAGCGTAATTAATATGTTTTCAGTTCAGGCGCGCGAGATGCGTGTATATACCACATTCGGCAGCGCTGCTTGGCGGGGAAAGCTTAGCAATGGCTGGAGTCTGCAGTACGGCCCGCCTCCATATGCCTTTAACTTTTGCGAAGATTATAGCAATACCATGACATAGAAGTCCATCTTACCATCGAATCAACTAGATGGCACAGGAAGGCAACTACACAACTCAGCCAATTATATCCAAGTTATTATTTGGTACACGAAGACTATGCAACCAGTCACCGATTTTATTAAAAATGTTTAAAATATTGATATGAAATATTTTGAACAATTCTATGTAACTATAAAATCACAAAAGCACTGTAATACAGCAAAGGCGTAAAGCTCATTACTATATATAATTTGTGTCACTCCACTCCGACAGGGTTAGCCATTTTTGTAATATTCTATGCTGCATGGTTACATTTTTAAGAGATAAATTCTGCAAAATTTAGTTATAGAAAGTGAAACTATAGCTTGTATCATGATTCTTTGCCCAAAACGGAAACAAAGGCGTGGTATAAACCTGACGAAGCACAAACTACCTTTAAAGGCCAAGGTCATTCGGTCAGTCAAGAAAATCATGGCCAGTTTTGGGACTACGAAAGAATATTCATTGATTTCAGGCAGAGGAACATCACGTTAATAATGAGAACTATAATGACCACTGCACAGACTACGTTGTTTCCATCAAAGAAAAAAGGCGAGGAAGCTGGATATAGCTGTGTCCCTCCTTCACAAGTGCCTGTACACACCGCAGTTGTTGCAAAGGAAGTTGTAACGAAGTGAGGTTTCAAGAGATCGACCATCCATCCTACAACCCACATCTTGCTCCCAAATAACTATTTTCTCTTCTCAAAACTCAAGAAGGTCCTTCAAGGAAAGACATGTACGTGTGACGAAGTGACCGATGATATGCACTTTTTGCAGACAAATATTTGTGAATGGGGATTAAAACGCTAATTCAACATTGTGAGAATTATGTTTTTTTTTTCAGTATACGTCATTCTACGTTGTCATATCTGACGATGAAGTGGATGAAATGATGCTCAAATGTGTACGGGGTCCATGGAACTTAGAGTTACCCGACATTCATCTATCAGGATAAGGGAAACCCCGGAAAAATCTCATCCAGGTAACTCACCCTAACCGGGATTCGAACTCTGGATCTCTTGAACACGAAGAAGAGACGCTACCATCTACACTATCGAGGCGGGCATTATGCAACAAAGGGCACCACGTTGGAAAAGTACAGTTTTTATCTTTACACCTATAAAATGATTAGGCCGAAAACTTATATAATGGGAGGCGTTAACGCTATAAAATTACATGTCTTACATTTCCAATCTCTGGATAGTGAGTAAAATTTTCAGGCTCGAGTAAAACAACTACCTTAGCATTGGCAATTAATTGTTCTTTCACACTGGCCGTGTATAGGCTAAATTGTGGAAACGTAGAGTCAGACTGAAAAATTCAATGCCATAGCCGGGATTTGAACCACGGATCTTCTGGTTTCCGTCCAGCCGCTCTACCATTCAGCTACTGTGGCCAACGTGCCGATATGACAAGTAAATTCTCCAACTGACTCATATTTTCCCGGTAAACCACTTAAGAGTTCTCATAAACACATGCGATAACCACCTTAATGGCGACTTACAACATGTAAGTACTTTAAGGCCCGGTCTTTATAGTTAACCACTATTAGGTCAATTAATGGCAATTAATTGTTCTTTCACACTGGCCTTGTGTAGGCTAAATTGTGGAAACGTAGTAGGACTGAAAAGTTCAATGCCATAGCCGGGATTTGAACCACGGATCTTCTGGTTTCCGTCCAGCCGCTCTACCATTGAGCTACTATGGCCATCGTGCCGATATGACAGTAAATTCTCCAACTGACTCATATTTTCCCGGTAAACCACTTAGGACATCTCATAAACACATGAAATAACTACCTTAATGGCGACTTACCTGGCGACATTAGGGAAGGTATCTCATGTGTTTATGAGAACTCCTTAAGTGGTTTACCGGGAAAATATGAGTCAGTTGGAGAATTTACTGTCATATCGGCACGATGGCCATAGTAGCTCAATGGTAGAGCGGCTGGACGGAAACCAGAAGATCCGTGGTTCAAATCCCGGCTATGGCATTGCATTTTTCAGTCTTGACTCTACGTTTCCACTACCTTAGTATTGTAAATTTCAAATTTGCAAACTTTGTACATCCTTAAAGATTGTATGCTTCAATTTTCTTACGTTCAAATAATAGACCCATGTGCGAAGTATATGCCTCCTCTTCAGTAAGTCCTGAGTTCGAATTCCAGTTTACCAAGCGGAATGGCTCAGGCGGTTTCTCTGTGGCCCGCATTCAAGAGGTTCGATTCCCGTGGCCGACCTACCTGACCCATAGGTTTTTTGGGGGGTTTTCTCGGGTCACCAGTCGAATGCTGGTTAGGTCAATTATATCACCCGAATTTCCTGTTCTTCCATTTCATCTTCATTATCGTTTCAGATTATCTCATCTGGTGGTGCCTTTCAGGGCGGAAGTGTCGGCGGGTGTCTCGGCGCTGTCGTGACTCCTTGGATCGGAGTCTCCTCTCGCCTCATACTTCCTCCTGGCGATGTCCCACTTGGGTCTTAGGTACAATAAACCATAGATTTCGGTGATGAATGGCCTCCACAGTAATCCTAATCGAATAGGGCGACTTGTCCAGGTAAGTTTCTTCTTCTTTTTCCTCCTCTTCTCCCAGAGTTATCTCTTATTCCGAGAAGACATGCTGATGTTCAAATGAACATCATTTCACCAAGTACCTTCATCCATCCCAAATGACTTTTGCGATTTCGTTTGGGCTCACCTGAACATTTCACCCATTTACTCGCTTTTTAAGGAGCGTTAAATGTTTCCTCAATAGCCTAGTTTTACTGCAATGGAGTAGTTCCTGGTGGTTGGATTTTGATTTATGGCCAATATTTAACTGCTGTTGTTCTCAGTGTCACTTTCTATACAGGGCGTCACATGCCACTTATTTATGCTCCGGCGCGAGCACTCAGAAGACGCATTCAAACTAGGACAGCGACTTAATAGGATCATCCCAACAGTATTTGTTAATGCACGCAGTATGCTTTAAATTATTAGGAAAAACTAACCTACCACATATCGCGTCCAAATACCATTTCAATAAACCTTACATCCAGAAAGAAATCGTCAGAATTAAAAGATTTCATGGGTCCCTTACATTTTCCTACTATTGACAACCGATGCCAAATCAAGGCACCAGAATAAGCCGATTTCAGAATCACAGGAATTGGCAAATAAGTGCTACACTATACTAACATTTATAACTTTTTTTTATCATTACAAATCAGAAGGGCATACTGTTGGCCACTAAACAGGATCCTCGTGTACCATTTCCATTCGAAAGTTCGCAGCAGAAATTAAAGTATGAACTACACATTTCTTTCATTTGAAGATCAGTCTCAGTTTCTTCATACTAAACGTGCAATTTTTCTTAAAAACAAAAATGTTCATTCCTTTGGTTTTTTATTCCAACATACTTGTTTTCCGAATGGAAAAATATGTTATTTGGAAATTAAATGCTCTTTCACACTAGCCGCGTGTAATGTGTAGTGTTTAACGCCCCCTTTTACTACATACGACACCGCAGGCGATGACACTGATGATGCATGAGATGAAGATGGAACACCGGTGGAATGAGATGGCGGGGGAAACCGGAGATCCCGGAGAAAACCCGTCCCAGCTCCATGTTGTCCACCACAAATCTCACTTTGCGGTTGCCTGGGATCAAACCCAGGCCGCCTTGGTGAGAGCCAAGCGGTCTAACCACAGAGTCACGGCGCGGCCTTAGCCGTGTGTAGGACCGAGTATGGAAAGGTAGAGTCAGACTGAAAAATTCAAATCCCGGCTATTGCGTTGAATTTTTCAGTCTGACTCTATTCTTCAATATATTATTTGTTAGTCTCTGAATTCTTTCCAGAAAAAAATCAAGACATTTAGTAACATACAGCACAGATTCGTCCTTCAAATGCCAGAGGACTGGATTTATTTGTATCTTTCAGTATCATCACTTGAACTAAAACTTCGCACATTTCACTAATGTGCGAAACATTAACACAATGTCTTTCATTCTAGAAAATACCAATAAATAATTTTAAACATCTAAGGTCAACAATTCATATAAAATACATAGAAACTATTCAGACCAAAATAAAATTTAGTCCACGTGTAAAATATTTAAATTCTATTTACAAATATGTCTCCTCTTTTTTGTTCTGTCCACAAGCCAGAAAACAAAATTTCATTTGTTAGTACTATAACAACATACTCTTGAACAGAGTACTTACACACTTAAACTTTTCTGAGCAATAGAGCACATCAAATGCTACAACATAAGAAAAATATAACTGCTGATTAAGAACTCTCCAATGTACGTGCCACATCATTAGTAATGCTGGAAAAATTGTAGAATCTGACACGAAGAATAAAAAGTGAAATTACATCTAAGGATACACATGACCCAACCGATCTAATATGAAAACATTTTAGGATTTATAGCAAAATTAAGGTACTGGCAAGAAAAAACTTAACTGAATAATTTCGAAAAATTTGGCAGGAGAAAAATGGCAAACCTGAACTCTAAGTTAACTACTTTTTTAACGTCCTCCAAATTTAAGTCATATCGGACGATGAATGGAATGGGGAAAGGCACTCAGAGAAGAATAATGCAACAGATATTGACAAAGGTAAGCATGCCTGGTATTTTAGTGGTCTTGATTTACATAAATATATACTAAACTGATATTTAATAGACTATACTTCGCTTCTATAATCGTTACTTGCAGCTCATTATATAAAAAGGAGATAATCATAGACTTGCTTTAACATATCTTGAATAGGGTTATGTTTGTTCTTACTCTTCCGTATAGTGTACGAAACTTACCTTATTCGGCTAGAGGGTCAGTGCAATAGCAGTTTCTTACACTTTAATGGGCCAGAGGTGAAAAGAAGGGACAAAAGGGTGAATACCATAAAATGTGTAAAAGTTCTACAATATTTGCCAGAAAGGGCATATATTCCACCACCATCGTATTAATAGTACTATTTGCGCAGAGAAACTAAATGTTACCTGTTGATCATATTTCTTCATGCTTCGTTCTTTCCAAATAAAATGGTTGTGTTTTTTCCTATCACTAGGTATATGGCGCACCATACTCTTGCTCTCCACACACTACAGCACTCCTATGACAACCACTTAACTGTGGGATTTAGTATCACTGGAAACGCCATTTTCACATCCATTCGGCATGTAGCTTACACTTCGATATATATGTACATTATGTTCCTTTATCAGTTCTAGTTACATCCTTCTGTTGGATTTGCAATTACAACAAACCACAAACTTTACTGTTCAAATTCTGCCTTGTGGTTTGACATGAATTCCTGTTCTCAAATGCTCAAAAAAGGATTTGTATCCTTAGCGTTAGGAATCTCTAATGAGACCTTCAACTGTGGCTTTCTTTGAATCTGCTGCATTTCTTTGCCATTGTGGTCTATAACGGTTCAATTCAAACATAACTAGTCAATTATGCTTTGTTCACACATCTGAGTCACAGTATTCATATCCAACTATTCAAACTCTTTTGTAATAAATCTATGTTCTACAACTGCAATTTCAAGGCCTAAATGGAACAAGCAAACGTGCAATAAGAATAACACTTTGAACGTAAGTCCAAAAGTGATCAAACTCCAAACTATGCTCCGAATTTTGCATGAGGATCTTAGCGAGAACCAAGAGCACAAATGGCGGAAAAGCCTTAAAGCATATCATACTAAAGTTGAAACACTTTCTTCTCGTTTTCTCCAAATCATTAATAGACTTACCTGCATGGCCTTTATATAGATTTTGTTGAAACAAAAAAACTATTGAACTGTACAACACTTACACATGAAATTCTCATTCCAATCACTTCCTTTGTCGTTTAACGTACTGGTGCAGCTTAATTGTGATACGGGGTTTACAGAGGGAAATGGCAGGGACAAATAGTTCAAAGACATCTCACCAGAGGGCGTTACTGCGCAAAGAAGAAATGTGCAGAAAGGCAGGTTAACCTGTTTTATATTGATTCTATTATGTCGAAATAGCTTCAGCTTTTTCAACATAAATATTAGTGCTACCAAACAACAAGACAAACTAGTATACAGTTTCACAAAAGTGAATGTGTATCCAAATTTTCTGCTTGATTGAAATAATTGCCGAAACCCAATACATTATTCACCTTGAACAGCCATCTTGCTTTATACGAGAGAGAAAGGAAGGCACCAATCACGTTAGTGGTTGAATAGCAGCGTTTGTAAATAATGGTGGAGTTTTGGGGAATTATTGCTGGAGCTGTTAGCAATGCTGGTGGCTAGTAATAAAGGATAATGATATTAACAATCATTATTCTACCTTTGATCCAAATTTCCTCTTCAGCAATACTGAGATTGAAATATGTTCAAATTAAACAGGACATTGGAATCATTGCGCTTGGTTTATATCTGGTTAAAGGATGTATTAATCTGTGATCGAGGCCATAATGTTTTAGGGGCGTGACGTGTTATATTTTAATGGTTTTAAGAATGGAGTGAATTTATAAAATGGAGTGTGAAGCTTTAACTTAATTTTAGAACTAGAGTAGAACCGTACATATATTTAAATGTGTTACATTTCATACACAATCACAGTGAAAATTATACTGTGGTCAAGTGTTAAATAAAAATTGAAAGAATGTGTTGGTGCATACGTATGTTCACATTGGAATTTTACCCGTTGCACATTGAAACAAATCTGTTTAAAAACGACTTTTTAGTAAAGTACAAAAATGTTCCTGTGTAACCGTTTGGATGACGCAACCATACAGTCATAATTCTTTAACTCGGCATTTAATTTTTACGCGTGAATTTTTATTATAAATATGAATTAAAACTGCAGCCATTATATAATTATTACTAGCACTGTTTTAATCGCGGTAATATGCGTGTCTACCAGTTTAATTGCATACAGAAGTGACGTACGATAAACTGAAGGCCATCCAACTGCACTCGAACTTAACCTTATTGTCAATCTGGAATACTCCGATTGTTTTGTTTATTGTATTTTTGTCAATTAAGCTATTTTGATTAACTTAGATAGCTCCATCTGATATTGTTTTATTTTGAAATGTTCTGCCGAAGTTACATTTGCTTTTTTTTTCAATTGTTTCTATGAGGACATGAAAATGGCTTATACAGTAAGGGTAATTTTGGATAATGGTGCTGCTGATGCTACTTATATAAGTATAATTGGGAGGCTTCCATTTCAGTGTTAGATGTTCTGTTAACAAACACTAAATCTCAAGCTCTAATATATATTGCAGGGCATTGTTTAGAGCTGGACTGTCATCTGGAACAAAATTGCTTAGAAGGGTGTGGGGTTTATGCTCTTCCGATGATTGCCTTGCCACCTACAAGGTTTAAGGCAGAGGGAGGTACTAGCTTTGTGAACGCTTATTTGCTAATTTTGCAGATTTTCTGGAGAGCTTATTAGAAGGCTCTGCATAAAATTTCCTTCAGCATGTTACCCTTTGTAGCAACTTCTGAGGGTGCTGTATCTGTTACCAAATATTACTTTTAGTAATGAGATTTTACTTTCTGTTAAGTCTCTTAAGTCTGTATTTACTTGTTTTCTTAGAGTGGCGAGTTTGATAGAGCACAATGGCTTAAATTTATATATGAGGAGGAAAGGGGGAAAGCATTTTCTATTTGTTTTAACTACTCCCATATAGCTGTAATGGCTCCTTCCAGTTGGGTTTTGGTTTTGTTTATCTGTCCTTTCAAAAATCACTACTTTTCTGAATTTTTTTTTTTAAATAAGTTTTACTTAGCAACATGAATGGCATGTTTCCTGGTAACATTGTTGGCCTATAAGATAAGATATTTAGAACTGCTAAGAGGCAAGAATTTTGTAGAGCATAAAGTTTTGGTGTCTTTTTCACTTAAGAGCCATTTTTGAAATATGTGAGCAGAATTGTATGCAAGGACAGTTAAATTGAACTACCTGTTGCTTAGGTCCCAGATCCTTCTGGTTAAAAGTAATAAGATCGTTCTGTTAGGAACTGAACTATCATTCTGCCTGGTTAACAACTATGCTGTATCAAATGAGGCTCTTTACAGTTTGAACTTCCATGAGAAGTAGGCTCGTTTTATCAAAATTGGGAAGGTTTTGATGGGCGACACAATTCACAAGATGTTGACCAAGAGTACTGTGGACAGCTTCTCTGCCAATGGTTCTTAAACACCATTTCAACACTATATATCATTGCCTTCCTTAGACATATTTGCACAATGCAAGAATAGTCATTAGTCACTGTATGTGCCTCATGGTGAAACACGGGTTGGAAAAGAAATTCAAATGTTGAATTTTGTTGTGATCAGTGTTCATAATCAAGTGCAGTAGTAGATACTGCTAAATCGTGCCTGGTACATTTATTAGATTTGCACATATTTCTATATACATTTTCTTGATTAACTGCATGTAGCAGATAACTGACATTAGATTTTGTTCATATGAACAATTATGTTTGTAGGCTATACAAACAGATATAAAATTCTCTTTTTCTCAAAGTGGTCTCAGTTTTGTAGTTTTAAGTATGTAGTTTTCTTATATTTAAACTATTTATTTGTATACATTTTCAAAGGGTAAAAGGTGGTATTAACATTAAAACTGAGTAATCCTAGCCAACGTGCATTTTGACACAATTTTTTGTTGCTTAGTAATAGAAGATCCATAAAAAGTAGGTAGTTTATACCATTAGTAATGCCCGCCTTGGTAGCGTGGTGGTAGCGTGTCAGCCTCACATTCAAGAGGTCCCGAGTTCGAACCTTGGTGATGGTGAGTTACCTGGATAAGGTGTTTTCCAGGGTTTTCCCTTATCCTGAAAAACGAATGTCGGGTAACTAAGCTCTATGGACCCTGGGCTCATTTGAGCATCATTTCACCCATTCCATTCATCATCCAATATGAGAACATTGGAGGACGTAAATTAAAAAAAAAAAAGCAGTAGTAACATTGCACAACTTAATATGGAAGGTGAAAAGTATTTGTGGTTTTGTGGTTATTAATGCGATTATGGAAGCCTTTCTTTTAGAATTTGTTAGCATTAAAAAAGCTTTGCTCACCATGAGGCTATAGAAAAGGGCATACTTCATTTAATTCTTTCGAAATTTACAAGGAATAATATAAAAAGACAAGCTTCACTAAATATATGCATGCCCTGCGGAGTACAGTGTTTTCATCACTCTATTCCTACACTAAAATACTGATATTGGGCAGAAAAGGAAGGCAGGAATTCAATTTTTATTGATGGTTAGAATTATTTTCTGATTTGCAAACAAGTGCACTATATAAAGAACCAGAAAATTTCTGGAGAGACATTAAGTATATGTCTGTATTCTTATTCACTCCCTTCCCGAACTTTCAAATAGCAGTCATTGCATTGCTTACAAGTATTTTTGTATTTGTATGGGAACTACCAGATTAAGCAACTCAATGGTGTTTGTTATTTCCCAAATCACTTAGGGAGGTGATGAAGATTTATGATCAAGTTCACTGCCTGCACAGGGAAAGAAGTAATAAGCATATAAGAATCATAGCCATCATTAGAAACAAATGAGAAACAGAGCTATTAGTTTTGAGATTTGTAAACAACACTAAAGGAAGGAAGACAAATCTACAAGCTCAATGTTCTGCATTTGATAGAACATAAATTCTGGAGAGAAAAAAAATCACTTACTGGGCCTTTTTTTCACATGTAAGAACCAGCACTTATGAATTGTAGGGACAAATAAAATATAGAAGTGTTTAGAATGTTAACGTACAAACTTAATCAGGAAAACAATGAGTAATTTGTAAATGTAAATGGCATCTAATTTGTATGAGTCTAATATGGAATGGACATAACCCACCTAAAGATAGCATACTGATCAATAGTGTAAATTTAATATTTTTTAACAATTTTTGCCATTTGTGTTTTTTACTAAAGCAGCATTATTTAAGAAAAGCAATCTGTAAGAATCTGCCAAAATGTGCAGTACAATTGATTTGCAGTAAGTTGCTTTGTAGAAGAGCTGCTTGCAAATGCATTGCTCTGTAATGTCTTATGGTATACTTAGCTGGGGAAATGCTAAAGATGTATCAAAAAAATTTAGACTGCAGAAAAGGGCTATTCGTTATATAGTAAATATTCCTTTCACCACCAGCTGTAAACCATATTTTAAACTACTAAAAATACTTCCATTACCCTGTGTGTATATATATGAAGCTCTAGTTAGGACAAGAATTGTACTTGCTCAATTTGAAACAAATTCGCAGATACATACACATAATACAAGAAGTAAATCAGATCTACGCATTATAAGCCACAATACAACTTTATTCACACATAGCTTCGAACATAAAGCAGTATTATTATATAACAAACTACCCGATGGCATTGAAAGTATAACATCGGAAAAAAGTTTAAACTGACTGTAAAAACATTTTTAAGAGAAGGTTGCTATTATTCAGTGGAAGAATACTTAAAACATGATCAACATATCAATGCTTCCTAAAATGATGTTTGTGAATAAATACCTGTGCAACTTCGGAGGTGATACTTGTAATATTCAGAAAAGCTGTAAAAAATCCTACTAAAAGTAATGTCACAGACAACAGATGAGTTTCTAAGAAGTAAAATTAAATAATAAAGTAAATATTGATTTTTTTTTGGTAAAAATTATGTCTCTTACAGCCTAGTTCTTAAAAATGTAATACATTAAACTATTATGTGACCTAAGTTGCATTATTCTTAATTACTATTTGTATTATTATTATGTTAATTACTACTGCATTACTTTAATCACTATTGTATTATTTAACTACTATTGTATTATCTAATTACTATTGTTTATTCATAATTGTATTACTCATAAGAAATGTATTATTCTTATGGGTATAAATTTGACGAAGCCATGAATGTTGTATATTCCTAAGGTGAATAAAACTATCTATCTATCTAAATAAGTGAATTAAAATTTAGAAGCATGTCATTGAGACAGGAGGTAAAACATCTCTTAAAAATGAAGTTGAAAGCGATGTTGTCTGTACTTGATTGTATAATCCTGAGTTCATTGCAGCACTTGAGATTATATAAATGCAGGAAATAAATGAATTACATCAGGCGTACATTTCCAACAACCATTATATTTTTCCAGCTCATAAGTAATGCCAGCTGTTTCTAATTTGGAATATCTGGAATTAACTGGAGCCTAACCTGGAGATAATAACAAAATGTAAAACTAAAATATATGGAAAAAGTTTTACTTTTCAAAGTACATTTCTTGCTCATCAGTTTGCACAAGAACTGCTGTATACAATTATTATTTCTGGCTATAGTATCTTATAAATTTTTTTGAAAATCACAAACAGCAAAGGAAGCACAAAATGAGCTCTATGAAAGAAATGTATTAATTGCATTTTATGTCAAGGAAGATCTGATTCATGATGTACATCGTCAAGGAAGACTATGCATGGATTCCTTCATAAGTGCTTCAGGAATATGATTATTTTGAACTTAGTTACAAACAGCCATGTGTTCTATATGGTCTATCATGTACTATTTGCAGTTATAGTGGATCAATGACCGAGTGTTGCTTCTAAGAGATCTTAATTCAACTAACAGATTTTATCATTAAACAAATTAACAGATTGTGAAATAGTTACCTATAATAAGCACTCCATGAAGAAACCTTTTAACCTGGAGATGCAGTTTGCCTGAAATCACAGAAACTTGGATGTATGTTTTCCACATTTTTTGGTTTTAATAAATGTATCAGTACAATAGTATTTTCACTCCATTGCATAATACAGCATTGGGCTTCCCTATATAAATCTCTTATAAAATTGAAAACCATCTACGTAATATCTAAAATAACTGCATGAACAAAGCCTTGATTAATGATTCTCAAGGCAATGAAAAATAAAAATGCATATGGTTTGTCTGCAAGTGAAACAACTTACTTTGTAAAAGTAAATATTGAGCTTAAAGAGCTGAAGAATACAGAGACGCACATGCTGTCCTTGTATGAATTTGTCTCGATTAGTAGTTAGTATGGCTATATTGTGTGGCCTTTGGCCTGCCAATGACCAGGTTGCCAACTTTACATCTATGTTGCAGAGGTAAATGATCCAGCTGATACAGGGAAATGATATGGTCGGCACCATGCTTCCTCCACCTGGAATATTGCCTTTCTTGACCAAACAACCACCTACTGTATTTGCTCAAATGCATCACAATATTGAATGAGAACTGGTCTTTATACATGGCGAAAAGAATCCATATGACTGGAAACTGGAGTCCCACAGTCCAACCACTGTCATGGTGTAGAAAATTAAATGTTTTGAAAAAAGAAAAGTTAAAAAGAAGTTATTACTACCTACATACTTCAACAAGTATGTATCCCTTAAACACTGCCTCACTGTGTTATACACAGCATATTGCAAGCTGTGTAAAAATGTGGATGCAGTACATAAAAAAAAATCACACATAATAGCAATATTTGCATACAGTGTTAAGATCTTATTTTACCTGAATGTCAAGTGCAAATTCAAGGATATTATACTGTATTGTGAAGTACTTAGGTATATATGTTGTTGGTTAATTTGTGCATCAATGTCTTACGTGACTGACATTGCTTCAGGAAGTACAAGAACCAGCAGACAAGGAGATGGTATGTGAAAGAGCTATCAGATTTCTATAAGGCCATGATTTTTGGCTGTCCAGAAGGGCTACTTATTAAATTGAAAAAACAAAATTGGAAATTGTCTCGCAATGGGACGTTAATGAGCACTGTGCCAATGGCGAATATTCTGAACAACCTGAAATTCTGTCCAAAAAATTATAAAACTATGAAATGTGAAATTGTCAAAAATAAGGCATATGATTACTATTATTCTACAGGAATATCCATTACAAAAATGCAGACAGAGGCCACAAATCAGATATTCTAGATGAGCAAACACACATTAACCCATATCACAAAAGATAAATCTGAAGACTCGGATGGTCTTTGAATGATTGCAATTGGATAACGGAGCAACAAAAATTGGTTCTGAAATGATCAGATGATATTCACATTATTTTGGTCTGATGAATACATGTGGGTGTGGCTCTATCAAGGGAATGGACAGATTTGCCAGAGCACATACTGCTAACAGGAAATTCAGTGATGATTGTAATGCGACTGTTTCTCATATTTCAGGTTGGGACTGCTGATTTTTGTGGCAGCATCTCTTATTACTTCAAGGGTGAAATGCTTAATACCCAGTTTCAGGATCTACTGTGCAAAGGTGTTTGTTGATGTAGGAATAATCAACTTCATACTCTCAGCAAAAATAGGTAAAATAAATGGAAATGAGGCTTACTGCTGCTGGAAAAGCAACAACATGTAGAGACACCTTTTCACTATACAATGCAATCACCAGTCATCTATGAAAATTAATGCTGTGATGCTGGGAGATTGTAGTGATGGCCTGAATTCTGAACTTTACAATGCTGGCATAACAACAAAGCTACAGTCTGATTTTTAAAAGAAGATAGGTGAAGGTCATCTGTTTCTCCACAAAGGTGCTGCAATGTTGCGCAGCAGATCCCCTTTCTTTATCCTCTCAACACTCGAAACATAAACAAGCACTTGAGTTATCTCACTTCAACAAAAATATGCACAGTTAATCTGTATTAGCATACTTTAAAAACAGAAACAAGTTCACACATTCACTGCGTTGTAGAATCTTCACATGTGAGTTCTTTTAAATAATTTTTGCACTATGTAACTAATATTCCATACTTACCATTATTGTTGCTATGCAATGTAAGTTGACATTCCCGCACAGTGCAGTATTTCTCCATAGAAACACATATAGGCAATGCACATTCTAAAATCTGACAATTATATTTATTAATATTTCAGCTAATATCTTAATTACTAAATTTCAGATTGATATAAATACACATAGTGCCAAAAATAATGTGCAATACACATGTAGTGAGCACATAACGGAATCTCGAGAATTGAAAAAACTCGGTGCAAGTGGCTCCTTTTTTCCAACCTTTCCTCGTTCCATATTAAGTATTTCCCACATTAGTATCGCAATATACTATTATTAACAACTTTGTTAATTGACATGTTCATATCAACGCTGCCAATATGCCGGAATTTTGACCCCCAGGAATTCTTTTACGTGCAAGCATATCTACTGACATGGGGCTGTCGCTTTTTGATAAGCAGCAAACTCTCATCCTCCTGTTGGAAGAATTCTCTAAGAGAACAGACAAATTCTCTAGTCTGACTATGCAATGTAACACCCCAGCCATAAGCTGACGTTTGTCTTAGGCCATGAATCCTCGGTCCACCTCTAATCCTACCGTCACTACCTCTTGCTTCCATAAAAATGTATTTTAATTGTGCTTTAACAAAGTAGGCTAACAATACACAGTGCAACTGAATACTAAAGCTAACTGCTTCCCGCATACAACTAGCAATAACTGACCTGAGGAGTATGGGATTCACCAGTGTAAGCAATCTGACAACCTTTGTTTATGTTTCCATAGCAACGACGTTCTTTTTTATTAGGAATTTTATTCCTTCAATAATAATTGCTTCATTTTAATTAAAAAATGTGAATCAATACAGATGAAGTATGAAAGGTAACACTTTTGCCAAACAAGAAATAATTAAAATTAGGTATAAAAGAGTATAGTCACTCATACACTTTCTTGAGGTGGATTCTACTGTGCATGAAATGCACTTTGAGCATTACATTTTTTCTTACATATTTATCTTTTCCACAAAAATGCTTCCAACACTGAAATTAAGTTCTATTCCTTTCATTTATCAGCCATATAGCTCTTATGGACAGCCAACTTCTTTTTGTAGTACTTTAAAAATAAGGTTTCATAGCCAGCCGTGTAATCAAAATTCTGCAGCACACTCTCCTCCCAATTAGGAGTAGCTTCAGAATCATGTTATTATTGCAGCCAGGTTTAATATGTTCAAAATGTTTATGTCTAGATCAGCAAGTAAAATTAATACAAGAGGTGGCACTAACAGACACAAAGCTAAAACCAAAATTGCTTCAGACTTAGCAACTGCTTATACCAGCTATGTCAGCCATCAGTAACAGAAATGCTATTTTGAATGAGCTTTTAAATTGGGTACAGAGTCAACTAAACATAGAAATGCTGATTTGGAAATGGCATTTTTCATATGGTTCCAGAAGAGACATGCTGCAGCTTTGGCAACATGCTGAAAACAAATGCGAGAGATTTAGCTAAAATCATAAATATCACGGTTGATTTCAATCATAAGCAATTTAATCAACCTCAAAACATTTACAACTACGATGAGATTGGTCTATTCTACAATCTCCTTCCCAGCAAAAGATTAGCTGAAAATGGTGACGCCCGCCTCGGTAGTGTGGTGGTAGCATGTCTGCCTCACATTGAAGAGGTCCCGAGTTCGAATCTCGGTCAGGGTGAGTTACCTGGGTAAGGTTTTTTCCAGGGTTTCCCCTTATCCTGAAAGATGAATGTCAGATAACTCTAAGCTCTATGGATTCTGGGCTCATTTGAGCATCATTTCACCCATTCCATTCATCATCTGATATAATGTTGGATGACGTAAATTATGGGGAAAAAAAAAAAAAAAAAACGAAAAGGGTAACTCATGCCAATGATGGAAGAAAAGTAAAATTTGAGTTGGTCCCGTTTGCTACCAATGCAAATAGATCCACTTCTCCCACTTGTGGTAAGAAAATTCAAGAAGCTGAAGTGTTTCAAGGGTGATAAAGAAAAACCTAAGGAACAGTGGTTAAAGAAGCTGGATATATGAATAAAAAGAAACAGATCTTTTTATGGATCAATGTGTAGCACATTCACCTCAATTTTGGACAATGTTCAAGTGGACTTTTTCCCTACTAAATGTCAATTGTCTACAGTCACTTCATTTGCGCTCAGATTGCAAATTTCAAAGTTCATTATAGAAGAATGCTGTTTCAACATATAACGCTGACTAATCTGGGAAATGAAGGTGTCATCATTAACTAGGAGCCATAGAATTTATTTAGGTTGCTTGCAAACAAATGTCATACTCCACAATCAAACACTGTTTCTTTAAATCTGGTATCTTAAGGATGCTGATGGTACCGGTAGTGATGAAATGTCTATACATAAACTAATTTTACGGAATGTACAAATTTCGATATCTTGTGCATTATGACAACCTAGTTCTGTGTGAGGAACTACACGATGAGGAGCTAAGTTATTACTGATGTGTGCTAAAAGCATGGGAATTTAAAAAGGGAAAAAAAAAGCAGATCAGCTTCAAGCATCACTGACGGTACAGTGCAAAAAGTTCTAATGAAAATACTCATTAATAGTTCATTAATATGTTTTTTTAAAATGAGTTGTTTGGATTTAATGCAAGAAAAGTGAATCAAACCAAATTAACTGATAATTTAAAGAGGGAGAAATTTTTAAATGTTTATTTCGTACATATATCTGTAAAGTTTTACATATAGAGCATTATCGAAATCTGATTTTAGATACTTCTGAGTTATAAGTAATCTTCCCTTAGCCTCAAGTTAAAATCAATAAAAAGGTTATAGATATCCTTGTTATGATCGTAGGATCCCAGTGCAACATATCTATTCTACCATTTTTTGTAAGAGGGGTCAAATATA
Organism: Mantis religiosa; assembly: GCA_030765055.1. Classification (NCBI taxonomy): domain Eukaryota; kingdom Metazoa; phylum Arthropoda; class Insecta; order Mantodea; family Mantidae; genus Mantis; species Mantis religiosa. The sequence goes on along the minus strand of CM060951.1, from coordinate 50,579,007 downwards.
CACAGGTTTTATCTACAGTAAATGCCAATTTGTAGTTATGCGTGAATTGAATTTAATAACAGCGCCATCAAAATTGAAAAAGCTATTTGTAGTTGTTTTTAACACATTTTATCAGTTACATTTTGATATTACTGAAGGACAGTAGTTGAACCTTCAAGGTTGATAGTGGATGCAACAGCATCTGAAACTAGTCTGTAAGTGACGGAGTATTAAAACTGACTACAAATAGTTTTTTCTGTCAATCTGTAGGTTTGAACCAGAACTATTGGTTCATGTGATGCTGAAATACATTTAATAATTTTTTTTATTTATTTACTTTACATCCAATGTTGTCATATAGGATGATGAATGAATTGGGTGAAATGTTGCTCAAATGAGCCCAGGGTCCATAGAGCTTAGAGTTACCTGACATTTGTCTTTCAGGATAAGGAAAAACCCTGGAAATAAACCTTATCCAGATAACTCACCCTGACAGATTCTAACTTGGAACCTCTTTAACATGAGACAGACATGCTACAATCTATGCTACAGAGCGGTCTACATATATATATATATATATGTAGATGATATAGGAGGAAAAAATTATAGTCACCTTTAATGTGAACAATCCTAAATGACTGCTCGGCTGTCACTGTTTTCAAACATCAACAGTAGCCGGCCATCATTGATATATCCCAGCTGATATATCAACTTCCCTGGTATCTTCTGTGTGCTTGATATCTTGGTTATCAGAAAAGGATCAACATAAGAATGAAGAAAGTGCAGTTTCAGACTCATTGTACAACCCAATTCTTTCATGTCATTCAAGATTTTCATTATAGTTTTGTAATCTGGCAACGCTTGTAATCTGTACGCTGAACAAGAAAACACGAAAGGAAACAGATGAAATTGTATAAGATAATGGCAGTCCCAACGCTAACATATGGTTCCAAAATATGGATACTGGCAAAGAACCAACGCAAACAGAATCAGCAGAGTTGAGATTTTTGAGAAGCATCGCAGGTTATGAAATAGACCATGTAAGGAACGAAAAAATAAAAGAGCTTGGGATTTTTAATTTAAACAGTAAAATAATAAAGAACAAAAATGAATGGAAAAATATTTTAAGAATGGATGTGGAACGACTTCCAAGAAGAGTTTTAGATTATATGCCGAAGGGAAAGAGAGATGTGGGACGCCAAGCTCTATGCTGGAAGGATCAGTAGGCTCTTGAAGAGAACGGAATGGGTCACAGGGCCCAATCCTTGAAGATGATGATGAAAAAGCATCCAAAACCATAACATTTTCAAAAAGGAACTTAAAAAGTATTTTATAAATGGATGTTTCTACTCAATAAAAGAATTTTTAAACAAAGAATGGTAAATACAGTAAATTTGTAAAAAATAATTTATGATTATTGATGTACTATAGTAAATAACTTGTACCATTTTATATCTTTGTTTTGTACATATACTTTGTAACCATGACGTGTCCAAAACCATGTATATGTTTTAAAAGGATGAATAAAGAATGAATGACAATTACTTTCTTGGTGTCTTTAATCGACTCTCTTTAAAGTTAATTTAAAGAATGAATGTTTTGTAATCTTTGCTTTTTATATTTCCTAGGAACTCTATCATGATGTCTTTCTTATTGAAAACCATGCAGCAAGTTCCACAGAATTAAAAATTTGTTCCAAGTTTTGGTGCTGCAGCAGCTTTCTAATTTGTGGCCCATCAAACATCCTTCCTTTACTTTTGCATCTGGTAAATATGGAAACTTGTTTGCTTGCAATATATAGGAGCTACTACTGTCCAAGGCCTTAGCAAACTGCTTCATGATTCCCGGTTTGATTGCATAGCAGTGTAAACGGATTGTTCTAATAAAATACATCTTCCAATCACTACACACATTGCACCTGTTTACATTCTGTCCAAAACAGTTTGCATTGTTATACAATTTTTCTTTAGTGAAGTGAAATGTCCCACAGGTATCAGAACTAGAATGTTTCCATTATGAAGTAGCCTTCAAGCTTCTTGTAGAGGAACCCACAAATAATTCTGAATCTTCCGACTGGTAATCAGCTGTTATCACTCCTGAAATGTCACAGCAGTAGCTCAGATTATGTTTCTTGTTATACTTCCTGAACTCACCTCTATATCTGTACCGAAAAAAGCTAGTTCCAGAGACAAGATTTTTTTTCTCTCCCATGAATCTAGCAGTTCCCTCTTTTCCTTCTTGAGGTTGAGGTCTCATATCATCAGATTATTCCGTTTCTGTTGCTAGTTTAAAAACACAAAGGTTCATATCAACTTAATATGAAAGTGAATCGAGAAGATTGACACATTGCTTCACAGACTCTCTTTTTCACAGGACATGTTTCAAGAGCTATTTATTGCTCCCATTTTCAGCTCTTTAAACATGTTCTGTGAAAAACAATCTAAGTGAAGCAATGTGTCAATATCTTCTTGATTCACTTTTATATTAACTTGTGCCTCACTGTCTCTATGCTTCTTTCAACTTTTATAACATATCAACTTCTCAACAGAAGCCCCGTTTTGGGTAAATTGATAAAAGGTGAAGGTAATGGAATTTCTGATCCAAGAGGAATGGTTCTTATCGCAAACTTTAAATTTTGGTATACAATACTGTCCGTCCAGCCATTTTACAAATGCAAAACTGGCAGGGCCTTATAATTCTCTGGCTCCACTTTGAAGACTTTCACAGCATGTTTTACAAATTATGTGGGGAGCCCATATCTTGTTCTGATGTGATTTTGTTATAAAATACATATAAATGTTTCACCCTGCCTCTGGCTCTTCATTATGTAGCACTTACACACAAGAGAACAAGTCTGGCTTATTTATACATCTTGAATTTCCAACACAATCCATTTTCACAGCAAAACAAAATGTAAACAGGTTAGACTTTCACCACCCTCACAGCATAACCGACAAATGTCACTGGACTAGGCAGTGTTAAGAACTTCGTAATTATGACACTGTGAAAATGGAACTCTGCAACTCTCTCTCTAAATTAAGAGTTCAAAAGAGTGGTGCTGGACTGACAAACATGTACAAGAATAAAGTAAAGCACGGAGACATTAATAGCTGATTCACTGTTATTGCAAAGAAAATCTGAGCTGCAATGATGCATTTTGTCAGTAAGCATTCTAAAATAAAGTTAATGTAAAGTTAAATGTAAAGTTAATGAAGTGGTCTTTGAGTAGCAAAAATGCACAGAAGTAACAAAGCAAAGCATGGTCACACTAACAGCCGATTCACTTGTTACTGCAAAGCAGCACCAAGCAAGCATTTTAAGACAGTAAACCATGATTAGCATGAAAACTAGATGTGATATAGGAAAACCAGTGACATTTCTGAAATCATGATTCCTTATTTAGTCAAAATAACTTATCAGATGCTTTGACACAAATAACAGTGTTATTTGTATATACTTACCAATGTGAAATATGTTTATTACAAATGTTAAATATAAGCAATTTATATATAATACTCATAAGAATATAAATAAGCAGATTGCAAAATTTGCCATATTTCAAAAGTACGCTTCACTTTCTGTACCACCCCTGGAAGGGAGAGAAAGAAAGGTTACTTGAAGAATCATCTAGGGCTGTTTTTATTCAAACTATGTGCTATATAATGTATTACAATTTGATTACTTGGTTTAGGTACACATGCTGAAACTGCTACTTCATGAATTTTTTTTACTTTCCATCCTTTTTAGCTTTCCACAAGAAAAAGAACTGGAGTTAATTTTAATTCTATTATTAATTTGCTCCAAAATGGTGAAGAGATTTTCTAACCAAAGCAAAAACTGTATAATATAAAATCATCCTCTGTGGCCTATGGGCAACATGCTAACTTTCAGCTCCCAAGGTTGTGGGTTAAAAAAGGTTAACAAAGGATAAAAGAATCTCCAGACTAATAAATAAGTCTCTGAGTAAAACTAATCAGTCTTTCATGCCCAAATTAGAATGGGACCCCGGGAACCACAGCAGAAAAAGAGGTTCCATAAATAAAAATTCAATTTTAATTTGGATATTATAAACCCAACTGCAATACATTCAGAGCACGGTTACAGATAAAAGCATTGTTTTCCTCCATTATACAAACTAGTTCTATGGGCTTTATTTGAGAAATAATTTACAGAATGGATCTTAATGCTAGAGTACGAAAAACAGCACATGAAACTCATTAAATGCTTTCTTGCACTTAAAGATTAAGAAAGGCAAAAAAGTATAACTAGCTTCTATATTATTGGAATGTTTTCTGGAGAATGCTATATATAAAAAGAAAACTGTATAAAGAAGCATATGTAACGTCTTGAAAATTCATCTTCCTAATGCTAGGCAATAAATACAATATCCTTTAAATTAAATGGGTGGTTGGAGTGGTTATCATAACAATGTTTTAAACACTTCCAAGAAAGGAATTACAATATCCTTTAGTCCAAAATAAGATGTATTGAAGAATTTTATACCTGCTTAAAGATTAAATCCTGAAAAAACCACATGTTACTGTTAGAATCAATACCATAGTTGTCTTTGTCTCTCCCTTGCAGGTGCAAATGTACACATAGCATGTACGAGGACTGTTCAATAAAGAATGATCACATTTTTTTTTTTTTGACAACGTACCTTTACTCATTCTCATAATTTTGATGGTCCTCAAAGTAGTCTCCCCTGAATGCAATGCACTTGTTCCATCGTTTCTGCCAGTCTTCAAAGACATGCTGGAAACCATTTTTTGAGAGATCCTTCAAAATCGCCTCTGCAGTCTTCACCACTGCTTCTCATGAAGGAGTTTCTTCAAGTTAGGGAATAGAAAAACGTCACGTGGGGCTAAATCCGGGCTACAAGGGGAGTGAGGGAGCACTTCACGTTGATGTTTGCAAGATATTCAGCAACAACATTGGCAATATGCGGCCACGCATTATCGTGGTGCATCATCCAGCCTGCTTCACGGAAATGTGGTCTTTGGCGCCTGATATGAACTTGCAATGTTTTCAGGACATCCCTGTAGTATTGTCTAGTTACTGATGTGTGTGCAGGTACAACATGCTGATAAACCATTCCATGAATATCGAAGAATGAGATGACCATAACTTACCCAGCAGAAGGCTAGGGGTTGGTGATGGAGATTTCTACACTGAGCTTTGCTGTTTGCTCTCAGGATCAAAATGATGTGGCCAAGTTTCATCATCAGTACATTTGAAAGAAACTCCGGATCTTCCTCTAACATCATTTTTTAACTGCAAGCAGACCTGCATGCGAATGTCCTTTTGTTCGCGAATCAACAGTCTTGGAACCCATCACACACGAACACGTCTCATGTGTAATGTTTCTGTCACCAACGTGTGGGTGGCACCCAATGAAATGTTCAGTATTTCAGAAAGTGATCTTAAGGTAATTTGTCGATCTTCTCTCACAATGGCAGCAGCAGTGTTGATGTTTTCTTCCGTAAGAGCAGTAACTGGAGCACCGGGTCCTGCTTGCTTTGAAGTTGATTACCTCCCCTCTTTAAACATTTTAAACCACCTTTGAGCTGTGCTGTAGGGAAGAACAGACTCTCCATAGGCCTCCTGTAACATTGTATGGGCCTCAACTGAAGATATGTTGAGACGAAAACAGAACTTCAAAGCTGCATATTGTTCCTCTCGAGTTACCTCAATTGCAGCAGTAGGCGATACTGAACATGTCTGAACTTGAATGTTTCCCCAGATGGGAACCAGGAGTACCAACAATGAAACTACTATGGCATGTTTGTTTCACATTAAGCTAACAGAATATAATAATATTGAATTTTAGTGCGAAAAATTATGAGTGTAAACAAATTAGGATCATTCTTTAATGAACAGCCCTTGTAAAACTACTAGGCAGAAGGAGGAAGGTTTTGGAGAAGCACCACTTGTTTCCCATCTTTGTGAGAATCTATATACTAAGGGAAGGAAAAGGTTGGTTTGTGTTTATTAGTATTTTCTTCATTACGATGACAATAAAAGAAGTGAACTAAAATGAAAAATCTTATAAACCCAGGCAGTATTCTTAGATTTAATGTCTTAATTTTTGTTGCCACAAAAGCTTACACATTTCCACCGATTCACAATGATTTTCTTGCATTCTTAAATAATCACTGATAATGGGAGTATTTTGATTCCAATAAAACATGAAGGGTCTTAATTTAGTTGATAGAAAACAAAACATTTTATCTCAAAGTTAAACCATATCAAGCTCATTAACTTCACTTGAACAAATTGAAACTATTTTCCCAATATGAATAGATCTTATGTCAGTTTTCTTCAAAAAGAAAGAAAAAAAATCCCTTCTTATGAATCGTATGGTTTCAATCGTCTATTACATAAGATGAAGCTTTTAGTGCGCATGATCTTATTTTCCTTGTGCTATTTAGTTTTTCTTGAAGATAATTTTATGATTCAGTCATACATTAGCTCATTGTTTTATTGTGTTTTATACAATATTTATATTTTTGAAACATTTACACCTTATTTGCAACTTGCAATTTCAATGCATCCACACAGTAATGAACACGTACGCTCAAGACATGCATTCACACTTAATGTACAATATTTTCATTCTCACTACTTTTCCTCAACATTTAACAAACAAAAAACAAACAAAAAGGTATGCTCAGCTTTTATGACTCAAAAGAACATTTATAACATCACTTCAACAAATACGTCCTGACAAAGCAGGCAAAAATCTTGTAGGAACAGTCTTATATTCTCGTACCTCTTGGAGCAAGAGTTCAAAATCTCATTCTCTTGCATAAGGTACGCTTCAGAACTTACTGAGCAAACGTAAAAGTATTTCCTCTCCAAACTTTTCACATGTAAAGCAGGAAAAATAGCAATAAATACTACTAAAACTAAAAAGTTTTTACTGTTTTTATTTCTAATGGTTTAATTTGAACTGGAATGTCTTCTGTGGCAAATTTTTCATAGAAAGTTTACCAGTTTCTTCAGTTTCTGCACCATTAAAGGATTTTATTACTGTAGCAAAACGAAACAAATTCCACAAAAAAAAAAAAAAAAAAAAAAAAAGTTTTTAAAATGGTTCACTTCACTCACAGCCTAATCTTCAACCATCCCTCATGGAATTAGTGGCAGTGATTTTTGAAGAAAAAAAAATTATACAAATAAATACAAATAATTGTGTTTAGAAATAAGGAAAACAATTTTTTCCACTAACACTTCTGAATTATTTTTCCAATGTTCAAACATAGCATCTTTTTTTCTCTCCTTTATACCACTGGTTATGAATTTTAAAATTACACTCTCTTCAGGCAGTTTTCTAACATGAAACTACTGTTCCAGTAAACAATAGTTAACATATTACAGTCATGTTCAAACTTTCAACTGTATGATGTTGAATGGGAACACTGCAATTTAATGCATTTGAACATATAACATTTGCAAGATTACATTATAATTGGTCAAAATATCCTTGCACCCATTAATTAATCATACATTATTTATTGAACTATTTCTGCATCAAGATTATCTACAAAGTCAAATAATTTAGGTGATCTATACACAAACACATGCGCGCAAACACATGCATGTGACATATGTGCACTGCACATATTCTCCACAAAAAATTCTCATTTATACTTATATACACATGCATACAGACATGCCTCATTTCTTACTTCATAACAGCTCCTACAAAAATATATTTCTTTTTTCTTTTTTTTTCTTTTTCTTTTTTTTTTAAACTTTTGTCACAATTTTATTACCAGAGCTCAACCATTTTTGACTACACAAAACAAAGGAATTCCTGAGCAAATTTAAAAACCAGCCACTTCTTTAGCAAAGAAAAAACTTATTTTGCACCCTTTTTTATCATACTTATATGCACAGGATGTGTGTAATCCAAGCTTAAACTTCTGCATATTACAAGTATCACTGTGTGCATTCGAAACTAAGTCAAAGACTGCTGTTTCAATATCACCTTCACTGAATGTAAACCACGCATTAAACTGCACTTTCACACGGTACATTCATTCTAAGAAATGAAGCAACTCTAGACATGCAAAAAATTTTACGTGCACCAAAATAGTTCTTTATTTTTTTAATTGGTAACTTGAAATAACTATTTTTAACTACTACTCACTTGTATCTGGCCAATATTTTAAATGCATCTTTCATATTGCAGCAATTACAATAGGCCTTTAATAATGTGCATTTTTGAAAAGCCCAAAGATATCTATGTAGCACGTTTTCCTAAAAATCCTGTTGCCAACATTTTCATTTAATTAAGTTTTATTAACCTTTAAATCTTCTGCACATATTTTAATTCTGGCATTTCATACAGCACTGATTTCTAGAGAAAGTGAAGCATTTCTGTAATCTTTGGAAGAGAGAAATAATCCTTAACCACTTCTGAACATTTTATCAGTACAAACTAAGGTATTCTTGCTAGCAAGTACACCTAAAGGCAATCACTTTTAAAGGGAGAACTTCAATTCCAAAAAAAACTCTGAATATTATGTAGTAAGGAAAACTTTCATAGCATCTTTTGTGCCAACTGTAAGAACACCTTGCAGTTAAGAACCTGCAGCTGAAGCTTGTTGCAGTCTTTCAAGTTCTTCCAGGCTAAGCATGTTTTGTGTTGAAAGAATAGGAGGCATATCAGGCAACTGTCCAGCACGAGCTTGTGCTAGAAGTTCTGGAGAAAACCATCGTGCCAATTGGTTACTTGTAGGTGAAGTAGATAGATCACGACTGACTGGAAGATTCATGTTTTGACCTTGTCGTCCTGCTGTTATAGCTTGAGAATGTTGAGATCTCATCATGCGTGAATCTAAAGAAAGAAAAATAAAACAGCTTTGATAAGATCTAAACCACTAGTCAAATTTAGCTTTCAACGAATGTTCACCAAAAGCATAAAGCAGGCGAGGTAAAAAAATACAATTTCTATAAAGGGATGGATCATCAGGGAAGAGCAATGTACTTGTGTTATATACATATGATGTGAAAACACCTCTTTACCAACAATTCTCATGAAGTGCTCCTTAGATGTTCCCTTACAATGAAACTACTCCATTTGGCATGTGGTTTATGACCTTAAAAGTCTAATATTTATCTGTTTTTCTACCTGAGATAATTATATTCTACTAAAAATATGTTAAGATTTTATTGAAAAAAAATTTAAGACCTTGAAGTCCAAAAGATGAATACATTAAAAAATAGAAAACTACAATTCATGGCAAGCAATAACTGACACTCAACAAACATAAGCAGTGAAGACAGTTCTTGCACAGTTTTCAAGTCAATAATATATAGGAAACTGCACTATACTGGAGCCTTCCTTAGTTTATATGATGTAAACAAAGCGGGAAAATTTATTACTCCGCCAGCAACTGTGATTAAAGGGAACAGTTGCACACTATTTTATCAATCACATGTCGAAGATGTGTGCTATCAACAAACTTGAAAAGTTTTGCTTTGCTGCTTCTGATGTTTGTGTAGCTTATGCTTAAGTCAAGATTAAATGCAAAGGTGTGTGTACTGTGTAATATATTTCTCCTTTTTGTAGTTGAGAAGTGACTAAATGCTTACAACAATTACAGGGAGACTGCTCAAATATTTGATTTCTTCAAAGCACAAGGTCTTTCTGTGGAATAATGCTAAATAACTGTGTGTGGCACTTTGGCAATGATTTGAAAGTTCTACTGGAATGCAACTGAAAAAAAAAATTACATACCTAACTGGAATATGACAATGGGCGAATTCCTTCCAATCCATTGTCCTCCTTCCGATTGTTGCTACTGCTTGTCTCGTTTGGATTTATTACCAGCCACAATAATGTCATACAAGCAGTCAGAACTGCAAAATTTTGTTTCTTTTATTGCCTCCACAGGCTTTCTGCACAACTGCCACTTTTCTGCTGATACCAACTGAATTGCATCTTGAAGCACAATTCCTACTTCACTCAACTTAGAAGTTTTATTGTTTTGGGCAATATGTCCTTTCACTTGACTCCACAACACTTCAATAGGATTGAGAACGCAATGATAGGGAGGAAGCCTTAGCACTGTGTGACCAGCTTGTTTCGCCATGTTAACAAAACTTATTGTATTTCTTGTCAGGTTTGCTTTTTTTATCTCACAGATGAGCTCATCCATGACCATGTCATGTGCATATGCAATACCTTTTACATCCTTCCACTGAATCATATCTTTCTTTAACCATTGCCTGGTGGGTACACGATGCAATTTAACATTGTGATACAGGCATTATACACAACAATGACACTGTTTGGAGAAAGCAAGAGTAAAATCTTCTTAAACCAATTTATAAATGCTTCTCCAGTCATTTCTTCATGATAATCCATTGTCTTCTTTGACTCCACTGTGAATTCCCTGCCAGACCTTGGGCACAGCCTGACCCTCATTAATCCACATTTCATCTAGGAAATACAATTTGTGCCCTTGTTGCTTACACTTTCGAATTTTCCTTAGATAATTCCTGCGCCACAACATATCTTCATGACGGATAATTATATTTTTTCTGTTTATTTATTTATTTTTTGTTTTTGTTTTTTTTTCATAAATTCAAAACTCACGAAGAATCATGTGAAAGCTTGTTTTCCTGAATGTCAGCAAACCAGGATCACTGTTTACTGCTTGAAGCACTTTTGTAATTGTTGGTGGCTTGTTTCTTTCAAAGAAGCTATGAACCTTGCGATGAACAGCACTTAAATCACATTCGCTTTCCACAACTGGCTTCTTTCTTTTTTGGTGTTTTCCTCGAGTGGAAAGCCTGTCTGTTTTCTCCCTCTTAGTTTGAGCAGCATTGATACTTGGCGCTGGAACACTGGTTAATTCTGCTGACACTTAACAACATCCTCAATTGCTAAGGTTACGTATTTTTCACACTACTTGCAAAACATGTTCAATATAATTTGCTTTTTGCCACTTTTTAAAGGTTTCCCGCTGTGATGTTTTACATATATCATGGAAGCCGCCATGTTTTAAACTGATTGTCTTCCCACTTCCTTTTTAGATGCACAAGTGCAGCATGCACTCCAACTAATATATACAAATTATGCTTACATTTACTAAATAAAATACTAATTAATTATTTGACTGTTGTATTTGTAATAATGTGATGTTTATGTATTTTGCATTAGATGTAAAGTCCTTAAAATTTATATGCAAACTATATTTTTTCATCCACAGAGAGATACAAGGCTAAACAGCCAATGATGTCGCACATGTACATGTGCTTCTATTTATATTGCCATATGGATGGCTCCAGTAAGTTAAATGTATTTAAGGAAATCACTGAATTGAACATACTGGAGAAGCTTAGAAATAGAGTCAGAGTCATTAATATAATCACTAAATTAGTAGATTATTCGCTGTTTGCAAAGTGTACAATAATGACAATACTGGTTGAAGAAATGTTTCACTATTAAGGGCATGCTGCAGTTAATAGAGGTGACCAATGACCACTATGAAGCCAAACAGGCATGGTCTCCTTGCAGTGTGACGGATAAGAACAATACCAAGGAACTGTTGTGGTCTTGACCTCACTGAATTTGTGTGGTTATATGTAAACCACTCTATCACAAGGGTATTTTTTTGCACAAAATACCCTTCAAATCCATAGATAAATGGCGGAGCATCCATTCTTCAACGGGATGTGCAATCACATACCTGATCTGCTTGTTCATCTCCTATAATGCCACCTGTCCAGGAACCCAGATGAAGACCACTCAAAAACAATTAAGACGCAAAGAGTGCAACTGATCATGGATTTTCTGAACAATTGGTTGAAAGCTAATGAGATCCTATAAACTAAGTAATGCTTTGAGGGAATCAAAACATATGACAATGGACTGCAGGGAAAAGGAGCAGATTTAAACTTTGCTTGAAATATAGTTCAGGAGTATAAATAGACAGATCTTGTGACAGGAATATGAATTAATAACCACAGCACAACCTACTTCTTGATCCATTATAAAATCATCTGGATATAAAGTTATGCAGTGCTAAAAATGCAAGGTGACAATCTGACCATCTGCTAGACTCTTGCTTCATAGCTGCCAATCAATCAAAAAGCCCTGCTATAGTCAAATGACACTCAGCTGTGCAGTTCGACCCAGGGAAATTATATTAAATTCTGGACACATGCTGGAAAGGATTGCAGTCTGCTTTTAGAAGTCAAGTGGACAAACATTTTTGACCTGAAGTAAATCAATGACATGTTTTCTCCTGAGTAATTGCACCTAAAATATGGACCAAATAGGAAGTCCTCCAACGAGGGCAAATGTGTGAGGGGGGGGGGGGTAGAAATGTGAGCAAAGTTGCCACTTCCCCTCCCTAGCTGTCTGTACTGACACTCCTGGTTGAAACGGAGAAATGGAGGGGAGCTATACATTGCCAGTAGCTAGTGTGCATGCAAAGGACTTCCTAGCTCGTCTGCACTCTACCTCAGTCAGATTTTTACCCATCTGGTCCTTGAGAGTGTTCTCAACAGGTTCTTCAAGATGAGCTTATTTGGCGGAACAAGGCTTATGTTATGCTTGGACAAAATCATCTGAAATTTATGCAAAAATAGATGGAAAGAAAATATTGCCATTTTCTTTTGCTCCAAGGTTGTTAGGGTAACTTTTGAATTTTAGTATTTTCCTTTCTATCAATTTTGTATTAAACCCTCTTATAAGAGCCATTTGGTGATTTTCTGGTATTCCTTATTGTATTCATCTTTGCTTACAACTTACTGCACCAATTTTAGCTGCCCATAGCAGTAATTATACATATTGGTGAGCCTTATACATAGCGGTGTAATAATGAATAGTACAGAAAATATAGGTATAACAAGGATTATTCTTTGAAAGTACATCACTGTTTCTAACCTTCTGCTTCATAATAAGGATTATTCTATTTCATTTAGTTGTATGCACCTATTATTAAGGTTTCTATGGGTTTTGGTGTCCAAATCTTTGAACACATATTTAAACTACAATATGCACACCAGATAAATGATGCAGTTTGCAGTTGGATGTTAAAGCAACTTGAATCTTTTGTACTCCAGACAATACTGTCAGGAGCATCATAAGCATCACATTCGACTGGAAAAAATGTAGCTTTCTTGCACGCAAACTTGATCATGTTGAATATAAGGGGCACTGAACCAATTATGGATAAGTGCATGAATGCTGATGATAATTGTTATGACTGTGGAGTTCAGTATCAATTTTGTCAAGTGAAACTCATTCATAAAAACCTTCAGCTAACTTTTTCCACTAGCAAAACGGTATACATCCAAATATTGAACAAGGGACGTTATGCCAGGTGAAATGGTTGTTAGTATATGTGTTTATCTGGAGTTATGAACAGATCCTGATGAAAGAGAAAATAAATCCAGAATCAGACAACATTGTTCCAGATTTGGAAGAGTGAGACAGTATCCTGCCATTGTTAAAGAACATGTATGTCCACTTTGATTTTGAAACCATTATGTATATGTTCATAGCTCAGTTCACTTTCTTTCGGACGAGTGGACCTAGTGTACTACTAGGCTCATGGTGAAGAAAGAAGTCTACCTTCCATGGAAATAATTGGCTGAATTATATACGAATACAATATTCCAGATGCTGATTTTACCTTGACAATCATTTGGTTTACCTATGCTAGATAGTGTGTGTGAATGTCATATTAAATTTATATTGGTCAGTTTTTAGAATTTCAGCTGCTGAATAATTAGAAATGATAGTATCTGTTAATTCAATACCAAATTCTCTATCTCTTCTTGCACTTGAGCATGTTTGTACATTACAAACTAACATTCGACTCGCAATACTATGAACTGCCTTAAAATTCCATATCCAGAATCTTGCCAATCCAAGAGTTCTAACTTTAATTCATGCCCACTGCCTTACACCAATATCATGTACAGGCATTAAATTAGCCCATACCTTTTGAAAAGTAGACCAAAAGTATTTGACTTTCAGCTTGCTATATTTTGTTCCTTGTTCATAATCTCTCTCATAACATGATAGTTTCTGTCGAGATGCATTGTTACTTTCAATGCAAAGCCTTTAATTTTTGCTTCAATTAACTTTTCATAATCAAGATGGATCACATCAGTATCATCAGAAGTTATTTGCACCAATTCTTCATTCTCCAGAACTTCGGTGATAGTGCCATCTTCAAGTTTCTTGATCAAACCAATGATAGTATTTAATGTACTTCATGTGACGATGGTAAATTCAATTTGGTGTAAAATCTCTAATGGGTCCGAGATCTTCTCGGGCCAGGTTAAAAGATGATTAGAAATCAATGTTTTGGGAGCGTACATCTCTCCCCATCATCAGGATATCTTAATAAATTTTAAAGCCACAAATGTATCACTAGATATAACACAAATATAAACAAAGACAAAACACTACCAATACTTGCATCACTGAACAAAAGACTTCAGTAAACTAAATGCCAGATCAGGAGATGGCGTGAGTATAGAAAATTGGATCAAAGAAACGTAACTCTTAACTTGATGATCAAGCTGTATAGATCTATGCTTCTTAAGCAGACAGATTTCCATTTTTATGGCCGGTCTCCAAGAGGAGCTGAACTAAAATACAGCATCACGACTAAGCGTGCTCCTCTCAGAGGAAATGGCCAAAGCCTCCTTAACCTTCCACTCCCAGTAACTGTTGCATTTTGCCAAGATGGTCGTCTCCTGAAAGTTGGCTCTATGTAATCTGGCCACCTGGATCAGACAATTTGCCTAGCTTTCTTGCGTATCTCAACAGCCTTCAACCTTAAATGCAGTTTACCATGGAAGTGGAGAAGGATGGAACTCTTCCATTCTTGGACATTCTTGTTTCAAAAAACAGCAACAGTACGCTGGGGCATGCTGTATACTGCAAGACTACACAACTGATCTCTATCTGAATGCTTATAGTTTTCATCTTAAGTCTCAACAACTGGAAGTTCTCAATACACTAGCCCACTGAGCTTTGTCTATCTCTGATCCCAGCCACTTAAAACAGAAATTACAAAGCAACTCAAAATATGTCAAAATGGCAACTCTGAATACGACGAAGCCTCAATCACCAGAGCTAGGAAAGGGAAACCTGTAATACAGCAAGCATCAGAAAAGCCTACTGCTACAGCCTGCATCCCGTTTGCCGGCAACCTATCGGACAGAATCAGCAGAATTCTCGCCAAATACAACACCAGGACCATCCACAAGCCACCTCCAAAGATTAAACATCTGTTGAGATCAGTGAAAGGCAAACTGGACTTCCAAGTTCCAGGAGTGTACTGCATTCCCTCTGAATGCAGGACACTGTATATAGGACAAATAGTGAAAGAAGCACTATGGTGGAAATTACAAAAGAAAGGAGTCAGCTAGAAATTGATTATAGGGCTAGAAAAAATTTATGAGGGAATAAACTTTGGAAATGTAGTAGATAAGAATGGGATAATGGAATTAATGGAGCAGAAAATGGGATTAAGACAAGGCTGTATACTTAGCCCTATATTGTTCAACTTGCTCATTGATGATATAATTGAGAGGGTTGAAAAGAGTAACCACCACCGCCCAATTATTAGGAATAAGGTAATACCAGGGTACTATTAGCAGATGATTTGGTAAAAGCATCTATAACAGTGATAGGATTACAGAGAGCAATAAATGAAATTAGCAGCTACTGTAAGGAATGGAGGATAAAAATCAATATAAGCAAGTCAAAAATCGAGGTGTTTAAGAAGGGTGATAAGTTAAGAAAAGATGAAAAGTGGTATCTAAATGACCAAAAAGTAGAGGTGGTAAAGGAGTTTGACTATTTAGGGATCAGACTGTGCTATAATGGAGTCTGGGGAGCACATGGGAGAAAGATAAGAGTGAAAGGGAAGTTAGCGATGTCTGGGTTAAGGAGCTGTAAATATAAATTACCAGGTATGTCAATAAAGTGGCATGAAAGAATCTATGAAGCAATAGTAGAATAAAAAATGACATTATGTGGAGTTGTGGGGGGCAAATAAGATAAAAAATCATGTTGAACATAAATATGAACAGTTCTGTAAAGAAATACTAGGTTTGAGTAAGTCAACGCCAAATGGAGTAGCTAGAGTGGAACTTGGAAGACCTTGCAGAAGTGGGGAAATTATAGAAAGATGTTTAAAATATTGGTATAGCTGTATAAAAAGGATGATAATACATTAAAGATCTGTCTAGAACAGAAGAATTCAACAGGTAAGGACAGCTGGTGGGCACAGCTAGAGAGAACACTGGTCAAAATAGGGATGGAGGACATCTGGCATGAGAGAAATGTAAACGGTTTCTGGACAATTATTAAGAATAGGATACAGGACATTGACAAGTGACGTGAGGAAATCTGATACGAAATCACTAAATGTATACCTGAAAATAAAGACAGAATGGGGAAGGGAAACATATATAGACATATGTGATAGATATGGGAGGGATGGTTTAGCTTGGTTAAGGACAGGAGCCATATTGAGAGGCGGTTCACCAAAGGAGTGCATTCTATGTGGAAAGAAAATAAGTTTAGAACATTATGTAGTGGAGTGTAAAGACATTGAAAACTGAAGGAAATTAATATGGGATAAGAACTGGGATAATAAAGGGGCTTACGTAGTAACAAAAATGCTTATGTTGAAAAGAGAAAAGAATAAGGGAGGTGGAGAAATTCGCTGACAAAATCAAAGAAGGGCAAGGGAAAGGAAGTAAGAGGTAGAGAAATGGAAAATACAATTAGAACATCAGGTCGAAGGTTGTATAAGGGCTAGTATAGAGGTAAACGGCCAGGGAGCCAACACCACTATCAGCCCATAATATAAGCAGCTGACAAATTTGTACCTAGATTGGTATCGTAAAACTTGTAATTTAGATTGTAAGATATGGAAGTACAAATAAATATTATTATTACTAATTGTTATTATTATTATTATTATTATTGTTATTGTTATAATATAGGACAAACTGGAAGGACCATCGCTACCAGAATAAACGAACATGAACGGTGCATTCATTTAATGCAACCTGAGAAGTCTGTACTGACAGAGCATTGTTTTGAGAACAACCATAGAGCCATCTTTTGGAAAACGACCATCTTGGCAAAATGCAACAGTTACTGGGAGTGGAGAGTTAAGGATTCTTTGGCCATTTCTTCTGAGAGGAGATCGCTTATTCGTTATGCTGGATTTCAGTTCAGCTCCTCTTGGAAACCGGCCTTAAAAATGGAAATCCATTGGCTTAAGAAGCGCAGATATATACAGCTTGATCATCTATATTCATGCAGTCTCCTGACCTGACATTTAATTGACTGAAAACAGTCTTGTTCAGCGATTCGAGTATTGGTAGTGTTTTGTCTTTGTTTACATTTATGTTATATCCAGTGATACAAAATAAGACCTGAAGCTTTCCTGACGACAAATATGCTCAATTTCTTCTTGGGCAGCAAGGCAGGTGAAAAGACGATTAGATATCGACGTTTCGGGAGTGTGCATCCCTCCCATCATCAGGATATTTATAAAATGTTATAACCACAAATGAAACACTGGATATAACACAAATGTAAACAAAGACAAAACTATCAAAATTTGCATTACTGAACAAAAGACTGTTTTCAGTAAATTAAATGCCAGATCAGGAGATGGCGTGAGAATAGAAAATTGTGTCAAAGAAACGGAACTACTTAGCTTGATTATCAAGCTGTATTGATCTTTGCTTCTTAAATCAACGGATCTCCATTTTTAAGGCCAGTTTTCAAGAGGAGCTAAACTGAAATCCAGCATCACAATTAAGCGTGCTCCTTTCAGAGGAAATTGCCAAAGCCTCGTTAGTTCTCCACTACTAGTAACTGTTGCACAATGCCAAGATGGTCGTCTTCCAAAAATTGGCTCTATGGTCGTTGTCAAAACAATGTTCTGCCAGCCCAAACTTCTCAGGTTACATTAAACGAATGCTCCGTTCATGTTTGATTATTCTGGTAGGGATGGTCCTTCCAGTTTGCCCTACATAAGGTGTCACAGGGAATGCGGTACACTCCCGGAACTTGGAAGTCCAGTTTGTCTTTCACTGGTCTCAACAGATGTTTAATCTTCGGAGGTGGCATGTGGATGGTCCTGATGTATTTGGCGAGAATTCTGCTGATTCTGCCAGATAGATTGCCAGTAAACAGGATGCAGGCTGTAGCGGTAGGCTTATCTGACGCTTGCTGTATTACAGGTTTCCCTTTCTTAGCTCTGGTAATCGAGGCTTCAACATCATATTCGGAGTAGCCATTTTGACGGAAATTGAGTCTCAGGTTCTGTAATTCATGTTTTAAGTGGCTGGTATCAGAGACAGACACAGCTCTGTGGGCCAGTGTATTGAGAACTCCCTGTCGTTGAGACTTATGATGTAAAATGAGCATTCAGATAGAGATTGGTGTGTGTAGGCTTGTGATATACAGCATGTCCTAGTGTACTGTTGCTGTTTTTTGAAACAAGAATGTCCAGAAATGGAAGAGTTCCATCCTTCTCCACTTCCATGGTAAACTGTATTTGAGGTCAAGGCTGTTGAGATGCGCAAGAAAGCTAGGCAAAGTGTCTGATCCATGTGGCCAAATTACAATCCAGTGATACATTTGTGGTTATAACATTTACTAAAATATCCTGATGGGAGAGATGTATGCTCCTGAAATGTCGATTTCTAATCATCTTTTCACGTGGCTTGTTTCCCCGAGAAGATCTCAAACATATTCATCGCCAGGAAAGCTTCAGGTCTTATTTTATCTCTAATGCCTTGATTGCAAAAATTTTCATTGAGCATAATATAATTACTTAATACCCACTTACATTTCACTATATCACTCCATATACAAATATATCTACTACCTTGCACTGCCAAGGAACTATGCTGAAGCATGTACTGATTACTTGCAATTACTGATTGCTTTACATTTTGTTACAAATCTGTTAGTATGGCCAGCTGTAGTGTGCATTACTGATTCTAGTGGATTGATTATGCCTCATACCAACATGAGTTCAATGCCTGCAAAACACTTTGTGAATGTACCTTGTTAGAGAGAAATTGATCTTTGTGTCAAACCGTTGAAAGTTACATGTTCTTGTGGTTTCAGATGAAAAGTATTGCATTTATGTGTGAGTGAGCATTCTCTATGTTTCATGAGTGAGCATTCTCTATGTTTCAAAGGAAAGTCTTCATTTCTCATTATTTTAACGCCCAGAAAAGGCTGAGGTCTGTCCTCTTTCTATGGTGAAGTTTATGCTGTCATCCAATTTTAATAGTTTTGAGGCATTATGAACAAATATTTTGGGGAATGTTGCAAAAAGCATCATCCACATATCTAATACATCTTTTGAATATGTTGGGAAAGACTTCATAGGTAAACCAGGGATATCTACTTTTTTTTTTTGTACTTTAATGAGAAACATAAACATTCCTTTAGAATATACCAGAAGCTCACTCACACAGACAATTACATCAAATGCTACTAACCTGAAATCACAACAACATGCAGTTTTCATTAGTTTGGTACACAGATTAATTTTCTTTCTATGCAAAGCTGAATATGACAGAACACCAGAAAATCACCAACACAGCACTTATATGGGTTTGATACAAAACTGATAGCTGGTAAAATACTAAAATTCAAAACGAAGAAAACAAAAAGAAAAGACATTTACATTTCATCCATTTTCATATAAGAATTTTAGAAGATGGCCAAAACTTACACAAAATAGGAATTTACACAAATCCAAATTGTCCTCTATGCAACAGAGAAGAAATGACTGAAAATCATCCACAAACCTGTGAAGCTCTAACTGTTGGATCTACTACGAGAAATATTAGAGAGCAAGAGCGCTAATGGCTTCATTGCCAAAGCCCAGTATTTGATAACAGAACAGATTTTCTACAAGCATAGTATAAACCTAGCTTTGCAGAATAAGCTCAGCTTGAAGAAAGCAGACAAGGGTAACAAAATAGTAATACTGGAGAAGAAGACTATCGCAAAAAAATGGACAACCTTTTAAACGGAAAAGAATTTAAATTAGAAAACAATCCATTAAAGAAAGCATGCAAATCTGTAGAATTAGCAATTAAAAATAGTAAAATCATGACTAAAAGAGATAAATTGAACAATAAAATAGACAATCCAAAAACACCATACATATATGGTTTACCCAAAATACATAAACCTGAAATTACCCTCAGACCAATAATTAATAACATTGATGCACCCACTTACCAACTATCAAAATGGCTGGTTCATATCTTCAGATCCTTCACAAAATTTGAAAATTTAAGTATCAAAAACTTGTTTGAATTGTTAAATCTCCTGAAGGACACAAAGATCAACTCTACAGATGCTTTAGTTTCCTTTGACATCATTTCTTTATATCCAAGTATACCTACCAATGAGCTTATTCCACTTCTCAAAAAATGGCTGGAATCATTACAAATAACATCTGAAGAAATAGAAGAACTTTCACAACTTACAGAAATTTGTATCAATCAAAATTTTTTCAGCTTTAATGGACAGATCTACAAACAAAAAACAGGCCTAGCTATGGGCAACCCATTGTCTCCCTTCTTGGCAGATTTATTTATGAGTGCTTTTGAAATACATATCACAAAAACTTTTCCAAATTATTTCAAAGTGTGGTATCGCTATGTTGACGACATTTTTGCAATAGTTCCTAAAAAACTCATACAAGATAGTCTTAAGCTTTTGAATATACAAAATCCAGCTATAAAATTTACATTGGAAACAGAAGAGGATGGTGTGCTCCCCTTTTTGGACATCAAGATCAAGAAAATGAACAACAAACTCACCTTAGGTATTTACAGGAAACCGACACACACAGATAATTACATCAAGAACAACAGTTTCAACCCAAAACAACACCAACATGCCATTTTCAACAGTTTAATCTTTCGGATGATCAACTTTCCACTAAACAGAGAAGATTATCAAGAAGAATACCTACACATAAAAAAAGTAGCTATATCCAACGGTTTCAACCCAAATTTAGTAGACAAAACAGTTAACAGACTCAACAAAGCTAAGAAAATAAAAGAAACCACCACCCTAGAACCTACAGGAGAAAAAGAGAAAAAACTTTTTAAAAAATTCACCTTCCACCCATCAGCCTATAACAAATTCCAAAAAATCTTCTCAAAACACAACATAACTCTTGCACCTCAAAATAGGTTTAATATCAGAAATTTGTTAAAAGGCCCTCCCAAAAATTCAATCACTACCAAAGAAAAACCAGGAATCTATGAGATCAAATGTGAAACTTGCCCTAAAATTTATATAGGAAAAACAAAAAGAAATATTAACATCAGAACTAAAGAACATCTAAGAAACATTAAAAATGGTGAAACAGAAAAATCAGCAGTGGCTTTTCATTTTTTGAATACTAGACATGACATCAACTTTGAAACATCTCTAATAAAATATGTTAATCACCCCATAGACCTTTCCGTATGGGAAAAAATCTTCATCAACAAAAATCGTCATAGAGTCATGAATTTTGAAACTCCACCACCAGACATCTTTGACAAGTACATCACGCCATCTATTGACAAAACGGAAAACGAGGAAACCACTACAACTTGCACTAGTCGAGTATCAGCTGATGATAGGAGCGAGAGCTCTTGAAACATGTCCTGTGAATAAACAGTGTGAGTGAAGCAATGTGTCAATATCTTCTCGATTCACTTTTGTATTAATTTGTGCTTCACTGTCCCTACGCTTCTTCCAACTTTATACTTTCAGCTTGAAGAACCTGTTGAGAGCACCTCTCAAAGATTGGAAGCCTAAAATCTCAAAATCTGGGATCTACAGAATCAATTACAAAGGGTGAAATTGAGTATATGTTGGTAAGACCAAACATAAACCTCCATACCAAAGAAAACCTCTAGAACCTCTACACTCAGCTATTAAAAGTAAACCACCCACTTGAACTGGCAATATGGGAGATGATTCTCATACAAAAGCAAACGCCAAATTATGTATTTTGAACTAAATGATTATGCTAGACTCTGTGGTGAAACACATATGTGATGTAAAGGTTATGATGGGGACTGCAGAGGATGAGGGGAAAGAAAGTGAAAATGGAGAAGTAAAAGTGAGAAATATAAAAAAGTGAGGTAAGAAAAATTAAACTGTATACAATTAGAGTAATAAGCTGAAATAAGACATAGAAAGGTAAAAATTATACATAATGAACTGATGTAAAATAATATTTAAAGAAATCAGTAAGTGGTTTTTACACATGTAAATGTAATGAAGGACTGTCCATATAACAACAATGACAACAATATATTTATTCACCATTTGGTAATTCCGATGATTACAATAGGCTTCGTCAGAGAAAGAAAAAAAGAACTTATAACTAACCATTATTATTTCAAAGTAATGAGTCGGTGTTTCAAACACAAACATCACTTAAATTATCCATACTTATTTATGAGTGCATTTGAAACACAAATTAAAAAGTCCTTCCCATTGATCTTCAAAGTTTGGTATAGATATGTTGACGACATCTTTGCAATTGTACCAAATAAACATTTAGAAGATGCATTAAAATTACTCAATCTGCAAGAAAGGACTATAAAATTCACTATAGAAAAGGAAATCAATGGACAACTCTCTTTCTTGGATCTAAATATCATCAGGAATGACACAAAAATAGATTTGGAATTTACAGGAAACCAACACATTCAGAAAATTACATAAAAAATAATAGCCACAACCCAATTACACATAAACATGCAATAATAAACAGCCTTACACACAGACTAGTCAACATACCCTTGGAGAAAGAAGAATATTTCAAAGAACAAAAAACAATACTACACATAGCAGAGGAAAATGGATACAACAAAAGTTTGGTGTTGAAGAAAATTAGAAAGGCTAAACTAAAGAAAACCATTAAGGAAGCAACCACATTTACAAAAGAAAAAGAAAGCAACAGCATATTCAAGTTCATTCACATATCACCCAAAAACATCTACTAAATTTAAAGAGATCTTCAAGGAACAAAATATCACCTTGGCACCTACTAATACACTCAATTTTAAAATTACTAAATTCAAAAACAAAAGATGAAATCCCATCAGTTAACAGATCCGGAATATACCAGATAAGTTGTAAGAATTGTGAAAAATGCTACATAGGTCAAACTAAAAGAAATCTAAAAACCAGAGTCAAAGAGCACTTTAGAAACATCAGATTGAAACAAGAAGATAAGTCAGCAGTAGCATTTCATTTTTGGAATGAAAACCATGACATTGATCCAAATCCAAAACTATTAAAAGGAGTGATAAATCAAAATAAATTGACAACATGGGAGAACATATTCATATGGAAAAATAAGGATCGCGTAATGAACTTTGAAATCCCACCAGTAGATAATTTGACAAAGAAGTTCATATATATGTGTTTGGAGGAATTTAGTAACAGTGACGTCAAAATTAATCTCAGAAACTATTTGTAAGTGACGAGTATTGATAAACCAACTACAAATAACAAGAAGAGGATTAAGAAGTTCATAGTTCCACCACCAGAGAGGGAGAGCAGACAACAGATGCTAGTTGGAAAGAGATTGAAAATGGAGGCGAATGCCTTTGAAACTAGTCTCTTATTAATATAAACAAGGAAGTGACGAGTATTAATAAACCAACTAAAATAGTTTCTGAGATTAATTTTGACGTCATTGTTACTAAATTCCTCCAAACACATATATGCAAATTATCTTTTATGCGAGTTAAGACATCGTATATATAAATTAACAGTTGAAATAAACAAATATTGTTGGAAATAAACAAAAGGGCCAGGATCTAGCTTAGGGATAGCCCAAGAATTATGTTCTTAGCAATCAACAAATCAAATCAAATTGTATTTTGTAGTCTCTTAAGACTACATAAAATAAGTTATTCATCTACCAGGAAGCACAGGGAAGTAAACAATGCTGCCAGTCAACACTCAGCTGATGATGGAAACAAAGGCTTTGAAACACTTATTTTATATTACAGGATAAGTGAAGCAAATATAAGCTGATTTTGGGAGACATTTATGTATCTGAAATTGCTTTCACTGCTACCAAGCTTCAAGAAAAACTGATTTGGTTTATATATCGAGATTTAACTGTATTGGAACACCACAGTGAAGCGAAAAATTACTAAATTTTAGATGAGTCGTATTTTTTACACATCTGCGAAAGTACGAAAGTGAAGCAGATGTGTAAAAAATACGACTCATCTAAAATTTAGTGATTTGGTTTATTTTTACACTTCAGAATTACCATTAATATATTTATTTTTAAAATAGAGAGTAATTTATGTTTTTACACATAAAAATCTTAAAATGAATAGATATCTTCTTCTGGAAAACATGGCATTGCTATACATTAAAAGTAAAAAAGTATGCCAAGGATTTGAACCTAAATTGTTCAAATGACACACATGCATTTCACCTTCAACTTCCATGCATAGTACTAAACTGAAAGACTTTTGGTACTTATTGCATAGTTTTGAAATAAATGCAGAGTGGTACTAAATCATGTATTGTGAACACAGTGTCAGCAAATACTTTTGCTGGTTTCCAAATTGAACTCCCTCTCTGTGTGTTGCCTGTTTATTTTGCCTTAGGCTGTACATGGGAAAGAACAGGTGAAGAAGTTGGAAGGTCAAAGAAATCGATTTATTCAGGCTGGATGTCAATAAGTCTTGGAACACATTTATGAATGTAAAGAAACATGAGTAATGAATTCATTAACCAAAGCTTGAATCATCACAATGATGATGAAAAGGATAATTACTAAAAAATGTAGCAGTGTGAGACAGTACTCACAGTGCAAAATGAGTAGAAATGGGCAGAGGAAAAGAAAATTGAAACCTTTGTTTTACAGAAACAAATTTTATATATGAAATGGATATTACTGAATTAATGGTCTAGTCCAAATATCTGTAGACATCCCTAACTGTAACATACTTGGCACTTAAATAGATTACATTAACAAAGTTTATAGGAAAGTTCTTCACAAAGAGAGCTATCTAAAAATTGCATAATTCCTATCAGTAAAGAAATCTGGCAATAACTTTAATTAGTAATCTTATCAGATATTAGACTGGCTCAAACAAAAAACATTGCCATTTTCTAAGCAAGAATCTTTGGACATGTGCAACAAAACATTTAACTCAAAAACTGTTTTACCTGATTTGCCTGAACCTCTTCCTTGATTGCTGAAGTTCTGATTCATTAAAATTTGCTGCAATGATGGAGTAGACAAATTGCGTTGTTGCTGTTGCTGCTGCTGTTGAGGCTGTTGTTGCATATGTAGATGAGCTGCTAAATGAGCTTGGAGTGTCTGAGCTGTAAGAAAATATGTTAGTGTTCTTCAAAATCATAGTTGCAATCAAGTGGTATTTGTTTATCACCAGTCCACAAAAATAGCCCTTAATCTATAACTGTGCTTCCTTTATGCACAACAAAAGCCAGTCCTCTTTCACTAAAAGTGACTGAAAATATTTAAAAAACTATTTGCAGTTAATTGAAATTTAACTGTATTGGAACATCACAGTGAAGCGAAATAACTATTAAATTATAGATGAGTCGTATTTATTACACATAAGCTTCACTTACGTACCTATATTGAAGACATGTTTTGCGAACCATCATTCGCATCATCGGCTTTAATACGACTGAAGCTTGATTCAATGGTGTAGGTAATTCTGGAGTTGTTGCTGCCATCTATTGATTTTGTGATGAATTTAAATGTGGGGTTGTCTTCTAGTGGGATTTCGAAGCTCATTAGTTGGTTTTTATGTTTTTCTATGTGTATTCACTCCCATATGACAAGTTCACTATGTTGTGTGGGTATTTCTGGAGTTGTTGCTGCCATCTGTTGATTTTGTGATGAATTTAAATGTGGGGTTGTCTTCTGGCGGGATTTCGAAGTTCATTAGTTGGTTTTTATGTTTTTTCACTTTGTTTTTGTACGTATTTTAGTTGTTTGGTGCCATCTTCAAATTCATGATTTTCAGACCAGAAATGAGCTGTATTGCAGACTTATCAATATTTTTATATCTTAGGTGCCTAAAATGTTCTTTCTTTCTAGTGACTATATTTCTTTTTGTTCTCCCTATGTAAATTATTTGTTTTTTGGTGCCAATGTTATATTGTATTTCTTGAATATTTTTTGGAACTTTTTTGTGGCCCAGGGGTGGTAAGTAAATTTAGCAAATCTAATTTCTTGTTTCATTGGTGAAAGAGCTGTGATCTGTTGGTAGGTTTACTAATCTGTGTGTGGCTATTGATGGTGGCATGTTTGTGTGGAATTGGGTTGAAACTATTTGCTATGATGTAATTATCTGAGTCTGTTGCTTTTCTATAAATACCAAATTCCAGTTTTTCATTGCTTTTTGTGATTTTAAGGTCGAAAAAAGGTAGAGTACAGTCCTCTTCAGTTCCTACTGTGAATTGCATGCTGGGTTCTTGAAGGTTGAGTAGTTCCAAAGCATCATCTATTTGTTTGTAGTGTACTATTGCAAAGATGTCGTCTACGTATCTGTACCATGTTTTAAAAGTATGAGGAAAGGCTTTGGTTATATGTGTTTCGAAAAAGCTCAGGTGTAAATTGGCCAAAAATGGTGATAGCCGGCTTCCCATAGCCAGTCCAGAAATTTGTTTGTAATACTTTCCATCGAAGACTAAATAATTTTGGTGTACATATATTTCAGTCATTGCCAAATATTCTATTGTATTGGCATCTAGGTTAATAGAAGTTAGCAATTTCTTAAGTTGAATCAAAAGTTTGTCTATTGGGATGCTAGTGAAGAGGGAGCGGACATGAAAGGATACTACAGTGTCTTGAGGATTTAGTTTAAGATTTTGAACTACCAGGTCTAAAGAGTTTTTTTATAAAATTATTTGTGGTTGGTTTATTGACACTCGTCACTTACTTTTTCATATATTTATGAGAGACTAGTTTCAAAGGCCCTGGCCTCCATTTTCAATCTCTTCCCAACTGGCAACTGTTATCTGCTCTCTGTGGTGGTGTTAGTTCCACCACCAGAGAGAGCAGATAACAGTTGCCAGTTGGGAAGAGATTGAAAATGGAGGCCAGGGCCTTTGAAACTAGTCTCTCATAAATATATGAAAAAGTAAGTGACGAGTGTCAATAAACCAACCACAAATAATTTTATATTAATTTTGACGTCACTGTTACTAAATTCCTCCAAACACACATCGAGTTTTTTTATGCTCAGAGTATTGTGGAAAGGACTGAAATTTTTTGGATAGCCAATTCAATAGCCAATTCTCTCTCTCTCTAAGTTCAGAATGCTCCTTGGAACGCAGTTTAGGACTTAAAAGCTTGAAATTTTCAGAGGAGCTGCAGAACTTTAGAAACTGCACTAGTAAAATAATATTGAACAGCTTAACTGAAATTCTTTGATATAGTTCACAATGAAAAAGTTGCAGATTCAATAACACATATAATTTTTTTTTTCTCTTTAACTAAAATTAAGATATTCTTGCATAATTTCTTTGTGTGCATCTTAAGCTTAAACTTAAAATTTGGAGCAGTACAATAAAACAATATCTTAACAGTTCAACACTGTTTGCTAAAAATGTGTACGCACTGGTTTTATGTTCTGAATATAGGATAAAGTAGTCAAAGCAATCAGAAGAAAACTTAATTTTTGGATTTTTACAGAACTTTACCATAAAAAATGGATTATAGCAATCTTACCTCTCACATTAGGGGGGCGGTGCATCATCATTAGCGAGTTGAACTGTGGTGTAAGGTTAGGAGGAGGGGTAGCCATCGTCATTTTGGATCGTGGCATATTATTGCTGTATGATCCAGTGCTAGAGAGCATAGAATTATGCCTATGTTGTTGATGTAGCTGCTGCTGTTGTTGCTGCTGCTGCTGCTGTTGTTGCTGCTGCTGCTGGAAATCAACATTAGCTGCGTACTGGAAGTTGGCATTACCTTTCACAATTGGTCGACCTAGAAAGGAATGCATTTTTCATCAGTATATATCATTCAAATTGTCCCTCTTTTTGTAATTTTGTTTGTATTCACTTCATTACAATACTGAATTTCAAATTCAGCTGAAGTGCTCTTAGAAAAATAAAAAGATCTTACATGTTGCATTCATGATTTTCTCTACCTGCTCTTATATTTTTATAAAAGCTCAATAACCTCTTGTTAATATAATAAACTTTACTCATTTACATATTACCTTATAGTTTTAAGAAAACTAAGCTAAACTGATAGTCAAAGCTGGTTGCTTATGTGAATACTTTGAAATAATGTTCTTTTGCATGAACACAAATGAAACAAAAAAATAAAACAAAAGAAAAGTAATTTGCAGTTAAGAAAACCCTTTTACATAAATTATGTGCATTAATGAGATCTACATTTTCTAGGTTTTTATTAATTACTGGACAAACGTAGGACTGAATACCTCCATTTTCAAATCTAACATACATATATGTACATTTTACAGTTATGCAAAATGTCATTCAGAATAAAGACTACTTCACAAGCTATTACCAGAAAATTCCAGACATTCATTTCAGTTGTCATGAAAATATTTTAAACATACAAAACAAAAATCATTGGGCCATTTTTTAGAAAACCAAACTTTTGAAAAATTTCTGTGTATACGGTAGTTTGGCAGAGGAGAGGGATTTTTTCAAAAATCTTTGTACTGCATTCTAAAAAGATACTGAACTTAATTCACATTTCCACACTTACACTGAATAATAAAATTACGTTTAACAATTTTCTGAGATGAAGTTGTATAAATGCATGGTATGTAATTTCTTGCCTCCACAAATAATGTTAAAGCCTAGGCTATCAGGCACTTTTCGCTGATACTTCACAAAATAAAGAAAGCTTGCAGTATTGACACTCAAGTGTAAATCAGGAATGGATACTACCAAATAACAAATGTTGCTATACATTCACTTCAACTTGCAGCCTGAGCCCTTGCTGTCATCCAATTACACATGCTTTATAAACAGGGTTAGAATTTTTAGGTGCTCACCTATTTTTTCTTAGAGTAAATGCTCTTCGGAAAGACACCACAGTGTGAAGATTTGTTTCTAGTTACCAAAAGAGGCATTTTTGCATGCACCTTTTTTCTTTTTTGGATACCATTGTCCATTTGTCTCCCAATTATGCCCATAATCCTCTTTTCCCCCTTTTTTCTTTAAAGTTTCCTTCTATTTTACTCTATACGATTTTAATTAACATAAAATATTTATATTATAAATTAATATTATTAATAATTAACATCTCAGCTTGCTGTGAACATGTGAAGAGTAAGCCTAACTCTTTCAGTAAATTCTGCACAGGAGTTGAAAGCACACCAACAATGGAAAATAACTCTGTACGACAGATCCTCTTTCTCTTGCTTTACTGCTATAAAGCAGCCCTCAATAACGCAACTGACAATGACTCATTGTCATTTATCACTATCCTTTTAACTTCACCAGAATCAATAGCCCACTGTTTGTGAATGTGAATTTGTTACTGTGACAGTCTGGTCTCTCTCTCTCTCTCTCTCTCTCTCTCTCTCTCTCTCTCTCTCTCTCTCTCTCTCTCTCTCTCTCTCTCTCTCTCTCTCTCTCTCTCTCTCTCTCTCTCTCTCTCTCTCTCTCTCTCTCTCTCTCTCTCTCTCTCTCTCTCGATTTTGCTCACATAAAACTTACTGCAATTCACAACAGAACCTAACATTCATAAGAAGAATCTAGCAATAGACCTTCAGCTTAAAGTCTAACAGATTCAACAAGATTCATTAACATTTTTAACTTTGAAACTAAATTTAGTTAAGCCATTTTGTTAGGCACACTAAATGTAAAATATTTGCTAACTGCAAAGCACCTTAAAAATAATTTCAACATTTCTGTGATAATCTAAAATTTTAATATGTTGTATACTTATCTACGTAAAATATGCTATTTTAATCATTTATTTTTAACAATACTAACTAATAATCATCAAGAAAGGCCTGATTTTCATATTTATAGAATAGGTCTTAAATATTGAAGGTAATATTTATAATTTTATATATAATTTTATCACATTTTTCCAAACATTCTTGAAGTGTTTTATGTCAAATTTGGTGCATATATGTTAATTTCTAAATTACGTATTTTAAATAAGAATGCACACTATTTAAGAAGAAATACATACAGTTAGGCCAGTTTTTAGAACTATATTTTTTGGTTTGCACCTGGTTGTAATATTTTAGCTCTTTTTCAACTTAATATGTTCCTTACAAAGCTGTTTTTAAGTTAGAGTGAAATTTTGGAAACAGCTTTCCTAATATAATAGTTTGCCTAAAACTTGCTATGCTATTATTAAGAGCAAATGTTAGGCCAAGCTCATTACATTTGAAAACTACATATTTATTGCAAAAGGCAAAACTTATAATTGTACAAACTTTTTTAAGATCAATTATATTAAGTATATTACTTAACCCTATTTTATAGCTCAATAAGCAGCATCATTTTTTATACGAGGCATGTTCTTTAAGATAGTACCGTTTTGTGATTCTGCCACCGCAGCAATACGGTCGGCGTTCCGCGCATGCGCGCTGGTTACCTACATCTCTTGTCTACGCACTGACGCCATTACAGTCTGATTCTTCATTGTATACTTTGGTTACTGAGTGTTTAAGATGCCTCCGACAATCGTGAAGTACGGGCTGTTATACGATTTCTTAGTGCTAAAGGCATAAAACCGATCGATATTCATCGTGAGATTTGTGAAGTTTACGGACAAAACATTATGAGTGATGGAATGGTAAGGAAATGGGTGAGAGCATTTAAAGATGGCCGCACAAATGTTCATGATGAAGAATGGAGTGGGCGTCCTTCGGTCTACTGAAGATCTGGTGCAGAAAGCGGACGAAAAGGTGAGAGAAAACAGACACTTTACAATTTCATCATTGTGTGACTATTTTCCTCAATATTCTCGTAGTGTTTTGTATCGCATTTTGACCGAGAACTTGAAGTACCGGAAATTGTGTTCACGTTGGGTTCCGAAAATATTGACGGATTTGCACAAAACCCAAAGTTTAGGCAGTGCATTGACTTTCCTTGAGCGGCACCACAATGAAGGTGAAACAAATGGTTACTGGTGACGAAACATGAGTGGCCTACGTCACACCAGAATCGAAACAATCCATGGAATGGCGACATTCATCACCCACAAAAGTGAAGTTTAAGCAAACAATTTCTGCCCGGAAAATCATGTGCGCAGCTTTTGGGACAGAAAAGGAGTATTGCTAGTGGAGTTTCTGCCTCGTAATGAGGCAATCAATGCAGCATCTTATTGTGAGACATTGAACAATCTGCGCGTGCAATCCAGAACAAAATACATGGCAAGTTGAGTAAGGGTATCGTTTTGCTGCACGACAATTCCCGTCCACATGTGGATAATCGGACCAAAGATCTCATCAAATCTTTTCAATGGGAAACTCTAGATCATCCTCCATACAGCCCTGATCTGGGACCCAGCGACTACCATTTGTTCCTGCACTTGAAGAAACATCTGGGCGGTCAGCATCTTCAAGACAATAATGAAGTCAAAACAGTTGTTATACAGTGGTTAACACGTCAGGTGGCAGAATTTTATGAGGAGGGTATTAAAAAACTGGTGCCACGTTATGATAAGTGCCACAATATTCACGGAAATTATGTAGAAAAGTAGATTAAGGTACAGGCTTTCATGTAAAAATAAAATTATTGCATATCTATGCACGTCTTTTTTTAATTCCAAAATGGTACGGACTTAAAAAACATGCCTCGTGTGTTATTTAAAACTTGTGAAAATTCCTACACAAAGAGCACATTTAATAATATAACAAATTTGTCATTTAAAATACATGAATTAGGAGCAGCTTAAATATTATATGCACAATACTTTCCGACCACAGTTCTTAAACATATAAAAAAAAATGTGGTAAAAATACAATCAGCAAAATACGTTGGGTTTATGGCTCTTTTGCAGCTATAAATAGCAATGAAAAACATCAAATGCAGCAAATTTGCAACAGCTTGTTTTATGGCAGCCATTTGCCAAATGCTAATTTTATTGAATACCTTAACATAGACATAAGAGGATACCATTTCATTTTAAATGCCTTTTGTACAGTAATACTTGGAAGTGCCTTTGAAAGTACAAATGCTGCAGCCTTGGTAAGATTAGGTAAGCTTAATGTGAAAGGATTGGTGGTGGAAAGAATGAAGACATTTGAGTAGAATTCCAGAGTTATCATATCCAGATGTTTTGAAAGTATGTTAAAGATATCAAGGAAACTTGGAGGAGGTATATAAGACGCTGACTCAAAGCAAGATCCAAACTGGAGAATATGGATAATAGTTCTCTCATTGAGAAAAGCTCTTTATTGTATTATATGGAGGGAAAAGTTCATCCAGATATGGGAAAATATATTTCAAATTGCTATAGAAAGGAAAGGGATAACCTGGTTTCAGTTAGCAATATAGAAATTAAAAGGTACCCATGCAAATAATGGTTACCCTGGATATTTGTCCTATTTGCTATGGGAGTGAAGATTAAATTCACATGCTTTTTCAGTATCAAGGAATGACGAGAGTGGAAAGAGCTTGGTAAACAAGAAGTGGTTAGCAAAGAATAAAAAGTTAGTGGAAAGATTCTTGATGATCAAAAATATATATAAATTCCCTCCCTCCTTTACACTTAAGATCAGGATGAAGTGAAGGTGATCAGCGAACAAGAAAATGGTAGTTTATAAGAATATAATTTCTTTATGTATGTAATCAAGTAGTTTAGTTGGGGTCTTGACCAAATAACGAGAACTAATGGTTGTCTGTAACATGTTTCTACTTACAACACAAATAAATTAAAGCTTCTTTAAAAAAAAAAAAAAAAAAAAAAAAACTAAGAGAAGGCAAAGAGGCACTTAAAAATATTATATAGGCAGTATGTTTTTAAGCAGTACAGTTTAAAAAGAAAAAAACACAAAAATACCTCATTTAGCCTTTTCCATCTGTTTATTTTTGTATATAACTACACTATATTCCTTCAAATAGTCAACAAAGACATTGTTCTGTCATCTAATATATTTTTCAAAACAAAAGGACTGGTCTTTTTAATTAGTGTAATGTTCGGTTTGATGTTATGGTTGGCCATCCAAAAGTGGTGTGAAACTGCAGAGTTGTCCATTTGTTTGTATTTTAAAAATCTCATGTGTTCCTTTAGGTTCTAGATTTCTATGTACATTTTATTAAAATTGGAGCAACTGATTTTGTAGATTCCAGCTTCCTTTTATTTTGTGGTATAGGGTCTTCAAAATCTTAAATTTGTAAAATCCTTTTGGATGATATGTTAATCTCTGAAATTTCAATTTTTTGTTTCATTTTCTTCTCTCCTCCCCCTCCCAGACTAGCTTTGTGGTATCTTTGATATGTTTGTTATTCAATTGTTTGTAATTTTCTTGTCAATTGTTACTCTGTTGAAACCATTGTTTTTGGCTGTGTTTACTATATGTTCATATTCTAGATGATATACTTGTTTGTTCAGGGGAGTATATACCATTTTTTGTGGTAATTTACGTCCTCCAACATTAAGTCATATCGATGAATGAAATGGGTGAAATGATGCTCAAATGAGCCCAGGGTCAATAGAGCTTAGAGTTATCCGACATTCATCTTTCAGAATAAGGGAAAACCCCAGAAAAATCCTTATCCAGGTAACTCACCCAGACCGAGATTCAAACTCGGGACCTCTTGAATGTGAGGTAGACATGCTAGCACCACGCTACCGAGAGTAGAGTATATACCAGTCT
The DNA here is from genome assembly GCA_030765055.1 of Mantis religiosa. Taxonomy (NCBI): domain Eukaryota; kingdom Metazoa; phylum Arthropoda; class Insecta; order Mantodea; family Mantidae; genus Mantis; species Mantis religiosa. Next base: position 50,545,137 of record CM060951.1, on the reverse strand, counting down.
GTGTGTTAAGCTGCTTAGTATTGCATGTTTGTGTATTAAGGGATTGAAACTGTTGTTCTTTATGTAATTATCTGAATGTGAAGGTTTCCTAATACAGCAAAGGTTACACTTTGTTTTCTGATTATATTTAGATCAAAGAAGATAATGTTATTTGTCAAATTCTTTAAAGTAAGAATTTATGCAACTTATGATACCCAGGTCTGAGGTAAATCTCTATCTAGCAAAATATTTCTTCAGATCTGATAAGAGAAATGTCACTGGGAGCCAAATTCGGTGAATATGTTGAACAGCTGCATGTTGCAACAGTTCACAGATCAAGTTGTGTAACTTTGTAATTGTATTTGAAGTATGTAAAAAAGAACTTTCTTTTTTAATAAATGTGAATGTTTGGTGCTAACATCCTTCAATTGCTCCTGCAAACTGCTTTCCTGCTTTGATGGTTTTGCCCTTTTCTAGCTGTTCTACCAAATCACACCTCATATATCATTATCCTGCCTTCTTCAGAGTTCTTTGCCCTCTTCCTCAAATCAACTATTACTGGAATTTAATGTGGTGTTATACATAATTGAATTTTGTAAGAGTAAATATATATAAAATATATGCAAAGAAATAGTTAGGCAAGTATTAAATAATATATGCAATAAACTATTCATAATAGGTCAGAATTTATAATTGGACTTACAGATACAAATCCTAAAATGGTCCTGTAAATGGAATTAAAACACTTCTAACACACCTGGTTACTTAAATTAACTATTATAGGATTATTTATGCAGCTATTCATTAATGCTTGTGACTTAATTTTTATTCTAAACCCCTAAACATTGTTTATAGTTCAATTTTGTTTTTTTAAATTTATTAAGAAAGAATTCAATAGAAATTATTAAAAACTAGTGGAAAGTGAACAAGATTAAAAAAAAATTGAAGGTAAACTTGTGATTGAATAGTTAGAAATGAAGGAAAAAGAACAATACTTATGTGATTAATGATAAGACTAAAATGAACTAAAATCATAAAAAAAAATGTTATTTAAATGCTGAATTGTTTAAATATGATTTGAACAAAAGCCTAGGATCTTTGCCAGTCATATCCAATTACAAAGCCTGCCTTGGTTGCGTAGATGGTAGCATGTCTGCTTCACGTTCAAGAGGTCCCGAGTTCAAATCTCGGTCAGAGTGAGTTACCTGGATAAGGTTTTATCCGGGCTTTTCCCTTATCCTTCAAGACATATGTCTGGTAACTAAGCTCCATGGACCCTGGTCTCATCTGAGCATCATTTCACCCAATTCATTCACTGTCCGATATGATTTAATGCTGGAGGACGTAAATTAAAAAAAAAAATTCCAATTACAAACGCTATACTATAATTGATACTTAACAATCAATAGACAACCAATAGTCAATACATTCTTTCTACTACCCGATCTCTCTATTAAAGAATTCCACCGATATCTACCTCATACTACTATTCACTTAAGTGACCATATCCATTTCTTCACTCTAAAAATAAATACACCTAAATTACTAATAGATAAGATAAGACTTTTATTTATCCTTTGCATACAATGATTTAAAGGACACGTCAATTACAATTGTAATCTGGAATTGATTACAAAACATTTTTATTACTAATGATTTTGCCAGATTAACCATCTACTCTGAATAAACTCTTTCCTCCATATGTCTGTACCTGTACATTCAAATAAAATATGTGATCTGTAGTTACATAATCAAAGACTAAACATAAGTGACATTGGTGGCCTCCCTTGTACAACCCTGTGTTATGCATGTGCATATGCTTTAATCCAAATATTTTTGACACTAAATTTTGTAACATCTGAAGCAACTACAACCACCTACATCATTTCTTGTGAGTTTGTATTGCATTTACAACAGTTTTGCATGGTTTTCTACGAATTCTAAAATCTTTACAGTTTCTGAAATTAGCTACGCAAGGAGGATAAAGATATCAGCAATTAAGGATTAATTCCAGATGCAAGGATTATTTTGAATGTTCCTTGCTTCTATGGACTAAAGAAAGACAATAAGCAACAACGTCTTATTCTGCAACTGCTATGGGGTATGCAAGAAAAGGCCTATAAAAATTCATTTAGTCTACATACAACCCAAGATGCATGGTAGTATCAAGGTAACTTTTCAGATGTCCATTAGGTCGAACTTTTTATCCACGGTTGCCGAAAAAGGGATTGGCATTTATATGCAAATGAAGTAGAATTCAAAGGCAGTTAATCATTTTTATGTACAGTGCTGCTAGAAAATGTTGCACAAAATGAACCATAAAACCCATTTACAAGAACAAAAAAGCCCTTTCCATTTCCTACTTATATCCACTAGCCCTGGAAAAGCCATTCTTGTGTATGATGAAAAAGTTTTGTATCTGCAGCAGCAAAAATAAAAGGAATAAATTTGGTGATTAGCACCATGCTACGAGGGCTATCCAGAAAGTAGATTACGTTTTGGAATAAAAAGTAAACAAAGTATAGGAAACAAATTTTATTATATACAGATGAAAGCCACACTCAAATACTACTTTTCGACATAGTCACCATTCAAATTAAGGCATTTATCGTAGCGATGTACGAGCTTGGAAATTCCTTCGTCGAAAAATTCGGCCGCCTGCGCCTTCAACCACTTCGTTACCTCTTCTTGCAGCTGTGCGTCGTCATCAAAATGCTGCATAGCCAGCCACTTCTTCATTGCTGGGAATAGGTGGAAGTCGCTCGGTGCCAGGTCGGGACTGTACGGCGGATGAGGAAACAACTCCCACTTAAAAGATTCAAGAACTTCACGAGTGACATTTGCCGTGTGGGGCCGGGCGTTGTCGTGAATCAACAAGATCTTAGAGCTCAACATTCCTCTGCGCTTGTTTTGAATGGCTCTTCTGAGTTTTTGGAGAGTTTGGCAATACCTTTGAGAGTTTATTGTAGTGCCTCTTTCCAGGAAGTCCACCAAAATCACACCTTTTCTGTCCCAAAAAACAGTCGCCATCATCTTCCTTGCCGACATTGTTTGCATGCATTTCTTGGGTTTTTGGGGAGAACTTGTGTGCCCCCACTGCATTGATTGCAATTTCGTTTCACAGTTCACGTGTTTCACCCATGTTTCGTCACCAGTAACGATGCGATCGAGTAAAGAGTCACTATCCTTATGGTAAACGTCCAAAAAGTTCAACGCTGCAGCCATTCGCTGATTTTTGTGGTCCTCTGTCAAGATTTTTGGAATCCATCTTGCACAAAACTTGTGGTAACCAAGCTTTTCGCTGATGATTTCGTGCAACAAACTTCGCGAAATTTGTGGAAATCTCAAAGAAAGTTCCGTTATTGTGAACCTTCGATTTTCACGGACTTTAGCATCGACTTTTTCGACAAGTTCAGCAGTCACTATGCTGGGTCTCCCACTTCGATCTTCGTCGTGAACATTGGTTCGGCCATTTTTAAATCTGATGACCCACTGACGCACTCCACCTTCAGTGATAATGTTGTCCCCATACACTTCACAAAGCTGCCGATAGATTTCTATCGGTTTACAGTTTTTTGCAGTCAGAAACCTTATTACTGCACACACCTCGCAGCTCGCGGGATTTTCAATTAACGCAGACATTTCAAACCGTCACAGTATCTGAACGGAGCACAGCACGAACCTCTCACTAGCACGGCTAGATGCCGACTGAGCTGCGCAACGCTCTGACCCCAAGATGGCCGCGCTAGCCCCGCCCCTAGCGGAAACAGACGAAAACGTAATCTACTTTCTGGATAGCCCTCGTATAATGTTTTCCCTTTAGTAATTTTGGTATTTTCTGAGGCCTATTTTGTGCAAGCTAAAATTCTGGTTATGAGATAAATCCATCACCTCATATAGCTGGACAATTGTCCCCTGTCACAGTAAGTGGCTGGGAGGCTGGGAGTTGAATTGGCAGCCCTAGGCTGCTAAAAGTTGTAGCAGCACAGGCTTTCTTTTCTAAGTGTAAAGAAACAATTTTTTTTTTCTGGGGTTATGTGAAGAGTACGAACCACATTTTAAAGATAGAGCATTGCTTTATCTCTTGTATCCCTCTTGTACAGATATAAACAAAAGAAAATGAGTTATCACTAGATTCCATTGTAAGGCTTAATGCAGCTTTGTAACAACTGTGTTCACAATGTGCATGCAGAAATGTAGAATGATCTGTGTCTGTGAAAACAATGGTCACCTTATAAGCTTCTGAAGAATGATGAACATTATGGTAGCCAAGAAGTATCAATCTCTGGAAGAAGAAAAAAGTATAGTAAACTAATATTAGAGATTAAAATCAGATCCCACTAACATTGATCATTTTACAATTGTAAATTTTGGCATTGCAAGCAGAAATGAACACGATTAAAAAAAATAGGTATGGTACTATAGCCAAAGTTTAACTGCTTTAGTGATGGCCATTTAAACCCTGCATGTGCCGAGAACAGATACCCAATAACAGCATAGGACATTTAAATTGTTAAATACTGTAAAAATGCTTTGTAAATACACATTCGTATCTTCCATATTTATCAAGTTATTTTAACAAAACAAAAACTGTTTTAAAGCCCATTCAAGTTAGTGTATACGGTATAATTAAAGTAGAGACTACATTCACAAATTGCTGAAATTTCACTATTTTGTTTCACTGTAATGAAAGCCATTCTTTTGAGTCAAATGAATCTAATTTGTGAGTCATTTTATTTTGAGTGCATACAAATGATATGTATAAATAGTATGCACAAGATAAGTTGAATGCTGGATTTACGGTGTGGTGCAGGCAGAGGGGAAGAAGTGAGAGCTAACGCTCTTTTCTTTCTGCAGTGTAGTCAACCTTGAAAAATACAGTTCAGCAAAATAGCGTGTAAGTTAAGCGAAGATATCACAAGTAATGTTGCATCCTCTGAAAACATTCCTTAGTTTTGCCCATGGCAGATTAATTGCATTCAGATCACAGTTATACGGAGATAGATGAATGTGTCCCATTTTGAGAGTCATGACATCCACAAATGTTCATACAAATATAAATAATTTTTAGGTAAATGCTGATATACATTACCACCGCCTTGTAACAAGGATAAACTGGCAATTTGAGCAAACGAACCTTTATGAAGGAAGCTTTAACTACAAAGGGATAATCTTATATAATAAACTTCCAAATTCATTTAAACAAGCTGCACCATTAAAACACTTAGAATAAGGTTAAGAAATTTTTGCATGCACACTGTTTTTATATGATAAGTGAATTTTTAGAACTATAATCATGTAAATGAGCACTGGGAGCATAGTACATTCACAAACCTGTAATATTCATACTATGACATTTCTTGTAGTAAATTAGTCTATGCAAATACCACATGAAATCATAGAAAAACTGCTTACTGTGTATATTGTATGTAATCAATTTGACTTTATGTATATACTGTATTTATACATTTTGTCGTGTCTCATAACATGTATATGTTGCCAAGGACAAACTAAAACTCTAATTATAACATATGATTGTTGTAAACTGGTTAGCTAATTAACCTCGAAATTGATCAAAACAAAATATGGCAGACATGATAAAGCTTAGCATATTAGCCACTAGATGTCAGTGTATAGCACATATCTAATTTCAGAGTTGTCATCTATGTTTACAGAGTTAAACGAAACTTACCGAATGAGGACTTGGAACCCGATCGCTCATATTGCGCACATATGGTATTAGCTGCATAAGCAAGTTCTCTTGTTCAAGGTTTTAGGGTTCAGTTTATGCTACCACACGATAATCATGGTATGTGTCATACACACTCTGCAAAGAAACCTCTCTGCCAGCATCTGTATGTACCTCTTAAGAGAATTTCACAACTGAAGTTTATGGTAGCCTTATGCAGCTGTAGTTTTCACTCAGTAATTTAATTATTTATACTGTCTTAAGATCACTTTTTTATGCCTTAGTTTCTCCCTATGTTGAGGAAATAAATGTATATGTGAGTAGGGTGAAGGAAAACCTGACTTCTAAGGGTAATTTTGGGCCTAAGAGGAGAATTAAGAAATGTACAGTGTGTGTGTCATTTGTAAACCTATATTAGATATGTACTTTTCTACGGATAACATGCTAGCTACCCCAGTTTTTGGGAAATAAGGGTCAAATTTGGTTGGCGTGGATTTACTACATCAGGTCCTACAATCATATTCCTCTTTACAAAAAACAGATAAATGATATAAAAAGTATTTTTATACCACTGAATAGCCATATACAATTATTTAGTAATTTGTAGAGCTCTGAACTCATGCAAGACAATGACCTACCTGGACTTATGCATTACAATAGCTCGCAGCCTAATTGAGCACCGTAAGATTCAGAGACCTCTTCATACTAGGGATAAGAAATCCACCACCCCATATACTTGAAGGAAAACACGTTCCTAAAAGGATACCAACCACAACAAAAAGAAGTTGTGCCCTTTTCGAAAAGTTGTGTGCGCTGCAAAAAAGGAGTTTGCAAGGGAACCAGTACGATTTACCATGAATGTAAAGATGTGTCGTGTTTATCCACATTTTTGAGGCATACCATTCAAAAAGAATCCTTTAAAGTGAACTCTTACACAATTTATTTAAATTTATTGCAAACAAGTAAAATTAAAATAATATGACGTCCATATTGGTAAAAGGATTAATAAACTGAAATTCCTAAGTTATTCATAAGTCATAAGTAAACATACCCTGATGTTTTCCCATACTCCACAGTGGAGCTGTTGACTGCTGAGACCGCATTTGTGTGTTGGACACTGTCGGTCTATGTTGCGAAGACTGTGCTGATACTTGCGACTTCATTTGCTCATTAGCTACTGAAAATGGTAATTATTAAAATTTTAAAAACTGAGTCAATGTTTTGTAAAATTAAATCACCTTAAATTAATAAAGCAGATAGGGAAAGTCATTCTGTATGTCTAACATGAGAAAAACTATTTCTTGAGCATGAAACATACTACACTTCAACACATGGCTTATTAATTCATTTTTAATTCATAACTTAATTCATTATTAAAACTGAAGTAACAGCTTTTAATATACAGCCTTTTACTAGTGATGGGATGATAATTTTGCGACACTTCATACTGATTTTTGAGCAGTATTACTTCATAACTACTTTGTAAAAACACTGTAAAGGCCAGAGCTTGTTCATTGATTTATGTTCGTAGTATAAATGCATGTAACCAATTTTTAGTTATGTGCCAATTCCGAAATTGCTCTTGTCTGACATTCTCCAATTGACTATTTTTTTCATACTAAAACATGCTTCTTTATGTATTTACTTTCATTTAATCTTTAACATGTTTAGGGAACATGTTTTCCCATCTTTAGAACGTGCCTGACTGACCAGTGTTGTTTTTGTTGCAGTTGTCTATAATGGCAGCATTATGTGATGGTGAAATGTACAGAGGGTCTGAATGGTTGGACGAGGTAAATACTATCAAATTTTAGATGAGTCGCGTTTTTTACACATCTGCTTCACTTTCGTACCTATTTTGAGGACATGTTTCGCAAATCTTCGCTTGCATCTACGGCTCTTGTGCGACTGACGCTAGATCCAGCGGTGTGGGTAATTCTGGGGTTGTTGCTGCCATCTGTTGATTTAGTGATGAACTGAAATGTGGGATTCTCTTCTAGCGGGATTTCAAAGTTCATTAGTTGGTTTTTATGTTTTTCTATGTATATCCTCTCCCATATGACGAGTTCACTATGTTTTTGTACGTATTTTAGTAATTTTGTGCTATCTTCAATTTCATGATTTTCAGACCAGAAATGAGCTGCTATTGCGGACTTATCAATATTTTTGTATCTTAAGTGCCTGAAGTGTTCTTTCTTTCTAGTGCCTATGTTCCTTTTTGTCCTTCCTATGTAAATTTTTTCACAGTCTTTACACTTAATTTTGTAAATGCCTGACTTTTCCTCTGGTTTTATCTTATCAGTATTATTACTGTGAAGTAGGTTTTTAATGTTGTAATTGTTTTTTGGTGCCAATGTTATATTGTATTTCTTGAATATTTTTTGGAACTTTTTTGTGGCCCAGGGGTGGTAAGTAAATTTAGCAAATCTAGTTTCTTGTTTTATTGGTGTGAGAGCTGTGATCTGTTTTAATTTCTTTTGAAGTTTGAATAATTTTAGTTTTTTATCTACAAGGTTTTTTCCATATCCATTTTTGATTGCAGTTTTTAAGATTTGATGGTATTCGTTTTGATATTCTTGCTGGCTGAGAGGTAGATTTACTAATCTGTGTGTTAGACTGTTGATGGTTGCATGTTTGTGTGGAATTGGGTTGAAACTATTTGCTTTGATGTAATTATCTGTGTGTGTTGCTTTTCTATGAATGCCAAATTCTAGTTTTTCATTGCCTTTTTTGATTTTAAGGTCTAAAAAAGGTAGAGTACAGTCCTCTTCAGTTTCTACTGTGAATTGTATGCTGGGTTCTTGCAGGTTGAGTAGTTTCAAAGCATCATCTATTAGTTTGTAGGGCACTATTGCAAAGATGTCGTCTACGTATCTGTACCATGTTTTAAACATATGAGGGAAGGCTTTAGTAATATGTGTTTCGAAAAAGCTCATGTATAGATTGGCCAAAAATGGTGATAATGGGCTTCCCATAGCTAGTCCTGAAATTTGTTTATAATATTTTCCATCGAAGACAAAATAATTTTGATGTATACATAATTCAGTCATTGCCACATATTCTTCTATTGCATTGGCATCCAGGTTTATAGAATTTAGCCATTTTTTCAGTTGAATCAAAAGTTTGTCTAATGGAATGCTAGGGAAGAGGGAGCGGACATCAAAGGATACTAAAGTGTCATGAGGTTTAAGTTTAAGATTTTGAATTTTTTCTACCAGGTCTAAAGAGTTTTTTATACTCTGAGTATGGAATTGTGGAAAGGACTGAAATTTTTTGGTTAGCCATTTTGCCAGAAGGTAAGTAGGAGTGTTTATATTATTTACAATGGGTCTCATGGGTGTGTTGGGTTTGTGTATTTTAGGCAAACCATATATTCTTGCAAGGGTAGGGTTGTCTGGTTTGATAGTTTTTTGTTCTGTAGTTGTTAAAATTTTACTATTAATGATGGTTTTTTGTACATCTTTTATGCATCGGTTGAGTGGATTAGAATCTATTTCCTGGAATTCTTTTTGTTGTAGTAACTCTAACATTTTTTCTTTGTATGTAGCTGTATCTAAGATTACTATTTTGTTCCCTTTATCAGCCCTTGAGAAGATTACATCCTTTTTCCTTAAAGATTTAATTATCTGAATTTGTTTCAAATGTTTTATTGGCTTTTTATTTATTAAGTTTTCCAATATAGGAGCTGATTTTTTCCTAATTATATTTTTGTCCATGGTTTCCAAGCCTTCTACTGCTAATTCTATGTCTGCAATGAATTCATCCATTGATGCTTTGAAACTACTCAACCTGCAAGAACCCAGCATACAATTCACAGTAGAAACTGAAGAGGACTGTACTCTACCTTTTTTAGACCTTAAAATCAAAAAAAGGCAATGAAAAACTAGAATTTGGCATTCATAGAAAAGCAACACACACAGATAATTACATCAAAGCAAATAGTTTCAACCCAATTCCACACAAACATGCAACCATCAACAGTCTAACACACAGATTAGTAAATCTACCTCTCAGCCAGCAAGAATATCAAAACGAATACCATCAAATCTTAAAAACTGCAATCAAAAATGGATATGGAAAAAACCTTGTAGATAAAAAACTAAAATTATTCAAACTTCAAAAGAAATTAAAACAGATCACAGCTCTCACACCAATAAAACAAGAAACTAGATTTGCTAAATTTACTTACCACCCCTGGGCCACAAAAAAGTTCCAAAAAATATTCAAGAAATACAATATAACATTGGCACCAAAAAACAATTACAACATTAAAAACCTACTTCACAGTAATAATACTGATAAGATAAAACCAGAGGAAAAGTCAGGCATTTACAAAATTAAGTGTAAAGACTGAAAAAATTTACATAGGAAGGACAAAAAGGAACATAGGCACTAGAAAGAAAGAACACTTCAGGCACTTAAGATACAAAAATATTGATAAGTCCGCAATAGCAGCTCATTTCTGGTCTGAAAATCATGAAATTGAAGATAGCACAAAATTACTAAAATACGTACAAAAACATAGTGAACTCGTCATATGGGAGAGGATATACATAGAAAAACATAAAAACCAACTAATGAACTTTGAAATCCCGCTAGAAGAGAATCCCACATTTCAGTTCATCACTAAATCAACAGATGGCAGCAACAACCCCAGAATTACCCACACCGCTGGATCTAGCGTCAGTCGCACAAGAGCCGTAGATGCAAGCGAAGATTTGCGAAACATGTCCTCAAAATAGGTACGAAAGTGAAGCAGATGTGTAAAAAACGCGACTCATCTAAAATTTGATAATTTTTCGCTTCACTGTGGTGTTCCAGTACAGTTGAATCTCGAGGTAAATACTGTTTTATATTAATTGAAATTGAATTTAGAATTTAAGTAAAAAGACTTAAATATTATTAAGGGACGAGAAGACCCTATAGAGTTTAATAAGTTTAGTAATTAATTGAGTTAGTAATTAATTTTTGGTGATGGTAAATCAAAATTCATTAACTGTCATTTGTGTTTCAAAATGAAGATCTTTTCCGATGTGTCCAATTCTGCTGCAAAACTGGTTGGTTTGTTTAGTTTAATGTTTGATTTGATGCAATGATTGGACGTCCAGAAATGATTTGAAACTCAGATTTATCAATATGTTTGTATTTTAAGTGTCTTATACCATATTTTATTGTGTAATTCCCCCCCCCCCCCCCCCTTTTCCTCGAAAAATTTGCTTGAAAACACTGATGAGGTAATTATGCGAGTGGTGCTTCTAGAAATTCAGAAAGGAAGGTAAACCATATCGTATTATGCAAAAGTTATGTATACTATGTACATCACGAAGTCAAAGAAGACGTAAACGAGTGGTGCTTCTAGGAATTCAGAAAGGAAGGTAAACCATATCGTATTATGCAAAAGTTATGTATACTATGTACATCACGAAGTCAAAGAAGACGTAAACAAAACCATGTGCGTTTTGAGCGCAGAGCTCTTTTGCAGTTTGTACCACTAAAGAGTCCCTCGAAAAGATAGTACTGCTAAGGTTTAAAAGCTCACCTCATTTCTTCCAAGCACAGACTGTTGAGCACTAAGTATGGTTCAGGTTATAACATTATGCACTAAGAGAATTTTTACCCAGTCTACGGGTAAATGGAGGTGGGAGAGGGGAGCAAGATGAAAAAGCAGAACAGTATGCATTAGCTTGGCAGAATGAGCTCCTGCTGTTAAACATATTTGCGAAAAACTGTTATGAAGTGGTGATAAGAGAATGATTCGAACATGTTTAAAAAATTCTGCGTGAAATATCCATAATCTGCTATCGGTGAAATTTAACATTCGAGTTTACTGGTGTGTTAATGTTAGTTTCAAGTGTTTACAGCACATGCAAAGAAAAGTTCACAGTTGATGAGGTTAGAAATCCCAGCAAGAAGAGAGCAGTATCCAGCTCAGATTAGAGAGAAGCAGGTGATGTAAGCAGCAAATAAATTTCGATGTCTAGTGTGTTGCATGAATAACATGAATAGTATCTCCTTTTAATGGTGAAAATTGCTTATTAAAGATAGTGATGACTGTGTACTATCACTGTGAATGCTCATGGGCGTGGGGTAATAGCTTACTTTATTCTCCTGCTGGACAAAGTATAGGTATACAGTAATTTGTGAATGAACAGGATACATACCATGGTTTCACTGAGCCCACAATGTATTGTTTCATTGTTTTTTTTATTTTTTATCTAGACTATTCTGCGGTTTCCCTTTCGTCAATATCACTATTTTCATTTATATTTGGCTCAGATAACACATCTTGATTTTCACTATTCCACAAGATGTCCTCAGAACTATCAATGGCACAAGAAATTCCAGTTTTTTTAAAACTCATAATAATATTGACACGCATGGAGTATCCACTCGCACATCAATTCTGAATACAGGTGTCTAAAGATATTCTTTGAAGGGTTTGTTGACGCTGAAATCTTAAGGTTGAAAAATGGATGTTAAAACTTCCAGGGATGATGACAGGATGGGACTTCATCCGTTTCATTTTCTCCTTTACAGCCTCCACCAGGTGACCTTGGAAACTAAGACAAGGGACTTCTTTTGTAACAATGCCCCTGGTCATCTTCTCCAGACTTTCTCCAGCCAATCCACCTTCATCTCTGCTGTCATTCAGCCCTTTTCTTGAAATCACAAATGAATTCCATTTGGGGTAGTCTCCTTTGGTAAGGTCTTCCTTTTAAAGATGGTGTAAGGTGGAAATTTATTGCTGCCTGCTAATGCACATCACTATGAATCTTAGTTTCTCCACTCCAGTTGTCTTCTCAAGCACACTTTGAGCCAATTGGAGCAATGGTGGTGCTATGCGGCATATCAAAAAACACTGGCATCTGGTCAGCGTTACCATTCTGAGAGAGCAAATGGTCGTATTGCTGTCACACCTGTATTACGTAACAATGGAGCTCTAGTACCTTATCTGTGTAATCTCAAGGTAAACACTGGCACAAAGATGATGTTCTCCGTAGATTGAGATTTTGCCGTCTAATAAAATGAATCACCCAACCAATGCTTGCTTTAAAACCCTTTCTGTCAATGTTAAACGTGGCACCTATCTTGCGAGCTTTGTTCTGAATGATTTCATAAGAGACAGCACAACAATAATTCCAAAGTTCATTGACATAACCAATTACACCATTATCAATTTCAGATGTTTTCTTGTTTTAGGCCCACGGAAAGATTTGGAGCTTGTCTTTGCAGCTTTGAGTTTATCTTTTTGTCTTCACCAATACCGTATTGAATTAGGATCAACACAGAAATGTCTTGCATCGGTGTAAGATATACATTTAATTTAAATTTTGCTGTCTAGTTTGAATATTTTGACATTGACGACTTGTAACAAACTGACTTAGAAACATGTCTGCAACTTCACATTCCAATTTTACAAGACGTTGTGACAATGGTAATATGAGTATTTTTGTGACAAGCACTGCCTTCATTGTTGTCCATTATCAAGTCATTTGAAGGCCGCTCCAATAAGAATGAACCAGGAGAGGGAATTACGCAATATTTAATAGGTAAATAATTTTTAGTGATGAAAAATAATACGGGAGAGAAATATGCAGGGGGGGGCCCCCCCTTGTGCGATAAAATATGGTATGTTCTTTTAGTTCGGTTTCAAGGTTTCTTTTAGTATTTCCTATACATACTTTATCACAATCGAATTGTTTTGTAAATTCCAGCTCTTTTGTTTTGTGCTATAGGATCTTTTAATCTATTATAAAGTAATTTCTCTGTGCTAAATTTGTTCTGTGCAGCTAGGCTAATGTGTTTGATGAAAATCTTAAATTTTTAAATGTTTTTGGATGATAAATGCATTTCTAAAATTTCAATTGTCTTTCTTCCTGTACACGATTTGTGATATCTGATATGTTTGTCATTTAAATTTAATAATTTTCTTGTCAATTGTTACTTTGTTGAAATCATCGCTTTTAGCTGTGTTTACTATATGATCATATTCTAGATGATATTCTTGTTTGTTCAGGGGAGGGTATACCAGTCTGTGTGTTAAACTGTTTAGCAATGTATGTCTATATTAAGGAATTGAAACTTTTTCTTAATGCAATTATTTGAATGCGAAGGTTTCCTGATATACTAAAGGTTACATCTTCTTGTTCTGATTATGTTTAGATCTATGAAGGATATTATACCTTCTTCCACTTTCATTGTGAATTTTATTCGACTGAGGACTATTTTGAGTGAGGACTATGATACAATGAAACACAAAATTAATATAATTCTGAGTCAAACTAGGACTCAGTGCTCCATATATTGCTAGTGTTTACCTAAAACACGTTTCATTAGGACCTTCCTAACATCTTCAGCAATGAGTCAACATTTGCTGAAGATATTAGGAAGGTCCCAACAAGTACTCTAGGTAAACACTAGCAATATATGGAGCATTGAGTATTAGTTTGACTCAAAATTATATTAATGAAGAGAATCTCTTAACCAACTATTTTGCTAGTTTGTAGGCGAGTGAGTCAATATTCTTAACTATCTGTCTCATCTTTTTTATGGGTTTCTGAATCTTTGGTACAGCATACATTTTTGGTAAAATAGGGTGATCTGGTTTTAATTTTGTTTTTTTTATGTCTGTTTGGGTTTCTTTGATTGTTTGGCCGTCTTCAAATATGATTTTAATGGGTTGTCTGGAATTTCTACATATTGTTCTTGCTGTAGCATATTTTTCAGTCTGTTAACCCTCAGTTAGGTACACGGCTTGAGAATGTCATTGGTTGCATCAGGCCTGGGAGGCTGCACTATATTCATGCAGTTATAGGCCTATTTTTTGTTTTAATTTTTTCTTTTTCCCCCTAATTTTTGGCTTTATTTAGGTTAATTACACATGACTTACTAGTATGATCATACTAAATACATTAGCTAAAATAAAATACAAAGAGTACTGTCAAGAGGCAATTCGCATAAGTGAACGCCATGAGAGAGAGAGAGAGAAGCGGGGAGTGAAAGAGACAGATAGCACCAAACCACACCCACAAACCAGCCCGCGCAGCGCTAATGACTTGCCGAGAAGAGATATGGTGGGGAGAGAAAGAGCCAGAAAATGTCGCAACAGTTCCATCGCCATCATGAAAAACCGCGATGCTTTGGGAGGTGTCGGGGAAACTTCCAGAACCAGCAGGCCATGTATAAATAACACTACAGACGACTAAGTGAGCAGTGTCGGCAGGAAGCCAATAGAGAGTGGTCAAGTCAGTGAGTTGCAACTGTGCAGTGCAGATGGCAGTTAGAGTCAGCAGGCTGTTTATCGTGTGTGTCGACATTTAAACTGTATCAAGTTGCGAGCTGAGAACTGATAAACATTTGTGATTAGAAAACAAATTCTTTTGTTTATTTACATGTGCAGAAGTCACAAGAGACTGATAACAGGTGTACAAGAGCCTTTCTATGGAATTAAAGAACATTTTGAATTTCTTTTAATCTTACAACCCACAGAGTCACAGTATGCATTGTAATTTGTGATTAAATAAAGCTAAGGGCCAGCCAGACCCCTTGCGACAAACGGAAGATTAATATACTCATCTTCCTGGAGTATAATTAATTTGTTCCCTTTGTCGGTTTTGGTATATACTACTGATTTTGATTTTAAGGTTTTGCTTGTTTCACTGCAAAATTGAGGTTATCTGTTTGCATTTTTTGAATGTTCACTTCACATATATAAATGCTTTAAATTTATAATATTGTGTACTTACCAGAAGGTGAACATATTTTTATTCATATTTTATGTACTGCTGTTATCAGTACCGTTTGTTTCACAATAGTTGCACAATTCACTCATGTTATTCAATATCATTATTAAACAAAATATTAATCAAATGATTTCTACAGTTTACCTTTAAGGTAATCTTACAACCGGAGTTTAACTTGTGTAAACACAAATTAACAGGATGGAAGGCAGGAACAAATATATCCATACACTGCATTATCTCATGATTTGTTCCTGTTGGATTCATAGATTTTAGTTACTGGGATAGGTAAATGTACTGGCAAAAATGAGTCACCAAGCTAGGCCACTGCACAAATGTGATTTAGTGCATCTGTTAAATCAGCTTCACTCATAACTCACTTAATGCTGCATGTCACAGAAGCATCTCTACTTCTCCAACTGTTTTATTTTCATTTAGACAAGAGTTTATGAAATGTTGCATCTGTTCACATGGTCTATTAACAACTTTAGTCTAGCAACTCTCTGGGGACAATTGCTTAAGTTATATGCAACAACTTTCAATAATGCAAAACTCAAATCATTTAAAAGTATTAAGTTCTGAAAATTTACGAGGGCTGATCAACAAAGACAGACTGATTTACTCCTGTAGATTCCGTGGTAGTTTCGTAACTGTAAGGTAAATACTTGATAACACTAGCTATTATGTATAATCTCTGTAGGCAGCAGCACTCTTGTATCGGTAGGTTGGTAGAAATGCTTTATTTTGTAGATGCTACTTGTATTTTGCCAGACAATAGAGGTGATGTGAGGAGCAGTACAGTGCAATAAAATTCTGTTTTTGTTTAAACCATACAGCCACTGAAGCTTACGAAAAGTTGAAACAAGTGTATGGTAGAAATTCACTACCTTGTGCAACAGTGTTTAGTGGTTCAAGAACTTAAAAGAAGGCTGATTTGTCTATGTTAAGCAAGGTGGGCCTGATGTTTTGGCTTCTGCCATGACTGAAGTCAACATCAGCACAGCTGCTGTTACTGTCTGCGAGGATTGGCAGATAACACTATGTAACCTCAGTGAAGTGTTGAGAATTTTATATGGCAGGGTCTTTATGATTATGCAATATCATCTCCATATAACATGAGCTTGTGCCCATTACATGCCATGTCTGTTGACTTTCAAACAAAAGGCTGTGCAAATAGAGATAAGTCGTGAGGTGCTGCATCTCTTTGCTGATGGAGGGGAAGCATTCTTGATATTACCAGAGATGAGTCATGGCCGCATTATTATAATCCTGAAGGAAAACAAGCCAGCACAGTGTGGAAATTGCCAGGTTCTCCAACACAAAAAAAAGTTCAATCTGCAGGGAAAGTGATATCACATTTTTTGACTAAAATGAAATGATTTAGCAGCATGCAGTTCCCCCTCACACTACTGTTATAGCAGCATACTACATGACAGTATTGGCTCCACTGAGGAAGCACAGTGCAAAGAAACGACCACAGCTTTCTCATACTGGGTGCAACTTCATCATGACAATGCATGCAGTTTCTGGCTCGATTCAACTCTGTACTGCATCCACCTTAGTTCCGATCTTGCACCCTCTGATTTGTTTTTATTCCCATCACTAAAGGCAAAGCTTTGGGACATTCAACTGAGAACTCTGAAGTAGTGCTCAAGAAAAGTAGGGCGATTCTAAATGACCTGACAAAGAATGGTCTGCAGCATATGCTCAAGAACTGGCAGAGACAATATAAAAAGTGCATTGAAGTAGGAGGGGACTACTTTAAAAATATGCAAACATTGAAATGTAGTAATAAACATCTGTGAAAAAAAATAGTCTATTGATCAGCCTCATATTTAAAAAATATCATGATATCACCAAGTATCGAAAATGTTGAAGTATTGATCATATGAAGGTCTCATCCTTACTTTTTAACATGTATCCCAGCTTAAGAATTTACCTGAAGTGGCAATTTTTCCTTCATTTCTTGCACTATTTGATGCTGAAGTATCAGGCTCTTTTTCAGCTGTCATCTTTCTTAACACTGAAGTTGGAGTAAAGGCAAGTGGAGTTGGAGATGAAAGGTGTTTTGCCGGAGAAGAGGACTCCATTTTTCCAGAATTAGTTGTCGAATTAGAGGACATTCCAGCCATGTTGGGTGAAAGTGACCTTAAAATTTTCAGAGAAATTCAAATATATTTCTGGTATTTGCATGATGAACTACTTTTGATTTGAAATATTTTATATTCACTACTAAAAGCCAAATATTTATCAAGAAAAAGTTACTAGTTGACCACAAATCTACATATTTATATTAGCCATTAACATAAAAAAATGAATTTTTCCCAGAACATGCAATAAATATAGTACTTCACAAAAATGATAATTATAAAGGTCATTTGTAAATATCAAAATTTTAATAAAATAAAACTTAGAATGGAGTAATAACTCTGCCCTTCTGTATCAAACAATGCAGATTAAAGAACTTGATGCCCTTCAAATTTAAAACATCTGCAGCTGTTTATTCATACTTGCAATTCTCTAATATTTCCCAATTTTATACTAGCTTCGGTTCACAATAGTTTTCTTATGAACAAGTAGCTGACAATTTAATGTACAAATTTACATACTTGAAGCCTTCACGGCGAGCATTACTCATCAAGGCTTGGCGGGTGATCAGTTGTGTCAAATTAATAAACGTCGAGCTTTTGGCCATTGCAAACTCCATGGCCGAAAGCTCGACGTTTATTTATTTGACACAGCTGATCCCCCGCGAAGCCTTCATTAGTAAATTTACACACTATCAGCTTAATTTCCCGCTTTTTACATGAAGAATGAAGAGCTACAAACAAAATGTTGAGCTGCCCAGTCTACACAAAATGAACATATGAAATACGCCCATAAACTTGTACCTGGAATTCATCTGTATCTATAGTTGACAGTTCAAATGAAATAAAAACCAGCACCAATAAATTGTACTTACTGCTGCATTTCCTGTCGCTTGCGATAGTTTTCTCTTTGCTCTTCTAGCTTTTTCTTAATTAGTGCTGACTGCATAATGTTTTGAGTATGGGCAATCAATTCTCTTGGAGATGGCACACGATGAGGAAGAACTGTTAAAAAATAATTTTTAGCAATTAAGACTTCTTAACTTAAGACTTAATCTTAACTTAAGACTTCTTAATGGTACTGCAATGACAACAATACTCTTCCTATAGAAGAGTCTTGGAAAATGACCTCCTGAACTATGGATATTGCTGTCAAACATTTAACACTATAATGATTTAAAATACTTTATTATGGTCATCTTCATTTTGTATTTAGAACTTTATATGATTTGCTATTGCAAACTACTATGAGTATAAAGTACATCTTAAATTGATGACAGCTTCCCTTTCACATTTATTGTGGTCTATAGCCTGCATACAACATGCAGCATTCAAAATGGGTTTTAAAAT
Organism: Mantis religiosa; assembly: GCA_030765055.1. NCBI lineage: Eukaryota > Metazoa > Arthropoda > Insecta > Mantodea > Mantidae > Mantis > Mantis religiosa. Next base: position 50,526,292 of record CM060951.1, on the reverse strand, counting down.
TAAGTGCCAGTGAGCATATATTGCAAGAAAACCACTACAAAGTTATTTATTTTAACTTGAAGTTGTTTTGACATTTCCTGCCATATACAGTCAAGCTTCTTTAAAAATTGCTTTCTATTCTCTCTTCAACACAGCTATGTAAGAAACACATGAAAAGCAGTTGATTTGCAAAAATCATACCATATTTTCTAGAATCGTTTATTTTTATAGCTGTTTCACAAATCATTCAAACAAAATCCTTATTATACCAATAACTATCTGTAACAAAAAACTGCACTTATCTTAAGAAAATTATGTCTTATTAGTTGAATTAGTTGAGATCGATTTCATGAACCCTTGCTTGCGTCCTCAGTCAACACACTTAACTGAGGACGTGAACAAAATTTGTGTAGACAAATTTGAAAGCTAGTATACTGAGAAATTCAATGTCATAGCCAGGAACTGAACCACAGATCTCACAGTTGCTCTACTACTGAGCTACCATGCCACAACATACTGTTACCAAAATTTAATGTTGCTGGGACTTAAGTACTTATGAATTTTGTCAGGTACAAATCGATTGCAAAAACCATAGGATATTTTCTGGTATGGATCTTAAATTTGAGATTTCCTCCTGGTCTACCCAGAAAGGTGAATCGGTTGGAGGATCATACTGGCATGTCGCCCCTAGTAGCCCAATGATAGAGCAGCCCTTAGAGCAGAAGATCCATGGTTCAAATTCCGGTTGTGGAATTGAATTTTTCAGTTTATTCAACTATATATCACAGAATTGTTTTCAAAACAATAATGCCAAGGGTACACAGATATACATTTAGTGATATCTTATTTTCTCTATAGTACAATTTCATATTTGAAGGTTTCCAGTTTTAGAGAATAAGATCTCAAAACCTATATCTAAAAACCTTAGAGATGTACATTTTTTAATGTCAATAATATGCTAATGAACACTAATGCTTCAAAGAAGATAGCTCCAGATTGAGAGTTCCAATTATTAAATGCAACATGAAAACATATCAGAACATGAAGATGACAAGACAATTCAAAGATAAGTAAATAACTTCATTAACATTTTGAAAACTAAACAAACTTTATAAAATGGTGCCATTATACTGAAACAAACTCTGGATAATTAATGACTAAAACATACATATGTAAGGAAAGAACTAAACCATTCATTTAAAACACCATATAAAAATAAGAACAGAAAATTACGTGTAGATCAGAAGTGGTTTCTACACATCAGCATAAGAGCACGCAAAATTCTGTAGAAGTGATTTAATATCCATTAGCTAAAATGTTACTATACAGTTTACAAATGAATTGAACATCTGGTCTCCAAATGTATAGTTTGGAATTGAGGCAATCTGGTACTACCTGACATTATCAGACCTAGCAACACTAGAACAGGTAAAGGCCAGATTCCTAAAAGAATACTAAGCATATTGAAGTCAGTGCCCTCTGGACTGGCATACATCCTAGTACAGGAGTCCTTCCTCAGACGACTTCAGACAACAGCTAGCACCTGCATCACTTCTATTGACATCTAGGGAGAACAGAAAAAAAGAGAAGTTTGGATGGAGTTTAACACTGGAACCCCGGTAGCGGTCATTTTGACCGTTCTTGATATTTGAATAAGTTTAGCTCCGCAAGTTTTTAAAACAAAGCTTGGTCTTTCATGACTTTTCCTGATATAACCTCTAGTTTTATATAGCATAATTTTCGGCATGTCATTTACATGGATGTTTTTTTTCCATGTTTGACCATGAACCCCGAAAACAGTCATTTTTAATCGTTACAATTTTGTTAGGGTTTTGGACGCATTGTTGGATTTCTCATTGTCACTAATATGCTTTTCAACCAGTGTCTGTCTTCATGCTAGCTGTTCATTATAGTGGTGTATGTTAAGCTTTTGCTAGCATTGTCGTTGGATTTTTCATAGTGTACGTTGTGAATCTATGCCTGGAAGATGTCTCGTGGTTTGAAATCAGATGCAATCTTAGCTACATATCTATATTTGTAATTTACGTCCTCCAACATTAAGTCATATTGGATGAATGGAATGGGTGAAATGATGCTCAAATGAGCCCATGGTCCAAAGAGCTTACAGTTATTGACATTCATCTTTCAGGATAAGGGAAAACCCTGGAAAAAACCTTATCCAAGTAACTCACCCTTCCCGAGATTCGAACTCGAGACCTCTTGAACGTCTACCATCTATGCTACTGAGGCGGGCTAGCTATATTTCATGATATACCAAACTATATATCAGAAGGTGATCTTTTTGAACAACGTGATAGTGGTGAAGATGATTATCAATCTCCAGTTGATTCAAAACAATCGGAAAATGAGTCATTCAGTGAAGATTATTTGAATGGTAAGTTGTATTCTGCTTGCTTAGATACTACGTAAGACGAAACTGTATTCCTAATAGGTGCATTTATGTAGTTATTCATTTCCTTTTATTTTGTACACAATATACACATTTTCTGTGTCAACTTATTTGTGTATAGTAGGTACTACATCGAGACGAGAAGTTCCTAATCACCTAAGAAATTCCAGAGCTCCACTTTATGACAACATTTTCATGAAAATAAACTATAGTATTTTGCTAACCAGCTACCAAGGAAAGCCACAGAAGATTGTAATTATGACTAGTACACTTCACAACTTATGTGCAATATCTGCAGCCTCTAAGAAACTTCCTGAAAGATTTGAGTTTTGCAACAAGACTCAAAATATGGAGTGGATGTGATTGATCAGATGACACGATTGTGTTCCGTTCATGCTGGTACCTACAGATGGCCGATTTGTGCTTTTTACAACCTACTGGACCTATACCTTGTTTCACGTAAGCTTGCCCGGTAATCTCTTAACGGTCACGTGACCTCATCTCCTCTCATTGGCTGCTGTTTGGTAGAGACTGTTTTGCAGTAAAAATTAGTTCGTTATTTAACATGGTGATATATCTTTATATGTTGAAAGAGAATTGTCAAATATTTACTTTCATAACTGTTTCAATTAAATATATTACGCAACAGAGTTAATTTATCTGAAATGCATGTTAATTCTTAAACAAAGTAAAGAGGAGGTTCCTTTGCATCTAGGCCTGCCTTTCTGATTACACAAGAGCACGTGCTTCAGCGGTAGTGAATTACATATATTTGTTTATATTTGTTTATATGAGTTTTATCACTGACCTTGTTCTGAACTGGATTAGTCATGTATTGTCATTAGAAGGTGTACTGTGCGCGTTCGAGAGATACGTTATTTTATCCATCGTTTATTGCGCATGTACTTATTATATGTATAATGGCAGAGTCTACCGCCAGTTTTTCGCTGAAGCATCGTAAGGGTAAGCCATTACAAAGCGGTGAAAAAAGAATTGTGTTGCATGTGTTTAATGCACTCACAGAGAAGAATCCGTCTTTGTTAGTGAGGGAAGTCGAACAGTTGTGCTCCGAACTTACAGGTGTGAGTGTTAGGTCCATAGGAACATCGCGACGTGAAGTTGAGAAAACAGGAAAACTTACCACTCCCGGCAAACGCAGGAATAAAGAAAAGCGCGTGCTCGGAGAATGCGATGAGTTCGTTAAAACTGCTGTACGTCGTCATGTGCATAGTTTTTTCTTTAGAAACGAACTCCCTAACATTAATAAAATTTTGTCTGCTGTAAATGAGGATGCAGATTTACCAAATTTCAGCAGATCTAGTCTGTATAGATTGCTTATACAGCTGGGGTTTGTGAATGAAAAAAGGGGCAAGAAAAATGTACTGAGAGACAGAGGCGATATTGCTGTGTGGCGAAGACGTTATTTAAGGACAAGCAGACAATACCGGGATACAAATCGCAAAATATACTACCTAGACGAAACTTGGGTGAATGAAGGGCTTACGACAAGTAAACTATGGCGTGACTCGACTATTAAGACTGAAAGACAAGCATTTTTGCAAGGTATGTCTTCTGGTTTAAAAAATCCCAGTGGAAAAGGCCGAAGACTGATTGTCACTCATATAGGAAGTGATAGTGGTTTTGTGGAAGATGGTCTACTACTGTTTGAGTCAAAGAAAACCGGTGATTACCATGAAGATATGAATGGACATGTGTTTCAACAGTGGTTTGCGAGTGTGTTAGCAAAACTGGAACCAAGCAGCATAATTGTGATGGACAATGCTCCTTACCACAGCGTTCGTGTCGAAAAGAAACCAAATACATCCTGGAAGAAACAAGACATTATTGAGTGGCTGCGTGCAAAAAATGAAGTTGTAAATGAATCCCTTATTAAGGCAGAACTACTGGAACTTGTAGTAAAGCATGCCAGCGATTGTGATAAATACGTAATCGATGAAATGGCAAGGTCAGCTGGTCATGAGGTACTCAGGCTTCCACCATATCACTGGATTTTAAATCCAATTGAGCTTATTTGGAGCCAAATTAAAGGATTCGTAGCGAGAAACAGAACATTTAAGTTGAATGACATCAGGCCATTGCTTACCACAGCATTTTCGGAGATCAGCGACGAAACATGGAAAAAGGCTATTCATCATGTGCTTAAAGAAGAAAACAAAATGTGGGGGCTGAATGGCATCGTCGACAACGTAATAGAGAGCATAATTATAAACCCTACGGAGAGTTCCGACAGCGAAACTGTTACTGCAGAATCAGAATCCGAATCCGAGATGGAGGGGATTACTCCATTACCAGATTCTCCATAACGCGTGAGTTCAGTTTCATTATAAACTTGTATTTTTGCATGCCTTCATATACTTATTTGCATGATTTTAGCTATCTCCTGGCATTTGACGTTTACTGCAGTTTCAATGTAACGGGAAGGCACCGCCTATGGCCTATGGCGCGAAAGCATTAGCCAATTAGGGCGAGGGGGAGGGTTGTTGAATGCGGAGTGATACATTTCAGCCGGGCAAGGTTATATGAAACAGAGAATAGCTGCCATTATTGCTTGAATAATGTTTCGAGAAATAACTGGCAAGAAACTTAGCCCAAGTAGGCTAAGAGAAGCCTACTTGGGAACTAGACAACGTTGTATTCAGACTACTCCAACTGAGGAACATCTAACCCCTAATCCCGACCAGAGTATCAAGTAGAACATAACTGCAGACAGAACAAAGAAAGCAATACCTGTCATATGCACAAGAAAATGGTATGTGGAAAATTCACAGCAGAAGTTAGAAAAGTTCTTACATATGTAAAATACAAAGTATGAGTGAATATTCAAAACAATGAAAGGTAAGTTCTCTGTAAGTACTAACAGTATTGTCATAATGTAACAGGTTTAATAATATAAAGTTGTGTATTTGATTTTACTTGTTCTTTTATACATAAAGTTGAGTTCTCAATCCCAAATATGCTTAGTTGTACGATTACACTATATTCTGCCTTTCTCAGAATTTCAGCCTTCTCTCTCTCTCTCTCTCTCTCTCTCTCTCTCTCTCTCTCTCTTAATAAACATATCATTGGAAAATACAGAGAAATAAAGAGTACATGTTCATTCTATGGGCTTTTGTTGTATACTACTAAATTATTTTTTTTCCCTAACTTTCCATTTCCACAAGATTGTTAGACAAAAAATTTAGCATAGAAAATTCGAACGTATACCCTAGAAAAGCAATTTTCCATTAATGTATACACACAGTGATATGTTGCGCCTAGTTACCTATTAATAATATCAAACTGGTAAGAAATAAGCTGTAAAATGTAGCACAAAAGTGAATCGAGAAGATATTGACACATTGCTTCACTCACACTGTTTATTCACAGGACATGTTTCAAGAGCTTTTGCTCTTATCAGCTGGTACTCGATTAGTGCAAATTGTAGTGGTTTCCTCTTTCTCAGTATCGTCAATAGATGGCGTGAAGTACTTGTCAAAGATGTCCGGTGGTGGAGTTTCAAAATTCATGACTATATGACGATTTTTGTTGATGAAGATTTTTTCCCATACGGAAAGGTCTATGGGGTGATTAACGTATTTTATTAGAAATGCTTCCAAGGCCCTCCCAAAAATTCAATCACTACCAAAGAAAAACAAAAAATCTATGAGATCAAATGTGAAACTTACCCAAAAATTTATATAGGAAACACAAAAGAAATATTAACATCAGAACTAAAGAACATATAAGAAACATTAAAAATGGTGAAACAGAAAAAATCAGCAGTGGGTTTTCATTTTTTGAATACTAGACATGACATCAACTTGGAAACATCTCTAATAAAATATGTTGATCACCCCATAAACCTTTCCGTATGGGAAAAAAATCTTCATTAACAAAAATCGTCATAGAGTCATGATTTTTGAAACTCCACCACCGGACATCTTTGACAAGTACATCACGCCATCTATTGATAATACGGAGACAGAGGAAACCACTACAATGTGCACTAATCGAGTACCAGCTGATAAGAGCAAAAGCTCTTGAAACATGTCCTGTGAATAAAGAGTGTGAGTGAAGCAATGTGTCAATATCTTCTCGATTCACTTTTGTGCTAATTTGTGCTTCACTGTCCCTACGCTTCTTTCAAGTTTATACTTTCTGTAAAATGTACTTGAAAGAGGCAAAGAAAAAGTGAATGGTCAAAAATGATCACCACCATAGTCAACAGGGGCTAGCGAACACCGGGTTTCCAGTGTTAATTCAACCAACACTATGCTATTCAGGAACTGGATGGGACCAAATCAGCCCATGTGTAGCGCAGTTGATAGGCTTGCTGTACATGGGTTCCATCACAAGTTTTGCACCAAGGCAAAGTATCACAAACCAGATGAACAATTCGTGTACAGTTTGTATGGAAAAGCGGGTGAAAGATACAATTTTGACACATGTGAGAAGAAAAAAAGATTCTCAACGAATACAGCCAGGAATAATCAGAACAAAACCATGTACATTCATATGCTTTTATTTCTTATAAATGTATTGTTTGCAACAGCAATGGGCTTTTAAAGTCTGTTAGTGATGAATATATATTTTCCCCGGTAATTTGGAAATGCCAGGGGAAAAATATGTATGGTTTACATAAAAATGCTAGGAATTACTATTTCATAACTATGGAAAAACAGAGCAGAATCAATATATCAATCCTCTCCTTCACCCCTCCCTCCCCCTCTCTCTCAACTTATCTCAATCAAGTGCAGTGCTGTTGCAACAGTTCGGTTTAGCTTGAATTTAACAAAATTCAAACTGGTTAAGATAGATCGAGATTAACTATATTGGAACACCACAGTGAAGTGAAAGTTATTAATTTTTAGATGAGTCGTATTTATTACACATCTGCTTCACTTTCGTACTTATTTTGAGGACATGTTTCGCAAATCATCGTTTACATCTTCCCGACATTCATCTTAAAGTATAAGGGAAAATCCCAGAAAAAAGCTTATCCAGGTAACTCAGTTTTGCAATGAAAATGAATAAATCAACATTAAAAACACCAACAGTTATTTCCCAAGATTCACGTTCTTAATATTTCATAGAAGTTAAAATGGGGCTGCTTAAAATATTACAATCTATTGAGACAGTGGGTAACACCAGAAATTCTAAACCAGGAATGAATGACTGTACTGAACTATAATAAACTTAATTGAAAAAAAAAAACTATTTGTAGTCAGTTTTTTGTATGCAAGTTCTAAGTTTTGTATATATAATAAACTTTTTCCACTCCTTTCATCTCCTTGTTGGTCAGTCCTTTATCCGTCAAGCACCAAGGAATTATTTCACTGCCAGACGCATGCATGATAATACATTCTAAGTACAATGTTACCTTTCTCCCCTATCTCTTGCACTTAATTTCTGTTTGCAGGAGGAAGCATTGTTTTTCTAACAAAGATTCTATATTGCATTGGTACTTAAATATTTCATAAATTGACCAGAAGTTCTCTACCATAGATTTCTGTACTGTGTTTTCTCTGTTGCACTCCATAGTGTTATACAAGGGCCATGCCAAAATTTTTAGCACCACTAAGACGGAAAATCTGACATGATTTCCGAGCAATTACAAAAAGAAGTTAAATGCAGAAGAATACCACTGTTCATTAGTATTTGTTTTTGGTGAGTATACCCTGTTTAGGGTTGGAAACTGGTTTCGTGACTTTTCAAGTTGCTGAGAGTCTCTTGAAGATGAACCTCATCCTCAACATCCTGCAATGGCAGTGACCCAAGAAAACATTGCTGCTGTGAGGAAAATCATCGAAGATGACAATCTCACATTTTGCAATATTGAAGAGTCTAAATATTGGGTCAACTGCATCAGACTATTGTTCATGATTACTTAGGCCTAACCAAGAGATGTGTATAATGTGTGCCACATTCCCTGACAGAAGCCCAAAAGAACACAAGAGTGGATTGGTGTCATTTTATGCTTAAATTTGACGGTCCAAAGACACTTGCAATATCTTCACAGTGATGAAACATGGGTGTACCATTGACCCCAAAACCAAGGGGGCAATCTTCAGTATGATGCTTTCCAGGTCAGGAACCACCCATGAAAACTCAAGAACTAGGGGCTCTGGAAAGACGGTGACAACTTTCTTCACAAAGATGGGTCATCTCACATCTATGACCACACATCATGCAGTCACTGCAGTGATACTGACTGAATATCTGCCGAAAGTCATTGCCTAATGGAGGTCAAAGCACCCCAAGTTGAAGAGTGGGCAACCTCTACTGAATTATGACAATGCCTCAGCACACATGGTTGCCAGAACAATGGACTTCTTGGAGAAGGAGAAAGTGCAAGTCTTACCTCAATGAACCTAATCACCAGACCTGGCCCCATTCGACTTTTTTCTGTTCCCAAAGACAAAGGAAAAAATATGTGGGCAGTGTTTTTCATCTGATGAAAAACAGCATACAACAGTGACATTTCTAAACATTTTCTAAGTGGATTCAAAGGATGGAAAAGTATATAAATTCTCATGGAGAATATTTTGAAAAGTTGTAATAGTTTTTAAATGAAATGTATTTCTGAATCTTTGCTAAAAACATTCTACATAACTTTCATATAGTACTAGTGATAAGAATTATTTGTGCTAGAAAAGATCAGTTTTATGAAACAAGGAATGTGGATATGCCTGATGGATGCCCTGAGAAGTTGTAACTACTTCATGTTTGCCATTTCTTCAGATACTTACAACATATTCCTAACAATTGAAATTAGTTCATGTAGTTGTAAAATTGAACAATTAAAAATTAAATCCTCATCCAAACTGACTTTCGATGGGAACCAAAGTTCTAGTGCATGACCCACACCGGACCTTAATAACTCGTCACCAAAGAACAAAAAATTTTCACCTGCTATATAAAACTATAATGTAGCTATATAGTTGTAGTAAACATAATAAATATGATTTATTTGACTATGATTACTATTTTCAAAAGGAAAGAACGTTGCCTTAGCCCACTTCAGTGGTGTGGAGGTAGCATGTCTGCCTCACATTCAGGTGGCCAAGTTCAACTCTCACTCGGCAAGTTATCTGGATCAGATTTTTTCAGGAGTTCGCATTAATCTGAAAGATGAATGTTGGGTAACTAAGTTCTGTGTTCCTATCTGTATCTAGTTTTAGTACATTTTTTGTAAATCCACTAAATAAATTGCTGCATTGGATGCTGAAATAGAAACAATCTCCATCAGTTACAAAGATAGAAAATAACATGGATTTCTGTAAGTTTAGTGAATTCAAAATATGTGCATAACTTTTCTATGAATTTGAATATGAGGCGCATCCAGAAAGTAAGTTTCCTTGTTTTTTAAAACAAAGACAATATAGTTACATGAAGAACTTTACTGGCAATAGGTAAAGCAATATTTGAGCTATTTTTTTACTGTCACAAAAAGACTACCGGTACTTGTCATATCGTGGATCAACTTTTGTATTCCTATGTCGTAGAAGTCTGCCCCCTGTGAATGGAACCACCGAGTAACAGTCATCTTCACCTCTTTGTCGTTGTCAAAACTTTGAAGTGCATGAAAAGATGGAAATCACTGGGAGCAAAATCAGGAATGTATGGTGGTCAGTGTAAGAGTTCCCAACTGAATTTCTGCAAATACATTGATTGCTGCTTGGTGTCCGGGGTAAAGTATGAATACCACGTTTCTTTGACCCTGTCAAAGAACTTATTGCCATCAAGATACTGCTGCAGAAATGTCAGTGCTGCTCCTAGGCATTCCGTTTTGTGCTCGGGTGTCAAGTTTTTTGGCACAAACTTGTCACACAATTTCTTGAACAGCAGTTGCTTAGCAACAATTTTATGCAACAAGGATCAGGATATCTGCAGAAAAATGACTGCTGAGCTCCATCGGTTCTCCATGATGTACTGCCACTGCCGCTCCCACTCCCAGGTGATCATTGATGAGGGATGGTCACTTACTGCGCTCTTCATCATGAGCACTTCAACCACCTTTGGAACAGTGTTGCACCATCTGTTTGCTCATGATGTTCTACCCCTAAACCTGCCAGAGCTGACATGAATTTCAATAGGTGATATGTTTTGTGCGTTAAGAAGCTTTGTCACTGACCATACATTGCATGCGGCAGGAGAACAAATAAACACCACTTCGGGGAACCGCTGCTGCACTACTGGCTCTAGGCTAGGCCTGTCCAGGCAGCATAGACTTGTTACGCCATAGATCTGTTACGCTTCTGTAATGTTCCTGGCTAAAGGAAACAGAATCAGGAAACTTACTTTCTGGATGTGCCTTGTATATTCCACATTAGCAGGGAAGAGAATGTAATAAAATTCTTTTCTCCAACAGAAGATTTGTGTATTTTTCTTATTTGAATAGAATTGTGCAAGTGCTTCAGAAATATTTTATCTTTGAAATACATCATTGTCAGAATAACTTGTTAAACTTATTGTTATATATGAACAGCTACCCCTAACACTTACTAATTAAATATAACTACCAATAAGCTAAAATTATGTGGAAGTGCAGGACAATTCTCTCTCTGCCCCCACACCCTTTAACTCAGTAGGCCATATTGAGGATAGCTAGAGCTAGAATTATCCTCCATTTGTCTTCTCCAGATGTGGGAAAAACCAGGATGTATCTATAACTCACTAACCAGAACTTGGGACTCCTTGTATGAGGCAGACACCAACTACTCCAATAGCATGAAAGTGATGCCTAATTTCAACAATGACTGTAGCTCATACATATATGTTCTATCTGTAACTTCTATTATGTTAAAAAGCAACAAACAATTTTTCAAGAGAAGCTTTTTTAAAGTGCTTGCAATCTATAAAGATGCTTAACTTCAAAATAAATTTGCAACTACCAATTTGTTTTAAGGCTTGGACATTGACTCAAGCCATGGAGGAGAAACTATTAATATTCGAAAGGAAGATACTTCGAAGGGTATATGGACCAACTAAAGTTAATGGAGTATGGCGAAACAGGTATAATAAAGAATTATATGAGGTATACAAAGATATTGACATAGCGCAAGAAATTAAGATTAGAAGATTAAGATGGGCAGGACATGTTCAAAGAATGGAAGAGAAACGGATCCCCAAAAAAAGTTAGAAGGAAAATTTTACAATACAAGACCTAAAGGCATACCAAAAAACCATTGGGAAGATACAGTAAGAAGAGATGCCTTACAGATTTTGAGAGTCCGAATGTGGAGACGAAAAGCAGAAGATGGGGAGGCAAAAACTGAGGCAGGCTGTAATAACATGGGGAAGTAAAACCTTTAAAAGTAGTTTTAAAAATGTTGCATGGTTTCATCCGTGCCTTTCCATGATAGCGGCAGACATCAAGTGCTGAGGAGGCAGATTGGCTCAACACTGCACAACTGGTTTGGAGGCTTTTGGGTCTCACTTTGATGCATAGTGAATAAGCTATTACAAAATCAAGAATATCAAGAAATACTAAAGGTCCCTTAAGATGCCACAGTACAGAGATCAGACTATGATCATTTCTAATAATATAAAGCATAAGCTCTTCCGTAGCAATCCAGTGTTACTAAAACTATACTCTCTACCTAATATTTGTAAAAAGGTTTATAGCACGACACCTATTAATACCAACAGACACACCAGCATATCACTTGGCCAAATGGATGGTTAACTATTTGATAAGAATCCTCAGAACTAACCAACAAAATTATAAAATGTGACCATCTTACTAATGAAATTTTAGCATCATTTGACATTAGTTTTCAGTTTTCCATTATTCCTAGTGAAAATATACCAAAGCTAATAAGTCTTTGGCATTCAAAACCCATTGTCACAAACTGAAGAATACCCACAACTCAGATTTGTGTAAAGACTTTCACGGCAAATGTTACTGATAATGGCTTCACTGGTGATCAGCCATATTTAATATACTTATATAAAGCTTGAGCTCTCAGCCATATCACATTAAATGGAACTCTTTTCAGGAACTAAACAGAGGCCCCCCTGCCTGTAGTTCTGACAGGTTGTACACAGCCTGAAGGTCTTTGCTGCAAGCCCACCCACTTAACAGGTTTTATTGCAGGTGTGGTTTTTCTTTCTGGGACCTTGTAGGTTTGTTACAGGGATTTATGCTGGTAGTGGTTATGAGGTAGCTCCTCTGGAACTTATAAGAGGGTAAAACCATGCTCGTATATATACGTAAAAGAGGATGAGTGGAGCTAGTTACGTCCTAGCCAATGAGCATGAAGAGCCCAGCGATTGGGCCACTTGTCTGTGGTGGGGTGGGCCAGTGTCATCTATGACAGTGTGTGTGATGGCTGATGCCTAAGCCAGGCTCAGTTTGGGTCCAGAAGCTTCGTTAAAATAATAGGGATGTAATTTAAGGTCTATAGATTCTTTGATGAATCGATTGAAGAATTTGTCGAAGTGGTCAAGAACTTTGATGTCATCAAAATTTATTCTGTGCACATTCTCAATACTGTGCTGTGCTGAAGCCAATCACAGCTGATCACCTGTGTAGCACGAATTAATATCACAAATTTGTGTTATACATAAGTTTTATGTTAAAAAATAAGTTAATATTGACTATGGGCAATGGCATGAGCAAATTAGAGATCTATATGATAAGAGCATTACACATATATTCAAAACTCCCACTAGAGCCACCTATTCAATTGTCAGAGGGAACTCTTGCAGCCCCTCCCCTGGCTGTTGCAGTCTCAATTTGAGCATCTACATTGGCTGCGGCCAGAATGTAGCTTCTGAACCGGTTCTCCAGGGCCTTCCAAATGTCTCCAGATACTGTCAAAGTTGGAACAGGAGGCTGGGTATCAACTATGCAGCTTCCTTTTCTATTAATTGGTTATGGATGAAAACAGAGGGAAATTGTCGGCCTAACACTTGAAAAGTTTACATGGTTTGAAGCACGTTGTCGTATTCTTGCACCTTGATCAAGTTGTTGAGTCTTGCGGCAAGCATTTGTACCATCATGGCGTTCAGTTCATACCGCTTCCATTGGCTCTTTCTTCGAGGATGCTAACTCGTTTCCAACGTCTTCCGAGTGCTTAGCTGTTTCGCGACTTTGAGAGCATTAATACATTGGTCAAGGTCTTCCACCTTCTAGCAGAGTTCCTGTTTTTTTCTCAGCCATTTCATCAGTTGCTCGGCAATTTTAGCTAAAAGCTATAACTTCGTCTCTAACATTTCTTGCTTTATACTTTCCATATCTGCATTCATTTCTTCCATCAGAGTTTACCATCAATTTTAATTTCTTACTTCACAGACTACTTCGAACCCATTTTGTCCATTTTAGATTTCATTTCTAATTCCATCTTGTCCATGCCCAATTTCATTTCCTCTTTGATTTCTTCCTTTACACTCAATAACTGTTTGCATTTCCTCCACTACAGCATTTATACCCCATACCTGACACCAGTGTGACTAAATTGCAAGACCAAATTGTTCGTCATCCAAATTGCTATACAGAGGTATAAAAAACACGCACAGAGACAGACAGAGAGAGAGAGAGAGAGAGAACATCAGTCCAAAGTTTCTTTATGTCTCTGCTGTACACACAAACTTGCACTGCTTGAAGCTTTGTTAACTGCTTGCAGACCAGTACTCATTTTTTTACACTGCTCTGCTGTCTGTTCTTGCAACTTTAAATTAACTTTGACAATCACTACTCTAGCTGGCTGACTCCCTCACAACTGCACAATTTCAATACTAACTGGACAACTCATAACTAGCAACCTGCCTAAGGCTGGCTTTAGTACTTCCTTTTATAGCCTGTTGGTCATGGAAGAAATGTTCTGGAAATCAAAATCTCTCTAATCGAAGGAATGTACATTTGGATGGAATGCACAAATGCACATTTGTAAAGTAAAATTGAGTAGATCTGCTGCTAGGAGACATCAGCGAGGTATAATGAGGCACATACCTTTAGCTACTGATGTCACTTTAGTGGTTGTCCCTTATCTTTTGCTGCTCTTTGTGCCAAACTACAAAAATGGGAAATGGAGCTGCACCTTAATCTCTTTACAAAGCATTTGCTGCCACAATAAAATAAAAAATGTGGCATTTATCAATTTAAATGCTTAGATTGCAACCATTTATATTGCAAAGGCCAAACGTAATTTAGAAACCAGAACGAAAAGAACATTTTCGAAATATTAGGTATAAAAAGACTGATAAATCAGCTGTGGCAGATCATTTTTGGTCATTTAACCATGAAATAAATCCAGAAGTTAAATTATTAAAACTATTGAATGGTCTGATAGATTTAATGGTTTGGGAAAATGTATTTATTTAAAAAAATAGAAATCACGTAATGAATTTTGAAATACTGGCAATGAATTCTGTCTAAGTTTGTTTCATTTTCAGAGTATGGTAATATGGACAAACACTTTATAGGTTATTACTGTACCTGTAAAGTAAACATAAACTTGGCAAGCATGCTAATAGTATAACAAGTAATCTAAGTATTGTGACCTCTAGTGACCATAATGAACAAGAGTTTACAAAACCGATTTTTACACAATTTCTTGAAATTTTCATCAATTTCCTTAAAGATAAGTGAAGTTTTGTTGCAAATAATTATATTTTGTGTAATACAGGAAAGATACTACAATTTTAGTTAATTGATGGAAATTAATCACTTCTTCACACTAGCCATATACAGGCTAAAATTTTAGATAAATAGAGTCAGCTTGAAAAATTCAATGCCACAGCTGAGATTTGAATCACAGATCTCCTGGATCCGGACTGGAGACGAGCGACTGGACAGAAACCAGGAGATCCATGGTTCAAATCCCAGCCATGCCATTGAATTTTTCAAGTTGACTATCTATCCAAGATATTACAAGTTTCACATATCATTTGAAAGTACTCAATACATTCAACAAGATTTTAAGGATTATAATATGCTGGCTCCTTGAAAAATAGTGAAGTTTAATCAGCCATACCCCATATCCGGTTATGCAACCATATTAGTCAAGAAATCAAACTTTAAAAACCAGCAAAAATTGGGTATTAACAGTAGGAGAAAAAATTTACATTAAGAATGAGAATTGAGTAATGAATTTGTAAAACTAGTGACATTTTATAACTAAATGGAACAGCAGCAGACAAGAAATGAGGGAAGGCAGAGACAAGAGACAACTGACAAGGAAATAAATCAATCAGCCAACCAGGATGTGTCTACCAAACTAGTCCTGTTGGATTTTAAGTGGAGCAATAAAAGTTTTTAAATTTCCACTAATTACTAGGGATGTTCAGTAAACAACGATCACTTTTTTTTTTTGACAATGTACCTTTACTCATCCTCAATTTTGATGGTCTTTCTCAAAATAGTCTCCCCTGAATGTGATGCACTTGTCCCAGCATTTCTGCCAGTCTTCAAAGACATGCTGGAAACCATTTTTTGAGAGATCCTTCAAAATCGCATCCGCAGCCTTCAGTACTGCTTCTGATGATGGATAATGCCTCCCACAAAGGCATTTCTTCAAGTTAGGGAATAGAAAAAAGTCACATGGGGCTAAATCCGGACTATAGGGAGGGCAAGTGATGTACTTCACATTGATTTTTGCAAGATATTCAGCAACATTGGCAATATGCGGCTGTGCATTATCGTGCTGTAGCATCCAGCCTGCTTCATGGAAATGTGGTCTTCTGCGCCTGATATGGACTTGCAATGTTTTCAGGACATCCCTGTAGTACTATCCAGTTACTGATGTGTGTGCAGATACAATATGCTGATAAACTATTCCATGAATATCAAAGAATTTGATGACCATAACTTTCCCAGCAGAAGCAACCACTTTTGCTTTTTTGAGGGTTGGTGATGGAGATTTCCACACTCAGCTTTGCTGTTTGCTCTCAGGATCAAGATGATGTAGCCAAGTTGCATCAATAGTGATTACGTTTGAAAGAAACTCCAGATCTTCCTCTAACATCCAACTTTAACGGCATGTTACCTCCATTGCAGTGGTAGGCGATACTGAATATGTCTGAACTTACCTGGTTCTCACAGGCAGGAACCAGGAGTACCAACAATGAAACTGCTACAGCATGCTTGTTTCACATTAAGCTGACAGAATATAATAAGATTGAATTTTAGTGTGAAAAAATTATGACCGTAAAAAAATTATGATCATTCTTTATTGAACAGCCCTCGTGTATATATATATATATATATATATATATATATATATATATATATATATATATATATATAAACTCTGCATTGGGAATGTGAAATCAAAATAAGATGCAAATTATGCCTTTATATATAATGTACTCTGCAATGAGAATGTAAAACCTGAAATATGATGCTAATGATGCTTTTATTACTGAGTATGCTTTTATGTAAGAAAACAATGTGTCTCATGAAGCTGTGATAGCTGCTTATACTTAAAATTGCTTACTTTTAACATGAAATTTAAAACTTTAGTTAAATTTTTAATTAAGATTTTAAGCCATTCCTAGTAGTGATATTCAATCTTTAATGTGTAATTCACTGTGCAACAGTAAAATATCTCAAATTATGAATGATACACAATCTACTTCTTAATTAGTGAGAAATAATCTAAGATCTATTTATTGTGTAGCATATAGAAGATAAATTAATTTTTAATTGTGGCAGGATACTCTGTGAAAATACCTTTAAGATGGGTGAAATAGATAATCCTATTGAAGTTTCTTTCATTAAAACGAGTGCAAACATTACATTCAGCATGGTCTATTTACCAAACATATATCTCTATCTTAATTCCTGTAGAGCAGATTTAGATTTTGTACATCCCTTGCAGTATTCCAAGGAATACAAGAACAACCTCTTGGATTTGTTGTATTTTTCGCAAAACTTACTACTACAACCAAAATGTCAATAATTTTTACTGTTTTGGCTGTAAAATCGGAATGAAAGTTTAGGTTATAGGTGTCCTCTTCAAAGTCCCAGTAAAGCACATCTTTCTGCAAAGTCTCATTCTGGACAAATCAACAATCCTATACTTTTGAATCTCTACACATTTCCAGTCTTGTTAACCCATTAACTTCCAGCAGTCTATTTACAGACCATTACACATATTACTTATTTGCTTATTTTACATTAATTCTCAACGATTATTTTCACCATATATGCCATCACTGAAGTGATGATTATGTGAACACCTTAATTAAAAATTTGTGTATTGTGTAGTTTGGAGTAATTTACAACAGTAAGATGCTAATGACTGCTGTGTGTGTGAGAAAGTATGCTATTGCATTTTCCTTGTTACGTTTCCCTCCCAGATTTCTGTAATATAAACAGTCAATAAAGGTTTGTATTATGGCATCACACAAAATTCACAGCTGTAAGCAATTCTAATACTGAGAATATGAGCTGGAAGTCAAGTGATCAAACAGATGATTTTGGGATTTTGGGCAAATAGCAAGGCAAAATATATTGCTAAACTAATGCATTACACGTCTTTTTTCAATTTTTGAAAAAAAATAGTTGGCTGTTACTGGATTAAATATAAAGTCTTAATATTCTCATGCACTCCATTATTCTGATTAATTGTGCTTTTAAATGTTGGACACTTAGTTCAAAACCTTAAAGAATGTTTTGAAATTTAATAAAACGAGTATATACTAAAGCAATTTGCCAGCTGATCTACAATAGAAAGCACATAAACACCCAGCATGCATTTCATGCTGAGCTCACCTGTGTGTTGGACCGAGAGTGTATTTGGATTGTTGGCCATGTTCGGCGAAATTACAGGGGGTTGTTGGCAGTAAGCTGAAAAGATTTCATTAGACATGTTTCAATGAAATCTGTACTCAACTCACTAATTCTCTATTTTAGAAAAATAGTAACAAAAAGTATGTTGTGTACACATCAAAACTTTTAGCACATTCTCAATTCTACTGACTGCAATACTATACAGGACGATTTATAAATATCCTGCACTGGATACCCAGTTCAGCATAGTAGTTTAATGGGTTAGAAAAGCAGAATGTTCTATTTTCAGCCCAGAAAGAAAATCTAAGGTCAGTTTCTTCTCCACATTTCCTATATAGAACTACAAAATCTTATAATTAATGACGCAACAAAACTATATTAAGTAATGAATAATCATAGGCACATTTACCATAGTTTTCTTTAAATTGTTTTTACAAACCTAGAAAACCTCTATCACTTATTTCCTGTAACTACCACTTTCTATGAACATTACTAGAGCTGCTACGAGGAAAATGTCATTACATTTTCCTAAAATTAATTTTAATCTTAAGGCACCAAGCAATACTGATCTTTGAATTGCAATTTTATTTTTTAGCTGGTCTCATTACAGAGGAGTTTGGAACTTGTATTATTACACTGATATGTGTGTAGTGTTTAACGCCCGCATTTACTACATATGGCACCGCAGGCAATGACACTGATGATACATGAAATGAAGATGGAGCACGGGTGGAATGAGATGGCGGGGGAAACCAGAGATCCTGGAGAAAACCCGCCCCAGCGCCGTGTTGTCCACCACAAATCTCACTTTGCGGTCACCTGGGATTATACTGAGACAGGTTTATTGTATTCAAACTAGTGTAACAATTCTCTTCATTTTACTTTGTAAGTGGATATGCAGATTCATTCTGTGTGCATGTTTGCAACTCATTCTAAATACAATAAATGGATATTACCATAAAGCATCATCCGTATCATCCAGCTGACAGTCATTAATTTACGTGACTCCTTGATGCTCAAATTTGGATTAAGAGGCCATTTTATATTGTTCCAAATTCTACATGCATAGCTTTTATCAAATTGGAAATAAAAAACTGTTAAAAAACTATGTTTTAAAAGAAACATGATATATCTTGCTATATAGTACACAACTGTGATGTTGGAGTTAGCTAATGCTCTAGATCTTAAGACTTCATCCATTTTCTTCTGGCATCCTCACTAAACGATGTCAGTTTAGTCTATTTTTAGAACTGCTGGACATAGAAGGAAATTTGTCCCATCCATAATAGTGTCTGATTGCTTGTAAAGGAAGCAGTGGTGAATTCTATGTATTTATTCTATGAAAGTGTATGACTAAGCGTGCTAGTTAAAGCAGAATATTGTTACCGATTTTCCTTACGAGTAATCAAGGATTTATTGCAATTCCTTTCTTGGAAAGAAAGTCGATGGCCGGATGAGGATAGAGGCAAAGTTTCTGAAACATGTTCCGGAAAAATTTAAAAGTAAGTGTTGTTTAGTGTCATTAATCGACTCCCTTTAAATTTAACAAGGATTTATTTCTTGTTTTTAAAGAGGATCCCAATTTTTTATCTACCTTGCAGTTTTAAAATCTTTAAATTATTACTCTTATTTCACATGTGATGGGATCCTTTGTAGGACTTTTTTTTTACCTAAATTTTGTAATAGCTTTAACAAATAAGAGTATTTTATTTATTGTAGCAATACTTTAATATTAATTTGTTACTGCTCGTAAGGCATATTTTGAATCATAAAATTTGTTGCACTGAAGTCTAATAAAACGGATTTATTATCTAGTTTAGAAGATAAAAATTAAACTAATTGTCCAATTATATACTACGATGAAACAGGAATTAATCTTAAGCATACTAAAGTACAGTTTGGATTTGCAAAGGCAATGAAATTTATTTCTCTTCATATCCCCATTGGTAAACTTGCAGGTTTTATTTCCAATGCCTTAGTTTTAAATTGAAAATCTACCACAGGCTCCACAGACTACCATAAAGAGATGGATAGTAAGCTTTCAAAGAGTCAAATATTTCTTTCATTGCTCTTGAATGTATTATATGTATTCTATAAACTTATAAGTTGAGAAAAGACAGTCTCAACCTTCATGAAATAAACCCCATTATGGTCACAGCCATGCAACCAGTGTAATATTACAAGACATGCACAGGAGCTATATGGATAGCAAACGATGTTACAAACAATGAATTAAGAGCAGTGATGTAAAGAAACTTGATAGCGCAGTGCAGATATTCGATGGAAAACTGGAAAAGCTTATGAATAGGTGCAAAAGCTTGAACAGTTTTACTGAGAGATGGACGATAATTTAGAAAAGTCAAGAGAGAAAACATTTTGAAATGGGTATCCAATAAATATTAAAAGCAGAAGCATTATTATTAACAGTGAAGTATTCTTCATATTTGAGTTTGATTTATGAGTCACTATGTTTACACTCAAACTTCACTTACTTGTTGTATAATTGAAACGTTTTCAAGATCATTCGATCTCATCCTCAGCTGTTTGGTGACTAAATGAACCTTCCTCTTCTTCCACTACTACGGAGCTCAGATCACTCTGCCATCTGGTGTTAGGGGCACTAAGTTTTAATACTTCATTTAATGCTGGGATTTCAAAATTTATAACTATCACGGTTTTTGTTTATGAATATTTTTTCCCAAATATCCAACTATGGGTGTACTTAAAGATTTTAACAGTTTAATGTTGTGGCCAATGTTGTGGTTTTCTGTTGAAACAAACAGAAAAATCTGCAGTTTCACACCATTTTTGGACAGAAAACCACAACATTGGTCACAACATTAAACTGTTAAAATCTTTAAGTACACCCATAGAATTGGATATTTGGGAAAAAATATTCATAAACAAAAACCGTGATAGTTATAAATTTTGAAATTCCGGCATTAAATGACTTATTAAAACTTAGTGCCCCTAACACCAGATGGCAGAGTGATCGGAGCTCCGTAGTAGTGGAAGAAGAGGAAGGTTCATTTAGTCACCAAACAGCTGAGGATGAGATCGAATGATCTTGAAAACGTTTCAATTATACAACAACAAGTAAGTGAAGTTTGAGTGTAAACATAGTGACTCATAAATCAAACTCAAATATGGGTATCCAATGTTGAATAATGCATTAGTAGATATCTAAGAATCCACTCACTATTAGCCCTTGTCCCCTTTGGAAAGGAATTTCTTTTCTATACTAATTGATGTTCAAGGATGAAAGGCAGGTATAGTGGACAAGTATTCTCATTCTACAAAAATGTGACAATGTTTACAGCTTAAATATTAGAAACAACAGTAAAGAATGTGTTTAGAAGTAAAAAAAGGACCAATCTTAAGGTCAGGTAGTGAATGCCTGGAAAATATTAACATTTGGTCATGAATTTTGATTACCTTACAATAATTTTATTTTTTTAAATTATATTTATTTTATGGTGAGCTAAGAAAAATTTTGTCAATTGGTTTGTCTATAAAATACTCCAGAATAAAACTAAGTAACAATGAAAGTTGGACAGAAGAAAAATGCATTAGGAAATGAAAAAAACAGCTATTAGCAAATAATTTATTCAGCTTCAGTTGTACTGAAGCTGTAAGCTACTGTTTAGTAGAATGTCTGGAAACAAGAGGTTAGAAAGAGAAAGTATATAAGAACAATAATTTAGGGCAAAAAACAAGTTTTAGGAATAGCAGGAAAGGATATCTAAAACAATGTATTAAATAATTGAATACAGCAAAGGAGGAAAATGCAAAATCCATTATACAAGTCCATTAGAATCTTCAGCTAAGCAGTCATATTATATATACATGATATATTTATATTTTTTTAATTTTTAAATGCAATAAATGCAAAAATAAACTATGCATTTACTATATGTGTTTGGAGGAATTTAGTAATGTCAGTGACGTCAAAATTAATCTCAAAAACTATTTGTAATTGATTTAATGATACTCGTCACTAAAGTGACAAGTATCAATAAACCAACTACAGTTTGAGATTATGCACTTATTAATTGATTTAAAAAGAAATAAATGGTAACAAAGCTGAAAGACATTACCATTATTGAGAGGAGAAGGAATTCTTAATTGTTGCTGCTGATGCTGTTGCTGCTGCTGTTGCAGCATCATCTGATGCAGTAGATCAGGCTGTTGAACGTGTGGATGAGGTGACGTTGCTCTTGGTGAGAAACCTGAATCAAATTAACAGTAAATTTAATGCAGACAATAGCAAAAAAGGGGTTAGTATGTAATTTGTGAAATGTAAGCTTGTGTAACCGCTTTCTATAAAACACATGCATAAATCACTGAGCATATTTTTCTAATTTTAAAGATATTTTAGCATGCTATAAGACTACAGGCATGTATCTGAAAAGGTAACAGAGTGGAAAAGCTCATGAAGCTAAGTCCCAGTATAGTAGTTTGTAGATATTGAGCAAAAACTGTTTAAACTGAAAACCAAAGAGATATTTTAGTTCAAAATTATTATATGCAAAGTATGATTTTAATTTACATAAGCACGTTTTACTTTCATACCTTATTGTATCTAAAGGGGGTGAGGGGGGAATATGTCTGCAAGTAATGAAAAGAGCTAAGAACCATATGCCTGAACTTATTAACTCGGCTAACTCCATTATGCTTTGGATCAAATTTAGTATAGTCACTTATTTTGTAATTAGTCTATTTTCATTATCAAAATTAACCATAGTCTGCAGACCCTTTTTCTTTGTCTCTGGAGGTGGAATCCAACTTTGGTTGCAATTATGTCTAACCTAAGAATTATAATGTAATCAAAATCCTACCTTCATTTTTATGTAATATTCTTAAGTGTTGCTTAAGTGTTGTCTAAATAATTACTTCCCGTACTTCATTTTAGAAATTAATCATGAATAAGCTTCCTATCAGCACATGTGTCTAGATGCTCAAAACAATGGAGTGCACATTTACAATCTTTGTCAATATAAATTTTGCAATTACAACTTCACCACTATTCATCTCACATTCTTCATCCAATTTCACTATTTCTACTTCTTTTCATCAAATTTACAGCAGTGCTTACAGTAACCTCTTACTCAGTGTAAGGCATGTTTTCCAACTAGTTACATGACAGACCATAGAATGATTCACTGTTTGGATCTGGCCCACTGAGTTTAAGCAGAAGCAAAAATTCAATGTGATGGATATTGCAACGATCCCTAAATTCAATAAGAAATTGTGAACATGGACCACATTAGTAATGATGGAAAACTTCAAACTATACAGAGGACTGTATTAGCTCACTTTATTGCATATGGAGATGGCATACTATGGTTCTCAGCCCTTCATTTATTCAAAGAATACCAAAATTTAAAAATTCTATCAAGCTAAAAGCATTCATGCTAATCACTAAAAGTTAATATTTTCTTATATTTAATAAGATTTAACTATAACAATTTATATTATATTACAATATTTTCAAGAGTTAGACAAATGAGAACATTTAGTTTAAAGAATAAATTCACCATATTTTTCGGACCTTAAGACACATTTTTGTTATAAAATAATGTCTAAAATTTAACTGCATCTTATGGTCCAAAGTTCACATGTGAAAACCAGCTAAATTTACCAATAGTTCCAACATAACAAGGACCCTTAGCAAGGGAATGTGAGCCTTATGGACTGTATTAATGCTACCTAATAAACATTCAAGGTTCAACATAGCATGAAGCACCATTAGAAGAATGTGAACCTTAATAACAAACATAATAGCAAAGGTTTTGCCCTATAAAGTGTTAAAGAATGTGATGGCAAGGAATTCTCACAGCCCCTTTCTTTTATGTTCAGTTGACAGTAGCAAGTGTACCATTGTGAACGCAACATTCAGTAGTGAATTCTAAGCTCTTTAGTCTGTATATGATGCCACCTAAAAAGAAGATATTATCATACAGTGTTGCATTGAAATTAGGAGTTATGCAATATGCAAAAGAGCATGGTAACAAGGCAGCACAAAGGCATTTTGGGCCCTCACCAACTGAGAAAATGATCTGCGAGTGGCGAAAACAGGAGGATCAATTGGTAACTTTGGGAAAAGATGTTTTCATACGCATGCAGCAAAGTGGCTGCAGCTAGAAATGGAATTAAAGAATTGGGTGACAGACCATAGGAATAATGGCATCGCAGTATCTGCAAAAATGACTGTCTGTGAAGCAAGAAGACACACTATTGTGAACATTGCAGATTTTGCAGGATCTCCATCTTGGTGCTACTGCTTTATGAAGGGAGGACTTACAATGCGCACTCGTACAAGAATCGTGCAAAAGATGCCAGCCGAGTATGAATCTAAAATTCTGGCATTTCATATATTTGTTATTAATGCAAGGAAGAAGTATCAATTTGAACTTAGTCAAATTGGAAACATGGACGAAGTTCCCCAACTTTTGATGTTCCATCAAATAGAACAGTAGACACCAAAGGTTCAAAAACCATTACAATAAAAGCATCTGGTCATGAAAAGACTCATTACACCAAAGTCCTGTCCTGCTGTGCTGATAGCACAAAACTGTCTCCAATGGTCACATTGAAGAGGAAAACTGAACCTTAAGATAACATTCTACCTGGTATTGTACTCCATGTTCAAAAAAAGGTTGGATGGACGAGAATGGGATGAAGTTGTAGGAGAAAGTGTAGGGTAAACAACCTGGTGGCTTTTCAAGAGAAGCATCCCTTCTTGTGTATGACCAGTTTAGAGCTCATGTAACACAAGCTACAAAAAGGATGGTTAAGGACATGGTATCCACATGGGAACAAATCTTCATTTCAAAAAATAGGAACAAAGTATTCAATTTCGACACCCCCCAGAAAGATTTGTTCAGCAAGTTCCTTGAACCGCCACCAGAGGAGACCTGTGACAAAATATCGTCAGCTACACCAACGAGAACCAGTCGAGAGCCGGCTGATGATAGAGGCAAAGCCTCAGAAACATGTTCCGGAAAAATTTAAAAGTAAGTCGAGATTCAACTGTATTGGAACACCACAGTGAAGCGAAAAATTATTAAATTTTAGATGAGTCGCGTTTTTTACACATCTGCTTCACTTTCGTGAAGCAGATGTGTAAAAAACGCGACTCATCTAAAATTTAATAATTAAAAGTAAGTGTTGTCTAGTGTCTTTAATCGACTCTCTTTAAAGTTAATTTATTGCTACAGGCCCAACGAAGAACCCAACAATCACACAAATTTGTGTGGGATAAAAACATCGTGGCAGTCTGTGAAGAAAGATGTAGTGAAATCCTTCAAGAAATGTGGGATTAGCAATGCACTTGATGGAATAGAAGATGGTGCACTATTGAAAGAAACTAGTGAAAGTGAAAATACAGATATAAGTGGAAGTGAAAATAAGTCTAAAGGATACATTTTGTTGTGTTTCAAGACAGTATGGGATACCTACATCAATAAAGTAATAAATAGAACCTTTATTATTTTTATTTGAAATTTTTCATAACAAAAACACTGCATCTTATGGTCTAAAAAATATGGTACTTCTTAACATTTTTGTAACTATGGTAATACAATAAATTAAGAAGTTGAATATGGAAAATACAATTCTAGGCCAGGAAATTTGACAGGTATTCACCAGACAAATATTAACAATGATCAGAGCTAGGAATTTCCAACAGAATTCACCAGACAAGAAAGGCAGTGCACTTCTGCATCAATTTAGTATTGTTTTTGGATGTTGAGTAGTGAAACATTATGTCAGTTATCCAGCATTCACTGCAGAAAAATATAGCCAGTCAAATCAAATTTGTTTGCCATATATATATACACACACACACACACACACACACACACACACACACACACACACACACACACACACACACACACACACACACACACACACACACACACATGTACATCAATGTTAAGTCAACAGGAGGTAGTATGTACAGTGAAAGAGCTAGAAATTTGAAATCAAGAGTATGGATAGAATAATCATTCTTCCACACTAGCTATGTGTAGGCTAAGGTTTGGATAGGTAGAGTAAGACAAAAATTCAATGCCATAGCTGGGATCTGAACCATGGATCTCCCAGTCTTAATCCGGCTGCTCTTAACCATTGAGCTACCGTGCCAGCACAACATTTAATTCTCCAAGTGACTTATTTCTTCCTGTAAACTACTAAGGGTTCTCATGTACAATGAGATATGCACCATTTGTGGCAACTTACTATGCTGTAAATACTGAAGTACCTGGCTTCATAGTTAAAGCACTATTAGGTAATTGATGGGAATTAATCGTTCTTTCAGACGAGTTATGTGTAGCCGGGATTTGAACCACAGATCTCCTGGATTTCTAACCAAATCTTAGTCTACAAAGTATAATCTTAAAGTATAAGAATTTGAAAATGCAGACCAATATTAAGGAATATCTCGGAGATACTTCCCAAAAAAGTGACCTATTGTGTGCTTTAACTAAATTTTTATGTGGAAAAATGTTATCTATCTATGGTTTACCATTTATTCAAAAGATACCCTGAAGAGGATTTTAAAAGACTATAGGCTATTTCAAGAAAATTCAAACTACACATTTCATTTGTCATGAAAATAGCCATTTGTAAGAAAACCGAAATACAGTTGAACCAATTTTATATGTAACCCAGTTCTAAGTAACTCATTTTATTTAAATATTTTCAGGTACTGGAAAACATGTAATTTAGACAGGCAGCAATTACCTGCAGGCTAGACAATGACTTAATAAAAATAGGTGAAATGCTCAAATTTGCCAATGATTCTTGAAGTTAAGTGTTGCTGATGTTGGTTTTCTCAGGATAATAAAACACTACAAAAAAACCTACAACTCACCTTAATCAAGATTCAAATTTGGGACTTAATGAGGCAGATGTGCACCACAGAAGTAGGCAGTCAGAAAGATTATTAATTTACAGATGAATCTTATTTATTACACATCTGCTTCACTTAAGTACCTATTTTGAGGACATGTTTCGCAAATCATTGTTTGCATCTTCGACTCTTATGCGACTAAAGCTTGATCCAGTGGTGTGGGTAATTCTGGAGTTGCTGCTGCCATCTGTTGATTTAGTGATGAACTTAAATGTGGGATTCTCTTCTGGCGGGATTTCAAAGTTCATTAGTTGGTTTTTATGTTTTTCTATGTATATTCTCTCCCATATGACGAGTTCACTATGTTTTTGTACGTATTTTAGTAATTCGGTACTATCTTCAATTTCATGATTTTCAGACCAGAAATGAGCTGCTATTGCGGACTTATTGATAATGACTTATTGATAAGTCCGCAATAGCAGCTCATTTCTGGTCTGAAAATCATGAAATTGAAGATAGTACCGAATTACTAAAATACGTACAAAAACATAGTGAACTCGTCATATGGGAGAGAATATACATAGAAAAACATAAAAACCAACTAATGAACTTTGAAATCCCGCCAGAAGAGAATACCACATTTAAGTTCATCACTAAATCAACAGATGGCAGCAGCAGTTCCAAAACTACCCACACCACTGGATCAAGCTTTAGTCGCATAAGAACCGAAGATGCAAACGATGATTTGCAAAACATGTCCTCAAAATAGGTACGTAAGTGAAACAGATGTGTAATAAATATGAATCACCTATAAATTAATAATTATTTCGCTTCACTGTGGTGTTCCAATACAGTTAAATCTTGATATAGTCAGAAAGATGTTTACCTTACAGTTGGGAAATCTGCTGTATGAGTATGAACCGTTTATAAAATCCTGAATTAACCTGGAAAGCTGGTCAAAACCTGATTTAAATGTATACTTGATATAAGGTGCAAAGATAAGACTGAAGTCCAACTTATTCATAGATTTGCAAACACCATGTGTTTATGATTGAGGGAAAATTATTACAATAATTTTACATTTGTTGAAGTAGAGGGGGAGGGATCCAAGTAGTTTTCCTTACATTGTGAATTTGGAAGGAAGGTATATTAAAGTAATGCCTTAATGAGCAATATGTGCACTACTGGCTTTACTTCCCTTCTCAGGGAAATCTTAAGAATTTTTATACCCTAAAAATTCCTTTGCCCTTTGCCCTCCTTTGAACTTGTGATCTTGGGAACAGAGGCTTGTAAGTTAACCATAAAAAATAGGAATGTTCAATATGTGATCAGTATTTTCTGAATATGATTAGATGCAGATGTGATATACATCACTTCATTATACTGTTACATGAGAAAATACTTACATCAGATTTACAAGGGCATTACACAAGGAAAGGTTGTAGTAAAAGGTAATAGAGAGGAAAGGTTTAGAAATGTTCACACTAGGAATTTAGGAACTAAAAGAAACCCAAAGCAACAATATGTGCATTGTAGGTGTACTGAATAGTTACATTTTATTTGAATATCCATGAACATAATGCATAATGCAGCCAACTTTTCGGGGGAGGAGGCTGTGTTTGAGATATGAGATAGCAACTGGAAATTGATCAAGGAATTTTAAGAGAATTTAGATTTAATTAAAAATATATAGCTATAACAGATTAATGCTTTTTGTTGTCTTCTTCCCCACCTCCTTTCCAAAGTTGTCCCATGTGACCAATAACCTTCAGGGAAAGGAATCACTTAGATGGAGTTACACATTGGGTATCAGTTACTTCCAAATGGTAAGGTGAGGATGGCAACAGAACTAGAGCACCTAAAGCTTTCACTGTGTAAGTCATATAAGCTAATCAGAGATATAGATAGAGTCTATTGAAAATCACCACCCAGATTGGGAATCTAAACTATGGACTAGCAACAAGAGAGCTACAAATAAAATCACTAAGCAATCCTGGTAACCCTTATTGACTTTATGGGATATAGACTTTTGTGGTAGTTGTGTTATGAATCCAGTATTACTATGCATCTGTTTATATTTGCATAAAGTGGTATCCATTGTTGTATTAGACGCTTATAGAAGGACTAGAAGCAGTATACCGCTTGCGCTGCTGCCACTTGAAGTTTCCAGTATTTTCCGAATTTAATATTGTTTTGTTGTGTAATAAGAAATGACATACTATCAGTTTAGGCATCAGTACAATAATTCAATCTTAGATTCACCAAACCACTGTAACTAACAATTCAAAGGAATAAAGTGACATAGGCAATGATGATAAAACGTACGATAGTGGTCTTAAAAAAGACAAATGCATACTAACCAGTTTAGTTTTGTTTAATAAAATATAAGGGACAAGGGAAAAGTTTTATCTTATACATCTTTTATATACACATTAAATATAAAAAATGTAATATGCTTATTAAAAACTGCATAACTAATCACGGTCTGCATTCATGTTCACCAATTTTAGTTCTGGATGATTTATATAATAGGCAGGATTGATCCTTATGCTTAGAGAGAAACCTATCAAGAGTTCTGCCAAATATTTCCTTGCTCATCCATTCACTTGGTATTTAAAAATAATTAAAATTCTTTATAAAATTCTACTTATCTACACTACAGTATATGTTCTAAAAGTACTAAAAAAACTAATATAAATTAAATGCCTATAAAAGCTAAAAAGCAAAGAAGTTCAATTTCTCTTTGTTTCATAATTTAACATGTTAATTTACCTGGTTGCATTTGAAGCTTTAAAATGCTAACCAAAACTTCTCTGTGTCGATGTTGCATAGCTGGATTTTGAAGTTGTTGAACTAAGTGCTGGGATGTAATTTCCCCATGCTTCAGTCCTGCGAATTATTTAAGTACGTTTATACTGAAATATATTCCAATTTTTTAAATGCTTTTCAATTTTAACATAACTGAATTAAACTTTAGATCTTTAAATACAATTATTATTTTCCAGAAACAAATTCTAATTAAGAAGCTTAAAATTAACATGTTTGATTAGCATTTTCATTATATTCTGTTAAGTAAAAGTAAATATTAACTTCATCCCAGCATGCACTCAATATGCAAAAAACCTGTGAAATAGCTTCAAGTAGCAAAACCGAATGTTATAGAAATAGTTGCCGTTAGAGAATGCCAATTGTTGAATTGATTTAACAAATGTATAATGAATAAAAACATAATAAATAAATGAATCTAATAACTGAAGCAATACAAATTTTATATTATTGCAATACAAGTACATATGTTTAAATAATTACCAGCCTGTAAAGCAGGTCTGGCAAACAGTATTCACCAGGTGTGATGACATTTCCCCACTGCCCCTCCCTTTGTGACCAATAAAGCAGATAATTGGCGAAAATCAAAGAGAAAACCGGTTGTACCTAATTTGTGTGTGTGTGTGTGTGTGTGTGTGTGTGTGTGTGTGTGTGTGTGTGTGTGTGTGTGTGTGTGTGTGTGTGTGTGTGTGTGTGTGTGTGTGTGTGTGTGTGTGTTCGCGCACATGCCCGCGCACACATGCACCCGCATATAACTTAAAAGAGGGGAGGGGCCAACTTTAACTCCTTTGGAGTAATGTTCCCCAGGGCTGCTGTAAAATATTTAAAATAATATACTTTAGTACAATGGTAAAATTACAGCCCTTATAAATCATGAGGTTTTCTATATACTTCAAAGCTTTGAACAAGTAAAATTGGAGACCAGTAAAAATTATAAATAAGGAGGATTTATTATCACACACACACCCACACACTTTATTCCATGTAAAGAAATATTCACTATTTTAGAGAAAGTAGTCTCATATACCAGATTTGAATATTTTTCTAACTTGCAACAGGAAATAATGCAAATATGTCTTGAAACAACCAAAAGTTTTATGGAAATACAACACAGGTAAATTTTAGTGTATATTTATGGGTACTCTTAATTCCTAAGTTTATCAGCATCCTATTCTATACTGATGTGAGTAACTGCTTAATTTTGCTCATAGGATATCAGACTCGAGGTTCTTTAATACACCATAAATCTATGACATGGGATGCTGGTTTTACTTCCCTTCCAAAGAATGCCATGCTAAGAATTTTTATGTCCAAAAAAATCCTTCATCCTCAAATGGGTTTGATCTGTAATCTCAAAACAGGTCTACTAGTATGTTATTCCTACACCATGGAGCACAAGAATAGAACAGTATTTTTGGTATGCAGAGTGAAGTTTTGCCTCTGCTTTAGCACTTCAGCATTAGTCTGAAGTAATGTTAATTCTTCTTTAATTGACATGGTAAAACCCTGCAAAACAGAAATGGTAAGAGGGAGAAAAAAAGGACACACAAAATACTCAAATTTTCATGTGCAGCATTGCTGTGACAACTGACATGTTCTTTGTTCTAACTCTACATGCCAACAAAGGTGTACTTTGTAGTCTGCTTTTTAATTTGTTGAATCCTCTGGGACCAATTTTGCCATGTTCTCATCATAGCCTCAGTGGTAAACTGACTAGCTCTTTGGTCACTTTCGCTAGGTGACAATTAATTCACTGTCATCCTGACATCTACTGGGGGTAAAAACTTATTGATCAAAACTGTCATCCTTACCGAGCAGAATGGCTCAGCTGGTTTTGTCTGTGGCCTGCATTTGGCAGGCCCAGGTTAGATTCCTGTGGCCAACCTACCTAAACCATGGCTTTTTTCAGGGGTTTTCCTGGGTTGCCAGGTGAATGCTGGGTAGGTTAATTACATCCCCCAAATTTCCTGCCCCTCCACTTCATATCCATTATGATTTCATACGTCTCATGTGGTGGTCTCTTTCAGGGTAGAAATGTTGGTGGGTGTCTCGCTGCTACTGTGACTCCTTGGTTTGGCTGTCTTCTGTCTCCTCTCACCTCATCCTCCTGGGATGCCCCTTTTGGGACTTAGGTACAATAAACCACAGGTTTTGGTGCCAAATTCCTTCCATAATAATCCTAATCTTAACTGTCATCCTTTTCTGAATCTAAAGATAATTTTTTCATATATCAAATTTCCACATTTATATGAAATCAACTCATACTGATAATTATATAAAAATTAGTTTCAATCCTTTTTCACATAAATATGCTGTTTTTAATAGTTTGACTTACAGGTTAATAAATATATCCCTAAAAAAAGAGGACTTTAATACAGAATATAAGCACATTATTAACACTGCTTTAATTAATGATTTTAATAAAGATTTTATACACAAAAATAAAAATTTAAATATTAAAACAAATGTAAGCAATATTTGTAACCTTAAGAAAGTAAAAGGTGATTATAATTTTAAAAAATTTACCTACCATCCTCATACAATAAACAATTTTAAAATTTAAAAAAATACAGTTTAATATTAGTTAAAATAAATACACCATAAAAATCTCTTAAATTTTTTTCTAAAAAAATATAACATTTCAGATAAAAAAAAAATCTGGCATTTATCAATTTAACTGTTTAAATTGCAATGAGTTTTACACAGATAGGACCAAACAATTTTGAAACCAGAGTGAAGGAATATTTCAGAAGTACGAGGCATGTTTTTTTAAGTTAGTACCGTTTTGTGATTCTGCCGCCGCAGCGCTACAGTTGGCGTTCTGCACATGCGAGCTGGTTACCTACATCTCTTGTCTACACACTGACGCCATTACAGTCTGATTCTTCATTGTATGCGTTGGTTACTGAGTGTTTAAGATGCCTCTGACAATTGTGAGTCTTGCCGATTGTGAAGTACGGGCTGTCATACGATTTCTTAGTGCTAAAGGCATAAAACCGATCAATATTTATCGTGAGAACTGTGAAGTTTACGGACAAAACATTATGAGTGATGGAATGGTAAGGAAATGGGTGAGAGCATTTAAAGATGGCTGCACAAATGTGCATGATGAAGAACGGAGTGGGCGTCCTTCAGTCGTTACTGAAGATTTGGTGCAGAAAGTGGACGAAAAGGTGAGAGAAAACATACGCTTTACAATTTCATTATTGTGCAACTATTTTCCTCAATATTCTCATAGTGTTTTGTATCGCACTGTGACCGAGAACTTAAAGTACAGGAAATTGTGTTAACGTTGGGTTCCGAAAATGTTGACGGATTTGCACAAAACCCAACGTTTAGGCAGTGCATTGACTTTCCATGAGCGGTACCACAATGAAGGTGAAGAATTTTTAAGACAAATTGTTACTGGTGACGAAACATGGGTGGCCTACGTCACACCAGAATCGAAACAACAATCCATGGAATGGCGACATTCATCATCACCCACAAAAGTGAAGTTTAAGCAAACAATTTCTGCCCGGAAAATCATGCACACAGTTTTTTGGGACAGAAAAGGAGTATTGCTAGTGGAGTTTCTGCCTCGTAATGAGACAATCAATGCAGCGTCTTATTGTGAGACATAAAAAAATCTGTGCTGTGCAATCCAGAACAAAAGACGTGGCAAGTTGAGTACGGGTATCGTTTTGCTGCATGACGATGCCCATCCACATGTGGCTAATCGGACCAAAGATCTCATCAAATCTTTTCAATGGGAAACTCTAGATCATCCTCCATACAGCCCTGATCTGGCACCCAGCAACTACCATTTGTTCCTGCACTTGAAGAAACATCTGGGCGGTCAGCGTCTTCAAGACAATAACGAAGTCAAAACAGTTGTGATACAGTGGTTAACACGTCAGGCGGCAGAATTTTATGAGGAGGGTATTCAAAAACTGGTGCCACGTTATGACAAGTGCCTCAATATTCACGGAAATTATGTAGAAAAGTAGATTAAGGTACAGGCTTTCATGTAAAAATAAAATTATTGCGATATCTATGCACGTCTTTTTTTAATTCCAAAACGGTAATGACTTAAAAAACATGCCTCATATTACATTTAAACAGATTAAGTCAGCAATGGCAGATTATTTTTGGCCATTTAACCATGAAATAAATCCAGAAGCTATAAATACTTTCTCCCAAACCATTAAATCTATTAGTTCATTCAATTTTTTAATAATTTATTTTGAAAAATAAAAATTGCAGGATGAATTTTGAAATATCGCCAATAGATTTGTCAATTTGGTCAATGTTTTGCACCCAGTAGATGGCGTAACTATAGCAAACTATCCGTCACCTAGTGGAAGTGACCAAAAGGCTTTACCGGCTGAGGCTGTGATGAAAACATCACAAAATCAGTACCGGAGGTTCTGACAGTTTAAAAAAACATGTAAGTGAAGTTCTATACAAAATATTATAGTTTATTTGTAATATTTGTACAGCTTCGCTGTCTACTTCAGTTTTTTTTTACAAAATACAGATGTACTTGTTACTGTATGCAGTTAAACCTCCCCTCTACCTCATATTCCAAGAAATATTGTACCGGTGTTATTTACCGATATTCTATGTGAAGGCCCACTGTCAATGTTTATACTGTTCTTCAGATTAACTGTAAATATGGGTTCATTATGAGCTTTTGCTCAGGCCAGCTGGAAGGAAGAAAGAATAGAAAGAAGAGTGATTGAGTGAGTAAGTGAGGTTTAAGAAAGAAAGGAAACACCTTAGATTTGTCTGTCAGAATAATTTTGAAAATGTGAGCCTGTACAACTGCATCTCTGCCAATTTAGAACTCACGTGCCAGATAAATAAAACAATTGCACCAACTTCAAATGGCAACTTCTTGCTCTGAAGTTGAAATAAATATTTTGCAAATGCTACAGCCAATATTTTATTGCCTATTTGTACGATGTAAATTTTAAAAGAATCTAACAATTTCTATTTTTGCCATTTTTTTTGCTAAGATGTTGATTAAACAAACTATGTTTCAATGTTTAGTTTTAGGTTCTCTGATGGAATGAACTCCTGGAAATATACTTGTAATTTCATTTACACATCTGGCACTGATGTAGCAGTATGAAGACTTTCTTCCCTTACTGGAGAGATAATTTTGCAGCAGGTCAAATACAAGAATCAGGGAGTGATAATCTGCAAAAAAAAAAAAAAAAAAAAAGCATTTGGAACTGTATTGTAAAAATCTTAGCTAGCAATTGAGAACTGCCTAAGAGAATGAACCAGAGTTTAGTTTCAAGGTCTACAGTAACATGTGCATGAATTATTCCTACAGTTTGTGAAGGAATCAGGGTAACCATAACTCATGGGCCAAAAAAGAGGAAACTTTCAGTAATCCCCCCCCCCTTTCAAATTGTAGCACAGAACTGTTTGATGTCCGTAATAGGGATTTGTAAGGTTAACATACAGATGTATAGTTTGATACACATGATTAAGGTTTAAGAAGCGGCCAGCATTAAAAAGGTTAAGAAAATACAAGTACTTGTTTTATTTCATTTAAAAGGTTAATATAATCTACCACACAGAATTAGTGGCAAAACCTTCAACAGCTTCACTTGCTTTAACATTACAATCTTCCTCTTTCTTTGCATACCAGGAATATTTTTTCTTTTTCTTTTTCTTTTTTTTTAATTTACGTCCTCCAACGTTAAGTCATCGGACGGTGAATGAAATGGATGAAATGATACTCAATTGAGTCAAGGGTCCATGGAGCTTAGAGCTATCCGACATTCGTCTGAGGATAAGGGAAAACTGCAGAAAAAACCTTATCCAGGAAACTCACCCTGACCGAGATTTGAACTCGGGACCTCTTGAACGTGAGGCAGACATGCTACCATCTACACTACCGAGGCAGTTGCAGGAATATTTCATTGCTGAACATATTTGTTTCAGCAAAGTTTTATTCAATATCAAGTAGTTGAAAAATTCTTAACAATTTATATTTTTGAAATTATACTGAACAGTTATTGACTTTACTGTGTCTGTGCTCAAATTCCTCTCTTTGGTCCACTGAACATTAATCAAAGAAAATAGCCTTTCCACATTTGCATTATGGCTAGGAATACTAAAAAAATTCTATTTTCAATAGCCGTGAGTGACAGTCTTTTGAGGGGCAGCTATTCAAAAGCTCATTTGATAGGCTTTTACCTCAGAATTTTATAGTCCTAACTTATTTAGGTTAATAAGAAATGATATGGAGGAAATATCAAATAGAAACTTAGCTAATAGCTTTATCATAATGGTGATTTTAATGCAAGGTTAGGAACAAGTCAAATAAACATAATAAATCTAGAGGGGAGTTAATTGGGGAAACAAAAGAGATGGAAAAAAAGGAGCAAAGATCAAGTTTTGAATTGTGAAGGCAAGAACTTGATAGAATTCTATGAGGAGATAAGTATGAGGATGTGAAAGGGGGTTAAGGGGAAAGATGATATGGGAGAATTTACTTTTGTAAATAAAAACCGTCAGAGTATCTTAGATTATATAATATATACAGCATGTTTAGACTCATGTCTTATTGATTTTGAAGTGTTGAATGTAGTGTGTTCTAGTAACCACTTCCCAATAAGGGCAAAACTTCTCAGCATATATAAAGAAAAAAAGAGAACAATATCGAGGAGTCAAAAAGTGAAAAATATAAATGGAGGGAGAAGAAGTCAGATGCTTTCTTAAGGGAACTGGGGTCAGATACAGTGAGAGTAGAAGAAGCAGGAGTAGAGAAGTTGAAAGAAAATAAAACAGATGTAGCAGTTCTGAAGTTAAAAATGCTAGTAAAAGGGGCAGGTGCAAGGATGAAAGTGAAAAATAATGGGGTGGGTAAGCAGAAGGGATGGTTTGATGAGGAATGCAGGATGGCAAAATGAAGAGTATTAAGGGAACTGAGGAAGTGGAGGCTAATGGGAGGACAAAAGGAAAATGAGGATTTTATGATTGAAAGGTGGGCGGGAGTACAGAAGCTTGCTGCAGGAAAAAAGAAAAGAATGGGGGGTAGAAAATGAGTAAACTGTATGAAGCAGCATCAGTTAATGATAGTAAAACATTATGGACTAAGGTTAAGAGATTGCATAGAGCTCAAGTAAGAGAAAATAATATAAGTGCAGATGAATGGCTTAATTATTTTAAAAGTCTTCTAGCAGGATGATAATGATAATTTGTGTTTAAAGGCGCTCAACTCAATGGTCATCAGCACCCTTTCAAAAACTGTATTTCAATTTACTATCCTTCCTTTGTCTTAACTTATCTTTAACTTTGCATTAGCTTTGCTCTGGCTTTCCTCTGACTACTCTTTCTCCTCTAGCTCTGCTCTGGTTCCACTTCGGTTTGCTTTGGCTTTGTTTTGGCATTACTCAGGCTCTGCTCTGGCTTCACTCTAACTCCACTCTAAAATCACTAACTTGGCTCTGGCTAGGTTCCGGCATACCTACGGTTCCGCTCTGGCTTCGCTCTGACCTCACACTAACTTCATTCTGCACCTTAACTCTGGCTTCGCTCTGCCTTTACTTTGGCTAGGTCCTGGTCACCACTCCGGTCCCACTCTGGCTCCACCCAAGCTGTGCTCTGGCTCCACTCTGGCTTTGCTCTGGCTAGGCTCTGCTCACCACTATGGTCCCACTCTGGCTTAGCTCTGGTTTCGCTCTGGCTTAACTCTAACATTCTTCAACTTAACTCTCGCTTGGCTCAGTCTTCCTTCAGGCTTGACTCTTGCTAGGTTCCAGCCCTGCTCCGGTCCCGCTCTGGCTTCACACTGGCCTCACACTAACTTCATTCTTAACTCAACTCTGGCTTGGCCCTGGCTAGGATTCAGCCACCACCCCGATCCCACTCTGGCTTGGCTCTGCCTCTGCTCTGGCTTCGCTCCAGCTTCACTCAAACCTCACTCTAACTTGGCTCTGGCCTACCTGCGGTCCCACTCTGGCTTCGCTCTAGCCTCACTCTAACTTCATTCTTTAACCTAACTCTGGCTTGGCTCTGGCTAGGTTCTGGCCTGCCTCCAGTCCTCCTCTGGCTTTGCTCTGGTCTCACACTAACTTCATACTGTAGCTTAACTCTGGCTTGGCTCTGGCTAGGCTCCGATCACCACTCCAGTCCCACTCTGACTTGGCTCTGTCTCCACACTGGCTCCGCTCTGGCTAAGCTCTGCCTTGGCTCTGGCTTTGCTGTGGTTTTTCTCTGGCTTTGCTCTTGGTTTGCTCTGGCTCCGCTCTGGCTACACTCAGGCTCCACTATGGCTTTGATTTGGCTTTACTTTGAATTTAGTTTAATTTACTTTATCTTACATCAGAGTCAAACATGGATGTGGACCTCGTTTGGGCATTTGGTGTTAGCTCTTACCACTCAGAGGCACCCAATCGAGAGATTTGGCTCGGGACCCCAGGATCACCAATTCCTCTACCTACCGCAGTAGGCCCCTGGGGGACTTCTAGGAGAACAGAAGAGGGAAAATATTTGGGTATTACAGAATAACGACTTCAATAAACTTTTAGATAGCCAGATAGGAATCAAAGTAGTAAGGGAGCAAATCAAAAGAATAAAAACAAATAAAGCAAGTGGAATTGATGGTATTCCAGGGGAATTTTGGAAAGCATGGAGTCTGAATGAGAGCAGATTAAGACTGTTAGTAATTTTTGAAGGTGGTAATGTCCCTAGGAGTTGGAAAACAGCAATAGTAGTGCCAATATTTACGAATAAAGTGAATGTTAATAACCCAGCAAATTGCAGGGGGATTAGCCTGTTATCAGTGTTAGGAAAAGTTTATACTGGGGTTCTAGAAGAAAGGATTCAAATTTGGGCAGAAAAGGGAAAATTATCTGAACTACAAACAAGCTTTAGAAAAAATAGGAGAGTAACAGATAATATCCTTGTAATATCAACATTGGTTAGTAAATATCTTGCAAATAAAAGGGGGAGATTATATATGTTATTCGTTGATTTTGAAAAAACTTTTAATACAATAAGTAGGGAAGCCTTATGGTATAAAATGAGCAAGAAAGGAATGAGTAATAAGTTCATACATTACAAAGGATATATGCAAGCAATGATTTTTGTATAAGAACAGCAAATGATCTATTGACGAACACGACTTCAAATTACATTGGGTTAAGACAAGGTTGCAAGTTAAGTCCTGTTATTTAATTTGTTCATTGATGATATTCTAGAGGAATATCAAGAATGAAAATAGACACCTTCCAATAATTGGAAACAAAGAAGTACTGGGTTTGCTATTTGCTGCTGATCTTGTTGCAGGATCTATAACAAATGTAGGAGTATACAAAATTATGGGAGCCATACAGGAGTTTTGTAATAAATGGAGTATGAAAATAAACACTAACAAAAGTAATTGTATTCAAAAAAAGGCAATAAGTTAAGGAAGGATGAAAAATGGAGTTGGCAAGGGAATGAAACTGAGGTGGTAAAGAAATTTAATTATCTAGGAGTAAGGCTAAACAGTAATGGTAGATGGATTGATCAAAAGAAAACAGTATTAGCTAAACGGAAACTGGCAATGAAAGCTATAGAAAGCTGTATAGATAAAATACCAAGGATACAAATAAAATGGTTGGAGGGAATATATGGGGCAGTAGTCGAGGCAAATATGTAATATGGAGCTGAAATTTGGGACGTAGAAGAAGGATGGGATAATGTAAACAAGGTGTATAGGACTTTTTGCAAACTAATTTTGGGCTTACCAAGAGCATCACCAAATGGGATTGCACAAATGGAGTTAGTAAGATATGGTAGCAAAGCTAAAATTATGGAGAGCATTGAAATACTGGTTCAGAATAAAAGAATTGGAAACTAGTAATATTTTGAAGCAGTGTTTAGAAATGAAGCAAAAATATATTAAAGAAGATAGATACTTGGTACAAAAGTATACAAGAAATTCTGAATGAATAGGATATGGGGATATGTGGAGGGATAGTAATAGATTAAAGTCTCTGGAAATGAGTCAAGATGAGGGTAGAAGACATAAAAAGGCAGGATATAATGGGTAGCTTCAATTCCAAAACCTCACTATGTAACTATAGAGACAAAAATAAATTGGGAAAGAGAAAAATGTGGATATTTGTGACAAAATGATAAGAGAAGGCCGCATGGGCCAGAACAGGAGTGGC
The DNA here is from genome assembly GCA_030765055.1 of Mantis religiosa. Lineage (NCBI taxonomy): Eukaryota > Metazoa > Arthropoda > Insecta > Mantodea > Mantidae > Mantis > Mantis religiosa. The sequence goes on along the minus strand of CM060951.1, from coordinate 50,486,321 downwards.
AAGGTTAAAAGGATTAGGGGAGAGAGAAGAACAAGGAAAGTGTATAATGTGTAATACAAAAACAAATAGTTCATGTCATTTATTGATAGAGGTGAGGAAACAAAGAATTGGAGAGGAAAGTACTCAAAAAGAAGTGGACCATGTTACCTAGTGAAATTTTAGTTATAAGATTACCGAGTGTCACATCAAGAAACAATGTACTGGAAATAGGAAAGTACTTAGGTTTAGTGAGAAATAAATGGTTAAGAAAGATTAGTAATAAGGAAAATCATGATAATATAGATTGAGGACCAAAAGTGGTAAACAGGGTCCTATAGCACAAAAATCATGGTGTTAGAGTCTGTGGGCCCAAGGAAATTCAGCAACTCAATAAAGAGTTGTAATTTGATAGGAAATTAGAGATATGTAGCGGTATATAAGAAATATTAAATTGTAAATGTATAAGAATTTGTATATATAATGAAGTTTAATAAATTTATTCATTCATTCATGATAGGTTTTTGTGTTGTTCAGAAGACCTTAGAAATCTTACAAAATTTGAAAACAGGTCAATACATTTCACATCAATCACAATATCTGTTTTATCATGGAGATACACTATAGTTGTCTCAACATCCTCCGATGACGGAAATGCTTTGGCCTTCATCCACTTATACATGCACATCCATATTGGACCATCCATTTTTCTAGATATTTAATACAGGAAAGATACACAATTTCAGTCCCAAACCTGTCACATTCTACAATGTACCCTGCTTCCCTTTTTATCTTTAGTATATCTTTTACTTTAAGTGATTTGAAGCTCAGTGTTTGTCTTTCAGTGTTTGTAATGTGCATTCCAAAATGGAAAGTGTCTGCTACCGAGTTTGCTTCCACTTCTAGATCAGCGATATTTTTCTGCAAAACTGTCATAAGCGAACGGACAGTGCAATCTTGCCTCACTCAGTTCATCTTCAAAAAACATTATTATTGGAACTGAACTTTGGGATAAAAAGTAAGACCTGAGAGCAGGGTACATTTCCAGTATTCTACTAACACATAGAAATAATGATAGCCACCGTGTCTTTGAATGGGAAAGCAACTGCTGATATGTTATGTCAACAAACTCACAAAAAGATTTCAGCTCTTCAGTATGCACTGTATAAATAGAAAAGAAATTGAATATTTTCAGTGGATGGATTCTATGTCAGCTGAAAGACCAAAATCAAGGCCATGTTCAATACAGTTATGTAGAACATGTGCTGGACAACCCATTCCCGCCAATTTATTTAGTTTGTTCTGCAAATGTGCTAACACATTGTTTTCTGAAGCTCTGCCCAGCCCACCAAAATTTGTGTTGGTGTTATCCCCAGCAAAAGCAACACACTTTTTGTCTATCCCAAATTTCTTAACAGTATCGTTATATAAGGAGCTATTGTTTCTGCCTTTTCATTTGAAGCTGCTTCCAACTCAATAACCTTTGTGTTTACACCACCACTTTTTATGTCAAAATATTGGATGAGGATAGGAAATTTTTGAGAGAACCGTGGTTACTTGCATCTGTTGCAAGACCAAAACATGAGATTCCTTTTAACACTCTATTGTTAAGTCTACTGAGTGTTGGGAAAGAGCAGAGTTAATTATAGCTTCACACTTGGTACGAGAACATGAAGCTTGTTTTACAATATCAGAGTCTTAATACAACACCCTCTAATTTGCTGGTACATGGATCCATGGATCGAAAACTATGATGTCGAATAGTATGAAGGGCTAATGTTCCTTCAACTGCACTGCATGCATCACTGTTATTTGAGTCCTTGTTGATGAAGTCTAGTTTTAAAGAAGAGCCTGCATTCCAGACATTGCTAGTATGTTTGGCTGATTTCATGTGTATCTCTAGATCCAAAGCTCTAAAGAAAAAATTTTAAAAAAATTTCTTGGAAAGTTTTCAACAAATGGAATATTTGCACAATATTGCATGAGCTAATCTAGCTTTACCTTTATATCATCAAACAATTAGGTCATTGTTAAGATAAGGAGCCGCTAACTATGACTTAGGCCAGTTTTGCTCTCTTACGGGACTAGCTCCAATAGAGTATTTTAATAGAGTTTTACACACACAACTAACCTAAGGCCCTAAACATGGGGCAAATTTCTAACTCTCTTTTACTGATACCTGATTCCCTTTATACAGCAAAATTTAATAAACAACTGCAAATATGAAGAACTACGCACAGGCACACCACACAAATTAGCGTTTAACTCTACAACAGAGCTTTCCGAGATATAAAATTCGTAAAAACGTAGTCAGCATAGATAATCTCGTATTAACAAAGCTGCATTATATGGTTATATACGTTTTTACAACCAGTCCCTTATCTTAATTACAAAAAATGACGCTAATGTGAGAGTAGAATTTCATGTCGAAGACACATTGGCATTGCATGTTTCTTTCCTAAGAAGTGACATTTTACTTTTGGGATCTTACCTTTGTTTGCAATTGACATCAAAGTTCCTCCATGGCAGACAAGACATTCTGCCTCTGATTCATTTCTTAGTTTTTTAAAGGACGGGTATTTACTTTTCCATTCATCACTGTACATGCATTTATGTTTAGGCATTTTTACAACAAAGATATTTACTGCTACGATTTCAGAATTATCAGAAAATTAACGAAATACCATCACATAGTTTAACACAAGCTTTCAAGGAAACTAGCAACCCGACTGCACAGAAACAGGAAGGAAACATCAGTAGCGTAGATGGTAGTGTGTCTGCCTCACGATCAAGAGGTCCCGAGTTCGAATCTCGGTCAGGGCGAGTTACCTGGACAAGGTTTTTTCAGGGTTTTCCCTTATCCTTCAAGATGAATATCGGGTAACTCTAAGTTCCATGGACCCTTGACTCATTTGAGCAACAATTCACCCAGTTCATTCACCGTCTGATGTGACTTAATGTTGGAAGATGTAAATTAAAAGGGAAAAAACCCGCAAATTAGTAGGTCAGTCAGAGAGTACGCAACGACTAGAGTATAGTTATACTAGGCATAAGCCTTTGCTGTAACTTTCTTCAATATGCAATGTCTCATGGCCAGAAAGAAAGATTATGCAATTTATAATGAAATTGTATACCTAGCTGCAAAATTCGCCAAATTTCCAAAATTCCGCCTGGATTTTTTTTTTTAACAGCAGAAAAGAGGACATGTCCGGGTAAAAGAAAATGTATGGTCACCTTAGTTGGAATCCTATGTACCTTATCCTGAGAACTAGATGTTCTATTAAGAACCCCGGTTATATTACCCCATCATTTTACCTTGTCACCTATAAGCTTGCCCAAAGTGAATCACTCACCTACCTAGTCAACAAAATATTTAGTTCTTTGAATTCCCATACTGTGGACATTTAACACTGTTTGATTACACTTAACATTAAAATAGCTCAAATGTCAATCATATTTTGGTCTGCCATTATGGAAAAAGCAATGTACTTTTATCTTCTCAGTTTGCTACAATAAAACCTTTTAATGCACTATTTTTGAGGAATTCATTTTTAATTAACATTTTCAAAAATTCTGGCAAAGTTCCACAGGGACAATGGTAAATAAACCTGCTAATAACAAACCTTTCTTTAATGAATCATCTGCTTTTAAGCTACATAAAAGTTAAAACGTATCTTAGCCTTCATGCAGATATGGCAATTTGGTTTTATGTGTCATTAACCCTTTCACCGATATGGATGTCATGACGTCCAAGTTAAAATGCCCCAAACCGATGTGGATGTGTATAGACGTCATGCACATATATGCATTTAATGCTTATTTAATGTCAATTACTTTAATCTCCCAATTTCACAATCAATTTAAATTAGTTCTAAGAGGGATGAAAACGTACCCTTAAAGGTTTCTTTTTAAATTGTACACCTCAAAACCTGCATAAATACACAAGGGCACATCTTCAGATTCACACCAAATAATACTGGTTTCCTTGTGAACTACTTTATTACAACATACTAGACATTTTCGAAATGTTCGTGACTTTCTTGGTTGTGAGTGATATCCTTTTAGGAAAGTTTTCTCTCAAGTATGAGGGGTGCTATAGGGGTGGATTTCTTACACCCTGTATGAAGAGGCCTCTAAATATTATAGTACTCAATTAGGCTACGAGCTATTGATATGCCTAGGTCCAGGTAGGTCACTGTCTTGAATGAATTTAGAGCTCAGCAAATTCCTAAACAATTGTGTATGGTTACATCCAGCTGGTATAAAAATACATTTTTTTTACCATTTAACTGTTTTTTCTAAAGAGGGATAACTAGTAATAGCTGATCCACACCACCCATATTTGATCCATCATTTCCCCAAATAATGGAGCAGCTAACATGCCATCTGTAGACCAGTGCATGTCTAACGTAGGCTTACAACTTGTACACTGTCCACTTCTGAATTCTCCTCTTAAGCCCTAAATTGCTTTTAGAAGTCAGGGCTACTTTCATTCTACTCACATATACATTTGTTTCCGTAACAATGATTAGACACTTAGCAATAAAAAAAAATGTGTAAATGTCAGTTGGTTGGATGTCAGAAGTTAGCTGCACACCAGAAAATATGTTTGTCTATATGTTCATTTGTGTTTCAGTTATTTTGGCCACTTCACAATGTTGATTCTTCACAACACCTGAAGCAAGCGGGCCATTTTCTTCCTCACTGCTACCTATATCCTCAACACCTCTCTCATAATTGCCTTCAATATCCAAATCATGTCAAACAACAAAAGGTCTTCTAGATTTTCTAAAGTGATATCAGAAGCCCGTACACATCCTATGCAAGCTAATTTATTTACTACATTACTAGGATAAGCCATGGCTAACACCGAAATTTAACAATTTCAAATGTGCCATTCATTTAGCTCTCAATAGCTATAAGAAATCACTGAACACAGAGAGAGCATAAATAACTAAAATACTGAGCAAAAAAGCTGCATAAGGCTACTAGAAAATTCAGTTGTGAAATACTGTAATAAGAGGTATATACAGATGCCTGACAGAGAGGTTTATTTCTTTCCAACATGTGTGTATCACAACATAATCATTATCGCTTGGTATAGCATAAACTAAAAGCTAAAACTTTGAACCAGAGAATTCCCTTATGCAGCTATACGTACATATATACATTCATTCATATGCACACAAAACAAAATGACAAATATTAAATGCGTTCAACACAAAGAATGGCTTTTGCTACAGTGAAACAAAAGTAGTGAAATTTCAATGATTTATTAATATAGTCTCTACTTTATTGATACTGTAGATCTATATTGCCTTTAATGGGCTTAAACCAGTTTTTGTTTCATTTAAATAACTTAATAAATATGGAAGATATGAATGTGTATTTATGGAGCATTTAACAATTTAAATGTCTTGTTCTTTATATTGGGTATCCGTTTCCGGCCGATGAAGTGTTTAAATGGCCATTGCTGAAGCGGTTAAGAGTGTATCTGATGATTGGTTCAGTAAAAGCATGGAAATTAATGTACAATTAGTGTTTAGAAGTAAAAGCATGGAGTTGTTTTCTGTTCAATTTCAGCACAGCTCATATTTGCATTGCCTAAGCGAAAGCATGGTGTTATCTTCAGCATGTTTCAAGTTACAGCTCATTTGTTGCAGTACTAATTAAAGATGTGCACAAGCAAACACAATGTACATGTACTTAGGTATTCAATGACTGCTAAGTAAAGAAAGTTAACTCTTCCAGTAAAGTTGACCATTATTAAGAATGTAGATGGGAATCTATAAATTTATGTCAAACAAGGCAAAAAATATGAAATGGCTCATATGTCATTGATTGGCACTTTGAAAAATGATTCTATTCTGAATACGATGTGCAATGCAGTTCTGCGGTCAGGAAGTATTTGTTACACTATATGATGAATTAGAGGATATATTTAGGACATAATTCGAGGGAATATGGGAAAAAGCATTAGAAATTGCCACTAAGATAGGCTCGGAGAACTTTAGCGCATCAAATGGATAGTTAGATCACCTTAAAAAAGAACATAACTTTTTTGTTCAAAACCATGTGTAGTGAAAGTGACAGTACATGAAAAATCTGTCCAACATAACCCATGGTGTAACAGCCCAAAGTTGGCCTCAGCTTGCCAACCCGACTGCTGGCCTCATGCCCACATATGTAAGGCAGAGGTGGGTGATGATCCAACCGATATGAGGAGATGTGGTCAGCATCTCTGCAATCCCAGACGGAAAGTTCGCTTTCTAAACAAGGGTCTGCTAGTGTTGCTTCTCAATTTCCTCACATTGCTGAGTGGGCACCGGTCCTATACCTGGAACTTAAAATATGCACTCCCAGGGGTGGGAATACTGGGCACATCTCCATGGCAGGAAACCAAAGTGCCTTAGCCCACTATGCCACGGCGCAGGACATTAGTAACATACCTACCACAAACTTCTGATGAATCCCCTTGAAGACAGAGCCTATTTAAGGAAGAAATATGAAATACCCCAAAAGTATTAAAAAGAAGTTCCAATGCATCAATTTTTGTTGAAAGCTTAAGGAATATGTGAGTTCCCCTCAATTTGCTACTATCAGGAAAGTATGAAGTTTCTTACCTTGGATGATAGCCTGTGCTTCTGGCCTCTGCAGCAATTCTCTGCTAGGCTGAGCATTTGTTATCATCATTTGTAACTCTGGTGGCAAAGGTGATAATGAGGGAGGTGGAGGAGGAACCTGAAACTGTGTTGGTATTGGTACTGTAACTGGAATATGACCAAGTCTTGAAGTTGCTTGGCTTTGCTGCTGTTGATTGGAGGCCAAGAGCTTATTCAGCATCTCTTGCTGTTGTTGACGCTGTTGCTGTTGTTGCTGCTGCTGTTGCTGCAGAATGAAAACATAACTATTTTTATGAAACTATTCATGAAATACTACAATTAGTCAAGTTTTACTATAAGTAGCCAATAGTAAGATGTTTTACTAGCTGGTAAATAATATGCAGAATATTCAAGATCATTCTGGGTCAAATTTACATATGGTAAACAAGTATAAACAGATTTAAAAATGAACCAATATTATAAATTTTATTTCACCTGCTGGTAAGTTTAAAGAACACACACATCAATTATCAATGCCTGCCCCAATGCTTGATTAAACTGAATTTATTTATGCAACTTGCTATTTACAGTATTTTTATCTACAATACATATTTCTTATTCTAGATGTTTAAATTTTGGTGTCATTCTCCTTTTTAACTTCCTGCTTGGCTTCCAGGAAGCCGTTTCCCCTTGTCGCCCCAGCATGTTTTCTTTTGCACTCTTTACTTTTCTCATCCATTTCTCTTTAGCTTTCCAAAACAAGTTCCCTATATATTTCTACTTTCATTTTTTCTGTAACCATTTTCATGGCTATCAGCTTACTTTGCATCTTTTCCCATTTCTTCTCTCATACTTCCTGTTTCCATGCTGCTAGCTCTTTACACTCTGCCAGAATATGAACTGTACCTTGTTTCTCCACATAATTTGCATATTTCTACCCTGCTACTTCTTAGTCACCTTAAGAACACTGATCCTGTTATCCCTCCTATTTGTTACATTGATCTATATATCTTGCTCTTCCCCATTTTCTCTTTTATTAACCTATAAAATTTTTATGATTTTCTGTTTTCTAATGTATTCCATATTTCTTGTCTTTCTATATCCTCCACTTTAGTTCTGGCTATTTTCCAAAAACCTTCTACAATCCTATTTTCTAGTCTCCATAAATCACCCATTCCTATTTCTTCCACAGCTTTTTATGCCTCTGACCACCAACTTTTTCTACTTCCCCATTTTCTTTTGTTGATTCATACATACCTTTTGGATTTTGTCATCGTCATCATCAAACATTTATACCAAAATGTTAAAACTCAATTAGTATACCTTTTCTTTTGATTTTTCCTAATTCTACTAAGGCGATAGAGTCAACATGAAAAATTCAATGCCACGGCCGGGATTTGAACCACGGATCTTCTGGTTTCCATCCAGTCACTAACCCATTGAGCTACCATGGCTAACTTGCTGTCATGACATTAAATTCTCCATTTGACTTGTATATTTCCCATTAGGGAAGTACTAAGCCTGGGCCTTAAAGTACTTACAGCATAGTAAGTCGCCATTAAGGTAGTTGCCTCATGTTTATGAGAACTCCTAGTGGTTTACCAGGAAAAATACGAGTCAGTTGGAGAATTTAATGTCATGTCGGCACGGTGGCCATAGTAGCTCAAGGGTTAGAGCAGCTGGACGGTAATCAGAAGATCCGTGGTTCAAATCCTGGCTATGGCATTGAATTTTTCATTCTGGCTCTACCGTTTCATATCAAGTTTCACTTCACATATCCTTATTCCTGCCATTGCTGCCTTTTCTTTGGCAACCTTCCTGCCATGTGCTTCCCATTTTCCATTATTATTCATCCTAAACCCTAAGTACTCAAATTCTTTCACAACTTTAATTTTTGTCCCTCTAATCTTGTAATCTAATTTATATCCCAAATTACCAGTTGCAATAAAAATTAAAACTACAGCAGGTAAAACTATTCAAAGAATTTCAAGATATTGACCATCTATAAGTTTCTGTTTAAAAAAATAAACATAAGTAACACATTTGCCCCCATTTTTAAACATAAAATGGCTACCATGAAATCTTCCCAAAACTTATTTCAAGAATCCACAATTTAAGAGGTTGGAGAGATACATACATACATACATGCGTCTCCCAATTTCACTTACCTGTTGAACCTGAAGAAGTTTCATAACCAAATCTTGAGGAATTTGCATCTGTGCAGGCTGAGGCTGTGAATTGACCATGTTATGGTTCACTGTAGGGCTAGGTTGGGTATTCAGACCAAATCCAGACATTGGCCCCAAACCAATACGATCATTCGAGACAGATACATTTGTACTTCCTGAGGTTACTGCTCTTCCACTTATTGTACTATCTTGAGACTTGCTCAACATCTGGTAAAGAAAACATAGCACTCCATACAAATTTGAACACATTGATAAAATTGTTCAAAATTTCTTTGGCACCATCTGCCCTAAGTCTTTGTTTCCTATGAGCTTCCTCTATTAAAATATATATAAAGCAAAATATTCCTTCATTTTAGCTCATCTAAAATTAGCAACAAAATTTTCTTTCTCTGCTCATTAATCTTCACTTGTAATTTACTTTGATTTAGGGAATTTTAATATTACTGTACCTGCTACCCTTCAAAAAGATCAGCATTTAATGTTAATAGTGAAATTGGTTAATTCCTGTCATTATTTAAAAGAAACATTATGTCACTGGCTGAATCACAGGAGATTTAAGAAACATCAGAGAAACGTATCCATATACAACTAAGAAGTTTTGATTAGTCAGAAGGGAAGAAAAACTTGGATGTGGCTACAAGAGTGTATTCCGGATGAATGAACTCTGCAGTACTATACTGCTACATCAGCAAATAAAATGCAGATGAGTTTGATTGGACAAAGAAAGATTGTACAAAGTTTTTCTGCTCATTAATGCTACTTTCAAGCAAATATGTTTTAAAATATACCAGCACTTTCTTGAAATATCTTAGTGCACAAAATACCATTCTAATTGAAAAAAAGTAAATTTTTTTCAAAAGTCAGAGAGAGATCCATAAGAAAAATATTCTGAGTAGGTACTATAAGTAGTGGAAACGTTGAGTCAGACTGAAAAATTCAATGCCATAGCCGGGATTTGAACCACGGATCTTCTGGTTTCCGTCCAGCCGCACTACCACGTGCCGATATGACATTAAATTCTCCAACTGACTCGTATTTTCCCGGTAAACCACTTAGGAGTTCTCATAAACACATAAACACATGTAGTAAGTCGCCATTAAGGTAGTTGTCTCATGTGTTTATGAGAACTCCTAAGTGGTTTACCGGGAAAATACGAGTCAGTTGGAGAATTTAATGTCATATCGGCACGTTGGCCATAGTAGCACAATGGTAGTGCGGCTGGACGGAAACCAGAAGATCCGTGGTTCAAATCCCGGCTATGGCATTGAATTTTTCAGTCTGACTCAACGTTTCCACAATTTAGCCTACACACGGCCAGTGTGAAAGAATAATTAATTTCCATTAATTAACCTAATAGTGGTTAACTATAAAGCCCGGGCCTTAAAGTACTTACATGTAGTAAGTCGCCATTAAGGTAGTTGTCTCATGTGTTTATGAGAACTCCTAAGTGGTTTACCGGGAAAATACGAGTCAGTTGGAGAATTTAATGTCATATCGGCACGTTGGCCATAGTAGCACAATGGTAGTGCGGCTGGACGGAAACCAGAAGATCCGTGGTTCAAATCCCGGCTATGGCATTGAATTTTTCAGTCTGACTCAACGTTTCCACAATTTAGCCTACACACGGCCAGTGTGAAAGAATAATTAATTTCCATTAATTAACTATAAGTAGTGTTTATGAAGTAGCAGTAACATATTATATGAAGTAAGAAATGGATGACAAAGATTATAATGCTGTATGATTAAACCCTCTATGCTATACCATGAAGTGAAAATGGGATAACAAAATACATGTAACTTGATTGAAAAAAAAAACATTTGTAGTGTTTTTTACACTTCATCAGTTAAAAATCAACTACAAATGGTTTTTGCAATTAATTTTGTTGTCAGTTACTAAATTCCTCCAATCAAGCATAATACTAGTAACTTGGTGGTCAGCATTCTGTCTTAACCTAGAGGGTTGGTTCCTGATTGGGTTATCGTTTCCTATCTTCCTTAGCATCTGGTAGTGTACATATGTAGGAGTTAATGAATTCAATGTGAAAGTTAATGAAACAAAGAAAAACCAGAACAATGTTAAAAATATTACACAGTTCAAAGAGTAAACACTGTCAGCAAGTTGTTTCAGGTCAAAGGCCCACCCATTATGACCATAAAAGTTGCGATCATACCACTCCATAAAGAGTACAGGCTATTAACGTACATTTAGGTGTTCAAATCATACTGATAAAACAAATTTGCATAATTGTGAAATTATGCAAATTGCACAAACTGTGCATAGCATTAACAAACTTGTGTTACGTATACCATCATTTCTCAATTTTACAAAAGTTCATGATGGATAATCCCCAGTTTATTATTAATCTATTATGAAATCCCATTAAGTACATGATTAACTTAGTTTATTTGCACCCCCTTTTATGTGCATTTACTTAGAATGCCATGAATCTCTGTTTTACAATTTGGTAAACTTCAAGTTAAGCTACTACCACTTTTTTGTCCCCTTGTTAGCTTTTTAGCACTAGATGTACTAGATATACATATTGATAAGTCCGCAATAACAGCTCATTTTTGGTCTGAAAATCATTAAGTTGAAGATAGCACCAAATTACTAAAATATGTACAAAAACATAGCGAACTCATCATATGGGAGAGAATATACATAGAAAAACATAAAAATCAACTAATGAACTTTGAAATCCCACCAGAAGACAACCCCACATTTAAATTCATCACAAAATCAACAGATGGCAGCAGCAACTAGAGAACTGCCCACACCACTGGATCAAGCTTTAGCCGCATAAGAGCCGACAATGTGAACGATGGTTGGCGAAACGTGTCCTCAATATAGGTACGCAAGTGAAGCTGATGTGTAATAAATACGTCTCATCTATAATTTAATAATTATTTCGCTTCACTTTGGTGTTCCAATACAGTTAAATGTCGAAGTTTTGGAATATGTTTTCACTTTAGTGATGGTAGCACATTGTACTGTAAAATATGTGAAATGAAAGTTTCATTAGAAAAGAGATTCATTGTAGAGGAACAGGTAAACAGAGAAATTTATATGTGCTCTTCAAGGAATTGGGAAAATAAAAAAAAGTGCAACAGATGCTCCTTAGAATGGTAATACAGCTTTAAGAAATTCAGTGTTTTATGAAGAGCTAGTGAAACTTAAGTCACAACAAACATTTTGTACCACAAACCGAATGTGTAGTCAGATTTCCTACAGAAATATACACTGGAAAATACATCCCAAATCAGTCTACAATTCAAATTACATGGAAAGGTGTTACAATAAAATTCCATGAGCAAAATTGTAAGAGAAGAGGGAGGGGAAAAAGTAACTGGTTACAACAAGAAGCAGCTGATCATATGCTAATGTGCTACATCACAATGTAATAACTGCACCTTTATTACATATCACTTAGAATGTTTTATGCAAATTAAATAGATCAAAATATACTCTGTAGTATTCTCTCTGGAATAACAAACTGCTAGAAAGTGCAGTATCAAGTGCTGAATGGATTTCAGGACCTCACTAAAAAAGCAATATTACTGTAAAATGTTGACTGCATGCTCAGGTTTTCCTCCTTGTCAGCTGGAAGTGCTTTACAATTCACATTTCCTGGGCTGCTTATTGTAATATATTTTTGGAAAAGAAATTAAAAATAAATAAAAACATTTTTCTTTCTAAATTCTTGTCTTGAGAGAAAGAAAACTTATCATAAGCTAGTATTTGATAGAGCAATTAGCTATCTAAAGGTATAACCAAACAGTGAAATTCTGCTGCTCTCTTTTCAAGTTGCAGCACCACATACATTAAAATCTGCTAACTGCACTGCACTGCACTGCACATAGCACATAGTCTCTTGGAGCCCTTTGTCTCCTATACTAGCCTACAACTCAAGATCAACAGTAAGAATAATTATTTCACAAATATAAATATTTGTTACAAAGGCTTCACTTATCTTAAGAAATTGGTGTTAATACTTCTTTCTAATGGAGATCGATTTGAAAAACAGATTGTTTTCATCATCAGTCAACTCTGTTGTATGATAACACTGATACATTGGTAAATTTTTGATAAATTGATGATGAAAACAATCAGTTTTTGAAATCAATCTCCATTAGAAAGAAGTATTAACATCAATTACTTAAGATAAGTGAAACCTTTCTAACAAATATTTATATTTGTGTAATATTTATTACTTCACTGTAACTAGCTTCGTTTTCTACATAATAATAATGTTCTTGGGCTTCTTTTAGGGATACATATCTGTACATAGCAAATGCCTAACATTTGCAAAGTATTTGCTAAGAGAATTCAAAGTCTATCCGCCATTTTCTGCATATGGATCTATGCATGTCTATGCATAGTAATATGCCAATAATGCCTCTGAGCTTAAATCTAGTTAAATTCAAGAGAAACTCAATTTACTGCCAGGTTCCATTATAAATTCATGGGCCTGCCTAGCTTACTTCACATCTTAAGATGAGTTGAGCTATGAGCTGGGTTTTCGTACTTGAAACTTCTGAGGAACACTCCAAAGAAGAGTTCAGGTTCTGTGAATAATTGGCCCATGCTGCTCTTACCCAGAGCATCCACCATCCCATTACCTCAAATACCAGAATGTCTCAACACTCAGTGCTACCAAGCAACTAGAACCATCTATCAACATTCTTTGACATTGCCATACAAATTGATTGTGGAAGGTACATGTGACTTGCTTGGCACATGCTTGCCATAGAGTTGCAGAAAATGGAATTTTCCAAACGGGAATAAATGAATTAGAAATCTAAAAAAGGCATTGCTGAAATAACTTTCTCTATGAAAATATTCCAAAACAAGCACTGACTTAATTTCGATTCTAAACCCCTAAACATTGTTTATAGTTCAATTTTATTATTTTAAATTAAGAAAAGAATTAATTGAAAATTGTTTTTTAAAAAAACTTTAGTGGAAAGTGAATGGGATTAACAAACAATTGAAGGTATAAACTTGCGATCGAATAGGTAGCAACGAAGGAAAAGGAACATATATAATGTTAAAGGAAAGTAGTTTGGAAACCAGAAAGAACATTTTCATAACATTAGATATAAAGAAATTGATAAATCGGCCGTAGTAGATCATTTTTGGTCATTTAGCCATGAAATAAATCCCGAAGTTATATTATTAAAACAAATGTTCCCATAGATTTAATAGTTTGGGAAAAAATATTTATTTTAAAAAATAAAAATCGCGTAATGAATTTTGACATACCGGCAATTGATTGATTTTAGGTTTGTTTCGTCTTCAGATGTTGGTAATACGTAAATACGAAAATACATGGTATCCTTGACAACGAGGTGTGTTGACTGAAGATGGGGGCAAATGTCCATGAAATTAATTTTGTATAAAGAAGATAGAAGTATTGTCATCAACTTCTTAAGATAAGTGGAAAATAATTACTAAATATTTTTATTTGTATAATATTTATTATTCCACTGTAACTAGCTTAATTTTCTGTGTAATCAGAAGTTCTTTATTTTTGTCTATGCAAATGTCACTAATATTTTTAAGGAAATCCTCCATAAAAAACTCACTTTCACACATATTTTTTGAAAATTGTAATTTTCAAGAAATTGTTCAAGCAATTTTGATTAGAATACCACATATTTGATATATTTTCATGAAAAATTAAAATGTATATCTTGAATTTTCTTAAAATAGCCTCTGAAATAGTCTTTCTACACAACAATTTTACATCTTGTTAAAAAACAATTTATGACAAATATTTTTATGGACTTTACCATTTTTTATGTCCTGGCTATGCAAAGTTGTCGCATAGTGACAGTTCTTGAAAGTTCTATTGCTTAACAACACTGCATTTTCCTACTCCCTATGTACTTCTATGGAAATATATAAAACCATTTTTACAAACATTTATCTTAATTAACATGAACTAAAAAAAGGAATAAGCATTTTTAGGAATAGTATTTAAGAGTGAATAGAGGAAGTAATTTGAGTAAGCACATCACTATGAAATGATTCATCCATTCAACATTTTCTATATTAAACCTGTAAAGCCATTTTGAGTCCTCTACATGATTTTCTGTACATAATTTATAAGTTTTTGTTTTCTTTTGTGCACTCTTGGCATATCTCTGCCATTCCACTTTGCCAAGTCTTCTATTGAGGTACCTCCGAAAAACTCATCTTGTCTCCAAGAAGTGAGTCACGGTTGACTTTTATTCATATGAACTGCCACCTTCACATGAGCATTTATTCTCGACCTGTACACATTAGTTAAAGCTTTGGCTACATGTTTTTATTCAAATCAAACTGAGTCGAACAAGAATTTTGATTTGTAAAAAACTGAAGCTCAACTTTTGGTTCAAGTTTTTCACATTGATCCATATATTTTCATGGCAAATTAACCACATATCTTGAATTTTCTGGAAATGTTCTCTAAAGTCCTACATTATGGATGACATCTCGGAAGCTGTATGCACAAAAATCTTACTGTACATAAATGTAGATCTTGTTAAGCACAATGTGTCATTTTTTCTGTAGTCAACCATATCAAAGATATTCCTTGTTATTGTTCTGAATTTTCCAACAGTTATACATTTCTCAAATGTGAAGTCATTCATTTTAATTCTTAGCCATGCAAAGAAAATGGAATTTCTAGGACATTAAATATAAAGATGTTCAAGGAGCTGACTATCGCTTAAAACCTACTGCATTCGCATATTCCCTTTGCACCCAAAAGAAAACAGGCAATAAGATAATTTTTATCTTAAAGTAAACAGAGGAATAAACATTTGTAGAAACTTTATCAAGAGAGAGAAAGTTACAGGAACATATCACACTTATGGTTTTTCTTCACAGTCTGTCCCTTTACATCCAAATATAAAATACTCACTGTCATCCTGACTGCGCCCACACACAATATGTACACTACAATGCATATTTAGAGTTTTGTGCAAATAGTCTGAAATTCTCTTCAGTTTGAATGACTGGCATAACTGCTAAACTAAGAGATGAAGTCTTGCTACACAAATACATGTAGACCTTGTTAAAGCTATCAATCTGAACTCTTACACAAATAAAAATATTTGTAACAGAGTCTCCACTTAAGAAGTTGATAATTCCTTCTTCTTTAGAAAAGATCGATTTCGAAGGCACATCACCTTCTTCAGTTTACTAAACAAACTCCGTTGTTAAGGATATCTCGGTTACCATGCTATTTTCTTTTATTATGTCACGTTTCCAACATTACCAACATCTGAATACGAAACAAACCTAAAAACAGAATCAATTGCCGGTATGTCAAAATTCATTATGCAATGTTTATTTTTTTAAATAAATATTTTCTCCCACACTATTAACTCTTTGGGACCATTTAATTGTTTTAATAATTTAACTTCGGGATTTATTTCATGGTTAAATGACCAAAAATGATCTGCTACGGCCGATTTATCAATTTGTTTATATTTAATGTTACGAAAATGTTCTTTCTTTCTGGTTTCCAAACTACGTTTCGTCTTTCCAATATAAACCTGATCACAATCCAAACAATTAAATTGATAAATACCAGATTTTTTATTAGGAATTTTATCTTTTTAGCAAATTGCAATAAATTTTTATTCTGTTACAAATATTTTTATTTGTGTAATATTTGTTGCTTCACTGTGACTAGCTTCATTTTCTGTGTAATCTGAACTCTTTTTGTGGCAATAACCATTTCCAAGATATCTTTGTTACTGATTTGAGTTTTTGAATGCTTATATTTATTCAAGCAATAAGTCCCAATTTATTTTTCTTGTGATCATGCAAATAGTGTGGAATTCCTAAGTCATTACATGGGTACCTGCTTTTTAAAAGGTGAACATCATTTAGCCTGCTTTACCTTCACTATATCTACAAAAAATGTGTAAATGTATAATGAAAAGTTTTCATTTAATAAGTTATAAGCAGTTTAAAGAATATTTGAGAAGCAAGTTGACAAAGTCATGTGAATGCAACAAAAATATTTTTTCCCTTCCACGTTGTACTAACAATTTTAGCCTTCTGTATTCTATATATAAAAGGCAAATAAATTAGGCTAAGCATCATGAAACTTAAAACAGCTAGAAGAAAACAAATCATTTTTATGCCAAGTTAAGTGTTCACTCAAGCTTTAGCCACTATTGGGCAAATTATGTTGAAACCTGTGGTGTACTATTTAATACTACAAAAACAATACACTCTACAAGCAATAATACAAAGATCTGGAGTGCCTTATATGGCAATAAAATGTAAGTTATACTTTAGAAAAAAGCTAGAAAGTGTATCAAATTGAAAACTTATTGTTTGTTCACTCAAGTAAGTGATGCCAATGTTAAGACTCAATACTGATCTTGAATATGCATTTTTTTTTTACTGAAATTTTAATATAAAATAATGTAAATAATAGAATAAAGCCAAAATGCATCCTCCAAGGCATCTCAGATCTTTGGTGTGCATTCAAAAACTAAGCATTACCTCTAAAGCACTACTACTAATGTTAGTTAGCATACAGAGAAAGATATGGGTTGGAGAAGTCTCAGGTAAGGCAGTTTATGGTATGGTCCCTAATCAGTGAGTTTAAACATTTCTTTTGCAAGAAGCAAGGTATTTATTTAGTGTAAATAAAAATTAACTCAATTAACTCAAATTAACTCAATATCGACTACAACCAGTATCAGTTTCAGATGGTAATTATTCATTGTCAATTATAAGGGGTACATTCTGTTTGAGGCACTGGAACAATGGCCAGGTTATCTGTATACATTACATAATAACGTCAATACAAACACCAACCATAAATTGGTAGGCAATTTAACAAATGGTCATATGAATAAAACCGAAGTATTTTCTAAAAGTTCAACTAATGGGTATAAAACTTATGATGGTTATGTTCAAATCAATGACATACTTGTCTCTGTATGAAGAACTATGATCTCATGCAAACATATTCAGCTCCACAACTATATTTATCACTTAAATGTAAGTAAATATTCATTATCCACACTATTTGACCACAAAGCTTTGTTCCTGTGGTGGCAAAGTTGCTCAACAATTTGGCATTTGAGTTAGTGGTTCAGTCCTGGTAGCCTTAACTTAAAGGTGACTTTCTGCAACATATACAAGGTGTTGTCTCTGGAATCCCTATATTTAAACTTGAGATTTAAGGCGCAAATCATTTGAAAATTGTATTTACACTTGTATAGCATTTATGCTGTGTGTAAATAAGCCAAGTTGATTTTATTTCACTAAAATTCGTTATGATCATATAATTCTCTATAATAAAACAAAAAGGGTGCACGAATTAACTAAAATGTGAATGTTAATACTTCTGTAGAAAGTGATTTTTTTTTTTTTTTTAAATTTTCAGGTAACAATTGCACTTGCCTGGTACAAAGACAATCTGCAATGCTGTCATTCACAAATGAGATCTAGAATTACAGTCAAGTTTACATACGTAAAGCCCTGTGATTACACTTCTAATTAAAATACTATTCCTTTTACTGCACTATCTATAACGTTGTACTGACACAAAATGGCAAAATGCAAATGTTCCTCTGTAAGTGCCTTTTTAGTTACTTGAACTGCATTTAAAAATACAGTAATTCGTAGTACAGGTACATCACAGTTAATTGAATTTTTGCATAGGAAATTCTCATTTTCAAGGGTACCCAAATCTTATGAAATAAAATTATCAATATTGTCTATTTAAATGTGCCAAAATTGTTTAATTATACCTAATTAATGTATCCTGTAATTCTGTCCCATTATTGCATGTTTAGGCCTCCTAAATAGCCTAATTAAGGAGGTTTGCTATTCCGTTGTTTCAGGACTATGATACAATGAAGCACAAAATTAATACAATTTTGAGTCGAACTAATACTCAATGCTCCATTTATTGCTAGTATTTACCTAGAACGCGTTTCGTTAGGATCTTCCTAACATCATCAGCTGTTGTCGACTAATGGATGCCGGTTCAGTGAACTCCTCGGAGGTGATAGGTTTACTATATTGTGACAAAAAAACGAAGCTCGCCTTAACTCCTTTGTCACTAAAACTGTTAGTCCATGCTAACATAAAATTGTATTCCTTTCATCTACAAATACACATGTAAACATCTCTTTAATATTCTTTTGCATGCTGCGTACACCAACTTGCACTTGAAAATCAATGAGAATTTTCCACATTTTACAATGTCATTTTCTTCCTTTTCTTTGGTTCACAAGTCATTTTGTCAAGACAGTCATCTGTTACATCCACTGGTTTTTCTCCCAAAATTGTTCCAACACATAAAATGGATATTTTGAATTTTTTGCATGTGAAGAGCAGAAAGCTGCTTTGCAAGTTTCTTCATAAGTTTGGATGGCTCAGATTCATTATCTGGGTAGGTAGCTATTGTACAACATATGCTTTAACAATGTCGTCTAATTCTGTAAAAGATTTCCACAGAACATTCACAGTTCTCCTGTCTGAACTATGAACACTTTATCATGGCTGTCTATATTTCCTTTAGTTTCATTATTAAATAATCACTAGCTTCTATTATTTCATTTGTGTTTGGCTTATGATCCATATGAATAGCAGTACAAAAGCTGTTTTCTGCAGACATGCAAAATTAGTATCACGTTTCTTATTTGGAGCCTAAGTAGTTTTCTGTTACACAATTTTTTTTTTTTTTTCATTTTTTCTTAGTTTCTCATTGTGCAGCAACTAAGGTGCAACTTTTAAGAGAATATACATGATAGCTATCAAGCAAGGGATATGGAGGGTAAGAGGGGAAGGTCGTTATGAAAATGTAAACAACGGTTGCCATATTGGTTACAGTGGCTAATCTACTCCTCAGGTCAGTTATCACTAGTTGTGTGCGGTAAACAAAGTTTGCCTGAGCGTTCAGTTACCTTGTGTGTAATTAGCCTAATTTGTTAAAACACTATTGTGACTGCAAGGGTTACGTAGAATTAAAACACTCTTTATTGCAGTAAAAAGACTGCGAAATTGACAATCAGCTATCTTTAAGGTCAACTTGGTGCTCCGCCGCACGTAAACAAATGAAAGAAATCACTGCGGTACACTTCAAATGTCCACTGTCGCAATAACCATCACATAACTGCCACTTTAACACTTTGCCGGTATTTATACCTCCCAGACATTGTTTCTAGAAAGCTATAGACCTTCCGAGAAATATCTCCGCAACAATAGACTGATTGCTCTGGAACCTCTCTCTCCTGCCCACGCACCCTGCTTGTCGTGGCACACAGTGACACTATTAAAATACATTTTTATGGAAGCAAGAATTGTTGGCAGTAGGATTAGAGGTAGCCAAGGATTCATGGTCCAAGACAAATCAGCTTATGGTAGGAGTGCTACATTGTACAGGCAAGCTAGAGAGTTTGTTTTGTTAGGGAATTCTTTGAACAGGAAGAAAAGAATTTGGTTCTTCACAATGAACCGCTTATTTCTTTCGAAACAAGTAAGAAAAAAGACTGCATGTGTTCTTAAAATATATGTGACTGTTTTAGAATCTAAAAAGAAACAGCTACAGTCAGGTCCATCAGGAATTGTAACTTCTGGGAAACAAAGACCAATAGTGTGTCCATGGTTTTCAATTAGATGCATAAGAAGGCACATCTATGACTATTACATCTGAATGGAGCATCCTACTACACCTAAGCTTCTTTCTTCTCTTACAGAAGCATAGCTATTTGAAGGAAGCCTTAGCTCTTTGAACAGAGTCCTCCTAGATCAGTTCAAGAAAATAACAGAAAACTATTACTTGAAAGACCAGATATTTTAGTGCTCAGGGCTTTATTTCTAAGAGAAATGCCAAATAAGAACTTTCATCAAATTGTGTGTTTGGATGAAACCTGGGTAAATGCTGACTATACTTTGTAAAAGGATTGGACTGATGGCACACTTGAAAGTACTACAAGGACTTGTAGGAAAAAGGGACTACTTTATTATTGATAAAGCTGGTATGTCATGTTCTGCTGAGGATGCCATCCTGTTCTTTAGATTGAAACAACTGGGGACTATGACAAAGATATGCACCATGATAATTAACTCTTGTGAATCAAAATTCTCATCCCTGTGAAGATGCTACAATGTAGTGAATGCATACTGAAAACAACTTATTTTGTTTCTTAAAGTAGGCTAATACAGATTTTATATGAGCATATTATGACAGATAATGTTTTGATTAAACTGGTCAACAAAATTTTAAGTTTTTTGTATCTGAAGCAAAATTAATGAAATCTTATGTATTTTGACTCCTAAATTGGAAAATGACAGCCAAATTGTTTTCTTAATTCTTGTTTACAAAATACATACAAAAGAAGTTTCAATATTGTTAATACAAGAAACCTTTAATCACATATCTTAAAAGTGTGGTCTTTTGGCTTGTCTGCTGTATTTTAACTCAGGAGCATCTGTTATTACAGACCAGCAATAGTCAGCACGCATAGATATACTCCATTTTCCCTGATAACGATGTTCAAGAGTAGAGATAACCTGACGAAAACATTTGCCATTCTCATAACTCACTGCACCAAGATTTTCAGGAAAGAAGTCTAGATGTGAGTGAAGGGAGTGCATCTTCAGAGACATGTTACACCCATTCTGTTATAAGCTATCAACATATCATTCACTGATTTTTTTATAATTAGGCGCTCTTTCATTACCAAGGAAATTAAGCACATCTGAGGAGAATGCTTTCCATGCAGCTTTCTCCTTACCACTTAGAAGTCCATGAAAATGCCCATTGGACGTTAAATTGGGGACCTATGAATATTCCCGCTTTGATTTTGGGCTCAATAAGTGTGGAAATTTATGAAAAAGGTACTTAAAGGCTTTTCATTTCAATTAATACCTTTTACAAAGGTTTACTTTTTTTTTTTTTTTTGATGTGCAAACAACGTTTTTGGTACCTGGTTCTAAGTTTAGTCTGAGAGGCCATTTCTTTGTTGCATAGTGTTTATCCTATCCTTTACATGACTATCCCACTCGCATAAAAAACAGCAGTATTTCGAACTCTGATGGAGACCTGATATGATTGCCACCACTTTCAAATCTACATATGCACCACTTTATACATCATAATTTATACAATAGATTAGTAGTTTAATGTTATCATATGTCTTTTTCATATGAACTGCATGACCAATAGGAATACTTAATTTATTGCCATTGTGGAGTGAAACAACTTTAAGAGTGAATTTAGAGGAGTCTACAAAAATGCGCCATTCTTCTGGATTATGTTGCGTGTTCATGGCGATGCAACATAACCATCAGTCCACCCACATCATTACAAAACATTTTCTTGCTTAGGAAAAAAAAATGCAGTGAATGCTGACGAACTCGAAAAATGGTTATTTTCACATTTTCTTCAATAATGTTCCACTTCCTAAGACGTGATGCCAACAAATCGTCCTTATTCTTAGTGAGATGTCTCTCACAAGGTCATTTACGAGTATCAGAATGTAGTCTATCAGGAACAAAGTCTGTACCTTAAGATGTTGATGCTACTGCTTCTTCAGAGGGAGATGGCATGTCAGGTTCTAGGGTGTATGAGGCTGGATGAAGAGATATCGGAAGTCGTGGCTATGTGGCACAAGGAGGATGGCTGAGGGAATATTTGCGTAAGCTGAAACGTGTTTCTTCTTGCTAATCATCAATAATGGAGGGAACCATACAGAAGTAGCAGTCATTTATATGATAGCTTTGCTCCCTCCAGATCATTGGTATTGTGAAATTCCTAGATCACCCTTTTCCATTTAGACATTCACGTAGATTTGTGGAACAATTGCAACAATAAATACGGGGTGCAAGCAGTTTGTCCTGATCAACTACTTTGCAGTCAAAATAGAGATTATATGCCTTCTTCACCATGGGAGTTAGGGGTACCTTTTGCGATTTAAATGTAACATCCCAGCATGTATAGCAAAAATTATTAGGGTTATTACACTTAATAACCCTTACACTTACACAGCATTTTGTAACTTTCTCGAAATGTCTTATTTTGAAGGCATTGAAACACCGAACTCAGTTGCTAAATGAATCGCAAGCTGAGGATTGGACTCTACCTACTAGTCAAATCAATCCTCACACTTCGTTACAGGCTGTCTCAAAAATGTGCTTGAACTAATTTCTACTAGTAAATCAAAGCCTAACGCAACAGCCTGAACTGTGAATTGTAGAAATGAGAACCAATCTACAAAAATGAAGGGCATTTTCTTGTTTAGTGACCAAAATAGTAAGTTATGACTAATTTTATCTCTAATACATTTTGCCTGTTGACTAGTGTTAGAGAGGATAAAGAGAGGAATATGCATAACTTGCCATCTGCTTCTCGGCAACATTGCAGCTCCCCACGTGGAGATAGATGACCTTCACGTATGTTTCAAAAATCTGGCTGTAGCATCAAGTAATTTTTTTCCTTATTTGAGTTCCACAGAAGAATATCAATTATCAGTTGTCAGATTTCGATGCACCCCGACCATTCTTTTTATCATTTTAAGAATTCTGATGCATGCTTGAGTGGGAAGTGAATAACATTTATGCTTCGCTCTGCAAGTGTATCAATCCTTGCTCAGAAGATATAATCATTTAGAAAATGCATTTTGGAGTCAACTAGGCTGAGATTTTATATAATATCTGCATAGTTTCTTGGGCATATAGACCTTTCCCTTGAAGGGTACCAATATTCATTGATAGTACCACATGCAACATAGTGTTTCATCAGGCACTTTACAACTAATGTTGCAAAAATGTCAAGATATAGGTAGTTTAACTGGCACTACTTCAGTTCTATGTTGACGTCATTGAAACAGGTTGGAGAGGGGGATGTCAAATTTGTTTCAGCTGTGACACAATGAAAAATGTTTCTTGCTGTAGCATCTATTGCTTAAATAGCAGAAATGTTCATAAAGTTTGATTTAAGAAAAGATGTATGGGTGGAGAGACCGAAGAAAGCTTCAAGTTCAGTCATATCCATATGAGAAATAGTATATGACAACTCATTTCTCTTATCTGTGGCACAAGCACTTTTCCACTGTGCTCATCCAAATTTGAGCTTTGTGAATAATAGTACCCTCTCAAACACTGTCATCAATTAGTAAATTCCAAATTTCAGGCTCCTCATCTAAGAACGGGGCTCTGGCTACAGAACAAAGCCAGAAAGTTTCAAGACTATTAGTTTCAATGACCTTGATAATAATCAACCAGCTGGAATCCTTGACCATCTGAGCATACTTACCATAGTAATATCTATAGGACTTACACTGTCCTCCAACAAGTGACTAAAAATTTCATCTAACTTAAGGTAAAAATCACACTTTCTTGCCTGTATACTTTGTATTATACTGAAGAAAATAAGCATGTATTTTACATGGTAGAGTTAGAAAACACATGTCATCAAAGAACAAGCTAATAATGCAAGTAACTAAAGCATTAATACATAAAAACAGAAGCTAACAGTAAAGCAACAAATACTACATAAAATTTAATAATTTGTCACAAACTTCACTTATCTTTAAAAAAAAAAAAATGATGAATTGTTCACAAAGTTCAAGAGACTAAGTTTTGCAAAACTCTTTTCTGCATCTTCACTATCTTATTTCTTGAATTCTGTAGAAATGTCATCTATTTGTTAAATGATAGTGAAGTTTGTGACAAATAATTATATTTTATGTAGTAACTAACACATTGTTGGCAAGGGATATAGAAGCATTCCACCAGAATTGACCTTGGACAGCCAGTTAGAACATTCTTGCATGGGTCGAAAAATCAGTTTGGGGTTAAAACTCTTGTCTTGTTTACCAAGTCTAAGCAGAACTTAAGACTAACAAGGTGCTTCACAATGAGAATTTACTTGAAGCAGCACAAGGATAGTTTAAATTAGCAAAACAAAAAATATTAAGAAGATTGGCAAAAATATGGTACAATAAAGCAGGCAAAAATAAAGTACTTCTCAACTGTAAAGTTCTAACTAGGCTTCACACATGGTTTTAGAAAAATTTAATTTCTATTACAACAGTACATTGTTACAAGATATAGAAGAGAGGAGAGGAAAAAATATCTCATGCACTACCAAGTTTGTGAGCAGCCAGCAAAGCTTGAAAAGGAAAATGCCACAATGAAACCCTGTGCATACGTAACTATTTTCCAGTCAAAGTGCAACAAAATAGCACACATGTCCGAAGCCTGGTCATAACACTTGAGATGCTAGATGCAGATTCAAAAAGGACTTTCTAGAATCCTGGGATGTTTTTATTATTTTTATTATGAAAAATCTTACAGTAATAAGCAACTGAATTTTCAGGTTAAATTTTACAGTAAGCTTAATTAACATTTTTGGTTGATAAAACTATTTGTACTCTTATTTTATTTTTCAAGTGACTATTTTTTCAAAAGCTGTTGGTGCCATTTTCAACCTTGAAGGTCCGGCTACTGTCAATTGTTCATATTCGCTTATTACTTTTGAATAGAAAAACTAGCGAGAAGATGAAAGTGAAACTGGATGTTGTTTATGGGATCTTTCACCATCTATGAAAACAGAAATTGGATCAATATCAATCCAGCTATACTTGAATTTTGGTAAACTACAGATTCTGGATGCAGATGGGTTATCGGATTTGAATTTTCTTTTGTCACATCTGGCTGTCTGGTTGAGTTTTGCTTGTTATTGCATTGGTTTCTTTGGTTTTTATTTTTGTGTACTCATCTGTGTTATGATTTTCCATTCTGTTTATGTATTTATCTATGGTTACTGTTTTGCTGTCTTTGTCAGCTTTACCATAAACTTTTAAAAAAAGAAGCGATTTTTGTTGTTTCTGGTCTTTGGTTATTCTATATTCTTTTCATATTTGGCTTTAATCAACATTTTTTATCTGGTTCTTGGAGGTTTAATGTGACAATCTATGTCAGTAATATATTCGTCAATTTTATTGAACTATGTTACATTTTTAAGCCCTTGTTTAGTAGCTTTAATTCTCACAAAAGTGAATCGAGAAGATATTGACACACTGCTTCACACACACTGTGTCAATATCTTCTTGATTCACTTGTGCTAATTTGTGCTTCACTGACCCTACACTTCTTTCAAGTTTATACTTTGAGCTTTAATTCTGCAGGTTGTTTCATTTCAATAAGTTGACCACGATTTCCACCTATGTGCTGTTGTGTTTGGCTATGTTTCTTAAACCTGATTCCTTTTTGTCTGGTTTGGAAAGTTGAGTTCATTTTTTAGGTTTTGTGCTTTAGATTTAATTTTCTTGTTAAGGTTAGTCGAAAAGATTTTCCAGATTGTGGTATCTGCATTACCTAACTGATTTGATGTCAAATGTGGCCCATACAATAGTCTTACACAAGGACACCACCCTGTAGCAGTTGCATCATTTGATGGGAGCAATTGAGACCTCAAAAATATCCAATTTTTACAAAGTATACGTGATATACTGTCAGTAAATGATTCGCATAGACTATCCTAAAACATTTATTTTTGTTTAAACTGACATCTTAATGTATTTAATGAAAAATGAACTGATTCACAACATAAGTGCCAAAATCTGTCAGATGAACAGCATTGTTTTGATTATTGCTGCATTTTACATTAGAATAACAGTTGTACTCTATATTTTAAGACAAACATTGCAGATTCATTTCTATAGGTATATCAAAACTGCACCACAAACTCAACTGGCTGTATATGGTTTTAAACTTTGGAACTTACTGTGCAACTGTGTATTTCTTGCTCTGCTGTACGAGACATGTTTATATATTTAGGAAAGCTCATTACAAAAACAGCCTTTTAAGTGTAATTTTATTTCTTCAATTTTAAGTCTCAAAATAAGACAATAGATTTGTAATGGAATTTAATCTTTGTACTATTTGATTTTGAACTAATGATTCGACTAAAAATCTGCTTCTATCATTTTATTAATCACAATAGAGTTATAAAAACTCCAAACTATGGCAATTGTTCATAAATTGCATGCACATTTAATGAAATTAAGCTAAAAATCAAGTTTATGTGCCTTCATTCTACCTAGTATGCAATATCCTAAAACTGCTCATGCTTCATGGTAACACTCAAAAGTTTGTCATGCTTCTATATGAAAACTGACCACATTGCAAAAGACAAAAGGAAGAGCATGGGAAGGGAATCTGCTGTGAGCACAAGGATGTGTGGAAACTGGAGCAACCCACATCTTCAAACCATTGAAGCCAAAAATTAAAATTTAATCACAGTTAACGAGCAGTTTACCTGGATAAAACTAAGTGGTTGAGGTTTCTGATGAGGTGCGCCATTCGTGGCTGCTGCAGGAATCACCTTACCATCAGACACTTGCGCAAGCTGCAAACGAAAATGCCAAACAAATCGCAAACAAAAAAATGGGACGAAGAAATAAATTAAACCATGCCAAGAACATTTTTCTAATAGAAGTTTACCGTAACCAGTTGAGTACAAAGAATGTTTAAATTTAGAATTGAGGTAATACGCAACACAAAATATTTTATGCCATGCTAAATTTACAAGATAAATAGATAAGATTGTAATTGTAAAGAAACAGAAAACTGTCATATTGCATTGTTCCAAAGTATGTTCAAGTAATTAAGTTTAATCAGAAAGTTAACATATAGCTGATGTGGAGACAAAAAGTCTTTGAAACAAGTGAAAACTAATTGCCACAATTTCAACTATTCCAAGTATGAATAAATATGTTATCCTTTCAATAATAGCTTTTTTTTAACAGTGAAGTTAATCACACCTTTAAATAAATATAGTAGTTATTTTTATGTTACCTTACTTTTATAAAATCAGAACATGTTTTGGGTCATTCACTCCCCCCTCATCAGCTGATATGAGTAGTTTTGATGGTGATACAGGCAACAAAATTGGACTACGGACCATGGCCCAAAAGCCCAGATAATCATTCCTTTTATAGATTAATATTTCTTCAGCTTCAACAAAAATTCTTCAAATGAACCAGTTGACTAGCAATGAGTAAGCCACTGTCAGTCTTTTTGGCCGATCTGTATGAGTGTTCAGAGAAGCTTGTCACAACTGCCTTCCCATTAATATTCAAAATATGACAGATATTTAGATGACAATTCAGAATGGAAGTAGAGTATAGCAACTTTGTTGGGTTCGTAAAATTAAAAGTCAAGTTTGCAGAAATTCGAAATGCTCTTTATTTCCTTAGAAAGACATTTGTACAATTCTGATGTCAGCAGAATGACGTAACACACACGTACGAAACCTTCAAGTCCGTCTGCACACTGCTCACTAGCAACTTCATTCATTCTCAGCTCCTGCCGGAGTGCTGAACTCATCCAAAGCACTCGCTTTTATGCACTAATCATTGGTTCTCGCAGATTGGGGGAAGTTTCTCGACAACTCACAAAGCCTCACGGTCTTTCACGACGGCAGGCGAAGGAAGGAGAACTGTCGAGACATCTCTCTGGCTCTTTCCCCTTACCTGTCTCTGCCTTGACGCGTGTCTAAGCGCTCATCGGCTTCATGGGCGTGGCTTGGGCGCTATCTGTCTCTTTCATTCCCTGTTTCCCCCTTCTCTCTCGCCATGTAATAAGCACCTCGCAACAGTATCATCAGAAGCAACCAGGAACTACTTTTGGAATTTATAGGAAACCCTCACACACAGACTACATAAAGAATAATAGCTTCAACCCAATTTATAATCTTCAGCTTTTTACTACAGACTACTCAACTTTCTCCTTTCTCCTCATCAGATAAATTATGCAGAATGATCGAATATACACAGGCAAGATAAAAAGAAACTTGAAAACCAACTAAAAGAACACCTCTGATGCATAAAATACAGACAGAAAGGTCATCCATAGCAGCTCAGTTTTGGAACATATTATCCTGGAAGTCAACCTCCTTAGGTTAAGCTGCTTGTTGTTTAGGCAACGTCTATCTAGGAGTAGACTCTCCCAACTATTAGTGACTCTTTCCAGTAGGAAAAGACCCAGTTTCCTAAAATGCTCCCCTTTTTGGCTGGAAGTGGATATACCACTTACACACATTAATCCTCTGGAAAGATTACGAAAGAGCTCAATAGCACTGCCAGTGATCTAGCATACCATACCACTAGCTAACTAAACTAGTACTAAAAATTCTCAGGTGTATCACAACCCAGCCTTGACATACCCATACATATCAAGAACCACTGTGCCACTGGAACTAAACCGAACAGCTTCCCTTTAGAACAGACTAAATGTTTGGCCCAGCATGTTTCTATTCTCTATCCAGCCTTAAAGTATGTACTGATGTCAACATTGCACAACTTTCAGAGCGAGCGAAACAGAAGTGCGAATGGAAATAGTTTGTTACTACACTGCATAAATTATCGCCTATTTGATACATTCAAGTAATGAACTGGGTGAATAAATATCGTAATTAAAGTTCTAAAACATTTAAATAATGAGTTTAAACCTTTTACTTGCATTTATTGTCACATGGTGTTTGTTCTTCCCTGGTTTAGTTGTGTTGACGGCAGTGAAATGATGCTTTCCCACTTGTTCTGTTAGTAATTAATGTATGCACTTTGAGTTAATATGGTGTAGTGCTCAGTTCCTCAGAATAGTGCACAGAAGCACTAGTGGAAAGCCTCTAAAAAGTGGTGAAAAGATTGTTGTATTAAACGTGTTTAACTTTTTCTTTCGACATTATGATGAAACTAAACTGACATCTGAAGGAATTGGTGTATCTGAACAATGTTTCAATTGTGAGAACCAATATTAAACAGGAACTGTAAAAAATCTCTAAAAAGAAAAGGGAAAGGCCATGTAGGGTTTTAGGGCAAGTGGATATTTTTTTTAAGAGTGCTATTAACTTTAAAGTGCATAGTTTCTTTTTAAACAACCAACCTCCTACTATACAAGTTGCTTTAGTGAACAGTGAACTAGATCTTCCAAATTTTAAGAAAACCATGTTCCACACTTGGCTGAAAAATATCGGGCTTCAGTTTTCAAACTGAAACAGAATTAACGTCATAATTGACCAGGAAGACATTGTGGTGCGGAGATCAAACAAAAAGTGGAACTTGAGTTTGATTTATATAAATTGGAGATCTGTGAGACAATTTTGTGTATAAGGGCTCACAATTTATTAGACGAAACCTAGGTAAATGAGAGACATGTCACTTCAAAGGCTTGGATAGACAACTGTAGAGTCAAAGAAAGGTGCATTTTTGGGGGGGCTTTATAGAGGTTTAAACAAATCCAAATGGCGAAGGTAAACGCTTCATCATTTTGCATATTGGCAGTGATAACAGGTTTCTTGATGGGTGTTATTAAATCAGATTAACGTAAGTTTTCACTCACAAAATTATATTTCATAACTTTCCTTTAGCAGTTTCTTTAATTAATTGATTTAGTATTTTAGTTTTAGTAAATATGAAACCAGTACTTTTCTAATCCTGCTGCAGTGAAAGATTATGATGGTTGGCGATGAGTCAAATGTAAACAGGTGACGGCAGATAGCTTTGACCATTGTTTGTTGCGGAGTGATGCAAAGCGCAATGTTTATGTGCATCCCCACTTTAAGCCTGGAAGGACTATAGTACTACACGTACTAGAGGTCTGCACCTTCTTAGAACAGCAAGATACCCCCAACTGAACCGAGTACGGAAAAAAGAACCAATTACAAAAAACAAAAATCAAATAGTGAACTTCCACCTCCTCCAGCTCAGTAAAAGTCGTACCATAACCATCAATACTAGTCGGTTGTCAACTGATGGGAGCAAATATTCTCGAAACATGTTCCGATTTTATAAAAGTGAGAGAGTGTGAACATAACCAATTCAATTAATGGCATTCTTTATTACTACAAGGTTACAAAAAAATCAAGAAAACTTTCATTAAAATCATGGATTTGAAAGTGCAGGTCTGCCTACTCACATATTTGTCTATAATTAATACCAGAGGTAGGTAAATTTTTGATTTACAAGTAAACCATCATGCAGGCAAGGCTTTCACTATGTTCTTTCTACTCTTGAGACTTTTAGAAATCCAGTAGCAGTCTTGGATCAAAATTTTAAAGCTTATCTGTATGTGAAACATTCAGCTACTCTTTGCCATCTACAGTATATTTGTTTCCTTAAGGTTTAGATTTGTTCGATTGGTTTACTACCAATACACAGTTCATTGAGTTATACTTCTTTAACAAACATTAAATGCTTATTAAAATTAGGCAAATGAGGCAAACTTTTATACCCTTAACTTTAAAGAGAGTCGATTAATGACACTAAATAACACTTACAACACTGTTTTTCAACACTTCCAAGAAAGGAATTTTATACCCTTTTCTCCACTTATAAGTATTTTTTATGGAGACTAGTTTCTAGGAACTTCTTCCCTATCCTCAGTTCTATGGTCGACTGATGATGCAATCGGCGTCTGCCTTTGGCTTGATGTTATGCCATTAAATGCAACCCATTTAACCCATCACAACATCAATATGCAATCTTCCACAGCTTGGTTCACAGATTAATCAACATACCACTAACAAAAACAGAATATGAACAGGAATACAAACACACCAGGTTGCCAAACTGAACTAAAACAAAATTCATCAACAAACTGATCTACCGACACAAAAGAAAAACTTAAAGGAAATTGCTATGTTAAGAAAGCTAGAAAACCCAAACATCAGAATATGGTAAATTTACCTTTCATCCAAAATACTTCAAAAAATTTGAAAAGATATTTAAGAACTTCAAAATAAAATAAGCCCCTCAGAACAAACATCTGCAACTTACTAAACCATCATCTGAAAAATAGCACACCAAAAACTCAATTATCAGGCATTTACCAAATGAGCTAACAGGATTGTGACAAGATATACAAGGAAGACAAAAGGAAATCTAGAAACAAGAATGAAAGAACACTTCAGAAATATTAAATTCAAACACATGGACAAGTCTGCCATAGCACATCACTTTTGGTGAGAGAATCACAACATCAAGCAAGAAATAGAATTGATCAAAAAAGCAAAGAAACCTCTAGAACTGCAGATTTGGGAAAACATACTCATTACTAAGAAACAGAACTTCCTGATGAATTTTGAAATTCTGCTGTGGATGACATCAAACTTACCAGATTAAGATGGCAGCACAACACCAAGCCGAAGGCAGACATCGGTTGCACCATCAGTTGACCACAGAACTGAGGATATGGAAGAAGTTCCCAAAAACTAGTATTCATAAAAAACTTGTAAGTGGAGAAAAGTGTATACAAGGTTAAATCATTTGTCTAATTTTAATAACAATGGAACTCCACTTTCTGAAATACTTTTTATTCTATATTAAATACTTACTTTTGCATCCTACGAACTGCACATAAGTTAAAGGTTGAGCTGACAATGAGTAGAATTTAACACACTAAAACCTCATCAATAATTCACATATAAAGTAACATGCTTTTTGGGTTGTTATAACTGTTAGAACCATATGGCCAATTTAACATAAAACTCTGTATGGAGAGGTATCATGTACCACAAACTCAAAAATTATATTACCAACATTTTGCTATGTTCAGTTCATTCACCAGATGTGACTACAACTTTGTTTTAAATGGAACATGCTTTTTTATTAAACAGATGGGGAAAGCATTCTTCAAAAACTTTTCAACAAGCAGTTACTTAGATAATTCTGTGTAATACATTATATTAAAAAAACAAGTGCCGGCTTCAAAGAGTGAAACTCTTTTTTTCCCCCTTCTTCAGTGACTTCACTTTTGTTTACATGCATTTACTGATTTACAAGATTGAATCTGAAACCTAATGAGTGAAAAATAAAGGAATCGAATTTAAATAATTGTAGGCTATGGAGACAGGCAATGACTGCAAATTTATTTAATAAATCCAAATTTTAAACCACATTATTCCCTTTCCTCTTTACTTGTACTATCTATATACCTTTGTTTTCAAACTGTTTTTGACTGAAGCACAAATACTACAAATACAAAATGATCTCTTATGTTAGTTCACAAAATGATTTTTGTAACTATTTTCAAATCTTCTTCATATCCCTTCAGAAACTTGTAAATAGTGGTTTCCCCTCCTCCATACCTCTAAAGCCATATTTTCCAAATTAATTTTTATATTAGTTACATAACTAATTTTATAAGCTTATTTCTTGAGAGTCTGAGCACCATTTTAATAAATTTCCACCAATTTTCATCTATCACTAATAACATTAAAATTACACTTCCAATTAGTACATAAATTTCCCCCTGTTCTCCATTTTGAGTTTCTTTCACATAAATACTCTTAACTTTACTCTGCAGACTGATTAACTTCCACAGCTACTTCCATACTATTCTCATCAATTCAGGAGTTGTCTGCATTCACAACCTCCCTCCTACACTGTTCATAAGTCATACTCAAGAAGTTAGAAATGAAAAATTGTCAATAACAAATGATAGTCTAGCATACCTTCCTGATTTCTTTACAGTGTGCCCATGCCATTTTCCCTGTCAAGAATGCTGAAGTATACAGATGTGCTTTGAGGGCCTCTACTGACCAAAACAAATCTTTTGTTTTCTATGCATTTATCACTTTCAAACAGTGATATATAATCATGAAACTTTGTATTCTAAGTTAGTAGAGATTATATCCAGTTCCATATTGGAAAAAGGGCTTTAATACACATCTCGAAAAAGTTGATTATACAAATAACTACTGAAGAATTGGAAGTAGGGGTGCAAAGCACAGACCAGATGATAAAACTAGCTACAATGAAATTTAAAAGGAAGTGCTTATTAATGCCAAAAAAATTAAAGGTATAAGAATTTTCACTGGTCAGGATTATGGCAAATAAAAAAAAAAATAAATAAAATGAAAGAAAAAAAATGAGTAAGGTTTAAGTTATTGAAACAGAAAAGGTTAGAGAAATGAAGAAAGAGCTGTTGTCCGTATAACCCTGTTATGGATAGAACTCAAGTGATGACAAGGCAGGCAATACTTCGGGGTAAACTTTGGTAAGCCTTGAGGGGAAAAGGATCACAATGAATAAAGCAGCTAGGAGTGATGTAAAGTTAAGTCGCACAGAGGGAATGAGCTCAAGTCAGTGCTGGAAGGCTCATCGTCACCAGCTAAAAAAGTGGTTAGGCACTGGCTTACTTATCCCAAGGTTGCAGGTTCAAATCCTGCCCAGATAGTGGTTTTTATATGTGCTTAAAAGCAACAATACCATATAAGATATATTTGCATGTAAAAACTCCTCCAGGACATTTCAGCATATCAGAAGGGCAACTGACATTGTCAAGAGAAATTTATTTTATCTAGAAATTAAGGCCATTTAATAAATTGATTGACAAGTAAAGAAACAATAGAGTTGTGGTCAGAAATAGCAGAGTAAAACTTATGTTTCTTATAAGACCAACTTATTCAAAAAGCAACAACAAATATACCAAAATATGGTTGAACTTCTGCTTCATATATACTCTTGGGAAACAAGCATTTATTCGCTCGAGTACTTACTCATTGGCAGTGTACCTAAGTTTTACCATGTTAATTATTCAGGAGTCAAGATGAATAAGAACGAAAAGGAATTGGAGCATTTCAAGAGATATAGGAATTATTAATAAAGAGGTTAGGGATTAAGAGAGGCTTCGAATTGCAGGATGCGTTTATCCATATTTAGAGGTGTTCCATTCAAAAAAACTTGTAAAGGTAAGCTTTTATCTCTTATAGAATGTATTTAAATTAATCTTACAAGAGAAAGATTAAATTAATGGGTGTTAATTAAGCATTAAATGTAAGTATAATTAGGGAATCTATACCCGTCCATATTGGTTATCCTGCACCATATTGGTGAAAGGGTTAATAACGACCTGTATGTTAGAATTTGAAATATTTTTAGAATCCTTAAGAGTAATCAAATTTACCAACAATGATAATGCAATAAGAATGTTCCACTCTTTCATGGGAATTTACCAGACTTATCAAACCGTTCTTGATGAAACCTTATGTACAATTAATTTTATATTCATGGTGAATAAAACTCTACTCTACACAGAAATATGTTCCAACATAAATATACCTAAGTTTTACATACAATTTTACTAAAAATTTGAGACAAAAATTCAGTCATGTGTAAACATTTAAATGGCCATTTAAATTCATAATACAATAAATTAAATAATGATTATTCTTTAATTTCAAGAAGTTGCACAACTGTCACTAACATAACGGGAGTTTATTTGAAATGTGTTGTGTTTTCTGATCTGAGTATTAGTGGACCATGTAAGGACAATACAAAAAAATTATGAATGGTTGCTAGGAAAAGAAAATCAATAATCTTGCTTGATGTGAAAAGAAAAGTTTTGCATAATAATGAAAAATCAATAATCTTCTTAAGGAGATATGTGTTCTGTAATCTTATTAGTGATGAGTAGATGTGCAGGAGTAAGGAGTTTTATGTAATTAATGACATCTTTTTATTAAAGAAGTAAGAATTTATCGACATACTGGAGGTAAACTACAATGATTGACTAGGAAAGAATGTTCAAGTAAAATGTAATCCAGATAATACAATTAAATTATTTGTTACAAAATTGGACTTCTTCAAAATTGTATTTATTTCACTCTGAACCACACCTGAAAACGAGAGATCTCATGACTCTTATTTAAAATAAGACAATACAATTGGTGACCAGAAGAAACTGATAGCTGCAAAAAACTCATATGAGAAGAGAAAGAATTGTGCTTTCAACATAGAAATTTTGCTTCATATTGCGTCCGAACGTGTGGCTGATTAAGATGGAGAGAAATTAACTACAGATAAAAATTCTTGTTTCATATGGTGCTTGCCGCGTGGCACGAATTAGAGTGAAGTTAGCAACAACACATCATGGAAATTTGAATTTGATGGAAACAATACCAGGACTACAGGATGGAGGTAACAAATATCAAGAAAGAAGAGAGAAGATGAGTGAGTACAAACTAACAAAATAAATAAGAAGAGTTATAAAGTGTATTGTAAAAGAGCTTATGTTATTGAGAAATAGAAAAATAGTTACCAAAATGAAAGTTAGAAAAGATATGGGAAATAATGGTAAAAATGTGAGTGAACAAGTAGAAAAAGATGTTATAAAAGAAGTAGGAAAGAGTAAAGAAAATGCATTAACATTGGAAAAGTTTATGCAGATTATGGCAGAATTCAAACATGATATGGGTGATTTAAAACAGGATATAGGTGTATCGAGATTTAACTGTATTGGAACACCACAGTGAAGCGAAAAATTATTAAATTTTAGATGAGTCGTATTTCTTACACATCTGATTCACTTTCGTACCTATTTTGAGGACATGTTTCGCAAATCTTCGTTTGCATCTACGGCTCTTGTGCGACTGACGCTAGATCCAGCGGTGTGGGTAATTCTGGGGTTGTTGCTGCCATCTGTTGATTTAGCGATGAACTGAAATGTGGGATTCTCTTCTAGCGGGATTTCAAAGTTCATTAGTTGGTTTTTATGTTTTTCTATGCAACAGAAGAATATTTGGCAATGACTGAATTATGTATACATCAAAATTATTTTGTCTTCGATGGAAAATATTATAAACAAATTTCAGGACTAGCTATGGGAAGCCCGCTATCACCATTTTTGGCCAATCTATACATGAGCTTTTTCGAAACACATATTACTAAAGCCTTCCCTCATATGTTTAAAACATGGTACAGATACGTAGACGACATCTTTGCAATAGTGCCCTACAAACTAATAGATGATGCTTTGAAACTACTCAACCTGCAAGAACCCAGCATACAATTCACAGTAGAAACTGAAGAGGACTGTACTCTACCTTTTTTAGACCTTAAAATCAAAAAAGGCAATGAAAAACTAGAATTTGGCATTCATAGAAAAGCAACACACACAGATAATTACATCAAAGCAAATAGTTTCAACCCAATTCCACACAAACATGCAACCATCAACAGTCTCACACACAGATTAGTAAATCTACCTCTCAGCCAGCAAGAATATCAAAACGAATACCATCAAATCTTAAAAACTGCAATTAAAAATGGATATGGAAAAAACATTGTAGATCTAAAACTAAAATTATTCAAACTTCAAAAGAGATTAAAACAGATCACAGCTCTCACACCAATAAAACAAGAAACTAGATTTGCTAAATTTACTTACCACCCCTGGGCCACAAAAAAGTTCCAAAAAATATTCAAGAAATACAATATAACATTGGCACCAAAAAACAATTACAACATTAAAAACCTACTTCACAGTAATAATACTGATAAGATAAAACCAGAGGAAAAGTCAGGCATTTACAAAATTAAGTGTAAAGACTGTGAAAAAATTTACATAGGGAGGACAAAAAGAAACATAGGCACTAGAAAGAAAGAACACTTCAGGCACTTAAAATACAAAAATATTGATAAGTCCGCAATAGCAGCTCATTTCTGGTCTGAAAATCATGAAATTGAAGATAGCACAGAATTACTAAAATACGTACAAAAACATAGTGAACTCGTCATATGGGAGAGGATATACATAGAAAAACATAAAAACCAACTAATGAACTTTGAAATCCCGCTAGAAGAGAATCCCACATTTCAGTTCATCGCTAAATCAACAGATGGCAGCAACAACCCCAGAATTACCCACACCGCTGGATCTAGCGTCAGTCGCACAAGAGCCGTAGATGCAAACGAAGATTTGCGAAACATGTCCTCAAAATAGGTACGAAAGTGAAGCAGATGTGTAAGAAATACGACTCATCTAAAATTTAATAAGGATATAGGTGATTTAAAACAGGATATGGGTGATTTAAAACAGAGAGTAGATAAAAATTCAAATGATTTGCAACATGGTATGGAAATCATGAAGACTAAAATGCAGAATTCTGAGGTTAGTTTAAGGCAGGAGATGAATCAAGATATAAGTAATTTTGAAGGGAGGATAGCACAAAGTTTAAGTGATTTTAGGGTAGATTTGAAACAGGAATTGAAAGGTGAAATAACACAGGAAATTGAGAAAGGGAGAGAAGAATGTAGGGAAGGTATGAGATCATTACAACGGAAAATAGAATAAAATGAAAGTGAAGTTGTTAGGTTAAGAGAGATGTTTCAGGAAATTAAGGTAGTACAAGAAAATGTAGTGAAAGATATAAAGTGCGAAATAGCTAAGGACGTAGATGTCCTTAAACAACAGAATGAGTTTGTAGAAACACAGGAAATAGAAATCAGAGATTTAGAAAATAGAATGAAGCAAGAGGTAAGTGAGGTATTGTTAGAGAGTTCTAGGAAAAACCATGAGAAAACAGTAAATATGCAGAGTAATCTTACCAAGGAGGTGAATAGTATTAAAGATGTAAATAGTAACAAACCAACACCCAATATGCTCACACACACAAATGTACATAGTGAGTAATTGAAAATTCATTATTATGATACTTTAATGCAAAATTTGGGTCAGGGCACGCCCCACATGAAAATAAAGATATATATTTAAAATAATGTGTTATAGTAATGCTACGTTGTTGTTAAATGTTCATTGTTGTAAACAAAATTGTTAAATTTGGGGCATTCTTCAAAATATATGGAAACACATTGTTGAAGTATTTAAATTAAACTTATTTTCCATATATTTCGAAGAAGGGCATTTGTAACGGGGGTTTTTGTTTTAAATGAGTTTTGTTTTCTGATCTGAGTATTAGTGGGCCATGTAAGGACAATATAAAAAAAATTATGAATGGTTGCTAGGAAAAGAAAATCAATAATCTTGCTTGATGTGAAAAGATGAAATGTTTTGCATAGTAATGATAAATCAATAATCTTCATAAGGACATGTGTGTTCTGTAATCTTGTTAGTAATGAGTAGATGTGCAGGAGTAAGGAGTTTTATGTAATTAATGACATCTTTTTATTAAAGAAGTAAGAATTTATTGATATGCTGGAGGTTGATTGACTTGCAATGATTGACTAGGAAAGAAAGTTCAAGTAAAATGTAATCCAGATAATACAATTAAATTATTTGTTACAAAGTCGGACTTCTTCAAAATTGTATTTATTTCACTCTGAACCACACCTGAAAACGAGAGATCTCATGACTCTTATTTAAAATAAGATGATACAATTGATGACCATAAGAAACTGATTGCCGCAAAAAACTCACACGAGAAGAGAAAAAATTGTACTTCCAACATAGAAATTTTGCTTCAACGTAACATAAGATAGCTTTCCATTGAATTTGCATGCTCGCATTTTGAAAACACTATCTCGCTCCATCTCCCCGATTATGATTCCCATTTTAGTTCTTGCTCCCAATCAACTGCACACCAGTTCTCTATACTTGGGAATTTCATTAAGATGGTTCTTCCTATCACTGCAGAGGGAAAACCAACCTGTCCAATCAAAACTAGAACTATGATTGGAATTTCATAAAGATGGTTCTTCCCATCACTGCAAAGGGAAAACCAACCTCCTGTCCAATCAAAACTAGAACCATCATTTTAAAGTCTTTGTATTATCCATGCAAAAATAGTTGCAAAGCCTAAGCCTACCCCTGACAGCCGAGTCTCTCTCTCTCTCTCAATATGTGCTTGGACATAGGTAGAGTCTGTTTAGTTAACGCGTGTGCATGTCGGCTGCTGCCTTTGACGAACCCTTATAATCGTTTTACAACACACACCCTCCTTCTCGCAGTCCTTTCTGCAAGGTTGCCACCTTTCTCGATACGTCATGGGTATCGTACGAGGTTTCCACTAAATAAATTATCTTATGTCCATTACTACGAAACTTCCTTAGTTTTGACTATATATACCATACTGCGAAAACTTCCTTAGTTTTGACGATATTTATATATCGTACTGCGAAACTTCCTTAGTTTTGACAAATATATATATCGCCAAGCTACAATTCTACTGGATTCCATAATAACCCTTAACTTATTCAAAGTGCGCTATTTGAAACCCAATTCCTTTAGGAGACCGCACAAAGTGCAGTGCCCATAAGGAAAATCACAAATTTCTTGCAAATGTGCAAACAATTCATCTAAGGTGGGCGCTCTCCCTTTTGCATAGAATCTATAAATTTCTTGATGAATTAAATCGCATGTGAAATTATCTACTTTTTATCTACTTTAGAGAAACATTTCCTTTTGTTTCCACACTAGATTGGCATCTTTGGTATTCCTTTCGTCACAATATTTCTTACTGTATTTCTGAGAATACCCAGAATTTATCATCAGGTTCATTACATAAACCCTTACTAAGATTATTTTTCAGCACATATTTATGTGTTCAAATCAAGTGCATGAATTTTCTTAGAAACAGTTCCCATTATAACTTTGTATTTGAAGCTTTTCCAGTAATATAACTCGGCCCAGTTATTCACACTATTGTCATCACTGATTATTTTCACGTGACTGAAATTTATCTACTACTTCATTTGCATTTACCACTGCATTTCCCTCCCACGGTCTCCACATCGTGACACACAACGAATTTCTGCACGAAATGAAACAGATCAACTGGAAGTTGGAACTTTGGCAACTGAGACTCCAGGTGGAGTAAACATGCGTCTGTCACTTCAAGAAAATCAGGGTTGTTATTGGTCCTCAACGACAGTGTCCCATTTCTGAAGTGTGGAGATAGATTTATGACAGTCATTAGTGAGCGGGAGGCTTAGGTTCCTTTGACTCCGGACTGCACATGCGTTAACTAAACAGACTATCACTATACCTATTGCAGGTATTTCTTCTACTATAAGGTGTTCTGCATGAAAATCATAGTTCAAAATGCAACCTGAAGTAGGATACAATGTTGTAAACAAGAAGAAATAAACATTTTACTTACATTAATTGCAACTGTCAGGCAAAAGTTTAACACCCAAATCCAAAGAGACTCAGCTGCTATATTGAAATCAAGTCTGTCTATATTCACATGTAAATTACACTTTTCATAGAAACATCTATAAACTTGCATGTTATTTTCATCATATGCACACTGAAGCTATTAAAATTGAAGCAAATAAAATATAATAATTAATGACTAAACATCATTTATCTTTGATAATATTTATTACATTAATTTTTGGCCACTTAATCATGAAATTAAAGTGATTAAATGGACCCATAGATGTGATGTCTTGGGAAAAGATATTTTGAAAAGTAGGGATCACATAATGAATTTTGAAATATTGCCAACAGATCAAATGTTTTACTTTCAGTGGTTACTAATGAAACACTAAACAATGTCGCATAGCGGCAGTAAATATAACCGCAATAAATAACTTGGCTGAAGATGTAAATGATGGATTTGCAAAATTAGTCTCATTGTATGATATATTAATATTAAAAATAACTAAAGTTTGCTAATTACGAGGCATATTCCAAAACTAAGGTCTGTTTGGTCATAATAGCAACATTACTCATGAAACAAGGTTTTTATTGGCAGTAATATTTGACTACATATCTATTTCACTTTTTGACATAATTGCTGTCCACATTTATACATGTTCTGTAATGCTGAACCAGCTTCTTTAACCCCTTGGCACCTGGGACTTTAACCAGTTGTCTTCAGTTTATTGTTTTGAAGTCGTCCGCTCAGCCACTGTTTGAAATACAACAAGAAAGAGTCACTTGGACCAGGTGGGACTGTATGGAGGGTGGCTAAAGAGTTCCCAATGAAAGTCTAATATTCTTTGGATTTAGCAGGTGTGTGAGTGTGTGTTGTCAAGCAGAAGGATGATGCCAAATGACAATTTCCTGCAGAGTCGATTTTGGATCGCATGTCTTTGGTTAGCATTACACAGTACATAATCAGCTG
Source organism: Mantis religiosa (assembly GCA_030765055.1). Lineage (NCBI taxonomy): Eukaryota > Metazoa > Arthropoda > Insecta > Mantodea > Mantidae > Mantis > Mantis religiosa. The sequence goes on along the minus strand of CM060951.1, from coordinate 50,444,711 downwards.
CATTTGTTCACTTGCGATCAATGAAATATAAAGCTCTTTCTTTCCCAAAGCATGATAGTCATCATTTTGGAATTGATGTACAGATTGCTTATACCTTTTTTGGAAAAAATGTCCATAAAGAAATATGAAAGAAAGCTGTTCAATTTCGACACTACCTTTGAAGAGAACCCAAACTTCAAGTTCATATCAAGATAATGACAGACACCCCTATCTCCTCCAAGGAGTTCACCAATCTAACATTCAATAGCTGACATTAGCTGAGGAAGTTAGGAAGGTCCTAATGAAATGTGTTCTAGGTAAACACTAGCAATAAATGGAACATTGACTAGTTCAACTCCAAATTATATTAATTTTGTGCTTCATTGTATCATAGTCCTTACTCATAGGAATATTCCAATACTACTGGACCATGGTCTTCATGCCTGGAAGGTAACTGTTCATGATGCCGGTCGTGAAAGCCTCAGGAAATATAAACAAAGTTACAAATTTTATGCCTTTCAACATAGCATGCTGTAGCCATCCTGTCAATCTCAACAGCTCTGCCATTTTTGCATTTACCTCTTCAACACTCAGAAAATGTATTCTTTCAATGCACTTTGCAATTTCCAGTTTTGTGGACAGATAAAAGTCGCAGGGAGCAGGTCTGGTGAATATGAAGGACTTTCAAACAAGGAATGCATTTGTCTGCTAAAAACTGTTACACAGATATGGCACTGGGCTGTGCATAGCCCTGATCCAGAATGCAAGAATTGTTCTTCCACAAAACTTCCTTATCCTTTCCTTCAGTTTCATTGGATTTTTTTATATTTCTGATTAATGTTTTGACTCTCGGGCACCCATTCAGTCATAACGTTTGATATCGAAGAAAACTAACAGCACTGCTTACAGTTTTGACTTGGCCATGCATGCTCTTTTCGTTCTTGGCAATGTGGGAGTCTTCCAGTGCATCAAATTACATTTTCTGGGTCGTATACTAGAAGATCCATGTTTCATGTGTGACGTGTGAGCAAGAATGGCTCTTCACTGAGTTGTGCCATGACAGAACAAATGTTCTTTTGTCAATTGGTCTTTTATTCCTGAGAGAGGTTTTTAAGAATCAGTTTTGCACGAACTGTTACATTTAATTCATCATGCAAAATTTGTATTGTCTTGTCTCTATGTTCATGTTCAATATCTAAGCATTGGAATGATTGCTAACATGTTGGTCTTTTCACACAATTTCATTTATTTTCTGAACATTTGCTTCATTTCTTTAAATCACTTGTCAACCAGCATGTTCATCTTCAACCTCTTCCCGATTTTCTAGAGCACTGTTTGTGTCTGTCATTCAAATACTCACGCATTGGACATAGCCACCAAACACCAAACACCTCCATTAACAGATGAAAACATTCCACTGGCGACCTTGTTAATTTCACAAAGCATTTGAGATTAATAGGCTACCTGATTTTTAAGTTCACCATGCTCATTGTACTACTACAAAACAATATCCTCTATAACCAAGGTTCAAAGGCCACTAAAGGTGACAGACGAAAAGAATGTAGCACAAAAGTGAATCGAGAAGATATTGACACATTGCTTCACTCACACTGTTTATTCACAGGACATGTTTCAAGAGCTCTTGCTCCTATCCTCAGCTGATACTCGATTAGTGCAAGTTGTAGTGGTTTCCTCTTTCTCCGTATTGTCAATAGATGGCGTGATGTACTTGTCAAAGATATCCGGTGGTGGAGTTTCAAAATTCATGACTCTATGATGATTTTTCTTAATGAAGATTTTTTCCCATACGGAAAGGTCTATGGGGTGATTAACATATTTTATTAGAGACCTTTAGAGTAGAGACCTTTCCGCATGGGAAAAAATCTTCATTAAGAAAAATCATCATAGAGTCATGAATTTTGAAACTACACCACCGGACATCTTTGACAAGTACATCATGCCATCTATTGACAATACGGAGAAAGAGGAAACCACTACAACTTGCACTAATCGAGTATCAGCTGATGATAGGAGCAAGAGCTCTTGAAACATGTCCTGTGAATAAACAGAGTGAGTGAAGCAATGTGTCAATATCTTCTCGAATCACTTTTGTGCTAATTTGTGCTTCACTGTCCCTACGCTCTTTCAAGTTTATACTTTGAAAAGAATGTAGTTGATCTTTAAGATTCAAGGTTAACTGCATTGCAATAACCTCCACCATGCAGGTGTATGTTAGGAGTTGTGCAGTCTCATTTAACTGCTGCACTTGTACGCTATTCATGTCTCATCAACCATAATAATGTGGGAAAACAAACCCTCTCCATTTTATTAAATTTTAGATGAGTCGCATTTTTTACACATCTGCTTCACTTTCGTACCTATTTTGAGGACATGTTTCGCAAATCTTCGTTTGCATCTACGGCTCTTGTGCGACTATGGCCCATTTTGTCTATGGCCCTCCAAAAACTGTAGTGTACTAAGCATTCATTGCTGTTTGTGCTGATGGTGAGAATTTTTGGCACCCACCCTGTACAGTTTCCAATATCCATGATGTTCAGTGACAATCCTGTAAAGTTAGGTTTGAGCAAAATATGGAAATTCCTAAGAGAGACAACTAACATCAATGTCAGTCCAAATACTGGGCCTGCCATTCTACTGTTCATGTACATTTATGTGGTCATTTTGAAATTCTTGACAGTGTCGAAATGCCTACTGCATCACACCAACATTGCGGTAGGTTCCTCAGTGCTCCAGGCAAGAAATGTCATTCAAACCTACCATCAAATACTGTTCACCAGACCTTAGTTTTGGAATACACCACATACTATTTATTGAACATAACGTATTATTCACCTTCCGGCACTTTTCAGTGGTTTGTTTTTGTGTTTGAACAGTTGACACACACCTTCCCTTGCCATTAGAACACTAAATGGCTAAATCAAAAGATTTGATCTGAGGTTAGCATATGTGTATTTGTATATTATGAATGATGTTTATTTTTACTGTGATGTGCAACATATTTAATCGATCGATGCTCAGATAGCACCTCAGGAACTCTTTGCCACATTTCTCTTATATGCAGGATAATGGCAGTTACGCATACAGTTGATAATTCACAGGCAAAGTACCCTCAGCATTAGCACAATAGACCGGTATTAAAATGATATTTTGTATATTACTGTACAGCAACAACTTATGATATGCACAATAAAATGTGCACTACTATACCCTTTCTATCACAATATTTCGTGATGCAGTACACTTATTAAGAACTCTTTACATTAGCATAGGAGTGTTTGCCTTGGTTTGTGACAAGCAGAAACTCCTGTTTTTGAGAGAAGCAGTCAGGAACTAGCAGAGGTTAACGTAACAACCCCAAAAATATGTTAGGTATATGAATTAGAGGTCACATTTTAATGCATTAAACTTCACCTTTATATCAATTAATTCATCATAACTATTTATATTAAAAGACTCGGTTGATTATAATTTAAAGAATTACTGAATATCTGTGCCAAAGCAATTCAGAAATACCCATTCATGACTCAACAGTATAGGATTAATCTCAGGTACCCGACAAATTTTAAATTAGGTTCAATAAAATGTTCCAAGATACTGGTGTTTATGGTTTTGGTAATTGCATATAACTGCTTTACTGTATTTTCTAAGGCCTTAACTTCTACATAAACTATGTGTTTACTACTTCAATTGGAGTACATTAAAAGTCAATTACCTGTACAGAAAAATGTTCATAATAATGCTTACTTTGAGGCAAGAAAATTTTTGATCTATTTTTCATTTGGAACAACACAATTTTCCTATATACAGTACTACATCACTACTAAAAATAAATAGCAATACAGAAGATATTAACAAAATTCCTTAAAATATTTAACTGCACAAAATCTATATACACCTAACTACACATTACAGTTACACCATTCCATGAGTTAATTATATATCTTACCAGCTTCTTGAAAGCTGCCAAATCTTCCTCAGTCTTTTTATGAGATTGATGATGGCTCATATTTTTACTGTTTTGTTTTGCAATATTCAGTCCCTGCTGCCGCATCCTTGCTTCAAGCTCTTCTACGCTCTGCATCTTTCCAGCAGCTTCTGTGAAAAAGTCCACTTAAAGCATAACCTAATATAGTATATTTCCTTATTGTTCTGATAAGTCCCTGCTACTGTATTTTTCCATTTATCTTTAAGATATAAATACTGAAGACTTTTGCTCTTCAAACAATTGAAATAATGTCATGCTCATTGTTACCCTGGCCAAGCAATGGCTAGCTTGTGCCCTACACCTCATTTCTTTTAAAATCTTTCCCAGCATATACAGACACCAAATTAACTAGTTAAAAATGATCAAAATAGGAAAATAAAACATGGAATTTTGTAAGAAACTATTTTAAGACTATTTTGTATGTAAACAATGTATGTGAAAACAAAGGTGATTTCCTATGCAGATGACACTACATTATGATGTTGGAGAGGTAACAATTCAAGAAACTGGTTGGGTAAAATGTAAATCGAGATATTGAGGGTATACTTATGCAGTGAAAGCGAGGTCATAGCATGACAGTGAAATTGGGATAGAAAAGATGAACTAGTGTATAATGAAATTTTAATAATGAGAGTGAAGCCAAGAATGTAAATAAAAATGGAAAAGAAATTAAGGGAAAGATTGGGAGCAGGATAAGTAATGAAAAAGTCAAGAGTAAATGCTTAGAAATTTAAATTGTAGATGAAGGATTGCCATGTCCAACATAACCATGATGTTCAGATGTATGGGACTCTAGGATAAATTTCAAGTACTCCAAAATAGAGGAAAGTTGTAATATGTGTGAATGTTGTGGAAAAGAATCACTAAATATTTTATTTGTATTATATTTATTATTCCACTGTAACTAGCTTCATTTTCTGTGTAACTAAATGATGTTTTTCCTTGGAATTCAAAACAGCAATACTGAAGAAGTGAATGAATAGGAATATAAACCGAGACTACCTAGTCTAGCCATAAATACTGTTAACTTGAAAAGTGAAAAGCGCAAATACCATTTTTTTAGTTAGTTGATGGAATTTAATCATTTCTTCACACCAGCCATATATAGGCTTAAGATTTTGATAGAGTCACCATCAAAAATTCAATGCCATGGAGATCTGTGGTTCAAATCCCAGCCATGGCATTGAATTTTTTATGTTGACTATCTAGCAAATACCATGCAAAATATTTTAATTGGCTTTTAGTATGTTGTACCTACAGGTATTCACTAAACACAGCAACAATCACTTTTCGAAATGAACACTTTTTGCATGGATACAGGCTGAATCTTCGTGGCCACTCATCTATGGTGGGACAGATGACATCCAGGGGGAAATCTGCCACTGCTGACAAGAAACAATTTAACTTCCAATGGTGGGCTGTTTCCTCTTGCAGGCGATGCCCTCAAGCAGTGACCACAGTTGGTAGTTCAATGGATTCAGGTCCGGACTGCTACTAGGCCAATCTTCAGGCGAAATGAAGTTAGGGACATGATGCTGAAGGCATGCTTGCGTTGACCTGATTTTGTGGGCAGGGGCAGAATCCTGCTGAAAAGTCCATGGTTGGTTTTAAAACAATGTGCCACTCAAGTTCTTGACAACAGACTCCAAAACAGTGCTTTCATACACTCTAGCACTGGTTTTAACATCCTTTTCGCAAAAATGTAGCTGGTACCAAAATAATTCACTCCCCACCACACCATCACTGAGGATGGATGATGGGCCCTCTGAACTTTAGGAACCTTATTACCGACTTTCCGAGATGCATAAACCCTGTTTTCCACATTGAAAGACTCCTCAATAGAAAACTTTTTCATCTGTGAAGAGGATGTTCCGATGACCATTTTGAGCATAACACTGTAGGAGACGTTGACATTTAAGCACTCGCTTGTTTAGGTGTTTGTCAAGATAACGTCTTTTATATTGGTGATAAGCCCTTAGTCCAAGATCCTCCGACAGAAGCCTGGACATTGTCCTTCTTGAAATGTTCATTTCATGGGACAAGATAGCCCGCTTCCGCACAGGATTTCTCTGAACACAAGGCACCACTGCTTTTTGTGCTGTTGGAGTCCTGCAACTGCATGGTCGACCCTCCCTCATCTGATCCTTTTCAGTCCCAGTTGCAGTGAATCACTCAATGGTGTGGTACACAAACATACAGCTGATTTTCAGCTTTTGTAGCATCTTGAAAATGTCACTTGCAGATTTTCCAACTTCATGCAATGCAATGACAGCTACACAATTTTCATAATCACCCCATTCCATGGTGAAAACTGGAGCTAAATACTTTCTCTTTCAAAGACAAGCTAACAATAGTTCATGTTAAGGTGTGCACACAAGCAGTTTACGCACCAAACCAGATGTACAGTGTGTCAAAAATTTGTACCAGTATTTATGGCAAGACTAGGTAGATTAACATGGGTTAAATCTATGGACACTTTATGCAGAACTTTCAGCAAATCAGCTTAGATATAAACTAATATATTAGAAGAAAACTAAAGTATTATACGCAATCATCTATTCAGTCACAAGTTATAGGGTATGAAATTATGGAATGGTGCAGTAAAACTAATATTGAAAATAATATTTAGAAAGATGAGGTGGAATTTGAAACACTAAACATTGCTATTGAAGACAAGTCATCCTTGAAACCTGTCAAGGTTTTTTTAACTTAGTGATGCTTAGTGATTCAAATTCATCTTTAAATTATTAATACTTTTGAAATGCAATATGAAAAGATAATTTTTCATAGAAGTTTGGAAAAAACAATTTCATACAAAAAGAATCCCTAGGAAAACATTAAGAACCACATGCAGATTTATAAACGTCACCCAGTTACACTGTATGTAAAATACTTAAAACATGTCCTTGACACATGTTCACATACCTTTTTACATGAGTATTTCAAATTCCAACTCATCTTTACAAATTCTTAATCCATCACTGATTCTAATATTTCCACTAAAATATGTTAAATGCTAATGTTACAGTCATACATATATCATGTAAATCTGTTTGCCCTTGATGAACAGTTAAAAAATAACTGAGGAGAGGAAGAAGTTCCAGGAACTAGCCTTCATAAAAAACTAAGTGTAGAACAGTGCATACAAGGTTGACTTATTTGCCTAATTTTAATAACTTGGTATTAATATTGTTAAATTAAAAAACAAAAGACGAAATCCCATCGATCAATGGATCCAGAATATAACAAGTTGTAAAGAGTATGACAAATTCACATGGGACAAACTGAAAGAAACCTAAAAATCAGTCAAAAGAACATTTTGGAAAATACTGAAATAAGTCAGCAATAGAATTTAACTTTTGGAATGAAAATCATACCTTGATCAAAATCCAAAATTATTAAAAGATGTATAAACCATAAACTAATGTGGGAGAACGTCTTAATATGGAAACAAAGACTGAATAATAAACTTTGAAATCCCACCATTCAATAAGTTGAAGTTCATATTTACATCATCAGAGAGACGACTACAGGCAACAGACAGATGGACCTTTACGACTGAAAATGGAAGCAACAGCTTCCGAAACCAGTGTCTCAAAAAATGTGACGTGTGAAAAACCGACTACAAATAAAGCTAAAAACACTGTAGAATTAAATTTCAGCAATGCATATGCATGCCAGCTTTAAATCTCTTTCAAAAGGATAAGGCAGCCTCTATGTCAATGTTCAATACCATCCAATGGAAGGACTGAAGTCTACAACAGCTTTGTATTTAATTATCTTGTGACTTTGTGGGTTTGTAGAATTAATAGTCTTGCTTCCAGAAATTTAAAAATGCTCTTTATTTCCGTAGAAAGACACTTTTACAATTTTGATATCAGCAGAATGACGTAACACACAAGAATGCAATCTTCTAGTCCATCTGCCACACGTCCAGCCTGAACAGATGCAACTCACTGACTGCTTCTCTGAACGTCGACTCGACTGCAGCTCTGCTCCGCTTATATACAACCGAACCATCATTCTCGAAAATTACAGAACAAACACGATCTTTCACGGTGGCAAGGGAAGGAAAAGAATTGTTCAGACATAACTCCGTCTCCCCCTCGCCTCTCCCTCAGATAGTGCCAACCAGTCACATGTGTGGGCATGGCTTGCACACTTATCTGTCTTTCTTTCCTGCCTGCTGCCTTGCCATTACTTTGACTATCGGGTGACACTATAGTACAAAAGTGAATCGAGAAGATATTGACACACTGCTTCACTCACACTGTTTTCTCACAGGACGTGTTTCAAGAGCTTTTGCTCTTATCAGTTGATAAGATCAAAATCTGATAAGATCAGATGATAAGAGCAAAAGCTCTTGAAACATATTCTGTGAAAAAACTGAGTGAAGTAATGTGTCAATATCTTCTCGATTCACTTTTGTGCTAAGTTGTGCTTCACTGTCTCTACGCTACTTTCAATTTTATACTTTGGGTGACAATATGTTCTCCTTCATTCAAGAATTCTTGTTTAACAATGAGAATAAAAAGAAATTAGCTAACAAAGTATTAAACTGCTACTAATCTGGCAGTAAAGTTCAAAGTTAACTTATGATGCTCCACCTGCTCAACTTTGATGAACTTAAATCAAAACAAAATCCTGATTGTGGCCCTTTTAAACTTAATTCAGGGAATTAAGACCAAACAGAACCATTTTTTGCTATGCATATATTTCAGAAACACCTTTATCTTTGATGGCTATAACCATCTGAATAAACTATAATAGGGGAGAGGAACTGATAGGGTAATCATGTATACATCTTCAGATTGTACTGGAATCTGCCTATTGCACTGCTGCACTTCTTGGGAGAAACATCACTAGGAGGATATTGATTTTGATAGGCAGAATAAATAATTACGAGAACCTAAATGCAATAAAAGTTTAGAAGTTGATCACTTAAGACTGATTAATTCATGGCAAGTTTTAAAAAGTGCATACAAATTTTTCTGCATTCAAAACTGATTCACTTTTAGTTAACCATTGCCATTTATCACCTTCCATAGAACATTGTGACAACCTCAAATTTACTGGTTGTCTACTAAGTATGGCATTTAAGGCATAAAAATAAAAAGCTACTGGTAAGGGCTACACAGAAGAAAAGAAAACTTATAAGAAAGGTTCTGTATGTGACTTGCAATGAATGTGGTATACGTATATGCTGTTCAATGCATGACTGTACACAAATAATGATTCAACTTTCTAGCTGATAGCTATCAATACTGATTTCATTTACCAACTAGAAACAAAATTTCATGTATGACCTATTAAAAGAAATAGAATTTGAATTTTATACAGAAAGTACAAAAGTGTTGACTGTTGATAGACATATTACGCAACGTCACATATGTCTTTAGCATAAAATAGAATTAAGGCAAAAACAAAACAAAATATCATTTAGATGAGACCTGGGCCAATGAAGGTCATCAAATTATAAAAGTTTAGTTTGACAAATGTCAGAACAAACAGATAAACTAAAATGAAAATCTTAAAAATCCAAGTGGGAAAGAGACACTAAATTTTGGTCCATACAGATGAGGAAGATACAATATTAAATTTTGAATCCAAAAACGTGTAGGAACTACCATCAAGAAATGACTGGCAATGTTTTCAGATCCTGGTTCAAATAAACTTATTTCTAAAGTAGAGCCAAAACAGTGTTATGGACAATGCACCATACCATAGGGTATAAAATCAGCATATCTCAAATATGGAAGAAAAAAATTATAACTTGGCTGCAAAATAAACACATCAAATGTAACAAAAGCTTGGTGAGGATTGAATTACTGAACTAGTAAAGTCCTTAAAAAGTATGAGTGAAAGGTAATTGGGGATGATTATGTTTAAAGATGAAATTGCCTTACTATTATAATGCAAGATTAGCAGAACCCCCATATCATATCGCCTGTTGCAAGGCAGAGTGATACTTTACTTCACAGTTACGTATAAAAAAAAAAACCCGTAAACATTCTAGTTTATCAATTCAAGTTAACTGTAACACTACAACTGAAAGAACTTTGTATGCTTTAAGCTGCAACAGACTCACCTAAATCTCTAATGCTAGGTGCTCTAATTGTTGGAGGAACTGAATTCTCATTTTGATTTGACTGAGTCTGTCCACCTCTTTGAAGCATTTCAAGGAGCAATGTTGGTTTCACACCTACTGTAGAATTGCTGTCAGATACACATGTACTATTACTATTAGTCATATTATTTGTACCACTGCCCACTGCAGAAGCACTTACTGTTGCTGTGTTTGCTGCAGGTGAAATTGGAGCAAAATATGTATTAGACTCATTGATTGATGGTATTACAATGTTTGGCTCCGTAATATCTGTAAATAAAAAATAATTATATTAAAAATGATGAAGTAAGATGGCAACAAAACTATTTATATAACCAGACAAAGCTATAAGGAAATACTGGAAATTCTTACCATCATAATCTCTTGTTAAAGAGCAATATTTTAATTTTTTCATTTAGTGTAGTCCTCTTTAACTGGACATATATAAATGCTAAATGAATAAATGAAATGAATGCATTTGAAAGCTTTACATATATAAGGAATTAAAGCTACCCGATATTAATTCTAATCTTAGCAATATATATCGAGATTCAACTGTTAGCAACTATATTAGCAATATAGTTTATTCCAGTCTATATTCACACCTAGGTCCATAGCCCAGTAAACCAAAACATCACCCCTACACCATAAAGACACAGGAATTCTCATAAAATTATAAATATCTCTTCAGTAGCATTATCTTAAAATCATAATCAAGTAATTTCTTGCATTAAGATAAAAAATATTGTAAAAATATACATTTATGCAGAAAAGAAAATACGAGGTGCACTGTTAATATTAATGATATTCCCTTAACTCATTCATTTTATGCAATGCATGTTCTACTATAATATTAAAGTATTCATATTTGTTATTACCATTAATTATGTTATTAAGTAATTCATCTTGCAGTGAAGAACGGCGACTTTCTGGCTGATTCACAGGGCTGTCTCGTCTGAACCACTGGCTAAACTTTGAACCAGCTTGACCTTCCATTGCTGCACCATTCTGTAAATACCAAACCATCTTTAATGGTTTCCTGCACTTCAAGTCTAACCCATGACAACTTAATACAAGGGTGTTCACAGAAATCCTTAATTAAGAATTAATTGCAGCCTGTCACTGGTTTTATATATAAAGGAAGGAAAAGTTTGTTTCACGGCCAATTGAAATTCTTTTATATCTACTCAAAGGATTCAACAGAAGTGTAAAATTTTATATTTTTAATATTGCAAAATGTTATTTAATTTTTTTAAACTTAAAAAATGTAGTTTCGGATGCAGTGAAGTTTGCAGAGGACACCTTGGTCTCCACTTAGGCACATCCCAAACAAATATAAGCAGTGATTAACATTAAAATACCCTTTAGAGAAAAAAAGTATATTACATCTTCAACTACAAAATCAATGTTTGAAAATAGAACTACCACTGAAACCACATGCAATGCAGGTGTATCAGGAAAACCAAGTTCAAAAATTGCTTTGGTGCAGTGTAAAAGCATAACAGTATTAAATACAGACTAGCAAATTCGATTTATGAACTGCCGTGCATTTTCTATACTAATTTATTGGTAATAACACACAGCAAAGGCTAACACGCGAGTCCTCATTTATGATGCTTGACAACATATGCAGTTTGAGACACACTCAACAGCAATTCTTATGCTTTTACAAGAGATATCTTAAAAGTTACACTTTTTCTTAAATTTGCACTATAGGTAGGAAAAGTATGGGATTCATAGGAAACCTTTAAGTATAGCACAAATTCCTATGCATCTATATAGAATAAAAAGAAGTATTTCAGAAAGTGGAGTTCCATTGTTACTAAAATTAGGCAAGTGAGTCAACCTTGTATATACTTTTCTCCACTTACAAGTTTTTTATGAAGACTAGTTTCTGGGGACTTCTCCCCTATCGTCAGCTCTGTGATAGACTCACAGTCTACCACAGAGCTGACGATAGGGGATAAGTCCCCAGAAACTAGTCTTCATAAAAAACTTGTAAGTGGAGAAAAGTATATACAAGGTTGACTCACTTGCCTAATTTTAGTAATCCTATGCATCTACCTCTCCAGTCAGTCACATAACTAACCGTGTAAAGTCTGTTTAGTTAACTCGTGTGTAGTTTGGCCACCTCCTTTGAAAACCCTTATAATCATTTTACAACACAGATCCTCCTCCTCCCAGTCCTTTCTGCAAGGTTGCCACCTTTCTCAATGTCATGGGTATCATACGAGATTTCGTCTAAATAAATTATTTTATGTCCATTACTGCGAAACTTCCTTAGTTTTGACATATATAGTCAAGCTACAATTCTACTGGATTCCATAATAACCCTTATCTTATTCAAAGTGCAGTATTTGAAACCCAGCTGCTTTAGGAGGCCATGCACAGTATAGCGCCCATATGCAAATCACAAATTTCTTGCAAATGTGCAACCAATTCATCTAAGGTGGGTGCTTTCCTTTTGCATAGAATCCATCAATATCTCGGCAAATTAAATCAATGTGAAATTATCCACTTCAGAGAAACATTTCGTTTTGTTTTCACACTTGATCGGTGTCTTTCACACTTGATCTGTATTTCTGTGAATACCCAGAATTTATCAGGTTCATTGGCATAGCCCCTTACCAAGATTATTTTTCAACACACATTTGTGTGTGTTCAAAACAAGCGCTTAAATTTGCTTAGAAAGAGTTCCCCTTATAACTGTTTTTTGAGGCTTCTCCAGTAACATAACTTGGCCCAGCAACACTTTCCAATTCATTCACACTACTGCCTTCACTTTGATTATTTTCACTTGACTGAAAGTTATTTACTACTTCATTTGCATTTACCACTTCATTTCCCTCCCATGGTCTCCACATCGTGACAACGAATTTCTGCATGTAATGAAACAGATCAACTCGAAGTTGGAACTTTGGCAACTGAGACTCCATGTGGAGTAAACATGCAACTCATTTCCAGAAAATCAGGGTTGCTATTGGTCCTCAATGACAGTGTTCCATTTCTGAAGTGAGGAGGTAGATTTATGATGGTCATTAGTGGGCGATAGGGTGCGTTTCCTTTGTGAGGCAACTGCACTCGCGTTGACTACTGTCCGGCCGTTGTATCTCCGGCTCTGACGTTTTGCGATTGCAAAAGGTGGAGGGGGAAAGTTAATAGTACCAAAATACAGTAATGAGCAATTGAAAACATATCCTCAAAATTATCTTTAGAATGAAAATATAGGACTATATTAACTTTAAAACACTGAAATACAATTTACAATTTCATCATAATGCAAGATATTTATTACAACACCACTCTATTCGAATATTTCATTCACACCTTTCACACACACACTAACTGCATCTGTTGGTAGTACTGGGAGTCTACATCCGGTGTCGTGGTCAGGAAGTTAAAACTGTCTGCTAGCGCCAATCAGCATTGTCATTGGTAGGCGTGGCTCCCGAACCCAACACCGTGTTGCCAGCTTAAATTTGTTTGAGCCACGTGGCCTAATAGCGGCTTGCGTTGGTGAACTTTCTTTGGTATATTTCTTGTGCGTGAATTCCGATGTTTAGTGTTCGTAAGTCCTATTATTATCGCATTTATAATAATATGGCTACTGGTTCGTGAAATATGCAAATACATGAAATATTTAAAATACGCATTATTCCTCTGCTTGAAATTCCCGCTAAAGAACTGGCAACAGCCTGCTTCCCCCTCTCGAGAAATGTCAGAGCCGGAGATAGAACGGCCGAACTGTAGATAGACTTTATACTTCTTGCTCTTACTGCCAATTGTAAAGTTTATTTTGTTTTATTTTTACAACAAGTAAAAAGTGGACAAATTCAGTGTGAATTGTGCAGTGTGTATGATGAAGTGGTTACATCAAGGCCAACAGTTTCTCAATGGCATTAATATAATGGCAATATCATTGAAAAGACAACAGGATAAAATCAACCTACACACTATTTATGGACACTAACTGCTGTGGTTCTTACAATTCCATTCTATATTGCATGTGAAAGACTGCTTAGTTTTGCTCAAAGACTTATCAGGCTTAGGGTCCTTTTACATGCCATAAGTATACAATATGGGATCTCTGGCTTAATTTCTCTTCCGAATAAAGCTGTAACGATTCTTATGCCCAGTGTATTCAAGCTTTTATTACAATTGACTGCCCTAAAATGGAAAACATTAAATTCATAATGATTAAACATCTCAAATTTAAGGGTATAGTTTTCCAATGGATTCTATTCCACTGTGGAATTCCTGGGAATGAAAAAGCGGATATGATAGCCAAGAAGAGTTCCAAAATTTACTCAAAATTTAAAAATATCCCTTAATGAAACAGTTAAGAGATTTTAATTAAAAACATTTTTACAACCAATGACAAATATCTAACTTCCACTAAAAAATTTAATTGCAAGTACTTCTGAAATAAAACAAAAACCTAACAAATTTGTTGCGATGTTCAGATAAATGACAAGCCATAACTGAGTGGACAATTGTTCAAGATTGGATTAGTACATTCCCCAGTGTTGTTTACGTGGTAAAGATGACTTAACACTGATCACCTATTTTAGTGTAAAATTCTCAAAATCAAGATGATGTAGTTCCAAAATATTGAGAAGAAAGAGGAATGATTTTATTATCAAGTTCTGAGCATCACACACACACTTCTGTTCAAAGTCATAGTGGCGAACCCTCCATTTCTATATTATCAGCTAGATCTAAAGGATGAAATTCATTTTCAACTTCCTCTGAAGAAAGAAATAGATATGCAACATTTCATAGAATCATTTAAGGACCTGCGCCTTCCAAAAGTGCATGGAAAATGATTCCATACTTCTTTCAGAACAGAAAAAGTAAAGAGTTGACACTGCACTGAACTTTGAGGATGAGGGAGATGGTTTTATTCGACACAACAGTAACTGGTAACAGGTCATGGATTCATCACTGAATGTCTGAATCCAAAGGACAAAAGTATATGGAAAGAAAAGAAAAGCAAATGCCAAAAAGGGGAAATTTGTGGAATCAGTTGGCAAGATCATGACAACTGTCTTCTGGATTCCAAGAAAGTATTGATCAAGTACCTTCCTTATGGGACCATGATCACAGCTGCTAGGCATTATGAGATGCTGAAATGAAATGTGTAGTACTTAACACCTGCTTTTACTACATATGGCACCACAAGTAGTGACACTAGTGATACATGAGATGAAGATGGAGCACTGGTGGAATGAGATGGTGAAGGAAACTGGAGGTCCTGGAGAAACTCTCACCCAGTGCAGTGTTGTCCACCACAAATCTCACTATGTGGTCGCTTGGGATCGAAATCAGATGCTGAGAAACCTCAGAAGCACAACTCAAAACTAAAGGAGAGGAAAGTTGGGGAAAAATGCCCTTTTTTTAAAATTATATTTAATATTCCTGTTATTTCACTCTGGTTTCCAAATTATGTTAGCACATAAAAAATAAATTTTAAAATTTGAGTTTGATTTACGAGTCACTATGTTTACACTCAAACTTCACTTACTTGTTGTATAATTGAAACGTTTTCAAGATCATTCGATCTCATCCTCAGCTGTTTGGTGACTAAATGAACCTTCCTCTTCTTCCACTACTACGGAGCTCCGATCACTCTGCCATCTGGATGAATTTTTGAAAGAACAACAACACATAAAAGACATAGCGGTATTAAATGGATTCAATCCAGCCATCATAAGGAACATGAAGAGAAAAGAAAATCTGAAGATAATATCAAAAAATACCACTCTCACACCACTTAAAAACACAAATTGGCAATATAGAAAATTCACCTACCATCCATGGGCTTTTAGAAAATTTGAACGAATCTTCAAAAGACTAAACTTAAAACTAGCACCCCAAAACAAATTCAGTCTGAGGAACCTGCTAAATAAACCACTGAAAAATACAATCCCCAACAATTTGAAATCAGGAATTTATCAGATTAATTGTGAAACCTGTGAAAAAAGCTACATAGGAAAAACTAAGAGAAACTTATTAATTTTTAGATGAGTCGTATTTATTACACATCTGCTTCACTTTCGTACCTATTTTGAGGACATGTTTCGCAAATCATCGTTTGCTTTAGTCGCATAAGAGCCGAAGATGCAAACGATGATTTGCGAAACATGTCCTCAAAATAGGTACGAAATTGAAGCAGATGTGTAATAAATACGACTCATCTAAAAATTAATGATTATTTCGCTTCACTGTGGTGTTCCAACACAGTTAAATCTCGATATAAGAGAAACTTGTTAACCAGGCAAAAAGAACACAGAGGAACATTAAGTTGAAACAAACAGAAAAATCTGCAGTTTCACACCATTTTTGGACAGAAAACCACAACATTGGCCACAACATTAAACTGTTAAAATCTTTAAGTACACCCATAGAATTGGATATTTGGGAAAAAATATTCATAAACAAAAACCGTGATAAAGTTATAAATTTTGAAATCCCGGCATTAAATGAAGTATTAAAACTTAGTGCCCTAACACCAGATGGCAGAGTCATCGGAGCTCCGTAGTAGTGGAAGAAGAGGAAGGTTCATTTAGTCACCAAACAGATGAGGATGAGATCGAATGATCTTGAAAATGTTTCAATTATACAACAAGTAAGTGAAGTTTGAGTGTAAACATAGTGACTCATAAATCAAACTCAAATACGAAGAATACTTCACTGTTAATAATGCTTCTGCTTTTAATATTTAAAATTTTAAAATGTTTTAGTGCAAAACAATCTGAGCCCTGATAAAACTTGCCCACACAGTTGTAAGACACAGTCATGTTTGGAAAGTTTTGATGGAATGTTTTTGATCACCCCCTTACTCTCTGACCTTGCACTGAGCAGCTATACCACCTTTTGCTGCAGTTGAAGCATAATCTTGAGGGAAGATGCTTTGTAAATAAAAATGCCTAAAGAAGTAGAAGATGACTAGCAAATTTGGCCAGAAAGTGGCTTCTTAAGATAAGTTTTTGTTACAAATAGTTATATTTGTGTAGTATTTGTTGCTTCACTGTATCTAGCTTCAGCTTTTACATAATATGAGTCAAATGGAGAATTTAATGTCATGACGGCACGTTGGCCATGATAGTTCAATGGGTAAAGGCAACTGGATGGAAACTAGGAGATCCATGGTTCAAATCCCGGCTGTGGCATTGAATTTTTCAGTTTTACTATATCTTGTTTATTTGTTAAGGTGTTCGTTCCCCGGGAGTTCCCCGGAAGCGAAACAGCCAGCAACCAAGTATGTGGAGAACCTGGTGGACCATCTCCACGACTTGCATGAGTTGGCTCATCAGAACATCCAGAAGGCGAGCGACCGCATGAAGATCCGATACGACAGGCAAGCCAACAGCCAAGGATTTCAGCAAGATGACCTGGTCTGGTTGTACCCCCTACCCGGACCAAGGGACGCTGCCAGAAACTTCAACAGCCGTGGCAAGGACCATACTGGGTAGTAAAGAGAATTAACGACGTGGTCTACCGCATCCAGAAGATGCCGCATGGAAAGATGATGGTGGTACTCCTGGATCGTCTGCCCCGCTACGATGGTGCTGTTCGGGACGACCAGCCTTGAGGAGGGAGCAGTGCCACGAGGCCGCGCGTAAGCGAACTCCAAGAGATAGAAAGAAGCGGGGAGTGAAATAGATACCGTTAAAGGCACGCCTACGCCCATGCGCCTGCTAGCGCTGGCCGAGAGAAAGAGGGGGTGGGGAGAGAAGGAGCCAGAGAGATGTCGGGACAGTGTAGAAAGAAATTCAAATAGAAAGAAGAATCAACATGATTTTCTTAAGTGAAGTTTTTGTTACAAATTGTTATATTTGTATAATATTCATTGCTTCAATGTAACTAGCTTCATTTTCGACGTAATTCTGATATATTTATTTGTAGTTTCCATTACAGTTTCACTACAATGACTTTAACATCGAACATGCACTTATTATACATCCAGTACAAATACATGAAATTGCTGACCCAAGATTTACTCGCTGAGTCAGGTCCCCTGGCCATAAGCCTTTGGTTTTCCTGAGCAGCTTGGTGTCATTTTTTTCTTGACATTTGCTTCTTTTACCCTAATCCACTTTTCTCTTAACCTATTTAAGAATTTTCCTATACATCATTTTTCTTTCCACCCATCCCTTTTAACATGCATAATGCCACTACCTCTTTGCTCACACTGTCCCATTTCTTATCCCATATTTTTCTCCTGCAATTTGTTAACGCCTTACATTCTACCAGGTAATGAACAGTGCTGTTCATCTCCACAAAATTAACATATCCCTTCCTCATTACTTCTCAACCCTTTTAGATATATTATTTCTACTCTCATCCATGCTAAGCCTTCTTTTCCAGTTTTGTCACATTGATCTATATATTTTTCCCTACCCCATTCTCTCTTTAATTGCTTATAAAATTTCAAAGATTTCTTTTCTTCTGTACTTTTCCATATCTTCTGCCTATCTATGTCTTGCACTCTGGTTCTCACTTCCTTCCAAAAACTGCTATGATCTGACTCCCCTGCTCTCCATAAATCTCCCATGCCTATCTTCAATATCATTCTTTCCAATTCCAACCACCAACTATTTGTGTTCTTAATGCCTTTCTGTTGCTTCATGCATAGATTCAATAATTCCCCTTTCTGCCCTTTAACCCTTTCTCCGATATGGACGTCATATGACATCCATGTTAAAATGCACCAAACCGATATGGACGTGTATAGACGTCCAGCGCATACATGCATTTAATGCTCATTTAACGCCAATCATTCTAATCTTCCTATTTTACAATAAATTTAAATTAGTTCTATAAGGGATGCAAACGTACCCTTAAAGGTTTCTTTTTAAATTGTACACCTCCAAACCTCGATAAACACCCAAGGGCATATCTGCAGATTCACACCAAATAATATTGGTTTCCTTGCAAACTTCTTTTTCGCAACACACTAGATATTTACGAAATGGTTGCGACTTTTTCGGTTGTGGGTGGTATGCTTTCAGGAAGTGTTTTCTCTCAACTATGAGGGGTGATGTGGTGAATTTCTTACCCCCAGTATAAATAGGCCTCTGAGTATTGTAATACTCAATTAGGCTATGAGCTATTTATACACGCAAGTACAGGTAGGTGAATGTGTTGCTTGAATTTACAGCTCTGAAAATTACTAAACAATTGTGCATGGTTATATCCAGTGGTATAAAAATACCTTTTTTACCATTTAACTGTTTTTCGTAAAGAGGGATAGCTAGTAATAGCTGATCCACATCACCCATATTTGACCCGCCATTTCCCCCAAACAATGGAGTAGCTAACATGCCATCTGTAGACCAGTACACGTCACTGCTACCTATATCCTAAACATCTCCTTCATAATCGTACAACAAATATTCCAGATTTTCTACAGTAATATCAGAAGCCTGTATACATCATACGCAAGATAATTTATTTGCTACATTACTGGGATAAGCCATGGTTAACACTGAAATTTAACAATTTCAAATGTGCCATTCAATTAGCTCTTGATAGCTATAAGAAATCACTCTGAATACAGAGAGAGTATAAATAACTAAAATACTGAGCGAAAACAGCTGCATAAGGCTACCAGAAACCTTGGTTGAGAAACACTGTAATAACAGATGCTGACAGAGTTTTCTTTCCAGTGTAACGCAACATATACTCGTATGACTATCGCTTGGTATAGCATAAATAAACTTGAATCTGAGAAGTTGCTTGCATAGCTAAACATACATACATTGGCTCGTATACACACAAAACAAAATGATTCAAATATTAGGCGCAATTGGCACAAAGAATGGCTTTTGCTACAGCGAAACAAAGAAGTGAAATTTTAACTATTTATTACTGTAGTCTCCATTTTTTGTTACTGTAGATGTATACTGCCTTTAATGGGTTTTAAACCAGTTTTTGTTTCCTTTAAATGACTTAATAAATACGGAAGATATGGAATTGAATTTATGATGCATTTTTACAGCTTTTAACAATTTAAATGTCTTGTTCTGTTTATGGGTATCCGTTTCCGCCCCCTGAAGGGTTTAAATGGCCATCGGTGAAGCGGTTAATACACTTATACCAGAATTTAAATATTCTCTCTATTATTAGTCCCCTCCTTTTTTGTATTTCCCAACTCTAGTAATGCCACTTCTCTTGGTGCCGATTTTGGCAGCCCTAGTAGTTCTTTGCAAAACAAACCATACATCTGGTCTAATTGTGTACCTATCTCTGATGTGCCCCATACCTCCGCTGTGTACATTGTTCTGGATTCGACGACCGCTTCATACAGTCTTTCTAACCATCTGACATCTCCAGTTTATGTTTACATATTCTTACCCCTGTCATTGCCATCCTGCCATTAGCTATCATTTTACTGGCTTTATTTTCTGGCCCACCCTCCACTGCTACACATCCTTACACCTAAATAGCCACACTTCTTTACCACTTCTACCTTTTGATCTCCTATAAACCATTCCTCTCCTTTCCTCAGTATCGATCCTCTTTTAAATACCATTATTTTTTATTTTTTGCTGTTTATTCTTAATCTCCAGTGAGCGCAAAACTTATAAATTGCCTCAATTGATTTTTGTAATCTATTACAGAAATTGCTCCTACCATTAAATCATCCGCATACAATAAACCAGGAATCTCTTTGTTTATTATTATTGGGCAATGGGCATAGCTTTCCTTAACCCTCCCTATTACATCTATAAATTGAATAGAATAGGACTCAACTTGCACCCATCTCAAGCCTAACTTCTGTTCGGCCCCTTCCGATAGTACATTCAGCCCACATCTTATTCTGAATTTCATCCCACTATAAATTTTATCAATTTCATTTATAAACTTCTCGCTCATGCCTTTTCTTCTTAATTTCCATTTTAAAGCCCCCATGCCCCTTTACCTGCTCAAGTATTTATCAATTAATGCCTTGATTATAAACACTGTGTCTATAGTTTGCCTTTTTTTCCCCCTAAATCCAGCTTGAAATTCTGATATTTGATTTTCCCTTTTCACCCAATCCATTTCTGTCCACTAATATGCCTGAATACATTTTCCCAAATTTGGATAGTAAGCTTATCCCCCTGTAGTTCTCTGGCCTATTTACACTAACCTTACCTTTAAATATTGGTACAATCATACTTCAATTCCTTTCTTGGAAGTGTTGAAAACAGTGTTATGATAAATTAACTTTAAAGAGAGTCGATTAATGACACTAAACAACACTTACTTTTTTTTTAAACATGTTTCTGAGGCTTTGCCTCTATCATCAGCCGGCCCTTGACTGGTTCTCATTGGTGTAGTTGACGATATTTTGTCACAGGTCTCCTCTGGTGGCGGTTCAAGGAACTTGCTGAACAAATCTTTCTGGGGGATGTCGAAATTGAATACTTTGTTCCTATTTTTTGAAATGAAGATTTGTTCCCATGTGGATAGTTCTTGTTTTCCTGATGTATGTTTTAGTAGTTTTGGTTCTGGATTTATGTTGTGGTTTTTTTCCCAAAAATGTGTGGCAACTGCTGATTTTTCTAATTGTTTATATTTTATGTTTCTAAAGTGTTCCTTTGCTCTTGTTTGTAAATTTCTTTTGGTTTTTCCAATATAAATTTGACTACAGTCATTGCATTCAATTTGATATATACCAGATTTTTTGTTAGATGGAGTGTTGTTTAGTGTCATTAATCGACACTCTTTAAAGTTAATTAACAATCATACTTGTTTTCCAGCAGTCAGGTAATTTCCTATCATCTCATCTTATTAAAAAAATTATTTATATTCTTTACTCCACTTGGTGTCTCCTCATCTTTCTTCCAAAACTCCCCTGGAATCCCATCCATGCCCACTGCATTACCGCCATTTACGCTTATTTGCTGAAAAACTTCTGTTTGAGTAATTTCTCTGCCTAGTATCTCATCGTCCATCCACAGGTTGCCCAACTGTATACTATATTTATCCACTCCCTTTCTGCAACTAGGTCCCTAAGTATTTCAGCCATTCCTGTGATGTTCTCATTTTATCTCTTTTTTGTATGGCATCTTTCATTTTCTTTCGAATACTATCCTGCCACTCATTCTTTTTTTCTTCTAATAATTTCTTGTACACTTCTCTTCTTCTTCAACAAGCCAGGTTTTTAAACACTTCCCTTCTCGCCCTATCACAGTCCTCATCAAACCATCCATTACTTATTCATTTCATTTTCCCTTTTACTTTCATTTTTATTCCTGCCCTTGCAACTATTAGATTTATTAACTCTAAGTCTCTTTCTATTGTTCTCATTCAATGCAACCTCTATACCTACTCTTATTTTTCATGTTTCTGAGTTTAATTCAATTAGGAATTCCTTCATTTCCTTCCTCCATCTGAATGCATTCACTACTTTAAGCTCACCTTCCTCCTTTCTCTCCTTTCTTCTTCTACTGTTCGGCCGCTCTATCTCCAGCTCTGACATTTCTCGAGAGGGGGAAGCAGGCTGTTGCCAGTTCTTTAAAGGGTATTTCAAGCAGAGGAATAATGCGTATTTTAAATATTTCAGTACTTGCATATTACACGAACCAGGAGCCATATTATTATAATAGCGATAATAATAGGACTTACGAACATTAAAAATCGGAATTCACACACGCAAAATATAAGCAAAGAAAGTTTACCAGCGCAAGCAGCTAAAACCAAGTGGCTCAAACAAATTTAACCTGGCAACACAGTGTTTGGTTCGGGAGTCACGCATAGCAGCGACAATGCTGATTGGCGCTAGCAGACAGTTTTAACTTCCTGACCACAACACCGGATGTAGAGATTCCCAGTACTACCAACAGATGCTGTTAGTGTGTGTGAAAGGTGTGAACGAAATATTCGAATAGAGTGGTGTTGTAATAAATATCTTGCATGATAATGAAATTGTAAGTTGTATTTCAGTATAAAAATTATTTGTGGTTGGTTTATTGACACTCGTCACTTACTTTTTCATATATTTATGAGAGACTAGTTTCAAAGGCCCTGGCCTCCATTTTCAATCTCTTCCCAACTGGCAAATGTTGTTATCTGCTCTCTCTGGTGGTGGAACTATGAACTTTTTTGTCAAATTATCTGCTGGCGGGATTTCAAAGTTCATTACGCGATCCTTATTTTTCCAGATGAATATGTTCTCCCATGTTGTCAATCTATTTTGGTTTATCACTCCTTTTAATAATTTTGGATTTGGATCAATGTCATGGTTTTCATTCCAAAAATGAAATGCTACTGCTGACTTGTCTTCTTGTTTCAATCTGATGTTTCTAAAGTGTTCTTTGACTCTGGTTTTTAAATTTCTTTTTGTTTGACCTATGTAGCATTTTTCACAATTCTTGCAATTTATTTGGTATATTCCAGATTTGTTACCTGAAGGAATTTCATCTTTTGTTTTTGAATTTAGTAATTTTAAAATTGAGTATCTATTAGTAGGTGCCAAGATGATATTTTGTTCCTTGAATATCTTTTTAAATTTATTAAATGTTTTTGGATGATATGTGAATGAACTGAATATGCTGTTGCTTTCTTTTTCTTTAATAAATGTGGTTGTTTCCTTAATGGTTTTCTTTAGTTTAGATTTTCTAATTTTCTTCAACACCAAACTTTTGTTGTATCCGTTTTCTTCTGCTATGTGTATTATTGCTTTTTGTTCCTTGAAATATTCTTCTTTTTCCATGGGTATGTTGACTAGTCTGTGTGTAAGGCTGTTTATTATTGCATGTTTATGTGTAATTGGGTTGTGGCTATTATTTTTTATATAATTTTCTGAATGTGTTGGCTTCCTGTAAATTCCAAATTTTATTTTTGTATCATTCCTGATGATATTTAGATCCAAGAAAGGTAGTTGTCCATTGATTTCCTTTTCTATTGTGAATTTGATAGTCCTTTCTTGCAGATTGAGTAATTTTAATGCATCATCTAAATGTTTACTTGGTACAATTGCAAAGATGTCGTCAACATATCTATACCAAACCTTGAAGATCAATGGGAAGGACTTTTTAATTTGTGTTTCAAATGCACTCATAAATAAGTTAGCCAAAAAAGGTGAAAGTGGATTGCCCATTGATAGTCCTGATTTCTGCTTGTAGTGTTTTCCATTAAAGCTAAAGAAGTTTTGTTCAATGCATATTTTTGTTAGAGAAATATATTCTTCTGCTTCTATTGCTTCCATATCAATTGTAGCTAGCCATTTTTTTAACACAGTCTGCAATTTTTCTGTTGGTATGCTTGGAAATAAAGATGTGACATCAAATGAAACCAGTCTGTCATTTTTGTCCAAATTTATATCTTTGATTTTTTCTACTAAATCTAAAGAGTTTCTTAAATTTGCACTTTCAAATTTTGGAAAACTATTAAATTTA
Organism: Mantis religiosa; assembly: GCA_030765055.1. Lineage (NCBI taxonomy): Eukaryota > Metazoa > Arthropoda > Insecta > Mantodea > Mantidae > Mantis > Mantis religiosa. The sequence goes on along the minus strand of CM060951.1, from coordinate 50,420,230 downwards.
CTTAGTAACCATTTGGCCAAATTATATGTGGGGGCATTTATGCTACTAGTAATAGGTCTCATGCCTTTCCCTGTTTTATGAATTTTTGGCAGCCCATATACTCTTGGTAATGTTGGATTATCTACTTTAATTTTGTGCAATTCTTTTTTGTTGATTATTTTGCTCTCTTTTAGCGTTTTATTTGTGGTTTCAATGCAGTACTTTAATGGATTAGTTTCTACTTTTTGGTAATTACTGTCTTCTAACAAATCTTCCATCCTCTTTGTGTATTCTTCTTTTTCCAGAATTACTAGTTTATTTCCCTTGTCTGCTTTAGTATAAATAACCGGTTTCTTTTTAAGAGCTTTTATGATTTGGTTACTAAAATTCTTTTTCTTTTCATTTTTAATCTCTTCTACTATTTTGGAGCATTTGTTTTTTACTGTGTTTTTACTTTCTTCATTAAGTGTTTGTGTAGCAATTTGGATGTCAGCAATGTAATCTTCAATTTGGTTGGAATAATCTACACATGTCTTTAAACCTAGATTCAGCATATTCAGTTCTGTTTTTGTAAAATTTTGGTTTGATAGGTTTACCACATTGTTTAGATGATCTTTTAGGTTATGTTTGTCTTTTTGATATATCTTTTTAAAAGTGCCTGCTTTCTGGCATAAATTTTTTAATTTATTCTTTAACTTTGCTGTTTTTGTCTTCATTTTTCTATTAAGATATGCTAATAAATTGTTTTCAAAATTTTCCCAAAATATACTTCCTAATTGTTTGGTAAGTTTTTGATGCAAATTGTACAATTTTATTTCTAGCGTGTTTTTATTTCCATAGTGTTTATTCTTTTCTACAATTAATACTTTTCTCTCTGCTGCTTTTTGTTGTCTACTATTTTTATCAAATTTTACTACTTTCCTTACGAAATTCGGTACTACTTTTTTCTTGATACATAAATTTATAAATCTTATGTCCGCTGCAATTTTTCTTCTTTTTTCCTGTAATTTTTCGAAAAGTTTTATATCCTGTTTGATTTCAACTGAAAAATGTCCAAATCCTACCTTTTTGGTGGTATCCATGTTCCTTGTTCCACACTTTAACTCCATTTTGGTTATTCCTCAAGACTTATTTGCCTATACTTGATGTGTGTTTGGAGGAATTTAGTAACAGTGACGTCAAAATTAATATAAAAATTATTTGTGGTTGGTTTATTGACACTCGTCACTTACTTTTTCATATATTTATGAGAGACTAGTTTCAAAGGCCCTGGCCTCCATTTTCAATCTCTTCCCAACTGGCAAATGTTGTTATCTGCTCTCTCTGGTGGTGGAACTATGAACTTTTTTGTCAAATTATCTGCTGGCGGGATTTCAAAGTTCATTACGCGATCCTTATTTTTCCAGATGAATATGTTCTCCCATGTTGTCAATCTATTTTGGTTTATCACTCCTTTTAATAATTTTGGATTTGGATCAATGTCATGGTTTTCATTCCAAAAATGAAATGCTACTGCTGACTTGTCTTCTTGTTTCAATCTGATGTTTCTAAAGTGTTCTTTGACTCTGGTTTTTAAATTTCTTTTTGTTTGACCTATGTAGCATTTTTCACAATTCTTGCAATTTATTTGGTATATTCCAGATTTGTTACCTGAAGGAATTTCATCTTTTGTTTTTGAATTTAGTAATTTTAAAATTGAGTATCTATTAGTAGGTGCCAAGATGATATTTTGTTCCTTGAATATCTTTTTAAATTTATTAAATGTTTTTGGATGATATGTGAATGAACTGAATATGCTGTTGCTTTCTTTTTCTTTAATAAATGTGGTTGTTTCCTTAATGGTTTTCTTTAGTTTAGATTTTCTAATTTTCTTCAACACCAAACTTTTGTTGTATCCGTTTTCTTCTGCTATGTGTATTATTGCTTTTTGTTCCTTGAAATATTCTTCTTTTTCCATGGGTATGTTGACTAGTCTGTGTGTAAGGCTGTTTATTATTGCATGTTTATGTGTAATTGGGTTGTGGCTATTATTTTTTATATAATTTTCTGAATGTGTTGGCTTCCTGTAAATTCCAAATTTTATTTTTGTATCATTCCTGATGATATTTAGATCCAAGAAAGGTAGTTGTCCATTGATTTCCTTTTCTATTGTGAATTTGATAGTCCTTTCTTGCAGATTGAGTAATTTTAATGCATCATCTAAATGTTTACTTGGTACAATTGCAAAGATGTCGTCAACATATCTATACCAAACCTTGAAGATCAATGGGAAGGACTTTTTAATTTGTGTTTCAAATGCACTCATAAATAAGTTAGCCAAAAAAGGTGAAAGTGGATTGCCCATTGATAGTCCTGATTTCTGCTTGTAGTGTTTTCCATTAAAGCTAAAGAAGTTTTGTTCAATGCATATTTTTGTTAGAGAAATATATTCTTCTGCTTCTATTGCTTCCATATCAATTGTAGCTAGCCATTTTTTTAACACAGTCTGCAATTTTTCTGTTGGTATGCTTGGAAATAAAGATGTGACATCAAATGAAACCAGTCTGTCATTTTTGTCCAAATTTATATCTTTGATTTTTTCTACTAAATCTAAAGAGTTTCTTAAATTTGCACTTTCAAATTTTGGAAAACTATTAAATTTACTTAGTAACCATTTGGCCAAATTATATGTGGGGGCATTTATGCTACTAGTAATAGGTCTCATGCCTTTCCCTGTTTTATGAATTTTTGGCAGCCCATATACTCTTGGTAATGTTGGATTATCTACTTTAATTTTGTGCAATTCTTTTTTGTTGATTATTTTGCTCTCTTTTAGCGTTTTATTTGTGGTTTCAATGCAGTACTTTAATGGATTAGTTTCTACTTTTTGGTAATTACTGTCTTCTAACAAATCTTCCATCCTCTTTGTGTATTCTTCTTTTTCCAGAATTACTAGTTTATTTCCCTTGTCTGCTTTAGTATAAATAACCGGTTTCTTTTTAAGAGCTTTTATGATTTGGTTACTAAAATTCTTTTTCTTTTCATTTTTAATCTCTTCTACTATTTTGGAGCATTTGTTTTTTACTGTGTTTTTACTTTCTTCATTAAGTGTTTGTGTAGCAATTTGGATGTCAGCAATGTAATCTTCAATTTGGTTGGAATAATCTACACATGTCTTTAAACCTAGATTCAGCATATTCAGTTCTGTTTTTGTAAAATTTTGGTTTGATAGGTTTACCACATTGTTTAGATGATCTTTTAGGTTATGTTTGTCTTTTTGATATATCTTTTTAAAAGTGCCTGCTTTCTGGCATAAATTTTTTAATTTATTCTTTAACTTTGCTGTTTTTGTCTTCATTTTTCTATTAAGATATGCTAATAAATTGTTTTCAAAATTTTCCCAAAATATACTTCCTAATTGTTTGGTAAGTTTTTGATGCAAATTGTACAATTTTATTTCTAGCGTGTTTTTATTTCCATAGTGTTTATTCTTTTCTACAATTAATACTTTTCTCTCTGCTGCTTTTTGTTGTCTACTATTTTTATCAAATTTTACTACTTTCCTTACGAAATTCGGTACTACTTTTTTCTTGATACATAAATTTATAAATCTTATGTCCGCTGCAATTTTTCTTCTTTTTTCCTGTAATTTTTCGAAAAGTTTTATATCCTGTTTGATTTCAACTGAAAAATGTCCAAATCCTACCTTTTTGGTGGTATCCATGTTCCTTGTTCCACACTTTAACTCCATTTTGGTTATTCCTCAAGACTTATTTGCCTATACTTGATGTGTGTTTGGAGGAATTTAGTAACAGTGACGTCAAAATTAATATAAAAATTATTTGTGGTTGGTTTATTGACACTCGTCACTTACTTTTTCATATATTTATGAGAGACTAGTTTCAAAGGCCCTGGCCTCCATTTTCAATCTCTTCCCAACTGGCAAATGTTGTTATCTGCTCTCTCTGGTGGTGGAACTATGAACTTTTTTGTCAAATTATCTGCTGGCGGGATTTCAAAGTTCATTACGCGATCCTTATTTTTCCAGATGAATATGTTCTCCCATGTTGTCAATCTATTTTGGTTTATCACTCCTTTTAATAATTTTGGATTTGGATCAATGTCATGGTTTTCATTCCAAAAATGAAATGCTACTGCTGACTTGTCTTCTTGTTTCAATCTGATGTTTCTAAAGTGTTCTTTGACTCTGGTTTTTAAATTTCTTTTTGTTTGACCTATGTAGCATTTTTCACAATTCTTGCAATTTATTTGGTATATTCCAGATTTGTTACCTGAAGGAATTTCATCTTTTGTTTTTGAATTTAGTAATTTTAAAATTGAGTATCTATTAGTAGGTGCCAAGATGATATTTTGTTCCTTGAATATCTTTTTAAATTTATTAAATGTTTTTGGATGATATGTGAATGAACTGAATATGCTGTTGCTTTCTTTTTCTTTAATAAATGTGGTTGTTTCCTTAATGGTTTTCTTTAGTTTAGATTTTCTAATTTTCTTCAACACCAAACTTTTGTTGTATCCGTTTTCTTCTGCTATGTGTATTATTGCTTTTTGTTCCTTGAAATATTCTTCTTTTTCCATGGGTATGTTGACTAGTCTGTGTGTAAGGCTGTTTATTATTGCATGTTTATGTGTAATTGGGTTGTGGCTATTATTTTTTATATAATTTTCTGAATGTGTTGGCTTCCTGTAAATTCCAAATTTTATTTTTGTATCATTCCTGATGATATTTAGATCCAAGAAAGGTAGTTGTCCATTGATTTCCTTTTCTATTGTGAATTTGATAGTCCTTTCTTGCAGATTGAGTAATTTTAATGCATCATCTAAATGTTTACTTGGTACAATTGCAAAGATGTCGTCAACATATCTATACCAAACCTTGAAGATCAATGGGAAGGACTTTTTAATTTGTGTTTCAAATGCACTCATAAATAAGTTAGCCAAAAAAGGTGAAAGTGGATTGCCCATTGATAGTCCTGATTTCTGCTTGTAGTGTTTTCCATTAAAGCTAAAGAAGTTTTGTTCAATGCATATTTTTGTTAGAGAAATATATTCTTCTGCTTCTATTGCTTCCATATCAATTGTAGCTAGCCATTTTTTTAACACAGTCTGCAATTTTTCTGTTGGTATGCTTGGAAATAAAGATGTGACATCAAATGAAACCAGTCTGTCATTTTTGTCCAAATTTATATCTTTGATTTTTTCTACTAAATCTAAAGAGTTTCTTAAATTTGCACTTTCAAATTTTGGAAAACTATTAAATTTACTTAGTAACCATTTGGCCAAATTATATGTGGGGGCATTTATGCTACTAGTAATAGGTCTCATGCCTTTCCCTGTTTTATGAATTTTTGGCAGCCCATATACTCTTGGTAATGTTGGATTATCTACTTTAATTTTGTGCAATTCTTTTTTGTTGATTATTTTGCTCTCTTTTAGCGTTTTATTTGTGGTTTCAATGCAGTACTTTAATGGATTAGTTGACGTCACTGTTACTAAATTCCTCCAAACACACATCATTGTATTTCAGTGTTTTAAAGCTAATATAGTCCTATATTTTCGTTCTAAAGATAATTTTGAGGATATGTTTTCAATTGCTCATTACTGTATGTTGGTACTATTAACCTCGCCCCTCCACCTCTTGCAATCGCAAAACGTCAGAGCCGGAGATACAACGGCCGGACTATAACAATCCTATTCATATCTCTAACGGAAAGTGGCCACTACTCAGTATTTCGTTTGCTATTTTGAAATTATTAATTCTTTCAATGAGCTCCTCGCTACACAAGATAGTCAAACACACTTTGACCATTGTTATTTGCAAATGTATATTCACCATCCTCATCTCCTTTTGATGCCCCATTACATATAAACAAATTATTTAATTCACAGAACTGGAGCAATTTTACCCCCTCTTTGTTGAGAACCTTGTCTTTGCTACTCCTTACCCATACATGTGCTTTCTCTCTACCTATTACCCCATCATGCCTTATTGATATAATTTTCTCTTCGTCGATTCTAGCATTGAAATCCCTCATTAAGAAAAACACTATGCCCTGATATTTGTGCCTTAGCTGCTCCATATCGTCCTCTAGTTTATTAAATGTTCTGTTATCAAAGAAGCTTGAGTTGTGGGAGGGTTATAAACCATTCCTATTCCTACACTATGTTCTATTTCTGGACCTTTCTTGATTATTAACCAGGTTATATTCCCATCATCCCTCTATTCTGTTACTATTGAGTAGCTCTCTAACAAACGCACCTACCTGATACTCTCCCTCTTTCTTTCCTTTTAGTGGCTCCAGTGCCTATATAACTAAAATCTCTTAAACGTATTAACTCAGTATTTCCTAGTCACGTTTCTGCAATTCCAACAATGTTGGAATTCCAACAATGCCCAGCTGTTATATTCTGCAACTCTCTGTTAATTTACTTTTTAAACCTTCAGCATTCCAGGACATCAGTTAACATTTTTTGCTATTTATTTCCTGAAAAGAAGGAAAATTTGCCTTTTTTTTAGCCACTAATTTCTGTTGCCTCTTCACTCACTTTGTCTTCACCCCTCTCTCTCCACTTCTTGACTAAGCACTACTTTATTCCCCTAACACCATCTCCCCACTTTTCACCCTATTATTTGACACACTCCCTCATAAACCAGAACGACTCACTTTGATCCGCCACGCATACACTATTAGCACCCGTCGTTAAGTTTCTCCTTTTCTGTCCTATCCTTCTGTATCTGCACTGCGATGTCTTCTTCCTGTTCATCTGTCTCTTGTCCTTCCCCTCTGTCTCTGGCTTCTTCTTCCCCTCCGACGGTTAACGTCATTTCCTCTCCTTCTGCCACCTGATCGGCTGTAGAATTTCTATCTGGCGCGTGCTTGTCGGTGTGTTGACCTGTCCATATGTTCTGATTTTGCGGACTCTCTGCATTCCTTTCCTGTTCTCGATTCCTTCTCTGCAGGCAAGGCTCCAACCTTCACCTTCTAAGTAGAGTTTCAAGCCTTTAACAAATATTTTTTTCCCCATCTGCCTGGACCTCCATTCTTCTAGTCAATTCTTTCTTCAATTCCTGCTCCATTTTTGTGTAATCCTGTTCAATAAAAATATTCAAACCTTTCAGTTGACTCGCCTTCTGTAGTATTTTCCATTTCAACTTCGTCGTAGCCAATTTCACTACAATCGGCCTTGGTCCTCTTCCCATTCTTCCAATCCTGTGCATGTCCACGATCTCCCATCCCGTTAATACAATTCCCAGCTTATCTTGGAAAAGCTGCTCTATCTGCTCCCAGGTCCTGCCATCTCGATTTTCTTTCATGCCAAATACCACCAGATTTTTTCTTATGTCTCCGCTCTTTCTATTGTCACTATTCTCCAGGCACATTCTCTTCTTTCTCTGTTTCACCATTTTTCCTCTTTAACAAAACGTTCATCTCCGCCATCTTTCCAGCTATTTTTCTTTCAATTCTTTTCTCCATTCCCCCCATTCTATTTTCTTCTCCAACACCTCTATTTTATCCAGTTTCCCCATCCTTTTTGAGTATCTCCTCCAGCACTTCCATTGTTGCGGGTCCAGGGTCTGGCTCAACTCCTCCAATCACTAACAATGTCATCACCAAAATGGTCCATGCAGCATCTCTCGTTCCATTTTTGACAATGCTGTTCTTCACCGTACATATCTTGTTGCAAAAGCGCCCGATTCTGGCCCTATATAGCTCCAATTGCACACCCATGTTTTCCCAAGCGTAAGCACCTTTAAGTTCCGGTAAGATTCCCTGGATCAAGTCATCTGTTGCTTTCTTCCAAGGAGTCAGCTGCTAGCCACCAAACGAGAAGGTTGCGTAGAGAGAGCGCGGAAACGGAGAGAGCTGAAGATTAGAACATGGATGTTGATTTGCAGTTTTATAGGATAAGAATTGGAGTATTTGGAGGAAAGAAAAGGAAGAACCAGTACAAAGAGGAACTTAAGATACCAGTCCAACTATGGATAGCATTAGTATTAGCAGTCTTGCTAATAACAGGCAGAGTGGAACCGAACCCAGGACCAACAGACTTGAACCAAATTGCAGATGTTAAAAAAGATGACAAAAGATTTAGCAGATATAAAGAAGATGATAGAAATAGGAACTAAATTGGACACAAATACCGAACACTTCGGAAGAATAATTAAAGAATTAAAAGAAGACATGGAACAAAAATTTGCCAAGTTCACAAGAACGATAGAAAAGGTAAAAAAGATCTGTGAAAATGGACAGCGCAAACTGAACCTCATATTTGGAGTAAAAAAGACCTAAATAGGAGGTTGTACGAGATCATGGCAGAAATTTTAGAAAGAAGGCTAGAAATACCATTGCAAGGATGGAAGATTGTGGAGACCTACAGATTAGGAAAAAAAAGAAAGACAACCGACCAATACTTCTAAAAGTAGCTACCCAGGAGATGAAATGGAGGATAATAAGCAGTACAAAGAAGCTAAAAGGATCAGGAATTTTCACTGAAAGGGATTACAGCGAGGAAGAACAGAGATATAAGAAATCCTTACTAATAAAAATGAAGGAAGCCAGGGACAAAGGGAAAAGGGCATACTTGAAGGTGCTTAATCTTTTTGTAAACGAGTGTTGGAGTATCCATGTTAGAAGAGATGAGCAGAGCAAAACTGATACACAACAGGATGAGATCCAGACAGCAGACAGATCAAAGGTTGGAGCCCAAGGAATGCAGAGTCAATTATCAGAAGATGCAAAGAAAGATGATGCTACACCTGATATTACATGCAGCGATGATGTATCCACACTAGCAAGTGATGACATCCGGGGATGTGATGTAGTGATACACGGTGACGTAAGAGGTACTGACATAATAGGTGATGTGTGTCAAGGTTCCAGTGAGAGCCAAAGCACGCTTATAAGTGAAGTGTTATGTTTCAAAGACATGGCTGAAGCGCAAAGGGTTATAAAAGAAAAAGTTACAAACTATACCAACGGGAGAAGGCATATTCTGCAAATTGGCGGAAATAGAACAGTCAACAAGTGATGGTGGGTGTGGGAGGCTAACAAGGGGAAGAAAGGTAGACATGTTGAAGAAGAAAGACAGGGAAAACTTAAGATAGGGAAAGGGGATACCTATGATGTTGTGGAATGTGGAAGGTCTAAAAGCAAAGTTAATAAGTGGGGAATTACATACTGTGGCAAAAGGGTTGGATGTTATTGTTTTAGTGGAAACATGGTTAGATGACAGTTAATTGAATTAAACGATTTCTTATGTGTTACTAAAAGTGCAAGTAAAGTATCCGGTAAGGGTAGGGCATCAGGAGGTATAATGTTTACTATTAGAAATTATAAAGGTTTGTAAGTGGAAATAGAGAAAATTGAAAGTAAAAGTAAACAAGTGGTGTGGATACAAATAAATAAAAAAGAAATGGGGTTAAAACAAGTTATGTCTTAGGATTAGCTTACAATTCTCCAGAAAGTTCACTTTTTTGATGAAATTTATAACAACTTAGAAGATATTGAGAAAGTTAGGGAGTGCTATCCAGAATCAGAAATAATTATGGGGGACTGGAATGCGAGAGTAGGAGAGGAAAAAATAAGAATAATTTGTAAGGAAACAAAGTGAAATAGATGAAATGTGGACAAGAAGTAGTGATAAGATATATAATAAGGGAGAAAAACTTAAGAGTTCTGTGAAAATAACAATTTACTTATATATAATGAGATATCAAACTTATTAAAAATTTAAAAAACCGTAATAGTATGGGATATGATGGCATACCCATCTCTTTGATAAAAGCATGTAGAATGGCAATAGCTGACCCAATTGCTAATATTATAAACTCCTGTTTAGAATTACTTTCTTGGAAGTGTTGAAAACAGTGTTGTTATGATAAATTAACTTTAAAGAGAGTCGATTAAAGACACTAGACAACACTTACTTGTAAATTTTTCTGGAACTAGTTTCAGAGGCTTTGCCTCTATCATCGGCCGGCTCTCGACTCTCAGTCGAGAGCCGGCCGATGATAGAGGCAAAGCCTCTGAAACTAGTTCCGGAAAAATTTAAAAGTAAGTGTTGTCTAGTGTCTTTAATCGACTCTCTTTAAAGTTAATCCTGTTTAGAAGTTGGAATTTTCCCAGATATCCTAAAAATAGCAAAAGTTATACCAATTTTTGAAAAAGGAAAGAAAGATGCCATAAATAACTACCGATCCATCTCTATCTTACCGGCACTATCAAAAATTTTTGAACGTGATGTTTTCAATAGAACTATGAATTATCTCTTAAAATTTGACCTTTTACCCACACATCAGAATGGTTTTGTGAGAAATAGCTCCACTACAAAGTGTATCTCAAGTTGCATTGAAGAAATAATAAGCAATATAGACGCTGGTAACTACACGGCTAGCACATTATTAGATATCACTAAAGCTTTTGACTGTGTTGATAGTAACATACTAATGAATAAATTATATGATCTTGGCATCTGGGGCCTTGCGCTTAAAATGATGAAATCATATATGACAAATCGAAAACAGTTTCTAATCCTGATAACAGAAAATGGTGAATTTAGGTCAAAAAACACAAACTTTAAGCCATGGAGTTCCGCAAGGTTCCATTTTAGGACCTCTTCTGTTATTCTATACATGCACGATATTGACCAGCTTATATCCAATAATGCAAAATTATTACAGTATGCAGATGATTCCACAGTAACAGTTTGTCACAGAAATATTACTACTCTACAGAATACCTTAAATGAAACCACTGATAAACTGTTGCATTATTTTTATAATCTAAACATGTTTGTGAATCCCAATAAAAGTGAATTAATTACATTTGGAGCTAAAAGAACAGAACATAACGAATCTTGTCGTCCAGTATTTATAAAATTGAAACTTCTAACCCTTCCTAGCTTATACATATACCACACAATAATGCACTTTCGGAAATTTAACCTACACCTTGAAACCAACTCTGATAGACACAATCACAACACTAGACATAAAGACGACTTAGCGATTCCTACCCATAGACTGCACTTTTATGAGAAGACAACTAGTTTTATGGGCATAAAATTTTATAACATACTACCAGTCACTATCAAGAATTGTAAAGATAATTTTAAATCAATGCTGAAATGTTTCCTATTGAAAAAGCCTATTATAGTGTGAATGAGTTTATTAATACTAATTAGAACTTTATTTTTATAAAGATTATTGTTATCGTTATTATTATTATTATTATTATTATTATTATTAATTATTATTATTATTGTTAGTGTATGGATTTATTGAAGCACGTTAGTATTCTATTTACATCACACAACCTGTATAGCTGTGTTCTTAAACTGTATAAATTCATATTGTAACAAGAGCGCTGGAACACCCTGTGAAAGCAGCTGGCAGCAGGAGGCAGGGGAGGTTCGGTTAGCCACACCTCCTCCTCGTTTGTCTTGTAGTGGTGACAAGGCGGCGGTTGGGAGGAAAAACATGACTGTGCCGTATGTTTCCCTACACCTGGCTCTCGATCTTTCTGTTACTAGAACAATCCTGTAAACACCAGAAGGCGGGATATTCCGATATAAAGAGGGTTACAGACAGACGGAGTTAGTTAGTCAGTCAGTTGGTTGGTTAGTGTGATTGAGGACAGTTCTTGGTGTAAGAAGGCAGTGTTAGTCAGTGACGTGTTAATGAACGAAAGGATTGTGCAACGGAAGACTGTACGTAACTGGTATGTGCATCGGAGTTTACGTAATCGCGAGTACAAGGAAATTGTAACGGACGAACTGGTGAATTGTAATTGTGTGCAGCACGTAATTCTGTGTAATTGGCAAGTGTTAAACTGTAAGTCGGTGGAAATAAAGAACATTTTTGAGTGGTGAAATTGGACTTTTCATTTCACGAACCCACAAAGTCACACTGGTGTCAGGAAGCGGGAAGATAACATCACCGAGCATTACAACCATGGACGCGGCATTGGAGAAAATTTTGGAGACGATGATGGAAATGAAGGCGGAACTGAAAGAAATGAAGACGGCCAACGACAACATCGCCGGGAAGATGGAAGAAATGAAGGCCGAACTAATCTCGGAAATGAAGACAGCAAATGAAAACCTCGCTGCAAAAATAGAAGCGGCAAACAACAACCTCATCGCTGAGTTGAAACAAATGAAGACGGCCAACGACAACATCACCGCGGAGATGGAAGAAATGAAGGCCGAGTTAACCACAGAAATGAGAGCAGCGAACGGCAGTCTGGCCACGGAAATGAAGGCGGCGAACGAGGCTCTCGCCGCAAAGTTTGAGGAACGTTTGTCCGGCGTGAGGGATGACGACGCGAACCTGGGCAAACGGAAGGGTCAAGTAGACGACCGCCTTAATGATTTAGAGGAAAAGGCCGACAACATCGCAAAACCCCTCACCCGCCTGACGGAGGAAAACCGGCCTTATGTGTGGACGGAGGACGCCGAAGACGCTTTCCAGCACCCGAAGGGGACCCTGTGCAGTGCTTCAATTTTGGGTTTCCCACAACCGGGTGGCGCCTTCATTGTGGACACCGACGCCAGCGACCATTGCATTGGAGGTGTCCTATCGCAGATCCATGACGGCCACGAGCGCACAAGAGTGGAAGAGGAGGAGCGTGCCGCAGCAGTCCGAGTAGTTGTGGCAGTGCCTGCTGAAGGCTGGGATAGCGCAGGCCTGAGGAGGGAGCAGCTGGCGGACGCAGACTTGGGGCCACTCTTGAGGGAAGTGGATGCAGGGACGAGACCAACCTGGGAGGACATCGCACCGAGGAGCGCCACCTATAAGTCGCACTGGGCCCAATGGGACTCGTTGAAGACCAGAGAGGGCGTGCTGTTCCGGGTATGGGAGTCACCCGATGGGAAGGCGCAGAGAGAACAGTTGGTACTTCCCCGGAGCAAGGTCCCGGAAGTCTTGGAGGAAGAACACGCCGGTACTTCAGGAGGACACCTGGGAGCGAACCAAATGATTCACAAACTACGGCAGCGCTACTTCTGGCTCAGACTCCGGGCAGATGCTGGTGGTACACCTGGACCGCCTCGCACGCTACGATGGGGCTGTTCGAGGCGAACAGCTTTGAGGAGGGAGCAGTGTAACAAGAGCGCTGGAACACCCTGTGAAAGCAGCTGGCAGCGGGAGGCAGGGGAGGTTCGGTTAGCCACACCTCCTCCTCGTTTGTCTTGTAGTGGTGACAAGGCGGCGGTTGGGAGGAAAAACATGACTGTGCCGTATGTTTCCCTACACCTGGTTCTCGATCTTTCTGTTACTAGAACAATCCTGTAAACACCAGAAGGCGGGATATTCCGATATAAAGAGGGTTACAGACAGACGGAGTTAGTTAGTCAGTCAGTTGGTTGGTTAGTGTGATTGAGGACAGTTCTTGGTGTAAGAAGGCAGTGTTAGTCAGTGACGTGTTAATGAACGAAAGGATTGTGCAACGGAAGACTGTACGTAACTGGTATGTGCATCGGAGTTTACGTAATCGCGAGTACAAGGAAATTGTAACGGACGAACTGGTGAATTGTAATTGTGTGCAGCACGTAATTCTGTGTAATTGGCAAGTGTTAAACTGTAAGTCGGTGGAAATAAAGAACATTTTTGAGTGGTGAAATTGGACTTCATTTCACGAACCCACAAAGTCACAATATGACATGGTTCTTTTGTGTATTTAACACTATACTGAACTGAAAATAAATAAATAAATAAATAAATAAATAAATAAATAAATAAAATAAATACCTTAGGAATAGATGAAGCTGACTATACGTTTGCAAATGCAAATGACCTGGGTGTTATAGATCTAATAATTTGTACTAATGAACTAGAGGGAAAGATTAAAAATTTTGGAGTAGGAAATGAACCTGTAAGTAGCTGTCATTTTCCAATTTATGCAGATTTAATGGAGGAAACTCAAGAAATCTTAAGCCAGTCAAGGGAAGGAGTAGTAAATCGATTCATGTCTTATAAATGGAAAAAAGACAGAGGCCGTAGAATTTCAGAAAGAAACTCAAAAAACAAGCAAAATTATAGAATCTGGGATAGAGTTATCATTAAAAGGGAGAATAAAGAACGCCTTGAAACTGTTAGAGATGATCGTGAAAAGAGCAGGAGTTAAAATGAAGATAAAAGACTAACCAAAATATTAATAGCTAATACGACAACGAATGTAGGAATCAAAAAGAGAAGTAGGGAAATTAATCGAAAAATGGCGAATTACAGAAAAAGATGACATTTTATATTATGTAGGTGGAGGTATAAAAAACTAATGGAGAGGAAAAGAAAAGAGTGGTTAGAAGCTAATAGTAAGAAAGTGAAAGAGGCAGTGTTAGAAAAAGATTCAAAAAGAGTAGGAAAGAATATGGCAAAACAAATGAAGGTGTAAGAGTTATGACGAAATTTCTAGAAAAAATAAAGCAAGTGAATAGATTTCTGGAAAAATTGGAGAGTAAGTATTATTGAATCAATTTACAAAGGCAAAGGAGAAATTAGTAAACCGCAAAATTATAGGGGGATCAGTTTACTGGCAATATTAGGGAAAATTCACACAGGAATAATGGCAAAAAGATTGCTAAGATGGGAGGAGGCAGAAAAGAAGCTATCGGAATTTCAATCAGGATTCAGAAAAGGGAGAACAATAGATAATGTACTATATAGAATAAAAAGAAGTATTTCAGAAAGTGGAGTGCCATTGTTACTAAAATTAGGCAAATGAGTCAACCTTGTATATGCTTTTCTCCACAAATCAGCAGTTGCCACGCATTTTTGGGGAAAAAAACCACAACATAAATCCAGAACCAAAACTACTAAAACATACATCAGGAAAACAAAAACTATCTACATGGAAACAAATCTTCATTTCAAAAAATAGGAACAAAGTATTCAATTTCGACATCCCCCAGAAAGATTTGTTCAGCAAGTTCCTTGAACCGCCACCAGAGGAGACCTATGACAAAATATCGTCAACTACACCAATGAGAACCAGCCGATGGCCGGTTGAGGATGGAGGCAAAGTCTCTGAAACATGTTCCGGAAAAATTTAAAAGTGTTGTTTAGTGTCATTAATCGACTCCCTTTAAATTTAATTCATTCATGTTTTTTTTACTTTGCTTCAGTTTAACATTCAAAATAATAGTTATTTACTGCCGTAACCTATTTCAATTTGTTGTAATTCTTTTCCTTGCTATAATATGAAGCATATTCAATGAAATTTCTCTCTTAATAATAGCTGGGGAATTTTTCTTTTACTTATAGTAATATGGTGATAGCTCTGAATTAAGAGCAGCCATTTTCTTCATGTCTGTTTGGTGATATTGTTTTCATTTGGTGAATGTAGTAATCAAGATTGTTAATATTTGCCTTTATTGTGTTTTATGGCTAATATATCCTCAGTATTTATTATTAATTGATCTCAAGCCAGGTAACATCGTGTATCTTATCCTTAGCATTCACATTGATTCAAAAGTGAGGTTATGGGTAAAACTGCTGCCCTATAGCTGTAACTGAGTCTTTTGAAGGGAACTCTTTATTCACGTGAAATAGTTAAGAAATTGTGTATTTCACAAAAATCTGTTAGTTGCATAAATCCAGCTTTAACATTTGGTGAGACGTTGACCTCACAAAGGGATGGAAAATGCGGTAGGAAAAGAAAGCTATCACCAAGGATGCAAAGAAAACTGTGCAGGTAGCAGAACAAAATAGAAGAGAAACCAGCATTGACCTCAGTAATCAACTAAAGCAGTACGGTACAGAAATATCAGCCTCAGTAGTTCGTAGAAGATTATGTGAAGCAGGTTTACCAGCACGTAGGCCTCGTAAAAAGGCTAAACTGACACCTGCAATGGCAAAAAAACGTTTAGAATGGGCCAAAGAATAAGAATTTTATTGTCGTTGAGCTTTTCAGCAATGGACAACGTCAGAAGATACAATACAAATTACAACAATGATACCCAGTGAAATTTTGAAGAAAAATAAATAGTATGAAAATTGTATATAGCATAAAATTAAAATATGTACATGTAAATTTTATGGAAATGAAATAAACAGCCTAAACTGTTTCTCTCATTGCTGGTTTTGTTATACTATCTTTGAGCAATTTTAAAACTGTTTAATATTAATAGAGGTTTTTAATGTTTCAGGTAATTTTCTCAGATGAATCCATGTTTGTAGTATGTTAAGAAAGCAGCCAATATGTGAGAAGGACAGATAAAGAAGCATTTTCCCCCTCAGTGTGTCGATCAAAGAGTAAAGCATAAACATCAAAAATGGTCTGGAGCTGTATGTCTGTCATTGTACCTGGAAGATTATACATAGTTGTGGGATCTATGGAGCAGAAACAGTATAAAAGTGTATTAGAAACAAGACTATTTCCGCAAAGTAAAGAATGTTTTTCAAATGGTGATTTTGTGTTCATGCATGACAGTGCTCCCTGCCATAGGGCAAAACTGTAACCCAGTTCTTCAAAGAAAACAATGTAAAAGTACTACCATGGCCAGGGAATAGCCCTGATTTAAATCCAATAGAGAATCTGTGGGGTATTGTTAAACAGAGACTGAAAAAATTGAAAATAACAACAAAAGTTCAGCTTATTGAGGGCCTGATAGGCATTTGGCACAGAGATTAAGAAATAAAGGAAAAGTGCTCCACCCTTGTAGAGAGCATGCCTAAACGAATCAAAATGGTAATAAAGGCTAAAGGAATGCATACAAAATACTAAGAGTTGTAAAAAATATTTTGTAATATTATTTCTGTTAAATAAATAGAAAATAAATGGTATATGTTACAAATTTCATCATTGAGTCTAATAATTTGCACACGTCTATTGCTCAATGGTTAGAGTAGTTACACCTAAAGCAGAAGATCTGTAGTTCAAATCCCAGGTTTAACACTGAATTTTTCAGTTCTGATTCTACCTTTCAAAGTTCGCCTATCAACGTTTATCTATTATCATGACATCATTCATTGGACTTATAAATGTAAACATGTTATTTATACCATTAGTAAGTAAAACAGTGAAGAAAACATACTGTAAGCAGTCCAGGAAGAGGCAAGGCATCAATTTTAAGAAAATCATCAAGGTTGAATTCTGAATTCTCCAGAGGCCGAGATACACTTTCTTCTGTCCTTTCAGATATCCATATTGACTGTTTTTCGGCTGTAGGAGAGTTCTGCTGTTCAGACAATGAAGGAACTGTAGTATTAGTACTGGAAGTAGTAGCAGTAGATGTAACAGTGTCCTCTGATTTAGCAGGACTCTTTTCATCCACTGGAGACTCTGAACCACTGGGTAAACAAGTGCTCTCAAATTGTATTGGTGTACTGCGACCTGTAGCAGAAACTTCATTTTGTTGCTGCTGTGGGGCAGTCACTTCGGAAGACTTACGAGAATTACTTGTTCTTGAATCTGCAAAACAGATTAAAATTGCTGTTCTATAATATACATTTCTAACATGTGCAATTAATCAGATACCAACACAAAAATTTATGAAATGAAAAACAAAAAGAGCCTTTAGAACATACTTGACTTAGAAGATTTTGCATGTGCAGACTGTTTCTTACTTCCCTGCTCTTCAGGAATATCTTCAAAGCCCCGTAGTTCAATTGTATCATGCTGCGATGTAGGGCCACCTGGAAAAGAACAAAAAGGTATGAAAAACTGCATTATATATTTTAGCAAACATACTGCTTTTAATTAATAAATTTTCAATTAAAATAATCATTGCATTATATAAAGATTGTGTAAAAGCTTTTGCATATATGAAATAAAGGGTGTATTCTCCACCCTAAATCTAGAAACAAGACTGATCACATTCAGTATTTATATATGGAATAATGTTCAAGCTTTTTGGCAAATCAAAAATTCACAAATCTTTGCTAGTGCTTAGTATTCTCATAAACCTAAGTGCCAGAAGTTAAGTCACACTGCATTCACATTTGATGTGTGAAGGGAGTCTTGAGCACCCAGATAGCAAACTAATATTCCAGAAGTTTCTCTAAAACAGGGAACACTTCTATTCATAGTGCTGAAATTTTATTGTAAAGTAATTTAAAAACAAAAGAACAATTTTTATTTTGAGGAATGAACAGTACAGGATTAACAATTATTGAACCTATGATCACTTTATTATACTATATTAATTTCCTGAACATCTTTCAGAGACTCCTGCCTCCATCTGAGCTTAATTGCAATGTTATACAACATGGTGCATTGATACCCTTCATTGTCCTCAACAGCTGTAAAGTTGACATCTCAAATAGAAATGTTGGCTTATAGCATTTTATTACAGGAAATAGTCCCAACAAAAATGCTTGCAGTAACAAATCGCAATGGTATCAACAGGATTTTATCTTCACTATCCCAGTCTAGAAGACAGGTTAGTAGCATGGCTTTAGGATGCACAACAGCTATGGTCACTATCAGTTTACAAAAACAGAGTCAACATGAAAAATTCAATGCCATAGCCGGGATTTGAACCATGGATCTCCTGTTTCCATCCAGTCGCTCTAACGCATTGAGCTACCATGGCCAACGTGCCGTCCTGACATTAAATTCTCCATTTGACTCGTATATTTCCCCAGTAAACCACTAGAGGCCCTCGCATCCGAGATATACCATTTGTGGTGACTTACTATCGTAAGTACTTGAGTCACAGGTTTCATCATTTAACTCTTATTTTTAGTTAATTGATGGAGATTAATCATTTCTCTACACTAGCCGTATATAGGCTAAGGTTTTTGATAGTCAGCATTAAAAATTCAATGCCATGGCCGGGATTTGAACCACGGATCTCCTGGTTTCCGTTCAGTCGCTCTAACCCATTGAGCTAAAATGGCCAACATGCCGTCCTGACAAATTCTCCATTTGACTCGTATATTTCCCCGGTAATGAAACCTGGGACTCAAGTACTTACGATAGTAAGTCACCACAAATGGTGTATCTCGGATGCGAGGGCCTACAGTGGTTTACTGGGGAAATATACGAGTCAAATGGAGAATATAATGTCAGGACGGCATATTGGCCATGGTAGCTCAATGGGTTAGAGAGACTGGACAGAAACCAGGAGATCCGAGGTGCAAATCCCAGCCATGGCATTGAATTTTTCATGTTGACTATCAAAAACCTTAGCCTATATACGGCTAGTGTGGAGAAATGATTTTCCATCAATTAACTAAAAATTACAAAAACATGTTTACGTAAGTTATACAAGAAGTTTTCCCCATTCTTTCACCCCTGATAAACAAGCAACAATTTTTGGAATTGTTGGCAATTTGGGATTAGTTTTATTAAATGACATGCATTGCTTTGGAAGTGGTAAATCAGTCACCATGGAAATGCCACTATAAAGAATAGTATTATGTTGAATGACCTTCATCTAATCACTATTCTATTATCTCCATTACTTTATTTTATGCAAAATTTTACTTCCTTGAAAAATTATTTTCTTTATAAATTATTTCCTCTCCTCTATTCTTAGTTTATATTCTAATGCCTCTATCATGTCAAACACTTTCGATATAAAGACATGAAAACCCTTCCTCTCTTTACTGTTAAATATTCGTCTATTGTTTTTATTATACACTTTTTTTAAACCTAAATTCTGCTTCTATCTTTTCGGCACAATCCGTTTATGTATATGCTAGCATCCTTGTATAACTTATTTCTCTGCAGTTCTCTGGTTTATGTACTGTAATTCCGGGTGAATCTAATCAAAATTTGCATATAATTTACTCTTTTAATATGCAATTCTTTATTAATAGTGGTGAAACAAAGAATATATAATCTTTCATATTTGATAATGATGGGACATATATATCATTGTTTTCTGATTTCAACAGTGGTGTACTTATTTGTTTACTGATTAGTGTCACCCGCATAGTGTATAGTTCTGATAACTTGTTTATTTTCATTCAATATCATTTTACACCGAGATTTAACTGTATTGGAACACCACAGTGAAGCGAAAAATTATTAATTTTTAGATGAGTCTTATTTATTACACACCTGCTTCACTTTCGTGAAGATGTGTAATAAATAAGACTCATCTAAAAATTAATCATTTTACACCTTCAATATGGATGAAAGTGATCAGAAATGAGTAAAAAAAAATATTTTCCTAAACTACAGACAAAAAATGAACAATTGTATATAAGTTACACATTTATATTGAGTTTTATATGGTAGAGCTTCAAAATGTTTTAGGGCATGTTCGTAACCAAAGCTCAATTACAACATAGAATTACAAAGTAGAATAACATTCAGTTTCATACCGGACTTTTCGAATTATGTCACTTCTCTCTACTTCTGCAAGGTCTTCAATCTCTGGAAAAATGGTGTGTTCAAGTTACCACTTTCTCTTTCTTAAAAACTTCTTCTCAAACACATTTACAGCAACTTCTTCCTAATTCTTCCAATTAAATATCTAACTCTTCTTTGTTGGGAATTTTAACAGAATAAACGATCCCCTTAAAATTTCTTCATTTTCATCCTCATGTTCTACTACTCAATGATTCATCATTATTTCTGTTTGCTGGCTCATCTGTACTGCTTTGTTCACCTGTAAAGTGGGCCTTTTGTTGACTTTCCAGATCTTTCACAACCACTTCCCTTCCTTGGCGCCACATTAAAACAAATTACATACATATACATTAAAAGCAGAAGCATTATTAACAGTGAAGTATTCTTCATATTTGAGTTTGATTTATGAGTCACTATGTTTACACTCAAACTTCACTTACTTGTATAACTGAAACGTTTTCAAGATCATTCGTTCTCATCCTCAGTTTTTTGGTGACTAAATGAACCTTCCTCTTCTTCCACTACTACGGAGCTCCGATCACTCTGCCATCTGATGTAAGGGGCACTAAGTTTTAATACTTCATTTAATGCCGGGATTTCAAAATTTATAACTTTATCACGGTTTTTGTTTATGAATATTTTTTTCCCAAATATCCAATTCTATGGGTGTACTTAAAGATTTTAACAGTTTACTGTTGTGGCCAATGTTGTGGTTTTCTGTCCAAAAATCTGCAGTTTCACACCATTTTTGGACAGAAAACCACAACATTGGCCACAAAATTAAACTGTTAAAATATTTAAGTACACCCATAGAATTGGATATTTGGGAAAAAATATTCATAAACAAAAACCGTGATAAAGTTATAAATTTTGAAATCCCGGCATTAAATGAAGTATTAAAACTTAGTGCCCCTAACACCAGATGGCAGAGTGATTGGAGCTCCGTAGTAGTGGAAGAAGAAGGTTCATTTAGTCACCAAACAGCTGAGGATGAGATCGAATGATCTTGAAAACGTTTCAATTATACAACATAGTAAGTGAAGTTGAGTGTAAACATAGTGACTCATAAATCAAACTCAAAAATTACATACACTTAATTCCTCGTTTCTTTCAAGGAACCCATGTAACCATTCCTTGCCAGGTCTGTTGTCAGTGAATCTTCTGTTTCCTTTACTCTATTCAGATAGCTTTGTACTACATTTCTAATATCTATCTCTTAGTGGAAAACCCCCATTTTGCACATATTAGTCCAACTAAAGCTTTTTCTTCTCCCAAAGCAGTTTGTCCTCCCATTTTGAATTTATATTTATTTATTTTATCATTAAGGATGGTGTATATGGCACACCATACTGCTCCAATGCTTTTTGGATGCTCAGTTTCCCTGATTTCATAGCATTTACTGCATTAGTTAAGTATACAGGATTGTAATTACATCTACTGCCAGGACCAACTTTCTTTTTATACTTCCCCATGTTGATCGGATTCACCCTACAATGTAACAATTTTTACTATCAAATGAGCTACCATTAAAATAAGATACTTTAATAATTATAGTTGGTGATATTAGCATAGAAACATGAATGAAACCTGTTAAAACATGTCTTGTTATCCGAAAGCAATAAAGTGCACAACAGAAGTTTTCACAAGCAAGCTTCTACAACCACAGACACTTTCTCTTCAACTTGAACTACTGCTAACAGAAGACAATAACAGTTCCAACGTAACTTTGTTGTGTTTTAATTGGATTCTTGATCCAAACACGCCTTGCAATAATGAACTCTAATAATTCTGCTGTAAATTGTTTTCTGCACAAAAGCAGAAACAATCATTATCACCCACCTATATCGGAGACATCCACTTTTAGAGTACTCCTTTGTCCTTATATATTGGTATTATCACACTTTTTTCAACTATGTGATATTTCATTTTTTTTTTTTTTCACAGATTTTATTTATAAACTTAGTCATTTTAAGATCACTTAGCGTTTCTCCACGTATATTGCAGAATTCTCCAGGCATCCCATCTCACTGCTTTTTGCCTTTATATCCTTCTTAGTTGCTTATATACAATTTCCAGTTCCTTTTCTGCTATTCCAAATCCTATATCACATGTTATCTTCCAAGTCTCCCAATCAGTCCTCTAAAATGACAACTATTCAATAAGTGTTCAGTTTGATTTTTAAAAGAAGACATGTTAGATGCCAAGCAAGAGGAGGTAAAGGGGAAAGTCATTGCTATGAAAATGTAAACAAAGGTTGCCACACAGGTTACGCTGGTGAATCGTGTACTCCTTAGGGCAATTATCTCTAGCTGTAGAAGAAATGGAACTCTTGAGTGTTCAGTTCAAGGCCAAACATGGCTGAGTGGTTAGACCGCTTAGCTCTCACCAAGGCAACCTAGCTTCATTCCCAGGTGACCACAAAGTGAGATTTGTGGTGGACAACATGGCACCTGGCCAGGTTTTCTCCAGGATCTCCTGTTTTCCCCGCCATCTCATTCCACCAGAGCTCCATCTTCATCTCATATCCTCAGTGTCACTGCCTGCTGTGCCACATGTAGTAAAGTGGGCATTAAACACTATACATTTCACATTTCAATGTTGAGCTGAATCATGTTACCCAACCTTTTTAAAACTCTTATATCAAAATGTATAGTTCTGGAATCAAGAATATACTCCTTCACAATAAATCTGTTCTTTTCAACCAAGTAAGGAAAAAACGGCATGTGTTCATAAATTAAGTGAAGTAGCTATTGTTTCTAGAATCTCTATAGCTAGGTTCATCACGAATGTTAACTTCTGGGTAAGAGACCAAGAGCATCTTCCAGACATTCAACTAGACACTTTTTAATTAGATGGCATAAGAAGGCATATCTATAGCTATTATACCTGAAAGGAGCATCTACCACATAAGCTACTTTCTTCTCAAAGAAGCAAAGCAATTTGAGGAAAGCCTTAGCACTGAACAAAGTCCTCTAATTTGGAATTTGAATTCCACAACATAAATGACAGCAATCTGATATTAGAAAGATAAGATATTTTAGCACTAAAGGCCTTGTTATTAAGAGAAATACAGAACAAGAACTTGAAGGGAATTGTGTGATATAATAGGTGTCCTATTCACAAATGTAGACATTACATAATATACAGTTTCAATGTATAATTTAGATAGAGAGAGACTTAGAACAATGCAGTTAAGTACATGTACTTCATGTCAAGATAGTCAATTTGCCTGTTCCTGTTCCACTTTCAAATATCTTCCAGCCATCCTTTCCTAGGTCTACCCAGCTTAAATCTCGCTACATAGCTTGCTCATCTGTAAGCTGGTAACATAATGGGGAATTTTGTCTTAAATGCTTCAAAGAATTCAGCCAGACAGACCAAATAAAGACCCTGACAAATGAGTACATACCAGGAACAAATTCATATTGTTCTTAAAGTAGGTTAAATCTCGATAGGTTTATACAGTTTACATCTTCATGTTTTTGCTGATATGAGATAAACTGGAACACTATTTTCTGAGAATTCAAAAGTAAAGAGATATACGTAACTTGTAATCTGCACTTCCAAATTTTATTTTTCCCTCCTACTTATCTTTAGTACATCCATATCTTATCCTTACTTTTTGTTGCCATTGTTATGTTTTTTTTTTCTTTTTCTTTTGCCACTTTTCTTATCTAATAACA
This sequence comes from Mantis religiosa, assembly GCA_030765055.1. NCBI lineage: Eukaryota > Metazoa > Arthropoda > Insecta > Mantodea > Mantidae > Mantis > Mantis religiosa. The sequence continues at coordinate 50,396,265 of CM060951.1, read as the reverse complement.
TTTATATATCCACTTGCAAGTTGAAAAATTCCTATCTTCCTCTTTTTCTGAGCCCCTCTTTTTTCATTTGTTTATATACTTCCTTTCCTTACAATCATACCATTTCTCATTTTTTCTCTTTTCTATCAACCTCTCCCCTTTCTCTCAATACTACCATTTGTAACATCCCTAACATGTTTTCTATAACTTTTCTCCTATCTTGTATGCTCTTATATTTATCTGTATTACTTTTATTCTTTACTATGTTTCTTTTATTTCTAAAATTATTGGGAAGTGACTGCAACATTTGACACCTTAAAACCAATGATATTATTCTTTCACTCCATTACATAGCAAAAACCATTACAGTTTGTCCACTGGCATTTATAAATGTGAACTTGCCCTATTCATCTCCTTACATAAACTCAATGCATACAAGGGTTCGCTGATAAGTGTAGGGCCTCGCAGAGATGGCGCCACTGGGCCAGTTTGGTAGGTAACATCATATAGTTTAACTCTAGACTAGCTCGTATCCATAGTTCCCTAGGTATCCATAGGTCAATAGCTTGTTTAGATTTTGAATGACAGCATTTTAAATAAGACAAGTGTGAAGATTTCATAAAAATGGAGGATTTGGAAAAACGAGCAGTGATGAAATACTTCCATTTGAAGGGTTTAATGCCTAAAGAGATCAATGAGGTAAAGGAAAGTACATTGACTCTGCCCTTTCATATACAATGATTAAAAGGTGGGTTGCTAAGTTTAAAATGGAACATACAAGCACTAGTAAGGAGTCTCGCTCTGGACGCCCTGTGGAAGTCAACTCCAGAGATTGAAAAAATTAATTGTTTAATACTGGAAGACCACAGATTAAAATTGCTTGAGATAGCAGAGGCTGTAAACATATCAAAAGAACGTACAAGTAATATTTTAAGTAATGTTTTGGGCTTTCACAAGGTCTGTGCAACATGTGTGTCACGTCTGACACCAGATCAAAAGTTGCAAAGTAAAACTGTTGCTGTTAAGAATTTGGAGCTCTATCGTAAAAATCCCAGTGAATTTTTGGGACGGCTTATTACCATGGATGAAACTTGAATACATCACTACACTCCAGAAGGAAAATCAGTCAAAATGGTGGATTGCACCAGCTGAACTAATGGAATACTTGGAAAAGGGTAAAAGTACCACTGGTGAGTATTACACAAGCTTATTGCAATGTTTGAGTCCTAAAGTGAAGAGACCTCATTTGGCAAAAGAAAGATCTTGTTTAAATCCTTTCATGGAAGTGTTGAAAACAGTGTTGTTGTATAAATTAATTGGGAGTCGATTAATAACACAAAACAACACTCACTTTTAAATTTTCCCGGAACCGGTTTCTGAGGCCTTCCCTCTATCTTCAGCCGGACATCGACTAGTTCTCATTGGTGTAGCTGGCAATATTTTGTCTTCGGTCTCCTCTGGTGGCGGTTCGAGGAACTTGCTGAACAAATCTTTCTGGGGGATGTCGAAATTGAATACTTTGTTCCTATTTTTTGAAATAAAGATTTGTTCCCATGTGGACAGTTCTTCTTTTCCTGTTGTATTTTTTAGTAATTTTGGTTCTGGATTTATGTTGTGGTTTTTTTCCCAAAAATGCGTGGCAACTGCTGATTTTTCTAATTGTTTGTATTTTATGTTCCTAAAGTGTTCCTTTGCTCTTGTTTCAAAATTTCTTTTGGTTTTTCCAATATAAATTTGACTACAGTCACAGCATTCAATTTGATATATACCAGATTTTTTGTTAGATGGAATGGCATCTTTGATGTTTGAGCAAATTAGGTTTTTTAAGGAGTAATGGTTCACTGGAGCTAGTTGAATGTTTTGTTTTTTGAAGACTTTTTTGAATTTATCAAAGGCCCATGGATGGTAAGTGAATTTTTTTGAAGATAATTTTAGTTTCTGTAGCTGAGAGGGTTGTGGTTTCCTTTAGTAGTTTCTTCTTTTTTGCTAAGTTCACTTTTTTGTCTACTAGTGATTTGGGAAAGTCATTTTTCTGTGCTATTTCAATAATTTTGTTGTATTCTATTTTGTATTCTTCTGCTGTGAGAGGGATGTTGACCAGTCTGTGTGCTAAACTATTAAAGATTGCCTGTTTGTGGGATCTTGGATTGTAGCCATTAGCTTTTATGTAGTTGTCTGTCTGTGTTGGTTTTCTGTAAATGCTAAAGTTTATTCTATTTTTATTTCTGATTATTTTTAGATCTAAAAATGGTAAATACTCGTCTTTTTCAACTTCTACAGTGAACTTGATGCTTTTTTCTTGAATATTTAAAAGTTTAAGTGCATCACTGATGTGTTTTTTTTGGCACTATGGCAAATAGTGTCATCTACATATCTTTGCCAGAGTTTGAACATCCATGGGAAACCTTTAGTGATCCTTATTTCTAGTGCACTCATGTACAGATCGGCCAGGAAGGGTGATAAGGGGTTGCCCATTGCTAAACCAGAAGTTTGATGGAAATATTTTGTTTGAAACTGGAAGAAATTCTGTTCTATGCATAATTTGGTAAGTTCGATGTAATCTGAAATTTCAAGTGATGACATTCCAAGTGATTTGAGCCATTTTTCTATCAATGTTGGGAGTTGTTTAACTGGTATGCTGGGAAACAGTGATTTAACGTCAAATGAGACTAGTGTGTCTTCTTCATTTAGTTCAGTATCCTTAATGTGTTCTATAAGTTCATAGATCTAAAAATAATCAGAAATAAAAATAGAATAAACTTTGGCATTTACAGAAAACCAACACAGACAGACAACTACATAAAAGCTAATGGCTACAATCCAAGATCCCACAAACAGGCAATCTTTAATAGTTTAGCACACAGACTGGTCAACATCCCTCTCACAGCAGAAGAATACAAAATAGAATACAACAAAATTATTGAAATAGCACAGAAAAATGACTTTCCCAAATCACTAGTAGACAAAAAAGTGAACTTAGCAAATAAGAAGAAACTACTAAAGGAAACCACAACCCTCTCAGCTACAGAAACTAAAATGATCTTCAAAAAATTCACTTACCATCCATGGGCCTTTGATAAATTCAAAAAAGTCTTCAAAAAACAAAACATTCAACTAGCTCCAGTGAACCATTACTCCTTAAAAAACCTAATTTGCTCAAACATCAAAGATGCCATTCCATCTAACAAAAAATCTGGTATATATCAAATTGAATGCTGTGACTGTAGTCAAATTTATATTGGAAAAACCAAAAGAAATTTAGAAACAAGAGCAAAGGACACTTTAGGAACATAAAATACTGTGACTTTGTGGGTTCGTGAAATGAAAAGTCCAATTACACCACTCAAAAATGTTCTTTATTTCCACCGACTTACAGTTTAACACTTGCCAATTACACAAAATTACGTAATGCACACAATTACAATTTACCAGTTCGTCTGTTACAACTTCACTTGTACTCGCGATTACATAAACTCCGATACACATACACAGTTCGTACCGTCTTCCGTTGCACAATCTTTTCGTTCATTAACACGTCACTGACTAACACTGCCTTCTTACACCAAGAACTGTCCTCACTCACACTGACTAACTAACTGACTGACTGACTGCAGCCCTTTTATAGGCATCTCGCCGTCTTCTCGACGTTTCCAGATGATGAACGATTCCCGTAATTTCGAGAACCAGGTGGACAGAAACAGACGGCACACTGATGTTTTTCCTCCGACCACCGCCTGTCACCACTATAAGACAAACGAGGAGGAGGTGTGGCTAACACGAACCTCCCCTGTCTTCCGCTCCCAGCTGCTTCCACAGGGTGTTCCAGCGCTCCCGTGACACTGCTCCCTCCTCAAAGCTGTTCGCCCCGAACAGCACCATCGTAGCGTGCGAGGCGGTCCAGGTGTACCACCAGCATCTGCCCGGAGTCTGAGCCAGAAGTAGCGCTGCCGTAGTTTGTGAATCATACGGTTCGCTCCCAGGTGTCCTCCTGAAGTACCGGCGTGCACTTCCTCCAAGACTTCCGGGACCTTACTCCGGGGGAGTACCGACTGTTCTCTCTGCGCCTTCCCATCGGGTGACTCCCATACCCGGAACAGCACGCCCTCTCTGGTCTTCAACGAGTCCCATTGGGCCCAGTACGACTTGTAGGTGGCGATCCTCGGTGCGATGTCCTCCCAGGTTGGTCTCGTCCCTGCGTCCACTTCCCTCAAGAGTGGCCCCAAGTCTGCGTCCGCCAGCTGCTCCCTCCTCAGGCCTGCGCTATCCCAGCCTTCAGCAGGCACTGCCACAACTACTCGGACTGCTGCGGCACGCTCCTTCTATTCCACTCTTGTGCGCTCATGGCCGTCCTGGATCTGCGATAGGACACCTCCAATGTAATGGTAGCTAGCGTCGGTGTCCACAATGAAGGCGCCACCCGGTTGTGGGAAACCCAAAATTGGAGCACTGCACAGGGTCCCCTTCGGGTGCTGGAAAGCGTCTTCGGCGTCCTCCGTCCACACATAAGGCCGGTTTTCCTCCGTCAGGCGGGTGAGGGGTTTTGCGATGTTGTCGGCCTTTTCCTCTAAATCATTAAGGCGGTCGTCTACTTGACCCTTCCGCTTGCCCAGATTCGTGACGTCATCCCTCACGCCGGCCAACCGTTCCTCAAACTTGGCGGCGAGGACCTCGTTCGCCTCCTTCATTTCTTCCGTCTTCTCCGTGAGGTTATCGTTAGCCGTCTTCATTTCTCCCAGCTTTGCGGCCAGGTTGTTATTTGCCGCTTCTATTTCCGTTGTTAATTGGGCCTTCATTTCTTCCATCTTCGCAGCGATGTTGTCGTTGGCCGTCTTCATTTGTTTCAGTTCCGCGGCCAGGTTGTCATTCATAGTCTCCAGCTTCGCGGCCAGGCTGTTATTTGCCGCTTCCGTCTTCTCTGTTAATTCGGCCATCATTTCCATCATCTTCTCCAAAAATTTTCCCAATGCCGCGTCCATGGTTGTAATGTTCCGTGATGTTATCTTCCCGCTTCCTGACACCAGTGTGACTTTGTGGGTTCGTGAAATGATAAGTCCAATTACACCACTCAAAAATGTTCTTTATTTCCACCGACTTACAGTTTAACACTTGCCAATTACACAAAATTACGTAATGCACACAATTACAATTTACCAGTTCGTCCGTTACAACTTCACTTGTACTCGCGATTACATAAACTCCGATACACATACACAGTTCGTACCGTCTACCGTTGCACAATCTTTTCGTTCATTAACACGTCACTGACTAACACTGCCTTCTTACACCAAGAACTGTCCTCACTCACACTAACTTACTAACTAACTGACTGACTGACTGACTGACTGACTGCAGCCCTTTTATAGGCATCTCGCCGTCTTCTCGACGTTTCCAGATGATGAACAATTCCTGTAATTTCGAGAACCAGGTGGACAGAAACAGATGGCACACTGATGTTTTTCCTCCGACCACCGCCTGTCACCACTATAAGACAAACGAGGAGGAGGTGTGGCTAACACGAACCTCCCCTGTCTTCCGCTCCCAGCTGCTTCCACAGGGTGTTCCAGCGCTCCCGTGACAATACAAACAATTAGAAAAATCAGCAGTTGCCACGCATTTTTGGGAAAAAAACCACAACATAAATCCAGAACCAAAATTACTAAAACATACAACAGGAAAAGAAGAACTGTCCACATGGGAACAAATCTTTTTCAAAAAATAGGAACAAAGTATTCAATTTCGACATCCCCCAGAAAGATTTGTTCAGCAAGTTCCTCGAACCGCCACCAGAGGAGACCGAAGACAAAATATTGCCAGCTACACCAATGAGAACTAGTCGATGTCCGGCTGAAGATAGAGGGAAGGCCTCAGAAACCGGTTCCGGGAAAATTTAAAAGTGAGTGTTGTTTTGTGTTATTAATCGACTCCCAATTAACTTAAGATCTTGTTTCTTCATGACAATGCTCTGGACCATCATTCAGTCATTGCAATGGAAAAAATGTGCAAGTTCAAATTGCTTGAACATCTACACTATTCACCAGATATAGCACCCAGTGACTATACCACCCGTTTCCAAACCTCCAAACATTTCTTGGCGAATGAAGATTTCACAGCAATGAAGTACCACTGAGATGGTTTAATTAAATTAGAACAGTGATATGACAAATGCATTAACCTTTCTAGAGATTATGTTCAGAAATAAAGAAAAACTTTATATATATATATATATATATATATATATATATATTTTTTTTTTTTTTTTTTTTTTTTTTTTTTATTGAGAGACCCGGAACTTACCAGACGACCCTAGTATTTAAAGATTGTTTTTCACAAAATTCTATTAGTTTCTCCCCTTCTTTGTTTGTAATTTTATTAAGATTTCTTTCTTTTCTTACAGTCTCATTTCCCTGATTTCATTTCATTTTGTCCCCCTACTGTTTGCCTCCCCAATCCTGGTACTAGATTTTTTTTTAGCTCTTCTAACTCCCCTAAATTTTCGAAAACATTGCCATCACAAAAATTGACGCTTCTGATAGGTTGTAGACCACCACTACTGCTGCTTCCCCTCCCCCCTCATCTATATGCTTAATTATTACGTTATAAAATACTATTGTGTTAACTTCTTACCTTCTTATTAATCTTTTGCCCCAACTGAATGTTCACCAAAAATGTCGCATGTTAACCTTCCCTTTTCATGTCTTATTTCTTCCTTATGAATTTAAAATTGCTTACCTCTGGTTTATCTTTCTCATTTACCTATGTTACCACACTCATGTTTTTAATCTCAAGTTCCATTTCCCCATCTTTTTTGGAATTTTATGTTCCAGAACATTTGGATTTTTGTTTGAAGAACACAGATGGAATAAATTATTCCACAACTGTTCATTATAACACAATTAAATTATAAACATGACAGAGGTAAACTAATATTAAGAAATTTTAAAAATTACCTAGAAAGAAAATGTTACCTGAAAACCATTCTGGTTCCTCCTCTTTGCTGTCACTATATGCTCGCCTACGATCATAACGGTTCCTTTCTAGGCGATCATTTCTATGCCGATCTTTTTCTCGTTCAAACTCGCGTCCAAATGAGCGTCGTTCAAACCTGAACAAATATTAGTGTACATTAGACATGTGGGTTCACATTATATCTGTGACAGTTTCTCTATTTTTCTTCATGCCAAATAAACAATATATTCATAAAACTCCATTTTTCAGCTTACCAACCAATAGTTTAGAACCAAACTGCAAATGCACCTTAAAATGCAAGAGGCTTTTTGTTGAATTTAATTTATTTATACAACTTGCTATTTACAATACTTTATCTACATTGCATACATATTTCTTAGTCCACTTGTATAAATTTTGATGCAATTTTCTTTTTTTTATCTTTGCTAGCTAAGCCTGCTTGGCTCCCAGGCCTTTTAGTATTACTGAGTAGCATAGTCACTCTTCCATCCTCTAACTCTAGCCTGCTATCTGTTTCACCTTTTCATCCCAGCATATTTTCTTTTCCACTCTACTTTTCTCATCCATTTCTCTTTAGCTTTCCAAAACAGGTTCCCTATATTTATATTTCTACTTTCATGTTTCCCCTTAATTTTTATGGCTATCAGCATGCTTTGCATTTTCTCCCATTTTTTATCCATGCTGCTAGCTCTTTGCACTGTCAAAATATGAACTGTACTACTTTCTGTTTCTCTAGACTGATAAAAAAACCCACTTTTCCAAAACAACTGCACTGTTCTGCAATAAACATTAGCAGTTTGTGCTTTACTACTAATGTACATACTTTACCTTTCATCCCGTTCCCTATCACGTACAGTACCACCAGAATTACTTCTCTGAAATCCATATTCTGCTTGTTGATCTAGCTCTTTATCACGTTCAAGACGATAATCCCAAACATCACGTGTAAGAATCCGACCACTGCCAATGCGTCTAGTAGGAACAATATCACGATGGCTGACATCTCTGTGAGAATACAAAAATACATTAAAAGATTACAAATATTCACTTAGGTTTTCAAAAAATTAATGCAATTACACAAACATTTGTCCTCCTTATTAACTAATGCTACACAAATTATTACATCACATCAGAAAGCCATAGAATACAAGTTTTGGAACTTCGCTATCAATTTTAATGAATCCAAGGTGGAAATATTCAGATTCTTGAGAAAGTTTTATGTCCATCCCCTTCTCCAAATACTCAAAATTTGACAAGTTTTTGCATTTGTCTTCTGAAATCTAGCTGAGTATTAACCTTGCAATCACTTTATTATAGCTACTTAAAGATTACGACACTGAACAGAATTCCAAAAATTCATTTTGTAAGCTTACCTATGTGACTGCAAAATAGGAACGTAGATGTAAATTCTGACAGTACATTCCATCAAAACCATCAAAACACACAATAAAATTTATGCATTGATAGTTATGAAACCTATTATGTTTCAAATCTAGAAATCTATCCAGGAAAGCAACATAAAGGTCCACACTACATTGATAGTAAAGCATCTAGTGTTGTGAATATTGTTGCAGCATCCATTTTTAATAACGGAAGAAACATTAGCATGGGTATTTATTTTACATCTGTTCCACTAGCTTTGGACTTGCTACTTTTGGCTGTTGAACAATGATACAATAAATTCAGATAACATTGTCCTGCAAAATATAACTTTTGTTTGCCAGTTTGCAATTTAAAGGCATTTTTAACTAATTTTGGTGTGCTAAACTGAATGATGCTGTCCATTTTTCTCTATCACGTAAGGTTTTCTTACAAATCACAAAATAATTTGAAGTGTTTATGTAAAAATAGTGTTACAAAATGAATAACAAAGCAAAATTTATAATTAATAAATACACAAATACTTGTATATCTATAAAATAAGGTGTAAAGTTACTTTTCCTTGGCCTGAAAGTTGCTTGCGCCGATTTACATTTAATGTCGTGATCAAGGAACTTCCCTTTTCAAGCACCAATAGTAGTCCGCTCGCAATGTTCCAGTGAACCTGATATCTCATGTTCGTCTCCTTGTTTTGTTGATGAAATCATTCACCTTGTTCATGTATGAAGGATTCAAAATTATCAGGAAAATAATTTAGATGAGTGTACAAGTGAAGCTCTAAATTCATATTTCGCCTTAAGCTCAAAGCTTTTGTAGTATATTTCTCAATTGTTTCATATCAGATGTTTTACATTTCCAAGAAACTTACTGGCTACCTATTTGAAAGTACAATACCATTGCGATTTTCTATCATTCATGGCACCCAAAAATGCACTATCATTAGCTATCTTATAGAGGGCCATTAAATATACTCTTATCATAGGTTCAGACATCACAGAAAATTTACTACTCAGGTATTTGAAATAACCATTCTTGTCTGGTGCATTCATGAGCTTTTATTGTGATATCTATTTTATATGCAGAAGAGGCAAGAAGTTTCTTTGGATCAACTAGACTAGCACGAATGACTTTCTCTTACACAATTCTCTCAGTGTTGAACCCTGATCATATAAAAAAATAATGGATAAAGGGTAGGGAACCTCAGAAGGGGTGGTTTGTGTTTGGAGATATATATACAGCCTGAAGCTGCAAAATGTTACATTATTCATTTTTTGCTGCAAAAATATACACATATAATCACAATTATACATTGGGCCCAATATATCTAACTATTGAATTTCATAAAAACAATACTGTTATATGAAAACTTATTTTCAAAATCAGCATGTTTGCTTCCATGTAAGTAGCCTATTTTTATCAAAACCGTGAAGATGTCACAGGACAGTGTAACTTATTCCACTAATATAGAGAAGCGCTCCATTTATGAGTACATCTGTATTTTTAATTGGTAAGACAATTTACGTCTAAATGAAGGAAATTGTTGGTAATGAAGAGGAGAATTTTGAAAACTGCAAGTGCCATGACAACTCCTGGTGTATGTTCAATGAGGCCTCAACAAACTAACAAAAAATGAAAAGTTGTAAATGTAACAAATATTTGAATCAATCGGTGGAGAAAGGAACTAAGTCGTTTTTTTTTCTTTCACTTTTTAATTTTTTTTAATTTTTTTTAATTTTTTTTTTTTACCCATTCAATGACAAATACATTGCGTTGTGGTGAAAGGAACTATGTCCAACTGCTTAGTGGAGAAAAGTAAGTTTCTGTGCATTCATCAGGAGGAAAAAGAAACTATGACAATGACTTAATTTGTTTCTCCTTTTTGGTTAATGTGAATTGCAAGCGAAGTGTTCATTGCATCAAGAATGTGCTTTGACAATGGGTAGCATATTATGTCTATGTAATCATTCTTGTTTCTCGGCATTTACTGTGACTGCAATTGTTTAGTCAGAAGCTTGGTGTGAAAGAATCATGTCACCAAAAAGAGAAATGAGGCGCAGCACAAAGGAGAAAAATAAAACAGGCAAGAGTTCATGGACTATCTTACTAGAACTATCAGAGCAATCCTATACCTGGAAAAAGCAGAGTTGAAATGTGTACTGCATTACTTTTATATTTTACAAAGAGCTTTATTACTGATGCTAATGCAATTCAATACTGTTTTCAGACGTTGGATTGAATGTTTCCACTGTATTAATGATACACTACGCCTGAAAGTTCTGTCAAATTGTCTTAATATAAAAGATAAGAATGCTTAAGATATACATCTACAAGGGCTAATTGTTAAAGAGGTGAAACAAAGGCGGCCAACGAAACAGCAACATGAACCTGCAGGTTAGAAGAGACATTCTTTTATTTTGTTGCTGTAAAAGGTATATGCACAGGCATTTGCAAGTATTTCTTAATCTTCATGCAGTATAACTGAAGCAAGTATTTTGAATATCAAATCATATTAAAGGACAAATTCCAAGGGATAAAAAAGGTGAAAATGAATGCTCCACGAAATCTACAGTAAATATATTGAATGCAATACATTCATTTCCCCTTAGGCCAACACACTATGCTGGCAAAGAATTAAAATACTTGGATGCATGTTTGAATATCAAAAGTATGCATCATCTTTTCTGGCTGAAATATCTGGAATTGATGTTAAGTATGATTTTTACAGGAAGTACTTCTCTGAAAAAGCTAATTATGCTTCTGACTGCTAACAAATTGATATTTGCAGCAAATATGAGGAACTAGAAGCCAAAATAAAGAGCCCCCAATGACAGTAGCAAAAGTTCAGCACAAATTGAACTTAATATAAACAAGCGCAGGAGTACGATTTTATACTGCCTTAACACTAGGACCCCAAGCACTTGCTAGCTACCAATAACTACGGTAGCGGTCATTTTTGACCGTTTGCTTTTTCTTTGACTTTTCAGAGTACATTTTACAACTTATTTCTTACCAGTTTGATATTATCATTATTAGGTAACTAGGCGCAACATATCACTGTGTATGTATACATTACTGGAAAATTACTTTTCTAGGGTTATACATTTGAATTTTCTATGCTAAATTTTTTGTCTAACAATCTTGTGGAAATGGAGAGTTAGGAGAAAAAAAAAAATTAATTTAGTATTATATAAAAAGCCCATACAATGAACATGTACGCTTTTTACATGTACCATATTTCTCTATTTTTCAACAGTATGTTTATTCAAATGAAAAAAAAAAAATAGCTGAAATTCTCAGAAAGGCGGAATACAGTGTAATAATACAACTACACATATTTGGGATTATGAACGTGAGAATTCAATACTCAAATACACATCTTTATATTATTAAACCTATTGCATTATGACAACACTTAATACTTACAGAGAACGTTCCTTTCATTCTTTTGAATATTCACTCATACTTTGCATTTTACACGCGTAAGGACTTTTCTAACTTCTGCTGTGCATTTTCCACATACTGTTTTCTTGCACATATGACAGGAATTGCTTGCTTTGTTCTGTCTGCAGTTATGCTCTACTTTACACACTCGACGGCGATTAGCGGTTGGATGTTCTTCGGTTGGAGTAGTCTGTATACAGCATTGTCTAGTTCCCAGTAGGCTTCTCTTAGCCTACTTGGGCTAAATTTCTTGCCAGTTATTTCTCGAAACACTATCCAAGCAATGATGGCAGCTAGGTTTAATATGTTGTAAAAAATACGAATCAGCCATCTATAGGTACCACCATGAACAGAATACAATCGTGCCATCTGGTCAATCACATCCACTCCATATTTAGTATTTTAGCAAAACTCAAATCTTTCAGGAAGTTTCTTAGAGGAAGCAGATATTGCACATTATAATTATATTCCTCTGTGGCTTTCCCTGGTAGCTGGTTAGCAAAATACTATAGTTTATTTTCATGAGAACGTCAAAGTGGAGCTCTGGAATTTCTTAGGTGATCAGGAACTTCTCGTCTCAATCTTGTACCTACTATACTAGTGCCTGACTTATTTAGTCTTTTAGCTAGTAATAGTAAAGTAGTTGTCCATGGTGAGGTTTCGTCCCTCTTTTAGAAAAGCATTTGTTAGAGACATCACATGTTCTGGAACAGATTCGTTCTGAGGCCGCCGATTATCCTTCCCCAGATATGGGATAGCGTTACAGAGATACTTTGAGTTCACATTTTCAAGCATTCAGTATTTCATACCAAATTTATCAGGCTTATTGGTCATGTATTGAATGAATGAACAGCAAGATTTTGTAGGATAAAGTTGTTCATCTACTGTAAGGAATGCACCTGATATGTAGTAAGCTTTACAGTTTTCAATAAATTTGTTTCAAATAGTTGAAATCAGTGCAAAAATATCCACCTTTAGCCTTTTAGAACGGGATGACCTGACATCAAATCATAAAAATCTCACAAGTTACATGAATCTGTTGCTTGCCATGGTATCAGAAAATATAGGTAGCCCCTATTTTTGTACCCGAGTTTACTAATTCAAGGCTACTGCACCCAAGCGCACCCCATAAGTAAATTAGCTGATGAAAGCATCCAGCTCATCCAAGGAAACAGTACACTTCTTATCATTCTTCTTCTCTTTTGCTTCAATCTCTGTACATTTGTTGGTATGTTGAAGAATGGACTCATCAGTGAACAACTTCCAAGCAGATGCATGGCTGCTGTCCCTTACATTTACTCATTTTCCGATTGTTCTGAATCAGCTGGAGGTTGATAATCATCTTCACAACTATCACGTTGTTCAAAAAGATCACCTTCTGAAACATTGTTTGGTATATCATGAAATATAGCTTAGATTGCATCTGGTTTCAAACCACAAGACATCTTCCAGGCATAGATTCACAACGTACACCACTGTAATGAACAGCTGGCATGAAGACAATGGTTAAGAAGCATATTAGTGAAAATGAGAAATCCAACGACATGGCAAGCAAAACCCTAACAAAATGGTAACGGTAAGAAATGACCATCTCCAGGGTTCATAGTCACACATGAAAAAACTTCTATGTAAATGATGACATGTCGAAAATTATGCTATATAAAACTAGAGGTTATATCAGGAAAAGTCAAGAAAGACCAAGCTTCGTTTTAAAAAGCTGGCACAGCTAAACTTATTCAAATATCAAGGACAGTCAAAATGACTGCTACCGGGGTTCTAGTGTTAAAGCAAGTGGAACAAAAAGACAATCATGTTGCTGGATTGGCATTTGACTTTATACTGAATTTGGTTTACCAAACATCCGCGTGCAAGAAACATTTTATCTCAGATAGTTATGGGTCAATAGTTTTTGCATTTATATCAAATCCAGGAATTGCATCATGTATCTATATATGAAGGTGAGGGAAAGAAGGGGGGCTAACGATGTATGTTCCTTTTTATACGATTATATCAAGACAGACTACTCTGCCAGAAAATATTACAGAACTAAATTTCTCTGATGGAGAGGCAGAGCAAAACAAAAATCACACCATAATTCTAATGTGCCTAGCATTGACACAGCTGGGAAAAATGAATAAGATCATTCACAGATTTCCACAGAAAGGTCAATCATTCCTCCCATGTGAACGAGTGTTTGCTGTACTTAAAAGAAAAATCTCAAAATGTGATAAGAGTTTACTCCCAAAGAATATATGGGCTAATAAATTATATTATTATCCGAATAACTAATAACTGCATTATGAATTTTGAGAAGTGGTGGCTGCAATTTTTCAAAATGAATGTGATTTCTACTGAAGCAGGAAGTAAGGATTTTTCAAGAAATAATCATTTGGAATTTCCAAGTATAAAGAATTTATTTATGAGACTGCTAAGCCTAGAATAGTAAGAACACGTCCATTTATCAATAGTTGGACACACACATTCTGTTTGCAAAAAAAGTTTTCAAATTTTCTCATGGACCTGGAGCCAGCTTATCCACAACTCAAAAGTGCCCATTCAGAAAAAGAAAATTGAGGACATACAAAAGTTGGTGAAATATGTACATGGGGAAGATGCACAACATTTTTATCGAGTCTATTGCAGTGGCCAGTGATTTCATAAAACATTCTTTACATGCAGTTGAATGAATCTGATAAGCGTAATTTACAAATTACATCTCAAAAACATCTAAATGCACTACTAATATAAATGTGCTTTTTCATTTCGTGTTTTATGCAATGTGAATATTGTATCTATGTTATTTGTGATACCGAACATCAATATTTTAATAAAAACTATATTTTTAAGTAAATACATTAAATAGAGAAACATTGAATAGAGAAAGGATTCAAGTCAAATTTCTTCAAAACCAATTTTTGTAATGATTACTAAGAATTAAGTGGGTGCATTTATATATATTTACTGACTGCAATAAAGAATACGATAAAACATTGAACAGAACTGTCTGAAAATAGGTTTATTGCCTAAACAGTTTTGTCTCTCCTGAAAAGAGAAAAAGTGATTTAGTTCCTTTCTCTGCTGACCGATTCATTTCTGCAACAAACACCAGTGATGAGTGCCTTGAACTGCCAGGATTGACACCATCACTATAATATAAGGAAAGTAATTTGTGCTATCTTTAGGTATTATGCATAATGGAAATTAATTATTCTTTCACACTGGCCGTGTGTAGGCTAAATTGTGGAAACGTAGAGTCAGACTGAAAAATTCAATGCCATAGCCGGGATTTGAACCACTGATCTTCTGGTTTCCATCCAGCCGCACTACCATTGTGCTACTATGGCCAACGCGCCGATATGACATTGAATTCTCCAACTGACTCGTATTTTCCCGGTAAACCACTTAGGAGTTCTCATAAACACATGAGGCAACTACCTTAATGGCGACTTACTACATATAAGTACTTTAAGGCCCGGGCTTTATAGTTAACCACTATTAGGTCAATTAATGGAAATTAATTATTCTTTCACACTGGCCATTTTATTATTATTATTATTATTATTATTATTATTATTATTATTATTATTATTATTATTATTATTATTATTATTATTATTATTATTATTATTATTATTATTATAGCAAAGCGCATTTTACTCAATTTTTACACGAGATCCTTCATGAAATTCAAGAGATGTTTTTACCAAGGAGAATTCTTAGTTCTTGCAGCTCAGTAGATACATATGCTAACAGATTAGTTCTGGATTACAGGTGTCTCCATCTTTTGATTTGACTGCTCCTTATTTCGTTTCTTGCAAAGCCGTGCCAAAAGTTCAAAATCTGTATGCATAAAATAAATCACCGATTCAATAAAAAAAGTGATTGCTGCACTTTCATGACTCTCCCTACTCACCCTTAAGTATTCTTACAAAGTCTTATACTTCTATTCACTTCATTTTAATCAAGATGCATTTATATAAATTGTTTTATTAAAGATTTCCTTCTAGGTACAAGAAGAATAGTGGAATATAGTAGAATTAAATGAGTCGCTAAGTGATGAGTCATTGTGTTTGATGGCATTGCTCTTTCATGACCAAGAGAGGGAGGGAGAGAGAGAGATGACTTCCATTTTGAGAGAAGTATAAATATTTGACAACTGAAAGCAATGACGAGGAGTAACCAAACAGTTAACCTCGCAAAAACTTAAATTCACATAAACTGTGTGTCTTAATGAGATCTACATTTTCTATGGAATAAGTTTTTGTCTATTTCTTATGATCTAACAGTTATGCAGATGTAATTCAGAGAAGAGTACTTCAAAGGCTACTCCAAGAAACTTTGAGATATACATTTCATCTGCCATGAAAACTTTTGAAACATGGTAATTTAATAATCTTAGTATCATGTCTGAGAAAATAAAAATTTTAGAAAATATTTTCTATGTAAAGAGCAGTAAGCAGAGGGGTTTTTAAGTGAAAATTCCCATATCATACTTTTTGAATTTGGTAAACTTAAAAGTTACAAGTTTTAACCATTTTTCTTCATGCTGTTCAGACACACACATGCACAAAACACAAATTTTCTTAAAAATACTTTTCTGAGATTCAGGCATCTCAAAACTTGCATTTCTGATGAAATCTTTATATCAAATTTTTGAGGGAATGAAATTCACTACTTAATGTTAAGTACACAGACAAGTTGACATGGGTATTATTGCAGCAAAATAAAAATGAACACGTATATTTCTCCAATTATTTTGTAAGAAACAATATAGATATGAAATATTAACTGTTATTTATTCCAAAGTAACAGTTTGATGTACTAATTCTTAAGAAACTGATAAGGCAATACACTCATCCCAACCTTTTCAGCTTATTTAATTTCACACAAAAAACTACTTTAAATATGGGGATCTGATCTTTGAGAATTGAATAGTATGGTTTCAAGAGTAAACCATTTACATGTGATGGCCTCAATAAAACTGGTACTCATATTTTTGAACACAGCTAGCAACTTTCAATCTGTGAACTATCAAGAAATATGTTTCCAGCTGCATTCTACAAGAATGATTGTCATAGCACTTGCAATTTCTTCTGGTAATTATTTGAGATGTTTTAAGATTTTCACTATTTCATTATAAAGCAATTAACAACAGTTGTGATAGCCAAGAAGACGAAATCTTTTTCTGCTAATACAACTATCTGGAAATCAAAGATTCACTACACATTCACACAATGCATAGGCACATGATATTAAGAGATGCAAACTGTTACAGTTGTCATTTGTTTCATTTGAAGAAACCAAGTTCTGCAGCAGGTGAAAATTAGGTGGTTACAATCACTGATGTGCTCCACATGGTATATATCCTAAAGCACACAACATGCGTGCCTCAGTAGCGTAGATGGTAGCATGTCTGCCTCACGTTCAAGAGGCCCTGAGTTCAAATCTCAGTCAGGGTGAGTTACCTGGATTAGGTTTTTCTGGGGTCTTCCCTTATCCTAAATGGCAAATGATGGGTAACTAAGCTCTGAAGACCCTAAGCTCATTTGAGCATCATTACACCCATTCCATTCATCATCCGATATGACGTAACGCTGGAGGATGTAAATTTAAAAAAAAAAAGTACCCAACACTTCTATCCATACTGTGTGAAAACTGGTTTCTGTACACATTTTTCAGAGTAGAAAGCAAGGAAACCAATTTGATGACAGGTTAGTTATGACTTGAACACAAATCTTAACGGTGGCTGAATTAAATGGACTTTCAATTCCCTACATGCATAATATCCCTTATTCTCATACGACCTGCATGAGTATTCTTTCTTTCTTCCTTCCTTCCTTTCATTAGGTTTAATTCTTAGCTTAAGGATCACAAGTACTCTAAGGGTGAGAAGAAAGGGCGAGATGTGTACTAAAGAGAAATTCTAGTTAGAACATTTATGTTGACTACAACATGTGCATGCTGGACATAACAGATCAGTTATACAACAAATGTTACTGCATTACATCACCTTTTCATATGACCAAAATCAAATAATTTAGGGTAAAAAGGAACGAATCAATTATTTTAGATAATAGCAATAAATCCTACTTGCTACTCTGTGTTTTTGAAATAGTGTAGCATTTTAGTTTAACAAAGAAGAAATTATAGTAATGTGTTTGATTGTTCCTTTTTACCTTAAGATTACCCCTTTAAATCTGAAAATTGCTGTTAAATATCTTATCACAACCAAACTAGTATCAGTAAATAAACCTAAAAATCTTTAACTTGAACACTAATCAAGCAAACTCACCGATCAGATTTACCAAGAGGACTTTCTGCTCTTCTGCTTTGATTTACGGTTACAAAACAACCTGAATTAAAACTTCGACGCTGAGGACTCAGAACTATGCCATCCTGCTCTTTACGAATGCGTTCCCGAGGATCTCCAGATCGACGCTGCACAAAAATATGTATGATGGTAACAAAATGTTCTTCACATGTTTGTTATAGCAATGTATATAAAATACAGCATTTTAGGTAAAAATAATTATGTACCTTGTGATCTACATTTAATTCCCCACGGCTAGCTCCATCATCTGGTGGTGTCTCAGAGCGCTTCTTATCCAAGTGCCAACGTTCAGGATCCCATACACCCCTTGAACTTAAAATAATTAGAAGAATATTAGTCTCAAGATATATTTGAGAACATTACATTGATTTGTTATTCAAGTTTGTAGTCTGGAAATCCTATCGGAGTGATAGGTACGGAAAATTTAAATATGTTGAGTTTTGTCCAAACTGGATGTAATTACCAGATGCAAAAATATAGTGCTTCAATTGAATAAATGTGTCACTCCAATTGCTGTTACGGAAACATATTTTATGTACTAAATTTATATCTACAATCAAATGCTAAAAACATCAATAAAAACAATAGCTATGAAACTGTACTAACATTTATTTATTCATTCTCCTTTCTAAAACAACTCAAGCTGGTAGACCATCTTTGGTAGTCAGATCTGCAATAAATTCTACTGCATTCAGAGAAACAATTTATTCTATTCACCATATGGGATACCATATCAACTGCCATCCATAAATTAATCCATTTCACTGCTACATTGTATCATATCAGGAATCAGTTGATCAAAAGCTTAACAGTAGTTATAGAATTTACATACACTTTTCCTTATTTTACAAAGCAATACACTTTCCAATTTTACATTAAGAAAACTATCATTTTTGAGTGATAGTCATTTTTAAATGAAATGATAATTCATCACTATTTTGACTACGGCTCTTTGGAAAAGTTTTTCGACTTCATTCACATTATTTTCCTTATTTCATCACCATCATTATTCAATGCTATGCCATTAGATATAACAGACTCCCCAAAAATCACAAACTGTTATTAGCCAAGATCAGAAAAAGCTACTGATAGTTCAACTTAGTTCATCTCTAGTCATGGGAGTAATTATTCAATTTGCTGGAAGGACAAGATACTGAAGGTAAGGCTTTGATTTGATGTGGATCTTCATAATCTCCTAGTGGAATTTACTGAGCAACCCTTGAAACAATGCATTGAAACATTCCTATCAAACAACGTATAGAAGTTCAACTGAAGTTTTCATAAATTTGGAATATTGGAAGAAAAAAAACTAGTTTTGACTTGTACTACAGGCTTCTTCATTTTTAAAACCTAAAGGTCGCATGGCATTTTGACTATACATGATTGGGTGTGCCAGAGCCAGCTTTGATCCTACATTAACTCTGCACTTAAAGCATGTATAACACTTATAGAAAATGCTGGAAATGTCCACCCTTGGCTAAACAAGCATGACATTGTAGATGTGTATATAAGGACACCCAACTGCAGCGGTTATCAGCACCCTTTAAAAAAACCATTCATGGCAAAAGCTAGATATAAACAGTTCTAAAACTTAATACATAGGTAAATAAAGTCACAAAAAATACATGTACACAAGTCAAAAAACACAAAGAAAATAAATAGAAATTCAAGGCCAAAAGGCACAAAAACAATTCTCTTCACTAAATTCTTAAATCTAACTTAGAAGAAAACTTAAAAACCTTCTCCACAGCTTTCTTGTCATCCACCAGCATCTCTTCAAAGCTGGGAGGACATTGTGATTAATACAATTAAGTTGGGTCACTAATGTTTCCAATTTCATGTTCAATAATTTGTTTTAGTTCTTCCAATATATGAGGATTCATCTCGTAAACTTTGTCTTGCAGGTTACCCCACAAGTATCACACATTGTTAGATTGGGGGAGCGAAAAGGCCATACACCAGCAGTAATCACTATCTTCAAATACTTCCCTAATTTTATTCATGGACTTCTCTGCAGTATGGGCGGTAGCAGTATCTTCTTAAAACCACCCATGATTTCTCTTCTCTCGGTTCATGATAAAATAAGGTCAAAATGTCATTTCAGTACCTCTGTGATTACAGTTTGTTCTTAGAATTTTGAACCGATTATGCGTCCAGTGATAACAGCACACCAAACTCCAACTTTCCAACCATAATGAGGGATTTCTTAATATGATTTGGATTTTCACAGGCCCAGTACGGGCTGTTATGAATGTTGACAAAATCACTGAGGTGGAACCATGCCTCATTGGAAAAGAACTGTGGATCAATTCATTCATTGTCATTGTCAAAATCAGTCATTCACTGATGAAAGCGGTTATCACAATCCATTTGCCACCTAGTTTTAAAACATGGACACTATACACTTGTACAGTTTTAGTTTTAATAATTTAGTAAATCTATGTGCAGAAGACTGAACTTCCCACCTGAAGTGCTAATTTTGTGACAGATTTTTGTCGGTGAACGTTCAAAACATGTGCCTATGTAATCCAACTTTTCCTCTGTTAACACTGTACGTTTATGCTTTTTTTTTTTTCGCTTCAGAACCACTGGATTCAAATTTCTTCACAATCTCATGATTTTTTTTTTCTCTTTGTGCCATTTATACCCCACCTTTAACTGCAGTGGTCATATCGGTGGCCATTCTCCTTTGGAACATATTGGTGTTAACTCTTATACATTGGATTGCCTGTACTTTGTATTTTAATCATGAGATCACACACACGTTCACACTCATACACACACTCACACACACGTTCATACTTGCAGACTCTGGGGAAGATGGGGAATCATCTTGGTTGAAGAAAATCCCCACCCCCAGCCAAGAATTGAACCCGGGACCCCTTGCACAGCAGGCAGGAATCTCGTGAATAATAAATCTGGAAGGAGACATTTCATCAGGGTACATTTGAATATATTTTGCGTGAACAGGCTTGGCAATTACCATTTATAATATCTTTTACATACGACAATGCATTGCTCTCAAGTCCAACATCTATTCATGTGGGAGTGCACACTGCTAGCCCTGACTCACAATGGTTGCTGATAAGTGATCATAATGTTAAAGCCCATTATACTCTTAATTGCACTTCTCATTTCTTTATCTCTTCTTTGGAGCACATTTTTCAATTCTTCAGTACAGTGCCCTCATTCAAAGTTCCTCTAATGTAATGCTAACTTCCTCAGTCACTTCAAAGTGAATCCATTTGTTTTCTGCATATTAACAGATTCTGCAAATGCAAGGCATGATTCAAACTTTTGTTCCCTGCATAAGCCAATGCCTAAGCAATATCTTTCACAATATATTTAGGTCAACTAAGATTTACCTTTTACCTTTCAGATAACACTCCACAGAATTTTGAAACTTTTCTTGTGCCAAGTGATGTGACATGTGAACTAATTAATTTTGGGTTGCTGAATATAACATTTCTTTCTATGTCTTTACCCGTTTTCTCACAATAGCAACTCCAAAATAGGAGATAATAAAAAATAATGAACAAATTAAAATAAGCTTGAACATGTATAAAGACTAAAATTGAGTCATACCTTTTAAAACTTTTAACTATTCAAGCTTGAACAGATTAAAGAAAAAAGTGACATTTTGTGAAGAGTCCATGACATTCTACTATTTTTTTGTGAAAGAGGTTCAAACACAAGTTCCATCTAAATAAGTGCCAGTACCTAGGATAGCACCAGAATTTTGTTCACATAATGCTGAAATATACACATTTGTGATTTATATGTTCTAGCAATGAAGTGTAAGCAAAGAATTCATGAAGACAATGTATTTGTTAAACTACAGATGATATTACATGAAAAGACTGCAGTCACCTTTAATGGAAACAATCCTGATGTTCCCTTTGAATGACTGCCTGGCTCTCCAGCACCTGACTACTGCATGTTTGTCATCTCTTTCCAAATATCAAGTCTTATCATTGGAATGTTTCATTGCCCCTGGTATCTTCTTTCTGACTGATGTCTTAGTGAAAACTACCATATCTTCACTAATAACCCCAAGATGATCGAGGTAAGAATGAAGTGCAGTTTAAGCCTCATTTTACACCCCAACTTTTACACCCATCTTTAAGTTGTGCTACACTCCCTAAACACAGATGAAGCTTAAAAATTTCATTAATGAGCCATTCAATGTCAAACTGAAATAGCAGTATGCCCATCATTTTTATCTATAGTAAGAGGAAGCATTGCATTCCTGCCAAAAATTTGATTGACACACACCAGAAACATGTTCTGATGCTCTGAAGTCGAAAGTAAGAGGAATTTATAGAAAAACTTCTGTTTATGTTTGTATACATGTGTGAGAGAGGGAACAGCATACTACTCTAAAATGAAAGGTTGGTTAAACATAAGGCTACAGTAAAATCATTCTGAAAAAATTTGATTCCACAGCCAGGATTTGAACCATGAATCTTCAGTGTTACTCTACCACTGAGCCACCATGACCATATGCTGGCACAACATTAATTTTGCCAATTGACTTGAATGTCTCCTGGCAAGAATGCAACCTAGGTTTTCAAACTACTGTTTACATCAATAAGTTTTCAAAATATTTTTATTTCCTCAAAAATGGCTTTAAAGATTTTAATTGGGATATGATTTTACATGGGAAATGAAATGCAAATCTTCAACTTTCTGGGAACAGTTTCATAAGCCCTCTTCAAACTGAATGAAACTGATGAAGCACAACAAAATCCTAGTACAAACATTTTAGAAGGGACACAATTTACATTTTCTTTTCTTTCCTGCTAACACTTGGACATACTGTCATTAGTCCAAATTTTCATATACCTACATTTTGATAGTGGCGAGTCACTATGTTTTTCTTCTAGTTAAACAAGACGGGTGGAATTGTAAAGGCATCAGACAGAAACCACTGCTTTACCTACCGTTTCCTTATACCTAATATGAAATGTCTAAATGATTAATGCACATTTACCTTGCTGAACATGAATTAGAAGAGCTAGCTCTAGTAAAAATAATTGTTATAATAATGGGTAAAGTCCTGTATCTTTAACATATCAATTTTTTTGTAATGTAATATTTGTAACAGAAGGGCAAATGTATCAGCAATTGCTATAGTGCTAAATGCTAAATTAATATGCTAGTGAGTCATTACAAGTCTAAACAAACCTTCTGAAATGAACATTTTAGTATTTCCTCTCAACTTTGTATACCTAAATGAGATTATTTCTCTGACGTCATCAATTCTTAAATATATGTTCAATATATTGTCATACTGTATTACATGAAAATCATAATACAGAAGATATGTATAATGGAATGTTTATAATATTCTGAAGTATAAAAATTGCAGCTTTACTTATTATATTTTGAGGTTTAGTAAACAAAATTGCGTTCTTTTAGGGAACAACATTTTTAAAACTTATATTTAATTAGTAAACACCTTACTTTAAAAAATATTTGAAATATTGTACATTAAACTATATTTGTTTCAGAATGGAAGTCAAAGTTATCCCCCCCCCATTTTTATGGAGATAATTCCTTTCATCACGACCTGCTTCAATATGATGACCATGGGCTTGAATTGTGGCCCTGCAGAACAATTTTCTTTGTAGAAGACTGCTATAAAACAGGAAGGGGAATGTTATCACCCCACTTCTGGCAATCTTTCCAGGGACCATCAGTTGTAGCATGACATTGAGCTACAAGGTGATGTTTTCAGCAAACCAGATATCCACAAAGATGTATTGGAGAGGCATCTGGTGACTTCATTGGGATATTTAAGTGGCACCACATTTACAGATTCCTCGGCTTTCCACTGGTAGTAATCCCAGGAAAACCTAGAAGTGCTGATGGATGTTTTATCCATGCGGATCCAAACACTTCAGGCATCCTTACCACATAACTAGAGAATTTATCAGAAATTGCATCGTGATATTTCTATGGTAGCAGCTTGCATTAATTTTTAGTTTTGGCAACTCCATGAATGCTGAGTTTGTCTCCAGAGCAGTATCTTGCAACCGACAAACTCCTTAGAAAACTTTTCCTTGTGGGTCCTTTTGGCCAACTTGAAGTTAGTAAATGACATGACCCATGTAATTTAGATAAACCCATGTTTCATCTAAGGAAACCAACCACTGCCATTTTACACCTGCCATATGGGTTCATAAAGCTTACTTGCATTGATGAAGTTTTCTGATGTGCTGTTCTATTAAGATATGTCATGCTTTATGCTGCCATTTTAGGGCCAAATGATTATAGATTATCCCATAAACAGTTCTTTGGATGTTCCACTGCGGTTGAAATGCTTTTGTCCTGGAGCATTTTCTTCACTGATCTCACCTGGCTACTAAGCCTTTAGATTGTGCTGGTTGAGACCTTTTTCTCATCTGTAATCATGTCAGGTCTCATGTAGGAATCTATTTTAATGCAGGTGTGTTATACACTCCACTGAGATTTTTCCAATAATATTTGGTTTGTTAAGGCTGGAATTGCCAGGATCGTATCAGCACTACCAGTGTGCCACACTAGTTCTTTAACATGTCAAGAAATCAACTTATCTTGGGCTGTCACTTTTAAGTGCATACAAAAACAATTGATCTGGGCCAAGTTTAGACCTGCAACCTTGGAATTAATATGCTAGCATTTAACCAACTGAACCACCTAGACCGACATAAGACCTTTTTGTTTACACCACAATAATTGAAAGACTGAAACCAGTGTTGGAAAGTTCAACAATATATCGCTGTCACCAACAGAAGACATTGTGGAGTAAATTTCACTCCAGACTGCAGGCATATTCAGCAAACTGATGCAATATCAAATGTCAGAGTTTTGATCAAAATCATTCAGGCTTAGCAAGGACAACCTTCACACCCAGCACATTATTAAACTGAGGAACAACTAAAAATTGTTTACTTGTAACATTTGCTCATTTCACACGAGTAAAAGTATTAGTTTTTAATAAGCAAATTTAGAATACAGATGTGGTTGATGTATTTAACTGGCAAGACTCAAAGCCCTGAAAGAGAAAAACATTCTAGAAGTCTTGAATAACTTAATAAGCAGACTATATAAACCTGATAACTTGCATATACAAGAAATGAAATCCAGACATTACCATACTACCTCAGAAATTGCCTAACATTGTAAAATACAGGGCAGCCTATTAAAGTATGACATGAACAAAATTATGTAGATAAACGCCTAAAACATTACAAGAATGAAAGAACAAAATGACATTCTAAAATACAGTGCTGTTAGTTTAAGAATTAGTGCTTGCGATAGTTGCCGTGCCGCGGTGGTCACTCACTTGCTCACCGATACTCCGGAGTTTTAACTCGCGTAACTAAAAACACCGTAATTTACTGTGCTGTATTAATTACAGAAGTCGGTACTCCCCCTAATCAAAATAGCTGCTGGAAGTGCTGTCCATTTTGTGCTATACACAAGTCACACCATTGTAAAAAACTTTCACTGCTTTCATCAATTCCACTGCACAAATCTTACAAATTTCCCTATGAACGTTTTCTTTAAGTTCATCTAAGATACATTGTGCGACGGCCACAGCACAGCAATTGTTGCGGGCACCGATTCTTAAACAGCACTGTATTTGTGTGAATGCATAACCCTTGTAATACTGCATAAATAAAGCTTTAACATACAAGAAAGATGGCACAGTTTCATTCAAAGCAATTCTAGATAAATTTATTGTAAATCATAGAACCACTAAAGCAGAAAAGCACTTGGCAATGTGTAATATTGCTATGGCAGCTGTTTAAAGGTTATTACCAAAATGGTTTCAGATTTTTAAATCTGAAACCAATGTCTTCTATTATTCTGCATTTCCACATATTTTACATATAAAGAATTATACAAGGAAAAAATTGTACAAAACTATACAAGAAAATTTATATGTTAAACTTCTAACAATTGTAACTCTTCCTTATCCTGAGAAATGAAAAATTGACAGTTACCAAGACAAATTTTAGGTCATGGAACATATTTATCTTCATTTAATTGTTTAATCCCAATGTCTGAACTGTGTGAAAGTTGAATCAATCATTACTAATTACTCTTAGATCATATTATCCCATTTGGTCTAAGATAAACTTCTACAATGCTAGTGTAATTTATTTTTAGTTTAGCATATACAAGTTGGTGATTTAGAAAGACTACAAACAATTTACAAGCTAGCATAATTTTATGTACTGATTATGTTTCACTGTCCTTTTTTAGCATTCAAAAAGTTCCTTTTATGTACTGTGGATAACAATTGAAGAGGCATGAGCAGCTTAAATTCTGGTTAAGAGAAAAGATTGGAAATGTGACCTTTGACCAACATTGGATATTATTTATAACATACTATATGTTAAAATCAATTAGGATTAACATTGTACCATTGAAAGCTGCACCATTAATTTTTAAATTTTGAACGTTTTGTTGATGAAAAGGAAACAAAAATTCAACTGAATATTTGTGAGTTAAAACTAGTTATTTTTAAACCACACATTTTGTGCCATAAAACCAATGTCTGTTCATTTCACTACATGAAATAAAAGGAATCCCTGATGCCTACCTAAACCATAACCATTTCCAAAATCTAAGAAAATCATTCAGTCTGTAGTCTGCAGGAAGAGAAGAATTTCAACAATGATCATTTCATTCTATTGATAGGATTAAAGGACCTTAAACCTTTTAAAAAAAACATTGAGATTACCCTGGAGATCCTAACATACCATACTATGAACAGAAGGATTTTTGTCCTATATCATATGTTATAGTAAATGTCGTATTTTTTTATTTGGAATTTCAATGTTGGGATTTTTACCAGGAATAACATTTATATGCTGTTGAATCCAGTTCTTTTTAAAAACAAAGGAAAGGATAATCAAATATAAAAACTAAGAAAAGTATTTTTGGATAAACCAGATTTAAAACAGACTAGTCAGTTCATTAACTGAAGTAGCTAAAGGGAAGGAAAGGCATGAGCACAAACAGTGAAGAGGCTTTAAATAGAGAATTGAGCAGGGGCGGTTTGTCATAAGAGTGTGAAGGCGCCCACCCCAAACAATCTTATGGAATTAAATGAACCATGGCCTTGCCACTAGTAAGGACAGCTTATTTTTAAATATGAGAAAGCTTCATAGGGTAGTAAAAGTGATGTTTTCATACCTACAGCATATGATTCGGTGCGGTAGGTATAGCACCCGCCTGCTGCATTTCCATGTTACGGAAGGCATGCAGCTCTGAGGTGGTGAGGGAGTGGGGGAAGGACTTGCATATGTGCTTATCTGGCACGGTTCTGTCTGCACCTAGCACAATCCACAGAGTAGTTTTACAGTGTTAAAATGCACAGGTTTCTTATTTGAGTTCTTTGTGGAGTTTGGAACATTAACAGTGTTACAGGTGGCTTTATAAAATCCAGCAACTAAAGAATAATGGATAACTCTGTAAAAACACTAATGGAAGCGTAATTTTCAAGGTTGACTAATGAAGAAAAAGTACAATTGAAATCTTTGGGTAGACCAATGCCCGGATTCTTGATAGAAAAAGTAGAAACTTAAAAAAAAATGAAAACTGGTTGTTTAAGAGGCATCTTAATACCAAAGTTATGTATGAGAATTGTGACTGGATCTGTGGATGTGAAATTCTCAAATCCTTTTTCTGCTATTTGCATGTTTTGTTTGCTCTTAAAAATTCTGACTGTTTGTGGATATTCAATAAAGTAATATAAAACATTTAACAGAAAAATTAAAAAAAAAAAAAAAAAAAAAAAACGTGAAGATTCAGTGCACCATATGAATAGTGTGGTAGATCTGTCACTCCTAGAAAAACAAAACATTGCATCATGTCTTAACTCCGTGTTGAAAGAAAATGTTAAGAAACTTAACATTCAAGTGAGTGAAAATACACATTTTTATAAAATTATTTCATGTGTATTGACTACACAGCTGAACTGGATACAGTAATGAAGGAAAAGAAAGTCTCAGTATTTAGAGGATCTTCGAAAACAGTGCAAAATGAACTATTAGACTGTATGTTGAAGGTCTGTAGGAAGAAAATAGAGCAACAGATGGGCTTCTGAGTTTCATTCAGTGTGATGAGACAACTGATGTTTTAAATGACTTTCAGATGGTTTTGGTATACCGTTATGTATATGAGAGATTTTGGTCTTTTGTGAATCCTGAAGGAAGAGATGCAGAATCTGACAAACTACTAAAGAAATGAAATCAACCAGCTTCTTGGAAATACCAAAGAAAAGCCCATTGTTCAAACCTTTGATGGGGCCAGAATTATACGTGGAAGGACTGGTGAAATACATACCAAAATAAGGGAAACATATCCATATTTGTACTTTGTCCACTGCTATGCACACCAGTTGAGTTTAATCATACAAAAGGCAAACAATGATTCCCAGGTATGCATGTTCTTTTCAAATCTGTTGGATTCCAGCATTCTTTTCCATTTCCTCTTTGCGATCTGATATTTTAGTGAAAGTAGTGCAGGTAAGAGTACCCAGAGTTGCATTAACAAGATGGAATTACAATATTTGTACCGTCAATGTTGTGTACGAAAGCGTAGAAAACCTGAAAGATTGTTTCAAAATCACTGAAGAGAGCTGTGCTAATACCACCACAATAAATGAAGCCAGTAGCTAAAAAAGAGCTCTTGAAGATCTAAATTTTATTTTTTGGTTAATAGTTTTCAACAAAATCCTACCTCATGTAGACATTTTGTACAGCAAATTCAAAAGAAGAGTAAAGATACTGTAATGTTACGGTGTAAAATCCTTATATTTAAACAAGAAATGGAAAAGGAATGACAATATTGATGAACTACACAAAAATGTGAGGAATTTCCACAGGTTGGAGATGCCAAGGAGGTGTGTGACGTCATCACAATTACTGCTACAGATATAATGCGCATCTAGAAGGTGCATATTTACTGTGTAACAGCTTATTTAAGAATTTTTGTGAACGTTTCCTGGAAGAAATTTTCACAAGTGTGGTGCACTCTTATCCTAAGCTCTGTGCACAAGGAAAACTGCGCACAGTTTGAGTTTGAATGATGTTCTAATGCCATCCTTTTATATGTTGAATGCATATTAATATAGCAGCTTTGGACCAAAATTGCATTAGGCTTCTTGTACTTATTTCTGAGGTGTGTATTACAATATGAGAACCACTGTTTCCGTGGGTTATAGGGGTGGAATTTAAAAAAAAGTTCTTAAAGTTTACAAGTGTAATAATTTATTATTGTTAATATTTAGCAAGCAAGTACTTCCGCCCCCCCCCCCCCAAACATTTTGGCCATGAGCCGCCACTGGAATTAGGTACTGTTTATTTAAAAGACATTTTAATGAACAACATTTAAGGTCAGATTTATGCCAAGAGGTGTTCTAATTCAGGGAAAATTAAGATCTTTTCATTTGCTTCCTAATGATGAAAAGTTATCCAAAGGATTGCAATATTTGGATCCTAATTCACCTAAGCATGAGCAGTGTACATACATTTCATGCCTCTTTCTTCAGGAAAGTGTAATATACCCCTAGAAGAAAACATTGTCAGAAAAACTGTTTTATGGAACTATGCTTTTCATGATAAACTGCAACAGAATCAATGTTGCAACCAATGTAGCAACAAGTGTGTAAAACCACAGTATAATTTTACAACTCTGAAAGATAGTTAATATGAACTAAAATTTTAAGTGTTTCAAACCCTACAAATATATTGCAGTCAGAGAAAATGAGTTACTATTTCATTAATTATAAAATACTAAGTGAAAGTATGAATATACAAATTGGATCACTACGCCAAGTATTCTGAAGTCCTATGATGGTTGAAGTTACAAAAATTTTGTAATTTTGCAATAATAATTCTTTTATTTGATCAAGTGATTCTTGATGTAAAGATGTTTAGTATAATATGACACAGCTTAGTGGTAAAAGTTATTGTATACTGTAAACCAACAGTTAATTTCTGATTACCATGCAAATCATCTGTAGCTGCATTTACACTGGCAACAGAGGACTGTTGAGCAACAAAAGCACACAACCGCCCTGTTCCTCGACATCGCACAGGCGTTACATAAAGTTTGGCATGCGGGGTTAATCTTCAAACTCTATAGCATTGGTCTTCTGCAGTATCTGCTCACTACCATTGGTAGTTTCCTATCAGATCGCACATTTACTGTTTGCATTGGTGGTACGGAGTCCTCTCAGCGACATATTACAGCAGGAGTTCCTTAGGGATCCATATTGGCCCCAATCTTATTTAGTATTTATACCTATGATCATCCTGATATGGCCCCTACCTCCATAGCCTTATACACTGACAATACTGTTATATCATTCCGGCACAGATCTCCCTGCAACTAGTCACATGCTACAAACCTCTCTTGACTGCCTCGTTGAATGGTTTGATACTTGGTGCATACGTCTGAACACTCAAAAGACTGCAGCTAAGATTTTTAGCCTACATCGCATCTCCAATTCTCCCAAATTGTATATTAAGAATGAATCACTTCCCTGGCTATCTCCCACCACCTCCATCAAATACCTTGGTGTAATGACTAAACTTACTTGGTGAGCCCATACTGATCGTCTTATCTCGTTGGCATCAGAACTTTCAAAACTCGGTCCGCTCCTTCATAGACACACTCTTCTTGGGACTGAATGTTCTCTGCTTCTCTACAAATCTTTTGTCTGGCCACTTATCACATATGCTTCCCAGGTATGGGGTACTGCTAGCAACACTCATCTCCGTAGGCTACAGGTCCTGCAAAATTGATTTCTATGCATCGCTACGGATGTCCCTTGGTATGTGAGAAATCAACAACTGCATAAAGAACTTTGTTTCCTTCCTCTTCACCAGTACATACATCAGATCACCTCATGGTTCTCAAACCTGTCAGATGTTCCAGGAGCTGTGATGTATGACATCGGCATACGAACCCGCCAGCCCACACGCCTGAAGAGACGACTCCCACAGGATCTCCTCCTTAGTGACCGACTGAAAAACTATGAATATTGTTTCACAATGAATAGCGTTCTTATCTCTTTGATTACATTTTTTTTTTTTTTTTTTTTTTGTGATCAGTTTCTCTTCTCTCTTGTGTGTCATCCTCGTTTCAGTGTTTGGTAGATAATAGTAGCCAACTTGGTTTTCCTTACATGTTCTTACATAGTTCATAAAGATTCAATTAGTTAACAAGGATCTGTAAAGCATGTACTGCTGATCGATCATTGAATAAAATAAAAAAATAAATAAATAAAACAGATGACTGGCCAACAGATGCAAAAAATGGAAATGTATCACTCTCCAAACTGTCCACCATGTACCTCAAACCAGAGTTCCAATCCAAGTTTAGAACATCTTAAAATCTTGCGCTTCAGTGGCTAATCATGACTATTTGTTTAGAACAATTGGAGAGCAAGAGGACAAATGATTGTCAAACATCCAGCATTATAAAATATCATTTAATAATAAAATGAAGAGATCTGCAATATTTGAACAGTGTGCAATAAACTTAATAGTTAGCAATTACTCTTAAGATAGCATAATCCCATTTGGCATAGCATGGATTTCTCTGATGCTGGTGCAATGTAATTGGCCTAGTACACCCAAATTCTGTTGCAAAATACTAACAATTTATATTGCTTGCATAGTTTTATAAGCCAATTGTTTTTCACTGGTATATCTCTCAGCTCAAATGTATACTTAAGTGTATTATGTGCTACGTGTAACAGACTCAAGCAGCTTACAGAATATCCACTATTCAACTATTCTCCAACTCCCCTCCCCCCCTCCATGTATTCGAATGCAATGTCACTTCAGTACTGTTGTACTGCATATTTTTGTTTCATATAATCAGAGTTTGCATAATATTTCTAATCTCAGTTATGCAACTTTAACACAGTGAAGGATAAAACTACCTTTACATACTCCATTTTCTCAAAACAGTAGTAATTTTTATTAAAATGCACACAACATTCTGACATAACATGAAGTTATTATTCTATACATATCCAACAGTTTAATTCCCTAGGAAAACAAATTTTCTGCAGGGAATATACAGACTTCATTGAAGTTTACAGTTTAACAAGTGTTACAACATTATTCATTTCTAAAATAGTTAAAACATTGCTCTTGTAAAGAAAAAGTCTCTGCATCTTTCCATATCCAGAATTTTATATCACAGCACAGCTATACAAAATTGTTTTATTTTTTTCATTTCCTTATTGTAATTGCATTAAGTACTTTCTCGATCTCCTCAGGGAATATAAAGGCCTTAAGCAGCATTTAAGAATTCAAATTTATGTTAATCTAGTTGAGTTATTGGGTCAAATCTTTAATGCTATTGTAGGAATAACTTTTTTCCCCAATAGTCATTTTTTCTCCCTCATGTTTAGCAGTTAAAAGAAAATTCAATGAGAGTGAAGAGGACTCCGCAGGGTATTTCTGAAAATTAAGGTATATCTGTCTTGATTATTTGGATTGTACAGTACGTTAATAAAAAAAAATTTAAACAGTAAGTACAGTATGTTAATAAAAAAAATTTTAAACATTAAGAAAATTAATTCTCCAAGTACAGGATTCTTTGATGGGGAGTCAAATCTATTGTCTGCATACTTGAAAAAATTAGATATATGTTCAACAGTGCAGTACACATGGTTTCCTCTAAAGTGTTACTGGATTCTGTAGGACCTCACTTATTCTAATGAAAACTCAGTACTTACTTTTTGTATCAAATCCTTCGCTTACTAAAGATAAAATCACATTCATTTACAACTTGCTAAAAGGTTATTTCCTGAATGCTTAATGACAGCAAGCTGTGAGTAGTCTATTTCTGTTAAAGTCTCTTCTATTAATCTGAAATTTAGTAGGTTCTAAAATATTAAAGATCTTGAAAACAATGTTATGAAAAGTCTTACTTATTAAATGATGGATCCAAGCAGTCTGGTCTTTTCTTTGCATCTGGATGAGTTTGAAACTGAATAAGCTCCTCCTGAAAAAGGAAAAAAAATGTACATAAGCTCAAAATTGAAGACCCGAATTGACATCTGACAACTGGTGTAAAAATGTAGCTTTGTTGAGGCTCATATCAAAGTACTAGGAGGAAAATAGTGAAATTTAATAAAATAATGGAAGAAAAGGAAATTCCTAGAAATGGAGGACAAGTATGGTATTGCCAATTTACAAGGGAAAGGGAGATAAAAATAACCCAGCTAACTTCAGAGGGATTAGTTTACTGTCCATTCTAGTCAAGATCTTTACTGGAATTCTAGCAAATATGTTGCAAAATTGGGTTGAGAAGGAGAATAAACTATCGGAGTTCCAAGCAAGTTTTAGATCACGCAGAAGAACATCATACAACATCTTTATTATTAGAACAATTGTAGATAAATACCTGAGCAATAAAAGGGGAAGAGTATATGATATTTATTGACCTAGAGAAGGCATTTGATTCTATTAATAGAGAAGCATTGTGGATAAAATTAAGCAGTAAGGGGATAAGTCATGCATTTATAGAAGTAATTAAGAAGATATACCAGGAGAATGACTTGTAAATAAAACTACCAGGCAACAAAAATCTATACTAAGATAGGAGTCCAGTATTATTTAACCTATATGTCAATGGTATTTTAGAGGAGATTTCAAGTTGTAGGGTACATTCACCGGTTAATAATAAAGAAATCTGGGGCTACTGTTTGTAGACGATCTAGTGGTTGGGTCCACATCAAGTGGAGGGCTGAGAAGAGCAATCGAGGCAGCCAATTCTTACTGCAATAAATCTGTTTTGAAAGTGAATGAAAACAAAACCAAGATTATGGTCTTCAAAAAAGGATACAGCTTGCGCAAGGATGAGAAATGGGAGGTTAATAGAAGAGAAATAGAGGTGGTAAGGAGATATGATTATTTGGGGACAAGGTTGAGTTCAGATGGTAGCTGGAAAGAACAAAAAAGATGTCTGTGGTAAAAGGTAAATGGCCATGAGGATGATAAGATCATGCTACAGTAAACTGCCAGATATAAATGTCAAATGGTTGGAGAGGATTTATACAGCAGTAGTAGAAAATAGAATGTTACACAGATCAGAGGTATGGGGAGTAGATGAGGCTAGGAGACTGATAAGTGCAGATCCTTTTGTAAATATAAATTGGGATTACCGATAGTATCACATAATGGGGCAGCGTAATTGGAACTGTCAGGCATTCTACTAAAATTAAAATCTTGTCAAGGGCAATGAAATATTTACACAGAATCACTAACTTGGAAGATGTCAATATAATTAAAGAATATTTTCATATTCCAAGGAGAAGTAACTGAGGGTCCTGGGCACATAAAATGAAGCAGATAGGTATGGGTCATTCTTGGATAAATGCAGAGTATGGGTATAGAGGCTTCTGGAAAGAAGTTAAGATTAGAAGATATTGACAGACAGGAAATTTTTGCCAGTATAAGTGACAAAAGCTCACTGAGGTTATATAGAGAAATAAAAATCTGGGGGACTTAAGGATATATAGACATATGTAATAAGTTAGGGTGAGAAGATTTTGCTTGGGCAGGATCAGGAGTGAGGAACTTTAAAGGTATAGGTCAAGATAGTAAGCTAGATAAATGACCATTGTGTGGAGAAGAGAATGCAGACTTCCATTGTATATTATACAGTAGTCAAAGATATGGAGAGAGCAGGCCTGGCTATGTAAATGGGACGATTTGGCGGGTGAAGTAGTAATTAAAAGAATTTTGTCAGTAAAAGGGGAAAACAGGAGAAAAATAGGGAATTATTTAGGGAAAGTTAAACGGAGATGGCTAAGAACAATTAAGAGAACAATATAGATTAGGATGGATGGCAAAATGTGTAAAAAGGAGCAGAGGGCCTCCAATACACAAAAACCTACAGTTAGGTGTTGGGGACTGAATTATTATTGAATGGCAAGCAACATGGTAGGATTTTCAAGATTTAGGAATATATGGCACTTTCCAGTATGGATTTTATAATTGTAATCATGATTTTCTATATGTATCTCAAAGTAAACTAGTTTAAAGAAAGACATATTCAATGACAATTACATATATTTTGGTTGCCCTGCAGAATTCTTGTAGCTTTGCATAAGATCCACAAAATATGCATACAAATGAGTCACTTGTGTATCTTAAATTATTTATTTACATGATTTACATCTTCTAATAGCAATATACATTAAATTAGATGTCACCTAAAGTATCATACTTAAATCTTATTTCACACTTCTGTGCCGCTTGTGTTTCAACAACTGCACCTACGTTTCTTGTATGAAGAAACTTTAGGATTAAAAAACATCAAAATAAACATGCTCATAGGTTTAACTCCAATACATAAATTCTGATCAGAAATTAATAAATTTTATAGGAATATTTTAAGCTGTAAAAACCAGCATTTTAACTTCAGTTGAGGTTGACTAGTTATTCAAATTAAACATTTTCACGTTTTCCAAACTGGAGTTTGAAAATACAAAAAAGAAAAGTACTGAAAAAATTTCAATTTTTTATATGCAAATCTCAAAAAGATATCTGAAACAATAAGAAGTACTTATACCTAAAATATGTGAAATGTACATAGGTATTATCTATATTTAGTTGCAAAAGCTATAAATTAATCTGGAAAATCACTATGAAAGAAAACACTAATAATAAAGGTAATTGTAGAAGAAATCAGGAGTGACTTTAGAATAATATTTACTACAATCACATGAATTTATCTGCCAGATATTTTTATGCTCTATATATTATTAAAAGATTTTCACTCTTTCTCTTTTCTAGGTGCTGGCTTACTGATCCCAAGGATGTGGATTCAAATCTAGCCCAGATAGTTTTTAAGTGTAGATTTACTGACATGTAAAAAATCCTTGATATGAAATTCTGGCACATTAGCAGTAATGATATGATCCTGGCAATTGCAAGTTACATTAAACATGTTTACTTGTTTCTATCATAAATGTTAGCCAAAATCCCTTCTACACACATTGTGTTTTAAGTACACCTCCATTTCTGAAAACTGCAACACCAAGAAAGAATTTCCTAAATAAACTCCAAATTTGGTGGAAGTGCAGAAGAGACTGCAAGCAATAAGATTGCAAAGGGATGGAGTACATGTAGGCAGAGCAGAGCCCTGTTATGTCAGTCTGACAAGGTCAGTGTTGCACCAAGTGTAGTCAGTGCAGAGCTGTCAAGGTGAAAAAGTGAGTGCCAATATGCCTCATTGACATCAAAATGAGCCATATTGGCATGTGAGCATGTTCGAACGGGGCAGAATGATTGGTCTCCGGGAAGCGGGTTTGTCATACCATGACATTTTGGCTCATACAGCGCATGCTGTGATACATGTGTGAAAGTAGTGGATAGGTGAAGATAGTACACAGCAAAGAGCAGCTACTGAACCACTGAAGACCACAACATGGAATGATTGCTTTCTTGTCCGCATGATCATAATGGATCGTACAGTTCCATCCAAAGTTGGGGGGGGGGGGGGGGGGGGGCGCCTCAATAGCGTAGATGGCAGCATGTCTGCCTCACGTTCAAGAGGTCCTGAGTTCAAATCTCGGTCAGGGTGAGTTACCTGGATAAGGTTTTTCCGGGGTTTTACCTTATCCTGATAGATGAATGTCAGGTAACTGTAAGCTCGATGGACCCCAGACTCATTTGAGCATCATTTCACCCATTTCATTCATCGTCCGATATGACTCAACGTTGGAGGACGTAAATTACAAAAAAAAAAAAAAAAAAAAAAAATAAATCCAATGTTGGCGACGCAGGAGCAGGTGTGAGCTTGTCTGCATCAATGGCTCATCACTGTCTGTTGCTGGTTGGACTGGTTCCATACATTTATTATGTAGGCTTCCACTGTTCAGAACCCACAAGCTCCGACTGCAATGGGCTTATGAACACTCATGAGCTACTGAGTGGCAAAATGTAATCTTTTCAGACGAATCCCACTTCAAAGTGTCCTACAGTAATGGCTGCATACAGTGAAACGAACACATATCCAGTGTTACCATGGTGAGCTCAAACTGGAGGGCTGCATTGTTGAGCAGCATAGCAGACAAACACCAGGTGTGATGGTTTGGTGCACCATTGGTTTCAACAACCGATACCTAAAGGTGGATGTACAGCCCAAGGTACTACCACAGCTTCAGGCATCTTCACTGGTCACATTTCAGCAAGACAATGCCCGGCCAAATATAGGAAGAATGTACAAGCCTTCTTCGAAGAGCAACATATACCACTGCTTTCCTGGCCTGCACTTCCGCCTGAAATTGCCCATCGAACATGTCTGGGATATGGTTGATTGGAACCTGGTACATCACAACCAGTGTTGCAGATTTGTGGGCTTGACTGCAAAATGTATGGAGGGAAATCTTGCTGGAACTTATTCAGAACCTTTTGTATTCAGTACCAAGGAGTATAGCAGCTCTAACTGCAGCGCATGGTGGCCACAGCAAATAATGTTAAGACTCAAAGGTCATGTATAGATCTGAAAGGTTCATAATTTGTTACTTGTCATGTATACAATCTATGGTATTAAATTCATTACATTCATGTGTTTTTTTTTTTTTTTTCTCTTTCTTGGTGCTGCAATTTTCATAAACAGCAGTGTATATTGAGGCATGTAAGAAACCACAGAACTAAAACACTTGGAAACTGTATTGCTAGGCCTTGATAGTCCATTCCTTTTGCATGAAACCTAAAAGCTTAAATTTTTGATTTAAAAAACCCTGAAGTGAAGCAATCCAAATATTATAAACTACCAAGCAGGTAAAATGAAATTAGTTACCAAGTAGTTACCAAGTTGGTTACCAAGGTGGTCTGTTTATAATAAAGCTTAAAACATTGGAAAATTCAAGGGAATACTTGAATAAGTAAAACAGCTAAGCCAAAAATATATTAAATGCTAATTCCATATTTTGGACAATTCTAAATGGTTTTGTAGTAAATATTGTTACCCAATCGTCGAGCATACGAGCAGCTCCAGAAAGAGATGGCCAATAGGGGGGGGGGGGGGGCACTTATGGCATCAAGGCCACACCTACTCAAGTGACCGAATGGATCTTGCTGTGGGAGTAAGGGAGATGAATGGTGCTAGGCCATGCCTATGCTGATGCGTAGCGCTAATGACCTGCCGCATGGAGATGGGGTGTGGAGAGAAATAACCAGAAACTACTGGACCCCCTTCTCCTGCTGCCTTGGAGGACTGATGTTTCGTTAATAGATGGAAACTTCCAGATACAGCGATTTGTCTATATAAGCGATGCATTGGACGAGTCAGTCAGTTTTTAGTTAGTCAGTTCTAGAGATTTGGATTGGATTAGTGGGTTTTAGGGCCCGTCGACGAGGTCATTTGGGCCCAAGTTCTAGAGAGTTGTACGGCAAGGTGCCGAGTAGCGAGTGCAGTGTGGACTTGCATCCTGCGAACTGGTGAATTGTAATTGTGAGTGTTACGTAATTGTGTGTGGTACGTGATCCTGTTGTGATTTGCAAGTGTACCAACTGTAATTCGGTGGAAATAAAGAACATTTTAAGTTTGTGCAACTTGGCTTTTTAATTCTTCAAACCCACAAAGTCACAGTATATTAGTTTTCAGTTATGCTTATGTCTCCTAAATTCAACAAGAATGAAAACTACTTCAGACTATTTTGTTATTCTTTGAATTGGGGGATAATTAGATTTGAAAATTTGGAAGATATAACAAATTTATAAAGAAATTTCAGTCTCCCAGCTAGTGTATGAGAAATCTCATCCCAGGGCTGCAGTCTCGAATTAATGCAATACTTTAATGTCAATTTGCCAAAATAATGATTCTGAAGCTTCTTTGTTGATAATTATTTACTTCAGCACTAAATGCAAACTAAGACAACACAATTTTATACAATAACTCTCAACACATTTACTTCTGCAACAACTAATCTCTTACTCCAGCATCTCTCAGAAATTGATTTCTGTCCCACTAGAAACTGTTCATTTCTTTATACACTCATTATTTGCAGCCACCTCTATATATATATACACACACACCTCATTGGTCTCTTATTCACAATTTCACTTCTACATACTTAATATAAACCTAACTTTTTAAACATTCTTCTTTCCTTTTAAAACTCTTAATAACACTAACAATTTAGGCTTTCACAGCCGGCGCAATCCAGTAAGATGAAGAGGTTTCCGGGCTTACTGGCCGTGGTCTAGTAGGAAAAATTGAACTTCCTGACGTGTCGCTCGTAGGTGCATCAAGCATCCTCAGAGGACTCATGGCAAACTAGAGTGGCTTAAGGCTTAAGGCTTTTTAACATAGCACACCAGTTATATATAGGCAGGAGAGACCGCCTCCTTCCCTCCTATTGGCTATGCAACCACCAGTCATAAGATAAGGAGATAAAATGGGCTTCAAGTTCCAATAGAGCAATGAAAAGCAGACACAGAAACCGCAGAGTACAGTCTACCTACCATCACAGACAGATTCAGCAAACTTTTAGGAAAGTTTACAAATGATCTTTAAGCCCACCAAGAAGCTAAAAGACCATCTTCTATCAGTAAAGGAGACAGGACCCCCTCGCCACAAAAGGGATCTACTGTATTCCCTACAGCTGCGGCAAGGAGCACATGGCACTACTATACGTAGCATATGCATCCGTATTAAGGAACACCTAAGCAACTGCTGGTTGGGACATACTGAAAAATCTGCTGTTGCTGAACACACCCTTCTGATGGAACATGATATCAAGTTCCAGGAAACAGAGGTTCTTGACAACACACCCCAGCGTCAAGCCAGACTTTGTCGGGAGGCTATTGAAATCTTCACACACAAACATAATTTTAACAGGAAGGAGAAAGGAGCATTTCTTGCATAAAACCAGGTTTCCTGTTACAAATCAAGGACAAAACCATTCACGAGCCGGACCAACTGAGACATAGACCTAGCAGCCCTCTTGTGGTTGGCAGATGCACAGCCAATAGGAGGCAGTCTCTCCTGCCTATATATAATTGGTGCACTACTAGTTTGCCATGAGCCCTCTGAGGATGCTCGAAGCATGTATGAGCAAAATGCCAGGAACTTCAGTTTTTCCCACTACACCAGGGCCAGTAAGCTCAGAAAGCTCTACATCTCAATTAGACTACCAAATAAATAATTTTTATTTTTGGAGTCAAATAAAAATAATGGCTTCACACAGTTAAGGAAATTAAGGCTTTCAAAAATAAAACTACTCGAGAGCAGATATTTTCAGAAGATTTTCAATGAATTCAACACCACACTAGCAAAAGATTCTTAATTAAAAATATGAAATCAAACCAAAAAAATTCCTTTAGAAAATGGATCA
Source organism: Mantis religiosa (assembly GCA_030765055.1). NCBI lineage: Eukaryota > Metazoa > Arthropoda > Insecta > Mantodea > Mantidae > Mantis > Mantis religiosa. The sequence continues at coordinate 50,355,793 of CM060951.1, read as the reverse complement.
GGAATTTATCAAGCAGATTGTGTGATAACTGCAGTAAAGTTTACATAGGAAAAGTAAAACTCAAAGCCAGGACAAAAGAACTCCTCCGAAATATAAATAAAGCAAGGGGACAGATCTATAATAGCACAACATTTTTGCACCATCCTCCCAACCTTCAACATATTGTTAGTTTACACAGTCATTGATCAATACCATCATTTAAAGGTTTCTAGATAATGCACCTTGAAATTTCTAAGGAGAGGAACCTAATTAGTCGCTTCTTGAAACTGTCACTAGAGAGTAGTCCTCCAGCATAGCAGAAAAGATGTCGCAGCTGAGGATGAGGTAACATTGAAAACCTGCTTCTACAGTGACACAAGGTAAACTTGTAGGTTTAGCAAAGTTACTAGATCCAGTATATAATTACTAATAAATGTGGTATTTTACTTTTAATTTTTTGAGTTAGGGTGTTCAAACCTCTTTAAGATGCTTCTTTTGGAGAAGGGTCATTCAGCTTCTCATTTGTGGGTGAAATGCAGTACTTCTCTACTGTCTAGGAAGTAGAGAAAGTAAAACATGAGTATATGCTGACATCAAGCTTCCATAATACCCTTTCCAAGACACTGAGAAAGAAAACCTGATTGGTGATGACAATAAAAAACAGGCTTACTCAATTCATTATCTTTCAACATTCCCACTATAACATTTGCAATGTGTCTTCCCTGTACATCAGTTGTCTCATCAATTGAGACCCAAATGGGATAACATCAATTTCCAAACTAACAGTTTGTTTGCAGTTCTTTCTAATTGTAGATTCATCTGGCACAGTTTCATGTGTGTATTTCTCAAGAAATTCATGTAGTACTGGATTTTTTAATTTCCAGATAGAGATATCAGCACAAACCAGAGAACGGCAAAGATCACTTGCAAACTCAGATTTCTGAGATCCTGGACATTTCTGAGCTTGAGGTTTAGTGAGCCACAACTGATTCTGAGATGTGGTCTTCGAAGCACAGGCCTGATGACGTGACGTGGATAAATGTTGCAACACTTGAAAACATTGAGAACAGGGAACATTGTCGCAGACCAGGCAAAAAAGGACCTTTTTGTCTGTTGAAAAATTGTTAAATTCCTCTGTGTAGTGCTTTAACTTTGAGTGAGGTTTTCACCTTCGTCATCTTTTACTACAATGAGAAGTTCAATCTACACAAGCCGGCCAACTGCAGCTGGCTATTTTCTCCCATGATGGCTTGACTTGGACAGGCAGTGGTAAGGTGCGCATCACATGAACGAAGGACACAGTGGCAAGGTGCTAATCACAAGATCAATGCAACAGACCAGACAGACAGATGACTGTCTACTGCTCGCTATATACTTCTAGTATAGGCATGCATTTTAAAACAAATAAAATTGCAACAAAGCTAGGAAATATCAATAAATATGTAAAAAGATGTACTGAAAAGTAAAATATATGAGAATATGTACGTAAGGGCAAAATATGTAAATATATGTACTTTTATGTATTAACATAACTATCCTGGATCTAGTAATGAGTATATCTGATGCTATTGTAATTGTGAATTAAGGCTTCTGAACTGAATGTATGGAGTACTGACTAATTCTTGGAGGTGAGGGGATCCTTACTGCGTACTGGGCCTGCCAATTCCCAGGTATTAGAGTCTGACCCTTTAGTTTAACCTTCCTATGTCTCCACAAAACCTGCAAATTCCGCTACCATCACGGTGCAATGCAATGTCTGTGTGCAAGGGTTTCTATGAATTCTAAAAGCAAGTTCCTGGTTGTGCTTAATGACCAAGATCCAGATGAGGTAAGAAGCCATCTTTCTCGATTTTCATTGTGAATTGTATAGATCTTTTAGGACTTTCAATACACCGTCCTGTAATGGGAAGGTAAATGTGTCTGTCGGCCCTCGTAGCCATGGTCGCTAAAGCGTATGTCTCTAGTGTTCCGCCGCATAGAGGGTCGCGGGTTCGAGTCCCGCCTTGGGCATGGGTGTTTATGTGTATAATGAATATTTGTGAAATTAGGAAAACATAAGAAAATAAACGGAAATAATGAAAAATCGGTTAAATAAGAAAAAGATATATATATACATATACATATATATATACTTTTTTATATAAAAAAATGTGTCCTCTAAACAATTTAGGTATATTTAGGCCACTTTCCATTTTTCAGATGTATTTTTGATGCTTAGAGTTTCAAATTTTGGAAGCACATATTTATTGAAAGCCACTTTAACTGGTAAGTGGGAGCACATATTCATTATTCGTCTTAGGTTGTTTCCAGGATTAAGTATCTTGGGCAAACCATATGCAGCCTAGGTAATACCTGGTCATTGGGTTTGGGTTTGAGTTTGAGTTTATCAAAGTCAAAGCCATCCCATCCGTCAAGAAACTCCAAGTAACCTTTAGTAAAGTAAATTTCCGTCAACATTAGAACTTATGTTTACAAAGGGCTATTAATTTTGAAGAATTAGGGTTTATAAAATGCAGTAACTTATAATCATTAGAATATGCTGTGAACTAGTCATATTTATGGCTAAATCATTTTTGTGCACTTGCATTAATTTTCTTACTCTTATATAAACTGTTCTTCAAATGCTTATTTCATCTGCTTCAGATTAACTGAAATGTTTGTGGAAATGGTTGTCACATATTACCTTAAAGGTACAATGGAAGTAGAATGGTACACTTAAGTAGTAGTCAAAAATCTTTCAAGAGCAACTATATGTGAAGGCTGACATTCAATTCTCTTTGCACGGCCAGGATATAGAAAAACATTTTATCAACAAAGCTGCCAGAACCACCAACATACCAGAATTTTGTCCCACAGGAGGGTTTACATGCCATTAAATCAACAACATGCCACGTATAAGCATGTTTAAAAACTATTGGGCTTGACCTCATGACCCTGGGATCAGTATGGCAGTACCTAACCAGTTCAGCTACCCAAATTAAAAAAGAAAATTAAAACCAATAACAAGGAGTACCTAAAAAATTATTACACCAAACAAAAAAAAGTTATATATATATATAAAATTTGTTTTAATGAGATTTAGAACTTCTTTGCAGTAGATTTTGTAATATCTCTGAAGTTTGCCAGTTATGCAAACATCATCTAGAATGAAGACTTGAGAGGCTACTCTCAGTCTGAGAAATCAAGATATGCATTTCATTGATCAAGAAAATATTTTCATGATATATATTATTTTAATCAAAATTAGGAAATATTTTGGAGAAAAATCTAAATTAATGACAAATTCTTACATGAGTTTGTTTTGGGGGAGGACCTTTTTGAAAAACTTAAGTGTCATGGAAGATGTTCAACTAGATACCACATTTGATATAGTTTGTGTAAGTCTTGTTAACATTGGGAAAACAAAGCCATACATAACCTCTGTTCCAGAAGTTGCTACTTGTCCTGTATAAAGTAAGCCATTATCAGTGACCTCTTTTAGTGTTGTCTGATGGCTTTACTCCTATAACCAATGGTAGTATAACCTGCTATACAAAGTCAACTGTTTTGAACCTAGTAGATGATAGTGACAGCCAGAGTGCTTTTGACAAATGTTATGTTGAAATAATGAGAAGGTTTTGGGAAACAAGACCAAGCTGAGGTTTCCATTTTTCAAGAAAGTAAAGAGCTTTTTAATAGCAGCAATTAAACCAATGAAAAAATTACTCTGATCAGACTTAAAAATTACTACAATGCTGTTAAAGTAAATTAGATGTAAGCCCAGTTACAAAAATGGAAAGAAAAAAAAAAACAAACAAAAAACACTGAATTTGTTTAGACAATAAAATTATAAGGAGACCCAAAGTCATCACAAATGCAAATAAAGTAAAAGATTCGAGAATATTGATAATTTTGTGTGATTCTGTCACCTGAAAATTTACAACCTGTTCTATAAAGGAATCTTTTACCTTACAAGAATTCTTATTTTCAGGTGGGAATAAATTTCCCACACAAATGATCCAAGCTGAGAAAGATAATTAGCTTGGATTTAAATACCAAGTTAGATTAGCACAGAATCATGGAATCACCATGCAGTATCAATTCAAGGAAGCTCAATGCAAGATGTATATAAGGGCACTCAACTGCATGGTTAACAGCAGTCTTTGAACTAATGACAAAAACCAGATGTAAGTACAACGTATAAATATTCTTTAACAAAAAAAAAAAAAAAAAAAAATAATAAACATACATAGTTATGGCAAAAGCCAAAGAGAAATTTTAAGTAACAAAAGGCTAAAGGACATAAAAATATTTTCTTCACTAAATTCTATGTTTTACCACTGAAAAAATTTCAAAATAATCTTTTCCACCGCTTTGTCGTCCAAAGTTCTCTCTGCAATTGTGACCGGCAGCTGCAGAGACTTCCGAAGATGTGCTAGGAAAAATCACTAGCAACACATGGACCGAGAGCTCCTTCACAAAGCAGACAAACTGGGGAAGTGTCCATTTTTAACAAGTTACTGTGCAAAAACACAGTAGGCAACGCGTAACCGAGCCAAACTCACTTGCTCCTTCAGTGATCTAAGCTCTGCAATACTAGTCTAAAACCTTTGGAGGTGACAAACGATATATTAACCCTTGGCTGCCAAATCCATTTCATATCTCAGCAAGCCAATTTGACGAGGAATCCAACCACACACCACATTAATGCAGCAGGTGCATAAAATGTTGTGGGCATCCTAGATCCACTACACAAGGTGTGTTCAAGTTATAACAATTTCTTTTCAAGACTGGGACCAGATAGGAACTTGTTTTTTTTTTTTTCCAAATACGCGTGGACTTTTGTGAATGCGTGACAGATGGCAGCACTACAGTGCATAGAACTATAGTGGCAGTGACGAGAGTTAGGACTGCTTTTGATACTTAAAATGGCAACGTTTTCATTGCAAGAACAGCATGTAATTTATGTTCCATTCATGCCGACATGTCAACATCGCCTGACCATTTGCCATGCACACAGCCTTGTGATCATCCGTCAGCATTTGTAGCACCCACCTGGAAGACAGACACTTCGCATTTTCAGATCTTCATACAGGATTGTGTGCACAGATCCCACGGAAATGCCAATTTTGGAGGTGATGTCTACAATGCTCAATCGGCAATCCTCCAAAATAACATTCTCCACTAGCTGGATCATGTTGTCAGACCGACTGGTGCGAGACTGTGACTGTCTTGGTTTGTTGTCACACGATGTTCTGCCTTCATTGGACTGTCGCACCCAGGATGCACATCTGACACATCCATAGCACCATCTCCACATGCCTCACAACTGGCAATGAATTTCAATAGGTGTGACACCACAGAAATGGACAAAACTGATTACACTGTTCTTGCAATGAAAATGTTGCCATTTTAAGTATAAAAAATAGTCCTAACTCTCATCACTGCCGCTAGAGTTCTATGCACTGTACAGTGCTGCCATCTGTCATGTATTCACAAAGAGCCAATGTGTAATTCCTTTCTTGGAAGTGTTGAAAAGTGTTGTTGTAATACATTAAATTTAAAGGGAGTCGATTAATGACACTAAACACTTACTTTTAAATTTTCCTGGAGTCATTAATCGACTCCCTTTAAATTTAAGTCCACGTGTATATTTAAGAAAACCAGAAGTTCCTACCTGGCCCCAATCATGAAGAACAAAATAGCAAGTGTTATAACTTGAACACACCTCGTACAATAGGATGATACTTGTACAACTGCCACAGGCTCCAAAATGCACTAAGGGAATCAGAATTAGGCAGTCAGCCGTCTTTTGATACAAATATAATTCTAGATGTATAAATATAGACATGATTTCCTTCCTCTGTTCTTCTTACTAGGTAGCAAAGACTTTTTTTGGGGGGCGGGGGTATTGCCAACCCGACTTAGGTGAGGGTCCTGGCCTGGACCTTGCTCACCTCAAAGTCTCGCCTCCCAATGTTAGGGCAGAGGGACATAATCACCTCTCCCCGAGACTGATCTTTATCAGCAGATAGGAGTCCCACATGATAATCAGGAGCTGGGAATTATGCATTACACAGTCATCCCCTGCACTTCCCCATATGCACAATGGTGTCCATCAGATTTGTGTTCTGGAAAGAAAGGATGTATGGGTTAAACAGTTATGGACCAAAGCTTTTTGGGCATTTGCCCTAAGCTTTGTCACCTCTCAGAGGAACCCAATCTAGAGATTTGGCTTGGAGTCCCAGGATTGCCAATCTCGTACCTACTTCAATAGGCCCCTGGAGGAGAAACTCAATATCATGCAATTTTTAAGTGCAAGAATATGCCGAACTATTCAAGAACATGTAAATAAAATTGACAGACACTAGGTTATATTTGTCAAAGTTCTGGAGATAAAGAACTAATATTTCAACAGGGAAAATGAAGAGTATATTATTTAGATACTGATGAGAGCATGTGATGAAATGCAATGCCCTCCTTATCTACTATATATGTGGTAAATAAGTTAAACTAAAATTAATGTTTAAGTGTTGCCGATAACCATTCATAAAAAACGAGTAGTGCATCAAGAACAATGGACGTACGAACATATTCTAATGTTTCATGATGTAACTTTAAGCTAATTTGTAATACTATTTCCAATTAACACCAATTAAATACATTTTATAACAATGCAACTGTTTGTTCAAAAGATCTTCAAGTTTGATATTGTCCAGTGCCCTTTGTGAAGCTGTTTTTACCGCCTCCACATCGTCATAATGCTCCCCTTTTAGCATTTTTTTCCATTCATGGAAATAGGAAAAAGTCGCACGGTGCTAGGTCCTGCGAATATGGAGTGTGGGGAACAACAGACCACCTCTGAGATGCCAAATAATGGGTCACTCGTAAGGCCGTGTGTGCTGGAGCGTTGTCGTGATGCAGAAACCAGTCACCTGATCACCAAAGTTCTGGCCATTTCCTCCTCACATCCTCTTGCAGAAGCCTTAAAACATCCAAGTAAAAGTGCTGGTTAACAGTCTGGCCAGGGGGTACGAATTCCCGATGCACAATTACACAAACATCAAAAAAGACAATGATCGTCTTCACATTTGACCTCACTTGCCTTCCTCTTTTTGGTCTGCGAGAGTTGGGAGTCTTCTACTGGCTTGATGCTTGCTTGGTTTCTGGGTCATACCCGTAACACCAACTCTCATCCCCTGTAATGACTTTGTTCAAGAAGTTTGGATCACGTGCAAGCTTTGTTTTCAAGTCTTGATATACATTCATGCGGATGGTTTTTGTGCTCCTGTGTGAGAAGGCGCGGAACAAATTTAGCAGCAACACGTCTCATGTGCAAATCCTCCCTCAAAATTCGCTGGCACGAGCTCCAACTGATTCCTGTCGCTGCTGAAATTTGGTAGATCGTTTGGCGACGATCCTCGATCTTCTGGCGGGCCTTTTCAATGTTTTCCTCCTTTTGCGATGTTGAAGGGCATCCAGAACAAGCTTGGTCTTCAACACACATCTCACCATGTTTAAAGCGCCCAAACCATTCGAAAACCTGTGTGCGGCTCATAGAGTCCTCCTGGAAAGCTTCCTGAAGCATTTGGTGTGTCTCTGTTGCAGTTTTTTTAAGCAGGAAACAAAATTTCACATACACTCTTTGTTCTTTTCAAGTTGCCGTTACTTCGCAGAGGTAACCCGCCAACAGTCAGAAACAATACCACACTTGCACATTCAGCTCTACACTGATGCCGTCTGCACAGCTGTTTCATGAAGGTCTCCACTAACACCATCTAGCATGAGAACCCTGCACTACGTATACAAGTGGCAGCACCCTCTGAGCCCGGTTTCTTTTGTCCCCCCCCCCCCCCTGTATGTATGAATTCCTGTCATTCCTTAACTGGAACATAGGGTCTTCTGAAACACACAACCTCGAGGCCAATAGGCAACAGGTTGAGAATCAGGTTTCCTGATCAAAGACATTCCAGGATGAGGGATTAGCCAATGCTGGAAGTGAAAGTACGAACGATGAGGTAATAGGAAAGATGGAACAATTGGTGGAATGCTGGTGGAAGAAACCGAAGGACCCAGAGAAAACCCACCCCAGCACTATGTTGTCCACCACAAATCTCAGTTTACAGTCACCGGGGATCGAACCTGGTCCACCTTGGTGAGAGTCGAGGGGTATAACTACTCAGCCAAGGCACAATTATGGTAGTTATAATTTGCAATAGATTGGTTCGGTGTCTCATGTAATTTTAAACAAAATTACTAAGTCATTAATTTGAGAACAAAAACATTTTTCACAAAAAGATAATTTTGGTTAGGGATTTTCGTGAAACTTTTAAATGAGACATACTTTAGAAAATGAAGTGAAATGCGAAGTTTGGTACATTTTTCACTTTTATCTTTTTCTGAAGATGCTGTTTGTGAATTTAGAGCAACTAAAAACCCCCATTTCTGTGAAATCTCAAGAGAGATGGTTGCAATGAATGACATGCCAAGCCACATGCAGTACTTATGTAAGGAAACTGAAACCATCTATTCTCAGTAGCATGATCCTAAACCTGCTGCTACCCTTCACACTTTTGCAGTAAAACAGTGCCTATTCTAATCCAAATAAAAGAGTGCTTCTAATTTTTAGGACAATCATTACTGCATAAATTACTTTCAATAGAGCCTTAGCCTAAAAGTGCAAATTGATGGTAATGATTCTATTGATTCATGTGCTGTTCCCCATTACTAAAATAATCCCAATTGAGCTTTCTTCAGAACTTCATAGAGGACAAAAAGATGTTTTACAGAAATTTCATTTTTTTTTATTCTGGTATATAACCTTTCATTACACAAACTTTTTTTTTTTTTTTTTTTGGTAATACTAAAAATTATCATAGGACAATTTCACACAACAGTGAAACTCTTAGAGGATAACCATATTTTTCATAGTATTGGCCAGTTAAAAAAGGTTTGTCTTTTCAAAACTCAATAGAGGACATGGACTATGGAACAAGCAAATTTGACTGAACTTTAATTTGCTACTAGTTTTATTGTTTTTATTACTGTTTTGATATTTTCAGACGAATGTCGGTAGCTCTAAGCTCCATGGACCCTGGACACATTTGAGTTATCATTTCACCCATTTCATTCACCATCCGACATGACTTAACGTTGGAGGATGTAAATTTTAAAAAAAAATTCTTCATACTTCATTTTTATGTACAGTATACAAAATTAATAAATGGCTAAATCAGCATTGCTACATTAATGAAATAGTAGACATTTATAAACAGATGCAAAATTAATTAATAAATACATAAATTTAAGAATACAAAGTAATTAAACTAGTAAGTAATAATGTGTACTTTTGATATTTGCTCCAAATCTGTCTCTTGCTTTATGGAAATTAGTCCCATGTTGCATGTGGAGCATGTATCAATGTGTGGTGTCTTGAATGAGAGATTAAAACACTTATAAAAAATAAACTTTATATTTGGATAAAGAGCATTTGGATAGCTTTTTCATCTTTTTTGCAAAATACTTTGCACATTTTTTTTAAATTCCGGTGGTAGGTAGTTCCTTGAAGATTTTTGTCTACTGTGGTGGCTTCCTCTGCACCTGAAGCTCTTATTTTTCTCAGCAATGATAGGCTCCTTGTCCTTTGCACCAGTTCTATCCCCTCCTCGATTTTCTTTAGGTGAATTCCCGGTAGAATAAAATTTTCTTGCAAGGTAGTGACGGTCTATCCTTAGGCATGCCTGCTATTCTCCAAAAGCTTGCAGCACAGATTGATAAAACATCTCCATTTTTCTTTCTGATGCTATATTTAATACTCAACTTGTTTTCCCTTAGAGATTTCCTCTTTCACCTTCCTTCGTTTTGGAGAATTGTCATTTGTTTAAGCAGGAATTTGTCTTGGTCCACTTTAAATGTTTTGCTTTATTATGGAAATCATTAATGTCTTCATATATCAGATCTACTCTGCATTCCTTACTTTCCCTCTTTATTCACTTCGATGATCTTGAATTCCATGATTATATTTCCATGGACAATTCTTTATTAGGTTTAGTAGCTTGACAAGACTTTTCTTATATTTTTCCTGCTACCATCAGACTCAGTCACTGAAGAATCAAACAATGTACTTTGGTTCATGACTTAGCTTATGCTTGCGAGAGACTGGTTCAATCTATGTACATAACACTAGTGACAGTCTTACAAGTGATTCAGAAAATGTAACATTCTTTACTGTGTGATAAACTATGGTTTTAAACAATGGTGTAACCGTTGTTTTTGGTTTTAGCCCTGAGAAGTGAAAAAGAAACTGTATTAGTATAGTTGGCCATGAATGGTTAAATTATGTAAATAAGATGTAACTTTAAAGAAATGTGGTGCAACGATTGGTGTTGACGAATCAGAATGAGAGTTCTTTAGTAGTTATGGCGACGTAAGACAGAAAATCAATAATCATGGTAAGAAGGATTTAAATCAGCCCACTTGATCCTGGAACGTAGGAAGTGAAGGATGTAAAATGTAATACTTTGTGTGTGTTGGAAAGTCGGAAATAGGAAGTATTTAATGAATGATGTGAATACAATTTGTTCATCATTGATAAGAGGATTATTGTAATTAAAAGATTGAATAATTTTAAATTGGAAATAATTCAATTATTTCACAATTGTGTGAAAATTTAATTTCCTCGCTCTATACCACACCCTGAATCCAGAGTTCTCAGGTTCTACTGACTTGAGCTACGGCAGAGAACATCCAGTACTTCCAGAATTATCATCTTTCCTTTTCTCCACACACCAATAAGTAACATATGGTTACATACGGCACCGCTTCGTGGGACTATAATTCATCATCCCATGGCTTCATCATCAGAATTCCTCATCTCTCCATCGCATATGTAATATTACGTTACATTTGGCTTACCAAAGTGGTGCTTCGAGGACATCATATCTACCTCCAAACATGTTGTTTTCAAATGCTAGGCTTTGGCAATGAAGCAATTAGCTCTCTTGCTCTCCAATATTTCAGTGTAGTGGGTCCGGCAGGTAGGGCTTCACAGGTTAAAAGATGATCTTCAGTCATTTCCTCTTTATTGCACAGAGGACAATTTGAACTTGTATAAATTCCTATTCTGTGTAAGTGTTTGGCCAAATAATCATGTTCCGTAAGTAATTTAAATTTGCTACTGCAGCTTTAGGTGGGATTTCTGGAAGAATTTCTTGATTTTTAATTAAAATGTTCCATTTTTTGTCTTTGGCTTTGTTAGATATTGATTGGTTTTGTTTGTTTTTATATTTTCTTTTGATTAATCTTTTTATGGATGTAAAGGGTAAGTTTTTACTTTTGTTCTGAATTAAATTTGCACCTTTTTTTGGCAAGAAAATCAGCTGATTCATTTCCAGCAATTCCACAATGTGCAGGTATCCACTGTAATATAATTCTTTTCTGTAGTTTTTGAAGTTGTTGGATCATTTTGTGACATTCTTTAATTTGGATTGACCTCATTTTATATGAGCTTATTGCACATAATGCTGCTTTAGAATCAGAAAGTATGACAGCATTTTTTAATTTATTTTATATAGAAGGTGTTGGAGTGAAATATGAATAGCCGTTACTTCTGCATCAAAATTTGTTGTGTAGTATCCTGCTGGTTGATAGAATGAGAACAGTGCTCACTTAATTCCTGCTCCTGAGTTGTCCAAGTTAGATCCATCTGTGTAGATATGTAACCATTCTTCAGGTGCGTATCTATTGTGCACAGTTTCTAATGCTAGTGCTTTTAGTACAGGTTTGGAAGTTTCAGATTTTGTAACTATTTGTTCTAAATCTAATTGAATATTAATTGGTTCAAAAGTCAGTGGGTTTTCTTTGATTCAAATGTTTTCTTTAGAATTAGGAAGATTCAGATTTGTTTTTAATTCCATAACTTTGTGTAGGAAATTTGTTCGTGTTTTCATCTTGATTGGTTGTAATAATCTTTTCTCCCATTTTGTTGTTTTTAATTGCAACATTTTTTCATGTTGTATTAGTGCCTGCTCCTCTAAAGTTAGATGTATTGGATAGTTCCAAGTTAAGGCTTGCATTGCCGTGATTGGAGTTGATTTTGCTGCACCAGTTATTAGTCGCAGGGCCTGATTTTGGCATACTTCTAGGTGACTGTTTGCTCTGACATAAATCACCTAGAAGTATGCCAAAATAAAAAACACCTCCAAACTTATTAAGCAACCGTTGCAATGGCCTATGTTGCAGTAATTTATTATACCATGCTATCCTGAGTGTGTACATGTTTGTTAGGTCTTTGTAATGCTGCTTTGAGAGTGATGTTGATAAAAGGTTCTGTAAGAGTATGTGACAACAGAGTTTGTTGTTTATATAAACCACATGCTATGTAGTACTGTCATTCTCTTCCCTTTGAATCAGAAAGGGAAATGAGTCATTCTCTATATTATTTAGCCATGGGAAGGCTTTGAAACAATGCAATGGTTTTTGTATAGCATTTAATTCCAGGAAAGCAAGATCAGACAAGCAGAATATTTAAATTATCAGGTCAGCCAACAGGTCTTGAGAGGTGGCAAATCTTTTCATTTAGACTGTGCTGTATTGAGTTTTGTAAAATTGCTGTGCATGCACTCTATCAAGTTATAAGAAAACGCTCATGAGTAATGCAAAATCTGATTTCACAGACCGACTGGTGGCACTGAAAACATACCAATCTCATATATAACTCATTTTCTCAAATTTTATGCTGTCAAGTTTTTTAAAAACACTCAGTTCATCAGCAACAGCAGCTATAAAGGCTCTTCATTCTAACAAAAGAATGACAAAAAAGCAATGCTTACTTATTGTAATGCTTCATTATACATTATTCATTGTACAAAGAAGAGGAAATGACTGATGAGCATCTTTTAACCTGTGAAGCCCTACCTACCGGACCCACTACACAGAAATATTGGAGAGCAAGAGAGCTAATGGCTTCATTGCCAAAGCCTAGCATTTGAAAACAACAACATTAGCATAATCTAACGAATTGTATTAATGCTTTACTGTACAAGTAGCACAATTAGCTAGAGAGTAAACTGCATCCAGAGCAAATGGCAGAAAAGTATTGGAACAGACAAGTTAAATTATTATTTTTAGGGTGTTCCTTATTGCAAAGAAATTATATTTACGTAAGTGAAGTTGATGTGTAATAAATACGACTCATCTATAATTTAATAAAATTATACTGATCATGCAAATTTTCTGGGGCATTTAGTTCCATAAGACATGTTGATCTGATGCATGTCTATTAAAGCTACAATGTTAAAATTCTATCATTCTTAAAAATTATCAGATAAAGAATGAGCTTACCCTACTATACTGGTACTGAGGAAGCACACCAGTCAGCTTCTGTGCATCCTCTGTAACCTGCTCAGAGGACTCAGATGCTTCAGTCACCAGCATGGTCATCTCCTCATCACCTGAGAAGAATGAACAATCATAAATCCTTTCATGGAAGTGTTGTATAAATTAAATTAATTGGGAGTCAATTAATGACACTAAACAACCGGGAAAATTTAAAAGCAAGTGTTGTTTAGTGTCATTAATCGACTCCCAATTAATTTAATGAACAATCATATTCATCCCTGATGCAAAACGTCTGAATCCATATGGTACCATAATTGACAGAAAAATATAAATTAAAGAAGTGTTACTAAGATAGAAAAATTGATATAAATAATTTCTATATGTTAATGTGTTAAGGACCATTTACAATGAAAATGCAAATGTTAACGAAAGGACGCAAAGTATGTTATCAACAAACAGAGAAAAGCATTAATGGAAGGATGCAAACGTATGTTGTAACCATAAACAAAGAAAAGCATTCATAATAGAAAAATTGAAACATAATTATAGCCAATCAGAAATTAGATAATTTAAAATGGCTCCTAATCATTAAGTAACATTTATGTTCAAACAGTAGCTAATTTACTCTGTACTATATTTGAAAAGAAAACTGCTGTATCGGCGTAGATGGGTTCATCTGCTGAATCAAAGTAGAATTTATAAGGAGATATTATAATAAGCCTAGTTGGCCCACTGTTGAAAAAGAATAGCAATACCTGAAACCCTTTGCCTGAGTAATATTACAGTGAGTGAAAGAGACAAAACATTGATATTATGGCATTCTGTCTTTGCTATGCACAGTTTGTTTCATTTCTTTATAAGATTCATCAGTTTTGTCATAAAGACAAGCATGGCTCTGATACAATGCAATAAGCTTTTCATCAAAAGCAGCCATTTTCTACTGTTTTCTGATTGGTGGATTTATTAGTTCCACATAAACACAAATGTAAAGCTTGGAGCTTGCAAGAATTTGCATTTACATCTGGAAAATGAGTTTCCATAAATTTGCATTGTTTATTTCGTGTGTGTGTGTGTGTGTGTGTGTGTGTGTGTGTGTGTGTGCGCGCGCGTGTGTGTGTGCGTGCGTTTTATTGTGAGGCCTGGGACTTACCAGCTGACCCTTGTACGTCAATGGATAATGGTAGAGGTATGAAATGTGAAAGCTCATGGATTCTAGATCAGACTACTTGCTCATTGATTCTCAGGTCCGTGCCATGTTTAAGTGTGTTAGATTTGCTATGCAATTAGTGCCCATTGGTGCGCACAAGTTAGGCAGATGTGATAGTGGTTAATACAGGAGAACTTTCCTGAGTAAAATTTCTGTTTCTCATCCTAGTAATGATTTAATAATTAATTCTTTATGTCAGCAACTCTTTTCAAAAAGAATCTAAGCGAAATTACTCTACTTGCTAACAAATTGGCATTGTGATTCACACTACTCGTGCACATCCTGAGACAAAAGATCTCATTACTGTACACTGTAGCAGCTGGGCAGGAGACAAAACAAGCTCGGAGATGAAGACATTGCACAACACAAAGCATGCAACATCTATGTTATGAAAATCGATGCAACATCAAGTGACTGAATCTGAAGAATTATGCAACAAAGTGGGACGGCGTCATAATAGAAATGTGAATTTAAAACAAAATGTTATATATCTTACCTGAATGATTTTAATGTTCAGAACACAGGTAATGACTAAAATTATGTTACTATAATTTTAAAAAGTAAATTAAATATAAAAGAATACTTAATTTGATTGAAACAGGTGTGATTATAGCTAAAAATTTCTGTACAGAAATGATCTGTTGCTACCTTTCAGGCTTTAATCCAAGTAAATTTCGGTTTATTACATATTCTTCCGAGCTGAAGGAAAAGAATTAACTTAATTTTATTAGGATTTTTTTTTAAATTTTCGAAGTTTCCCTGATTGTTCTTACAGAACTGCTATTGTCTTAAGAAGCCCAAGTAACAAAAATCAAGCATGTCTGGCTGAAAGCTACTTTGGAGCCTGTTAGGGGAAACAAATGGGATAAAAAGTCATATTGAAAAAATAGGTTGCCAGTTTCAACTACAGAATCAAAACGTAGAACCCTGAAGCAACAGCTAGGTGGCAAAGTGGACTGAAGCTGCAAGAAGAGTGGTACATACCTAGCTCCCATTCTGGACTCTTTTTCAATTTACATCCTCCAACATTCAGTCATATCAGACGACCATTACAGAGAGACAGCAGTATGTAATAGTTAATGCAAGCTTTTGTTATCTACTGTTGAAAGTGCTTTTACTTTTCTTTTTTCTAAAGTATAGTTTGAGCATTAAATTTAGATTGCCAGGATTAGATTCAGTATTAGTATGTCTATATTATGTTATTTACTGCCATCAAAATGACCAGAACAGCTTGCATGTGCATGCATATGTGTGTATGCACGTGCGCACGTGTGGAGCCAATTCATTGCAAAACACTAGCTGGAAATACTGGTAGATAAGATTTAAGAGATCCAGAGAGGAAAATTATATACATGTACATGTGATAAGCATTTTGAACTTCTGATGCGACTTAGTGCTTTAATATAACTGTTGCTCTATGCAGTCAAGTGTCAGTTTTAGCATCTTACACTAATCTGTATAAAGTATGTAGTTTATGTAACTGCATTAAAATAATTTGCTCTTAACTAGTCATTACTTCAGGAATCTGACCATCTAAAAACCTCTACTTTGCCTTTCCATTTGACAACTTTTCCACAATAATACAAATAAGATTTCTTTGTCAAGTCTACAATAGAGATGGGCGATTTACAATTCCATTTCCGGGCACTGCAGTTAAAACATTTAATATTTAGCATAAGGCTTCTATATACAAATACTTAAATTTGTATTTATATAATGTATTTGTTGGTTTTAAACACAAATATCAACACTGATTTTCGTTTAAATTCCTACCATAATAACAGTATAGTGGAAAACCAACTATTTTATATACCTTCTATGAACTACTCTTGCAAAAGTTTATTTTTCTATCTAGAAGCTAATTGACAAATATCTACAAAAATGGAAATAGCAGTAGTCAATTTTTTTTTTCAAAATAGATCGCTATACTCATCTTTAAATTTCATACTCTATCCATAACATAACGGGAAACCACCAAATGGCAACACGACTTTAAAGCTATGACAAATACTGAAAAATCCAAACCAATAATAGTCAACATGAAAAATTCAATGCCATGACCGGGACTTGAAACACGGATCTCCTGGATTCTGTCCAGTCGCTCTAACCCATTGAGCACAGTACGTGTTTTTAGGGAAAAGTGTGGCAATAATAATTTCTAAACTTCATTAAAAATATTTGGTGATGTACATGTCTTTTTTAATATGTTTCCATTATTCTCTGGAAAAATGGATCCACATAATAAGTTTGAAATTGAAACTGATTTAATATATTCTAAGTATTGTCGCGGTAACAGGCATAAACGTTTCAGAACAAACAGAAAACAGACAGCGGCTATTGTTTGATGGTAATAAAGAGCTTGCGTAATCAGATTACGATAGCGCAGCTTGTGTACACAAAGACAACATGCAGATAAAGGTCTGCCGAAACAGAGATAAATGGAAATTTCTGGTGACTTCCGGAATGAGAGATAATTCGGTTTCTGGATTATTTTAGAATGATCTAGAAATGTTTCAGCGAGATATATAAGAGTGTGACACGCCAGCAGACAGTTGTAGTTGTAAACAGAGTGAGTTGCAAGTTGTTGTAAAGTTATGTAACAAGAGTTGTCAACAGTGGAAGTTGAGTCAGCTGTTTGTTATTGTCATCGACCTTGGTATTGTAGATTGTGATGTGTTGTAATTCTGCCGCCACGAAGAATTTCTATGCAAATAAAGAACAGTTAGAATTTCGGCAAATTGGACTTTTAATTCTACGAACCCACCAAAGTCACAGTATTGAGAAACATTCTTCACAACAAATCAAATATTACTTACAATAATGCGCAGTTTCATTACACCTCATGCAATAGACAAAATAATTAGTATTCAGGGATTTCCCATTCCATTTCAATCATACAATACCAAAAACCCAATTTATAAATACAGCTTGGAGATTTCAAATCAGTTTCAATTACTAAACAAATAATAATTATTTGTAACAAAAACTTCACTTATTTGATGGAAATTTCAAGAAATTGTGAGGTTGCAATTTCGTAAATACTCGTTTAAATTATCAATCACATTCAATCTCACTTTCAACGTTACGGTGATTAGAGGTCATTACATTCCTGCTAGTACTACCAAACTCTGAAAATGAAACAAATTTAAAGACAGAATCTATTATATATCAAAATTACAAAATTTCTATTTTTTAATACAAATATTTTTTTCCCAAACCATTAAATCTATTGGACCATTTAATTGTTCATTTAAATCCAGATGTTACATTATTAAAACATTAATTCTTTCTGAATGAAGTCTTCAGAGTAATTTGGGATTGAGGGGATTAAAATGCATGCCACATGCTCAGAAGATATTGAACTTAAAAAATGTCAACTTAAATATGTATCAATCCTTTTGATTTAGAATTATGCTGGTCATAAAAAATTTTCCCATACATATGGATCATTTGATACATTTTCTTTTCTAAGAGTCAATATTTTCAGTGAAATCTTGACATCAAAATTTGGCCACAATATTTCCTTCAGTAGGTACATGGTAGAGGGCAATAAAAGGAATTGTGGCCAACAACAACATTAATTTTTCAATGAAGTCCTAATGCAGGACATTTCTTATACTTTTCTAAAAATGACTTGTAATAGAACTGTGGAGCTCCCATGCATGACTATAACAACTTAGAAAAAAGCTCTAAGAAGCACTGCACATCACCTTTTGAAACAAAGGACATGTTTTGGAAACATGTTTCCATGACCAGAATTTTTGCTGCTTTGTAAAAGAAATACTGTGAGGTAGCACTTTGGTTCTCTGGTAGTGGTTCAAATCTCTTCAAATTATCTCCGTAAGTAAATTTAATTGAACATTGGTACTTTTGCTCAAAAATATATTTTGTCATGCTGTCCTTTTCCAGTTTTCAGTGATGTTCTTGAACACGATAGTCTCCAGATCAATGTGTTTGCACGAAATTTGATGCTGCAACTGCAACTTTCTTCCCATTTTTATTTAACAAATTTGAAATCTTCATTTTCCCTATATTTCCAGATTCATTTTGGTTTCTTCCAATATAAAACTTTTTTACTGGTAAAGATTATTTTTGTGGAAGCCTCACTTTGGAGTTATGAAAACTCATGTTTATAAATTCTTTCGAGTATGTCAATACAGCTAATTTAATAAACATACACATGAGCTACTTTGGAAAGAATTTACTTAAAATTTCTGTGGATGTTGAACCTATAGTATAGCTATGTATATGACATCCCACAAAGATACACTACAGATGCTCTAAAATTAGTGATAGAGCAGTAAAATGCATCACAGAAGTAATAGAGAAACACCACAAATACCATTTAGACCATTGGGCCTAAAAATGAAAAATTCTCCATTGCAAAAAGATCAACTTGCTCAGAAAATTCCAGAAACAAATAGATCCAATTTAGAGACAACTGATAAATATGTATATAAAGAGCCAAAAGGTGGGAAAAGATGAGAAAAGTGTACTTAGCACTCAAGACTATAAAATTATGAAGTTCATTTATACAACATGCCAGGAAAAATTCCAAAAAAAAAAAAAAATTCCAAGAATTTCACCTACAAAGAAGCATCTACTTCATATAAAATTTACTGAATCAAAAAATGAAAGATAGACTTCAAAAGTAGTTTAGCAACTTATAGAAATTAATGCAAGCAGTACTGCAAAGTTTTTTTATCAAAAACATTTTTGAACTAGAAATAAGGATTTTGTAGATTTCAAATGCATCAAACAAAAATGGGTAGAAAAATCAAAACCTGCAGCATATTTCTAGCAAAAATATTGGATTGATTCAAAGCCTATCTGGCCCAAGAACATGAATGGAAACTAGAAATTGACAGAATGGGAAATTTATGTGCAAATACGTGTTCAACATTGATACACAACAGGAAATAATTTGGTAAGGTTGGAACCATCACCAGAGAACAATTAGTTGTATGAAATTAAATGTACACATTTCATTGCAGGCTTTGTAACCCTAGTTTCTGATCACACCTTGCACTACAAAGTCATTTCTAATAAGTTACAGTAATGAAAATTTGTACAGCATTAGTATGAGGTCTCAAGTTCCAATCTTTCCAGAATTAACCAGATTAGGCTTTTTACAGAGTTTTTACTAAACCTGAACATTGCACTCCAGCTCATTCAGCATCATTTCACCCACTGCATTAAGGTTGAATATTTCAATCAATCTACAAATTGATATGCATATTGATTTGCTCTAGTAGTTTGTTGAATTATCATTTAAAGATTTTATGTTCACTCTAAAGTGAATTTGAGTAACAATTTTTGTTTGATAACCTTATGAGAGCTTAATATACAAATTTGATATTACATTTACATGACTTTCACTTTATCCACTTTCCAAAAACTATTCTACAAAAGATCATTTTTCCAACTGCTTCTGTAGACCAACCAATATTTGCAGAAGTATCTTAACTTTGAAACAGAAGTAACAACGAAGGCTTGCCAGCTGGAGCTACAACAAACTTTGGTACTATTCGTATACAGTAGGGACTTGCTCTCAATTGAATGCCACATTGCTCAGCCCAACCTTGAATTTAAAGGATGTTAAGAGCTAAGTAATATATCCTAAATCAATAAATAAAACGTTACCTATCAAACTGCAAAACACACAAAACAATAGACCGCTCCATAATATGCTCATTCATTGCTATATGCATCCTCGAGGCAATGGATACCAAGGCTCATAAAAAGGACACATTGCCCTGCAAAAGGCTTATCGTTACATATAGTAGATAAATTGTGATCTGCACATGTGGCACATTGGCAAACTTTCACTGTGCCAGCACCTTATTATTTCCACAACAGTGCAAGAACAAAAAAACAGATTTCAAATATAAACTTATTTGAAAATTCAAATCAGCAACAAATACAACTAAATTTAATTAAAAGCTTATCAAATAGTATTTTAACAAAAAAAATTCATTCAAATTAAAAGGACTTTACAGGCTATTCACAGAAAATGAACATCTTTTATTTCTTATGCAAATATCAGTACTTTAAAAGTGTTGGGACCCTTAAAAAAAAATCAGAACCAAACGATGTCCATTTCAAGCAATTTGAGATAAGGAATTTTCTTTATAAATTTCATGTTGAATACTAGAAAAACTTTGGACTTAAAAGCCAAATAATTTGGCATGAATTTGTCCAACATATCAAACCTTTTTCTTAAAATGCTCATTTATTTATTCAGGGAATCTAAAAATCCAGTATCTTTGGCAAAATCTCTTATCGAATTTTTTGAATAGAATACCTTACTTCTTGTACTTACTATAGAGAAAGTTGAGCAATGGGATTTTTATATTAAAAATGTACTTCCTATGTTAAAAGAACTATTTCACCTCATTCCACGAATAAATGAGCCTACACCATGATAATTTTATTCCTATCTTGAAAGATGTGTGCACAGATGATCCAGATGATTAGGCTTTTTGTAACATTTACCTAATTGGATTCTCCAATAAAAGAACAGCTTCAGTCGCAATATGATTTATTGAGTACTACTATACCTGAGCTACCCCTGAGCTCTGCCCTGGCCCTTTAGCTAACAGGACAGCCCTCCAATACAATTACATACTTTACATATGTTTGTCCCTTTTAATAGTCATTTCAGTCACAATATTTTGTTGTACAAAAAACTAATTTCTTAGGCTTCAAGCTGCAGAAAATGTATAATTTGCGCCGCCAAGAAAGCCTTAATTCTTAAAAAAACATTTTCTTGGCAAACGATGTGAGATTTCCTCAAAGTAACATTGTAAGTTTGCACTGACACAGAACTATACATTTGCTTACGTATATATTTATATGCTTTTGGGATGTCGGTAGGCTGAAATTTATCATTAAAAAACGTCCAAATGTTAATACTTTTAAGTTAGCAATGGAAAACCTAGGTAGTCTCCATTACTGAGAAATATACGTATATTATGGATAGTCAACATGAAAAATTCAGTGCCATGGCCGAGATTTGAACCACGGATCTCCTGATCTCCGTCCAGTAGCTCTTACCCTTTGAGGTACCATGGCCTACGTGCCGTCCTGACATTAAATTCTTCATTTGACTCATATTTCCCCGGTAGACCACTAGGGGCTCTCGTATCCGAGATACACTGTTTGTGGCGACTTACTATCGTAAGTACTTAAGTCCCAGGCTTCATCATTTAAATCTTATTATTTTAGTTAATTGATGGAAATTAATCATTTCTCCACACTAGCCGTATATAGGCTAAGATACTTGATGGATAGAGTCAACATGAAAAATTCAAATATAGCCTATATACGGCTAGTGTGGAGAAATGATTAATTTCCATCAATTAACTAAAATAATAAGAGTTAAATGAAGAAGCCTGGGACTAAAGTACTTGCAATAGTAAGTCACCACAAACGGTCTATCTCGGATACGAGAGCCCCTAGTGGTCTACCAAGGAAATATGAGTCAAATGGAGAATTTAATGTCAGGACAGCACGTTGGCCATGTTAGCTCAAAGGGTAAGAGTGACTGGATGGAGACCAGGAGATCCGTTGTTCAAATCCCGGCCATGAAATTGAATTTTTCATGTTGACTATCCATCAAAAACATTAGCCTATATATGGCTAGTGTGGAGAAATGATTAATTTCCATCAATTAACTAAAATACGTATATTACTTTAAGCTGATCAAGAACTTTGAATTTCTAGGCTGTTAGTTAAATGTTCTTTTACATAGCTGATGTAAAAGTCAGTAAGCCTGAATCAGATATGGAAACATGTTGCAGCCGGAAGTCAGTCAAACTTACTAGGTTAATATTTTACATTGTGTCTTCAGGACATGCATGAATAAGCGAGTTGAATATGTTTCAAGAAATCGGTCCCTTTCAATGATATATATAATAAACTGAAATTGGAAATGCAGTTCAACTTTCCAAAGTACAATGGCAGCAAGTTAAAACAATATAGGTGTACAAAAGGTATCAATTCTTTAGTAGTGCCATTTTTCATCTGGGTAAAAAGAACCTCTCTTTTGACCCTTGTATATATTAGTTTGAAGTAAATACTGCATATTAATATTTTACAAGTAAAACTACTACCCCACGAACTACCACAAATACAGGTTATAATCTAAAATCCTATAAGTTATCTTTTCACAATCTCCCTTAAAAATGTTATTATACAATGCCCATAAAATCCTTCCACCAATTATTTGTAGTTAAAACAACGAATACATTCATTATAGGATGAATAAAATTTTGTTTTACAATGGAACACGCTGTAATTAAGTATTCTACAGACAGTAGTCCACAAAAATCTTCATTGTTAATCAAACTACTTCTATCAGCACAATTTAAACATGTCCAGAGAACTTTCACATGTATTTTAACCTACAAACAACTGATTGTCAACCTTTTCCTGAAACCTACCACCACATGTGAAAAGTTTACTCACAGAATGTCACTCTTTTGGTTCGTCGAGGGCGACGAAACCATCTCATTCTGCCAAGATTTTGTGTAGCTGATGACATTTCTGCCACAGTACTGCCAGTAGTGTTCCTACGCCGTCTTCGTGAACGACGATAACGAATAGGCCCAGGCCCATTTGTCATCATTTTTGTTGGCTTCTTAGTGCTTAAGGAATTAATATGGTAACGTTCCTTGTACCAAATTTGCTAACACCTCTTACTGCCAAATCCAGGGTGAATAAAATTTAATACCTACAATCAGTGCATTAGTAAAAATTATTTCTGGAGATAAATTGGCATAATATATGTATGGCTGCAAAATCTCATGGGCAAAAATCACATGACAATTTTCACAGCAATTCTACAATTATTTATACAACTTATTTTTCTATCTACTACTTTTTGAAAAAATAAAAATAGTGGCCAGAAATAGCTCTAACGAACATTCTATTCTAAGTACATTGGGCCATATAGCGATCTAGTGTATTTAAAAATGAGAGAGAGAAGTTACTTTCCCATTACTTTCTCTAGTAACTTTTTAACTCACAAAAGCTTGTTCTATTTGATGTTAATCAAAGTAAGCATTTGCAGAAATAACTTTTTCTTGTAGGTACATAGGAATGGGAGGATACAATAAGTTTAAACAATAGTTGATAACTATGTGATGGCTTTGGAACCTCATTCTTTTTGCACGTCCAATAAACTGAAAAAAATTAATTCCAATTGAGAAATTAAATATTGGGAAATTTAAATCACAGAATGTCTCTCAAAAATAGTTCACTCCACAAAAAAAATGTATTTGATAGATTATCTACTTTAACATATGCGTTTTTATGTAGCAAGATTTTATCATTTATAGTTTACCAGTTATAAGAAAGTCATCTGTAGCGAAGACTTCAAAGGCTGTTCCCAAAACTTTAGGTAAAAATTGCATTTTTCATTAAAATGTGTTAAAAATTTATTTTAATTGAGATCAAGAGCCATTTTTTGGAAACTCAAAATATAACCTACTTATTACACAAAAATGTTTGTAACAATCTCCACTTAAGAAGTTGATAATTCCTTCTTTAGGAAAGATCGATTTCAAAGGTACATCGCCTTTGTCTTCAGTTTACTAAACAAACTCTGTTAAGGAAATCTCGGTTACCATGCTATTTTCTTTTATTATATCTTTTATAACCCACTTGTTTAACGATAATAAAACAGTTATACATAAATTTCAGTACAAACTGACGAACATAAGTGTACTTCAAAATTTATACTATGAAAAACTTAAAACTTCATTATTTCAATGAAATGATAATGCAATATTCAGTTAAAACATACTTTATCCTCTAAATTACTACCAGCATATTGTCTGTCTAGAAGGCAAACAAGTCCCTTAGAAAGAAAAAGGAAAGAAAAAAAAACAGCAGAGAAAAACTGCTTGAAAATTAAAGAACTGCAAACTTCATAATGAATATCTATGGAGAAAATTGAAAAAAAAAGAAAAAAAAAAGTGTGTTTCACGATAGTGTTCTACAATATTGTGTTGAGTAGCTGATTAAAAACCAATTTTAATCTAAGTGCCAAGAAAATGCTTAACCCAAGAGCAGGCGCACTATGGTATAAAGTACCCCAATCTTACATTTTTGCATGTGGTAACATTGCTAATGGTTCCATCAGTCTCTTACACTTGCTATTCGTTCACTGTTCTTTTGAACGTGTGTTGATGTAGTCACATCCTATTTTGCACGTGTGAAGGACTGTTTATAGTCCTGTTTGTTCGGCATTGACGAGCTGGGGTCTAAAGTTCCCTACGCATCTGTCCACGTAAGTAGCCTCATTTACTGATTTGCCATAATTAAGAACATGCGAGTGTGTGTGCATGCAATAATATTAGTACCCATTATTCTGTAGCAATAAAAATCCTTTTTCACACAGGGAAGTAACTCCCGAGGAAATGTGGAAGATATTCAACAAACTGCTAGAAGACAATTAACAGACAGCAGCAAATCAAGCGAACAAGTGACCATAACACTGTTTCTAAACAAAGTGAGGTAGAGGAAATTATGTCTCATAGTTCCAAAAATTGTTTTTCTGGGAAAGATATGAACTCTCTCACCTTTCCATGCTACTGTCAATTTTGACATAAATTGTCTTAAAAATGTGACTTATGTTGCTACTTTCCAAGGCCATTACCGAGTTCCTTTGTATCTGCATACTTTTATGTCAGTCAACTATTATTCATGCATTCTGTTTATAAGACAGTAACGATTTTGTTCAGATTGATTCAAATGCAGTGCATGGAAATGGTTTGCAAAAGGAAATAGATCTAAAATATAAGTATCTTTTTATTTTTAAGCGTAACAATATGATTAAAAAATTGAGAAATGGATGTGGGGGTATAGAGTACCCCTTGCAACTGCTTATGTTAAAGTTTGCCTGCTCTTGGGTTAATATCTGGGTTTAATATCTGACTTACCGAGTACCTACTAATTACTCTGAAGAGCATTCATAAATGCATACATATGGAATAGTAATAAGGTAACTTGCATTCTCCTCTACTGAATGAACAACGAACATACAAACATGAGTGCTTTTTCAGTATTGAGCTTACATTGATGCACAATGTTCATAGTTAAAATATCGCCAATTTTAAGAATCAAGTCTGGTTCCTCACTTTTTCTGTTATATCAACAGACTGAATCTCTGATCAAACCAATGGAAAGTGGAGATGAAGTAATCTCAGATTTGCTCACTGTAAGGCTATCATTTAATTGTAAAAATAGCATTTACAAAATACCTAATCAAATATAATGTAAGGACTATGAGAGCAACATCACAACAGTGATATCAAAATTTTGTTCAAAGGGAGTTTTATATGTGAGCAAATCTACTACTAAGAAAACATCAGCATAAATGTGGAAACAAAAGGAAGGTTTGGAAGGTTAATTCTAAATAACTTTAGGCAGTACTGAGTTTTTTAACGGTTATAACAAGCACTACTCCAAATTAGATATATGTGCAAAGTAATGAAATGTAGGTTCTTTGAGCTAAAATACCAAAATAAATACCTTAGTTGTGCATTTCGGACTTTTACTTCTTTGTTTTCTTTTCCCTCTCTCTCTTTACTCTCTTTTAGTGTTTAATTTGCATAACCAACCAGCCCTCTTTTAATATGCTACCAAAGATCACATGGCAAACTTTTGGGCTGTATGCTCCAACTTATTTTGGTATAACATAACTTTAACACCTGCATAGTTCATAATATAAAACGCGGTTTTCTTGGTTTTAAACCTGTATAGTAATTTGAAAATTTTTCCTTCACTTGAATTCGGCTTTCCTGCCCTTAAATTGCCCAACTTGCACGTCTCCCCAAAATTCTTAACGCAAAACTGCCATTAAATGCGTTAAAAATCATTTTCGTAGAACTTTTCTGTTCACGGTTTCTCCCAATTATTTGCGAAAGTGTAGTTATAGGCTAAGATTAATTTCAAACAATGACAGTCAAATGTTTCGTTAGCAACCAAGCAAAATTGCTCAACTTACTTGGCGGAAGTGTAGAGGATGTCACTTAAAAATACTGTCACTTTTTAAACGTTAAAAATACAGCACTAAATACTTCAGGAAAGTCATTCGTTTCCCAAGTAATAAGATAGCGTCGCCAGCCAAAGCTTCCGGTATTAAAAATTGCTTTCGCCTAAAGCACTGCTTCAATCACGAGATACTGAAAACTAATGAACATAAAAGTGGTCAAAACGATTTACGCATATACTTGCACAAAGCCATTGGCTGAGCGGTGCCATTGCGGGATTGGTTAGTACAGTAGTATTCACTCCTGTAGACCCGGAGCTAGGTAAGTGTCAAACGTCAAATTGCGTCTCAAAAAGTACTCTCCTGATTTCTTCGAGCTCTAAAATACATACTCAGAAGCTAATTCTACTAAATTAAAATAGTGCATAAATTATTATTACTTTATATTATGAATATGCTTTACTCATCTGTTTTTCTTTCTTTCGTTCGTTCTTTATCTTTCCATACAATCTGTTTTTTTTCCTATAGCCTACACGTATGAATTAAAATAAATAAATAAATAAAAAAACTTTGTTCCAAATTATGTCCAAATTCACCACTTAGAATCTGAAAAAAAAGTGGATATGAAATACTGCATTCTGTAGGTTTAAAGTAGAAGCAATTTAATACCGAAATATTTCAGAATGTAGCTGAATAATCCCCAATAACAATAGGTATAAATGCACAAAAGATGAGAAAATAATTACTTCCTACTATATCGCACTAGATTATTTTTAGGTTTTACATCGCAACTTACAGAAAATGTTTTGCTTTGATGTAACGTATTTGTACACCTAGAAAACAAAATAGTGAAACACTCTATTCTGATGTATAAATAAATGCGTTTACTCTAAATCTTTGTCTCCCAATATTTACCCAAAATAATACTATTTTCACACATAATGGAGTACAATTCTAAGAAGCTTACATTTCCTATTTACATTATAACCTCAATGCGGCTTGACCATAAACACTTCCCTCGTAAAGAAATGCATCACTGCGTCATTTCCTCCAGCCAGTCCGTTTAATGTCTAATAGTGAAAACGGTGCCCTTTTCGCCTAAAGAGGATGCATTTAGTATCTTGTAGGTTAGTTATACATTAGATCACTTCTACCCGATTGTTCATATTAGAAATTATTTCCAGCTTTAGTATGTCCATGTTCCAGCATTCTAAGGTATTTCCAGGTGATAATGGCCACTTCCAGGCTGAGGATTTCTCCAGTACTAGCGCCAGAACGAATGAAAATTAGATTGCGCTGCCATTGGACTTGACGCTGTGACGTCGGAGATCAACCCCCTGGCCAGTCTGTGCGCAAATACAATTGGTTCGTGAAATAAAAAGTCCAGATCACAAACACTAAAAATTGCTTTTTATTTCCGTAGAAACACATTTTTATTCCCTTTACAGTCCACAATTACGTCATACACAATACAACCTGCAAGGTCATCGACCACAAACACAGCTGCTCACGCACGCCAGTTCAATTACTTGCACCTTGTCCGCTGTCTTCAAGTACCGGTTCTGTCTCAAATCTTATCCTAAAGGACGAATGTTGGGTAAACCAAAGCTCTATGGATCCTGGGCTCATTTGAGCATCATTTGACCCATTGCATTCATCGTCCGATATGACAACGTTGGAGGACGTGAATTAAAAAAAAAACTGTCGTTTTCTTTAAGTGTACGAATACCCCTTTCGCCAGTGTGAGAGCCAGCTGGTACAAAATTTGTATATACTTTTTTGAAGACCATTTTATATCGTATGAATAGATTAGAAAGGGAGCCTCATACAGTATATCTCTGGATATCAACTCTAGTAAACAAACTTTTTTTTTTTTTTTTTTTTTTACATAAACAGCGTATAAATACTTTTAATATTACTGTACATCTTATACAGGAGTTCGCTTGCAGCTGTTACCTGATGTGCCCGTTTCCATATCTACAGGTACTCACAAATAAGACTTTCCTGCATAAAGACGTTATTTGAAATTTTGAAATTTATTTATCAAAGTTTATTTTGAATGTAAAGTAATAACTGAATATTAAATAAATCCGGCCACTTGGAATTTTTACAACAAAGAAACAGTTATTAGATATACGTTATTAGATATCTTAGTTTAGGCCGCCTCGGTAGCGTGGTGGTAGAGTGTCTGTTTCACGCTCAAGAGGTCCCGAGTTCGAATCTCGGTCAGGGTAAATTACTTGGATACGGTTTTTCCGGGGTTTTCCCTTACCCTTAGAGACGAATGTCGGGTAACTCTAAGCTCTATGGACCCTGGGCTCACTTGAGCATCATTTCACCCATTCATCGTCCGATATGACTTAACGTTGGAGGGCGTAAATAATAATAATAATAATAATAATAATAATAATAATAATAATAATAATAATAATAATAATAATAATAATAATAATAATAATAATAACAACAACAACCCATGGCGCGACAGATCTTAGAGGGCCAAGGCCTACCCATCCGACTGCTGGCCTCACGCCCACTTACGCCCGGCAAAGGTGGACGATCATCCAACCGATACGGGAAGGAGATGTGGTCAGCATCTCGGCATCCCCCAGCCGGAATGTTAGTTTCCGTGACCAGGGCCGCTTACCTAGCGTAAGCTCCTCACTTTCCTCACGATGCTGAGTGGGCACCTGTCCTATACCCGGGACCCAAACTCCGCACCCCATCGGTGGAATCGAACCCGGGCCGCTTTCCGTGGCCAGGGACCAAGGCATGCTGCCTTAGCCCGCTACGCCACGGCGCAGGAAGGAGGATGTAAATTACCCCCCAAAAAACCTCTTCGTTAGGCTTGTATTTATTCGCTTAGCAATTTATAAAAAGGGAAGACTCGCACCCCCATTAACAACAACCTATATTTATATGCTGTAGTGGTGTACCGTAAAGTATAAGGAAACGCAAAGGAAACAATGCAACATATGAACAGCAATAGCTTTGATCTTTCAATTTGCACTCATATGCTGCTAAAATGAATATACCACGGAAGTGTTGGAGACTGGCCGCGTCGTGGCTGAGTGGTTAGACCGCTCTACTCTCACCAAGGCGGCCCGGGTTCGGTCCCAGGCAACCGCAGTGAGATTTGTGGTGAATAAGATGGCGCTGGGACGGTTTCTCTCCGGGATCTGCGGTTTTCCCCACCATCTCATTCCATAAGTGCTTCATCTCATGTATCATCATGGTCACTGCCTACAGTGTCACATGTAGTAAAAGCTGGCGTTAAACACTACACATTTCATTTTCTGTTGGAAAATTGTTGACTACTCGTAAAGATAGGCAGAAAAAAAGTTTTTATTCTGAAAGGCCACAATAGATGAGTGGCGAGCAAAAGACCATGTGAACCAAAACTATCAGTTTGCTAAATAATTGTGCAAAAACGACAAGACTGGTAGAATGACGTAATTTTTGTTGATACAAGTCCCTTTTATGTATTTGATACAGAAGGGAGGAGAATCGTGTTTGGCGCAAGCTTAATACAGCGCTGAATATAAGGAACTTTCATCCTAGAGTAAAACGTATAGGTGACAATATTATCGTGTAGGGATACATTCAGTAAATGGAGCGGAAAATTTGGTATTCACTGATTACACCATGGATAAAGACCATTGTCTCAGTATTGTTAGAGAAAACCTTCAACAGTGTGCGGAGAAATTAGAAATATCTTTATGCCCGATTTCACCAACCGATGTTAAAATCGGATTTAACAAATGTACATAACAATTGTCACATCCTTAACAAAACTTGAACATTTTTGCATTTCACGAACTTGTTTTCTAAAAATGTTAACAAACGCATTTTAACGCTGATAAACCTAAGAAAATGGAAATGAGTTTAATTCGAATGCAAAAGCAACTTCAATATTACGTAAATTTAAAACGAGGGGCGAAGAACAAAAGGTGACGAGAAACTTGTATGTTTCAAGACGGGAGGTGGACAGTGTATTATCCACAGAATTCAGTGAATTATAAAATCGCGAAGTTATTAATACTTGAAGTAAAGGCGAGATGGGCATGTTCTAACCTCTCTTGTACTTCTTTAGTAACCTTCATTACAACTTGTTTCGATAGTCTATACTTCCGTAGGAAATCATCTTCTGATAGACTCTCAAAATCATTTCTCCTCATAGGCCGTTCTCTATTACGAATGTTATGTCTAAATATTGCAAATCGGCATTAAAAGCTGCGTTTATGCCCGCCATCTTGACAATTCTACTTATTATTAACGACTTAACAGAAATATGGCTTGTTTAATATGAGGTTTAGCATTAGTGTTAAGCTAACAACTGTTGGTGTAATGCAATTTTTGTTTGGTAAATGGACTAACAGCCATGTTAAGTCTTAACATCTGTTGCTGAAATCGGGCATTAACTTTTACCAGGATAATGACCCAAAGCACCAAGCATTTATTGTCACGAAGTGATTGTTATTTATCTGCCCAAAAATAATATATCCGCCCCACAGAGTCCAGATCTTAACCCTGTAGAGAATTTAAGGGGCGAGATAATTATCATTTTTCCAACTCCTCTAAGATCAACTAAAGAGAAGACTGCTCGAATAATGGGTTAAGAAAAGGGGGGGGGGACTGACTGCCTATACGGGGATTTTTTTTACAAATACGAAATCACGCCTGATAGAAGCAATCGGGAATAAATTATACCCTACAAAGTACTGAATTTAACCAGTGTAAAGGAATACATACTTATGTTTTTGTTGGCCGAATACTTAAGTGACTTAAAATTACAGCAAGTGAACAAAGTATTTTTTTCAACACCTGTTGCTATTTAGAACAGTGATTCTTTTTACTGTCGCAAATAGCATGTATTTCTGCATATATTTTATGTTAATATTTACAGCTGTTTTTAAGATCCCCCCCCCCCCCCGTTTGTTCCATTCACCTCCATCTCCAATGGTCATACCGGCAGCCGTTCTCCTTGGGAACATATCGAAGGTGTTAACTCGTATTCGTTGGGTTTTAATCACACATGAATCTCGGTCAGGATGAGTCGGGTAACTCTAAACCCCATGGACCCTGGACTCATTTGAGCACCATTTCACCCCATTCCTTCACCGTCCGATATGGCTTAAACCACATTCATACTTCCAGACTCTGGGGAAGATGGGAAATTATCTTGGTCGGAGAAAAATCCCCATCCCTACCCGGGAATCGAACCCGGGACCCCTCGCACAGCAGGCAGGTACCCTACCGACTAAGCTACGGGGCCAGCCAAAAATAAACTTCTGAGTTTGAATTGCAGAACTGGGACAGAAGTGAGTACCTGTACATAGCTCATAACTAGGGCCCAGATTTAATGTAATTATACATTCTGTTCCTTTATATGAAGTCATCAACGAATTACACTGACAGGACCTTTATTCCAAAGCTTTAAATTACATATTTTGAGCTATAATACATATTTGGTAACACATATTTTAATATTACTGCCGATTTATTATACAGTTTCAGCATTTTCACTATCGTTACACAGCAAGAAAAGGAAGAAATATTTCAAGTTTTATTATTGTAGTTCTCTCCATTTTCGTTAATCCTATACATTGTCGTTATTGTCACCGTGTGGCATTATTGAGCTGCCGTGACAAGCCGGAGCCTCGTTGTTGCTGAGAAATATCTCGATAGGTCTGCGGCTTACTAGAAACAACTACTGGGAGGTATAAATACCGGCAAAATGTTAAGAGTTGTGTGATGGTTATTGCGACAATAGACGTTTGAAGTGTACCACAATGATTTCTTTCATTTGTTTTCGCGCGGGCGGCGGAGCTCCGAGACGACCTTGAAGACAGCTGATTATAAATTCCACGTCTTTTTACTGCAGCAAAAGTTGTTTATATGTCTGCAAGCCGGATTTCCGAATCTACGTAACCCACGCACATTATTGTTGCCTCGCTATGGTAATTGTTGCCTCGCTATGATGCTTGTCCAGCGGCTCGATCTGTTTCTTCGCTTCATTAAATACACAAGTGCCAACTACCGCGATATCGGATGATGGCTGTTTATTAAAAGCATTCAAAGCTAAAATGCGTGTGTTCGATGCGGACAACAATGACTAAAACTAAACATATGAGAAAAAGAAGGAAAAGCTTTAGAATTTCTAACAGTCAGTTGCATGCAAATTAATCATGGCATCGGTTGCATCTTCATTATCATCAAAACTGAAAATGTGGATTCCTGTTGACAGTGCTTTAATCACTGAGGTAAAACAATTCTCTGCCAAACTTGAGATATCTGAAATCTGAAATTGAAGAGCACTTACGAAGCAATCTACATATTAAGAATAAACAACGTGATTCTGCGAAGAAACAAATACTACTTACAAGTTACAGTGGGCGCAGTCTACCTCATTTAGTGAGTTTTACGAAGAACTGTGCATGACTTCAGTTGCAGGGAACATACCCTGGAAAAAACTAGGTACCTAGCTGGATTTTAACAGTTACAAAAACTGTAACCGCAAAATTTCGGACGAGTCCACCCTCAGGAAGAATTACTTGGATTCTAGTTATGTTGGCACATTAGAAAAATATCACGGCTGACCTAGACAAATTATTATCTATATGGGTTTCTACTGATGAGATGACAGATGCTGCAGGCCGTATCATCGCTAATCTAATTGTGGGCAAGTTGGGCTCTGAAGCTGCATCAATACCCTATTTAATTTACCGTAAATCTTTAGAGGCAACAAATAGTTCAACAATCACTAAATTTCTAAATGATGGATTCAAGATACTATGGCTAGATGGCGTAAAAGAGAGGGTACTATTGTTATACACCGATGCATGTTGAAAGCAGGGAAATCGCTTGTTGTATTTTATCCAAACTTAGTGCATGCTAAATGTACGGCTCATGCATTGCAACGATTGGCAGAGAGAGAGAGAGAGAGAGAGAGAGAGAGAGAGAGAGAGAGAGAGAGAGAGAGAGAGAGAGAGAGAGAGAGAGAGAGAGAGAGAGAGAGAGAGAGAGAGGTGATTTGCCAAAAGTAAATAGTGATATCAACAACGAAGGTTTTCTTGAAATGTTCTTATCGGGTACAAGGCTCCTTAAAACAATTGTACCCATTTTTTACTTCTATTTAAGTCTCCTAAGTTTTAATATTATTTAGTTTCTCTGTGATCATAATTTTTGGCGGCTTAACGTTGGAGGAAGTTAATTACTAGTGCAAACGCCTGGACTTCTTGTTGGTAATCTAAGTATGGAACACTAACACAATTCAAATTCGAAGTTCACAGTTATATTTTATATTTAATTTGTTTAGCACCTTTGTGTTTTACTAAAGGTGAGTGATGATTAATTAAAAATTTGGTAACTAGCCTTTTAAATTAACAGATTCATAACCAGAGAAGTTACCAGACAACCTATTTATGAAATGTTACTACATCGATTAGGAGATAGTATTACGAGCCATTATCACGAACACATACGATTATGTTAAAATGATAAATATATAATTGCAATTTGTTTTTGTTTTTTTCTCTCCATTTATACATTGCCTTTAACTGCAGTGGTCATATCGGCGGCCGTTCTCCTTTGGAACTTATCGAAGGTGTTAACTCGTATTCGTTGGGTTTTAATCATTAGATCACGCACACATTCGCACTCTCCTTCATATTTCCAGAATCTGGGGATGATGAGGAATTATCTTGGTCGGAGAAAACTCCCCACCCCCACCGCCGAGAGTCGACAAATTGTGTTCCAAGTTTTCCATGGCAATTCCATATCAGCTCTAATTAAATACGTTCTATGACAATGCTCATTTTCCTGGCGTTACTTACACACTGCAATGCACTCGCAACCCTGTTTTCTAAGATGATTGAAGCACGGCCGGGATTCAAAACACGGATCTTCTGCTTTCATTTAGTTTCTCTTTCCTTCGAAGCCTAATTAGAGAGCACGGCTTTTCTTTCTTTGTTGCCGAGAAATTACTTCCGCCTGGTTGTGAGAATCCATTTCTGTTGACATGCGGCTTGATCAGTAACTATTAACTAGTATCTAAGTAATAAAATTCTAGTTTTCTAGTCACATCACAGTCTACTGCTTCCAGCATACAATTAACTGATCATGCCCCGGCTTCTCCAAATTGATTAGCTGTCGAATCATCGATACGGCTGTCTCTCCACTTTGATTTACTCTATAAAAAAGACCGTGGAACCCTTATATTGAAGTATGCGTTTCGAATGATCCATCCATTTTATCTTACATTGTTGAGATTTAAGAGGGAGAACGACTGTGTATGCGTTTGTGTGTGTGGGCAGGAGGGAAGATGTATGTAGGGTAATCTCAAAAATCGCACAACCAATTTTGATCATTTTTTCACCATTCAAAAACTAAGCCTTTCTGATGAACATGCGGCTATAAAAGAGTCAAATATCATATACATTAATAAAAGTTAAAAAGGAGTTACAAATTCCTTAAATTCCCCCCCCCCCCTGTAATTTACGTCCTCCAACGTTAAGTCAAATCGGACGGTGAATGAACTGGGTGAAATGATGCTCAATGAGTCCATGGTCCATGGAGCTTATAGTACCCGACATTCGTCTTTTAGGATAAGGGAAAACCCCTTATCCAGGTAACTTACCCTGACCGAGATTCGAACTCGGGACCTCTTGAACGTGAGGCAGACATGCTACCATCTATGCTACCGAGTCGGGCACACACTCCTTGTAACTACTTGAAAACGAACACACATGAGTTACCAAAGACCTTATCGGTCTGGGCAGCTCAGTAGGTTACGTTGGCCTGCTGATACCAAATCAAAGGTCCAAATCCGGCCCAAACCAATAGTTTTTAAGTGTCTTAAAAAGCGATAGTCCCATAAGAGTAAATTTATCGTCATACAAAAAAACTCTCAGGGAACGAAATTCACGCACACTGGAGGCGCTGATATGAACCTAGCATTTTCTTTCTTAATTTCAAAGGACCGTTTAGTTGAGAACAGTGAGTAGAAAATTCTGTTTCTCTATAGAACATGCATTTAAAATAATTCAGGGACGGTGGATATTTCATTTCAAGTATATATACGCAAACACATACATAATATACTATATATGGCTATCATTATTATAAAACTATTGGACAAATTTATCCTGCGCCGTGGCGTAGCGGGCTAAGGCAGTATGCCTTGGTCCCCGGCCATGGAAAGCAGGCCGTGTTTTAGGCCTACGGATTTTAGGTCCCGGGTATAGGACCGGTGCCCACTCAGCATCGTGAGGAAAGTGAGGAGCTTGCGCTATGTAAGCGGCCCTGTTCACGGAAACCAACATTCCGGCTGGGGGATGCCGAGATGCTGACCACATCTCCCCGTATCGGTTGGATGATCGTCCACCTCTGCCGTGCGTAAGTGGGCGTGAGGCCGACAGTCGGGTTGGTAGGCCTTGGCGTCTAACGGCTGACGCGCCAGAGGTTACTATTATTTATAGGACAATTTGGCATCGCGCCAAGAATACTTGTTTACAAACATTCGCCACTGTAGTAAACATTTAGGCTAATTACCTTCTAAAATGTATAAATAAAAATTTCAACAAGTTATTTCAATTAATACACTTCAACTAATGTAAATACCCAAAAAACGTATGCAATAATATGCATTATAATGCATTTAAATTATTTTCAAATAATTTAAGATACTATGTATACTAAGTATAAAACTTATTAAAGAAACAAACCTAATAAACATAAATACAAATATATCAGACATAAGATAATTATTTATATTACAATTTGTTTCTTACTCATTATAATTACTTTATTTTAAATAAGGGTACATTAAAATTATCAAATTGACTTCGTCTTGTTTTTCTATCTTCTTGAAGCTGGTATACGGCATTTGAAACACAATATACCATTAATAATTTCCATATTTACCAACCTCACCTCTTTCGCTATACAAAGGTTTCTGTAGTAGGTATGTAAAAATTGTGCACCTTTGTGAGAAAGAGACCAAAGAGAAAGTACAAAGATTTAAAATCCTTTTTAATTTATCCATGTTACTTGACCTTTCCCATCGAGATTGTTCCAGACCTTGGAAGGAGGGACTATTAATGAAGCCAGATGTTTTGCCGACATGTTACAACTTCCAGGAAATTTTCATCCACTTCAAGAAATAGCTGTGGCTGTAAGAAATTAATATAAAAGGTAAAGTGGAGGATTTGCCATAAAAATTTTATAGGTATTGGGCAATAGGTTCATTTAGAAAGGAGGAGTTAATAAAATTTTCATTTGAGTTTAAAAAGCTAAGTAACAATGTTGGGAACCAGCTAGTTTCTGATAAATTTCTTATAAATCTTTCCTATAAATTTATCTAATTTATTTCTATATTTGGAAACCTCAAATCTTATTGTTGGATTCCACTTTTCATATTCTACAGAAATGTGTGCAGGTATACAAAGCAGCAGTTTTGGGTACGTATTAAGGTTGTCTCATAAGTAATGTCGGTCTTTTTATTTTGGTGTTTTGGAAAATTTATTGGCTTTCTTTCATTTGGCAATGCTATTTACAGGATGCCATGGCCAGCGTTACGTACATTGCGAGCATGCATCAGTCTTCAGAACAATCACAAAATGGAGATAAAGTTTGAACTTAAGAGTCCTTTTAAAACACTACTGGAACAAGATTATAAAGCCGCTGCCGCAGGTCCAAGAATATGTGAAGTGGAAGGAGGTGTCAGTGAGCGTGTGGCACAACGATGGTTCCAACGTTTTAACAAAGGAGACGAAAGCACTAAACATTTACCACGTTCTGGAAGACCTGAAGCATGGAATATTGAGAATACACGCCAAGTTTTACCCGAAAATCCGCAAAAAAATGTAGCCGTAGTTTTTCAGAAGAATTTGGTGCATCAAAAGATACATCGCCACAATAAAACACTTGGAAAATCATACAGAAGTTGAAGATGTGTACCTCATGAACTGACTCCTCAACAGGCTGAACGTAGAGTGGATATCTGCCGTCAGCTTATCCCCAATCTCATAAGAGAATTGTCACTTGGGATGAAAAATGGGTATATTACCAAAACCCTGATGCTTCGAAACATTGGCTTATTCCCGCCAATCTGCCAAAGTCATCGTTAAAAAAAGCAATTCATGTGCCCCTTGTGGAATTCTGAAGGGGCGATTCACTGAGAATTTGTTCCAAATGGGCGGGAGATTGATGCAGATCTTTATTCTCAACAAATGGAACGAGCTCATGAAATTTTGAGACGGAGATGCCTAGCATTAGTTAACCAAAATAGAGTTCTTTTGCAAGAGGACAATGCAACATCCCATACTGCACGAACCATGGAAAAAGTTCAAGAATTGGGAGGAATCGAACTGCTACCACACCCAGATTACTGTCCGTCTCGATAGCATGGTGGTAGCATGTCTGCCTCACATTCAAGAGGTCCCGAGTTCGAATCTCGGTCAGTGTGAGGTACCTGGATAAGGTTTTTTCCGGGATTTTCCCTTATCCTGAAAGACGAATGTCGGGTAACTCTAAGCTCTATGGACCCCGGACTCATTTGAGCATCATTTCAACCATTCCATTCATCGTCCGATATGACAACGTTGGAGGACGTAAATTACAAAAAAACATCCTGATCTCTCACTATCACATTATCATCTTCTTCGATCCATGGCCCATTTTCTATGGCGAAGAAATTTTGACAACATTGAAGCAGTACAAGTGTGTGTCACCGAATTCTTCGCATCAAAAACCAGAGATCATCGTGGGAAAATAAACCTAGCTGAACGATGGCTCAAAGACTACAGAACCTAATGCTCTATACTTTGAAAAGTAGTTAATTGCCTGTCAGAACACATTTCAAGTAATTGTTTTTCTTTAAAAAAACATTACTTATGAGACAGTATTAATACTTCATAAAATTTAAGAAGGGCTTCAATGTCCGTTTACTTTAAAGTTCCTCCAATAGCAACAAAAAATCTGATCTAATACCTGGCATCTGTATTTTGCGTTCCATATTGTCAAAGACTTCAAGAAGGGTAATACCTACATACATATCGGGTGAAAAATCCTTGGAGGGACCGATTTCGCTGAGTGAGGTCGGTCGGTGTGGATGGTTGCTATCAGCGATGCGGGTGGCCGAAAATCTGCGTTAAATATAGCGTCGCCCCTTATTCCAAAACCTCATAAGTCCAACGACAGCTGAAACTGAAGTTTTAGGGCCGAAAATCTGCGTTAAATATAGGTTACCCCTTATTCCAAAATCTCATATATCCAACGACAGCTGAAACTGAAGTTTTAGGTGAACCAAACACTTGCGAACGGTCTGCAGAATGTTATAAAGAAATTACCAACATCTTCCGTCGAAAACAAACCCAAAATCACATCCAACAAAGGATGTTTATCCAAGACCACCAAACGCAGAGCTTGGGTTGCGAAACTTTGCTGCCTCATTCTATGAACTCAAAATACTGTCTCTCTTGTTGTTTACAAGTCATGTAAAAGTCATTCATAATGAAGAGAAATTCAGAGGCTATTCCCGAAAATTCAATACATATATTTCATTTGTCATTAAATTATCTTACGCATGTGGGATTTTAATTAAAATCACAAGTTATGCTTGAGAACGTTTAAACTTTCAAAAAATATACTCCATGTAAAGGTTAGGCTGCGGTGGAAGTATTTTTTTGAAAATCCGTGTCGCATCCTTGGAAAATGCGGAACTTTTTAGTATTTAACCGACTTCTCATTTTTAATTATGCTGCTCACAGATAGACACACATGATGATGATGATGATGATGATGATGATGATGATGATGATGATGATGATGATGATGATGATGATGATGATGATGATGATGATGATGATGATGATTTGTGTTTATCGGCGCTCAACTAAAAGGTCATCAGCGCCCTTTAAAAACAATCATGGCAAAAGCCATGTATAAACCTAGACACTAAGTAGAAATATATCTATTAAAAATAAATATTAAAAATTAAAATAAATAAAAACAGAAAATGAAAATGAGTAAATAATAAACACGGATTAACATAAAGACTATAAGAAGGGACTTTAAACAACTATGGAAAAACTACTATATTAAATATAAATATAAAACAGATATATAAATATAACAGTGGCAAAAGCCAGCGATAGACTATATAACATAAAAAACAGACAGCATAGCACCTGCCTGTCGTGCTAGGGGTCCCGGGTTCGATTCCCGGTTGGGGTGGGGATTTTTCTCCAACCAAGATGATTCATCTTCCCTAGAGTCTGGAAGTATGAGATTGCGAATGTGTGCATGACCTAATGATTAAAACCCAAAGAATACGAGTAAACACCTTCGATATGGTTCAAAGGAGAACGGCCGCCGATATGACCATTGGAGTTAAAGGCGGAGTATAAATGGAACAAACACAAACACATATACAGGGAGGGAGAGAAAAAACTATTTTTTTCCCGAGAATTTTAAAACACGTATTTACGGCAAAATCGTGGTATCGAATTTTTGGGTGGAGTACAGTACTTCCTCTACAAAACGTAGTAAAGTAAAAATGGTTTGGTGAAAGGGAATGAATAACATTTAAAGAAGTGTTGGTTAATGCAGAGGATAGTAGGGCGGAGGGGGGAACCAGTAAAGAGGTTTAACACATGTTTAAATTAATTTAAAGAGGTGTTACTGAAAAGCGTTTCTTGTTAACTATTAAGTTTTAAGTCCTCTAACTGGGTAAGGTCAAATCGGACAAAGTTTCTTAATGAATGCAGATCGGTGAAACCATGACTGTTACAGTCCGATTCAGTGACAATCAGTAATGGAACTTTCACCGTATCGCAGGTTAGACATCCCAATGCACATGGATGGACTTCGTTTCGCTTGGCGAGTAGATGTGATGTTCTGGGAATGTGAGAAGTGCTACCGCATTTTATTCTATATTACATAAATATTTGTTAACCCCAGTGTAGAATATTAGAGCATTCACAATGCAAAACTCAAAATACATGGTCTATTGTTTTCGAACATATTTAGGTATTATTGTGGAGCATGGAGAACTGTTAACTTGGTTTAATCTGGTTTTTGGTGAAATAGGACTTAACTTTTTCTTTTAGTACGTCTATATAAAACAGGTTAATGGTTATGTAAAATGAAGGATATAATAACCGGAATGAAAGAAAGAAAACCTAATATCAGTAAGCCCTTTATTACAAAGATGTACCAGTTTATTTTAAAGAATAGCAGAGCTGGTTTAGTTGAAATCTGCCTTTCAACATTGGACTTTAAAAAATCTGAGTAAAACAAAATAAGGTTTAATACCCTGTGACGATCACCACCCTTTTTACTTATGAAATATTTGGTATGCTGTGAACCAGGATTTTCAGGTTGCACTGCCCACCAATTCCTCATCACGGAGCCACACTGTCTCGTGAACTGCTTTCTGCACGTTACACAGTTTGCTGATTCCTCACCGCGAAGACTGGAACGTACCATACTACTCTTCACTATTCACTGACCGACTGATTTGTAAACTGCTTCAGTGCGCGAAATCCTCAGGACGGAACCACATTTGTCGATTCAACTCGAAATTCGCACAAACTCTCCTTTTCTAACTGCCGTCCTACGTGATGTCAGGGCATTCTTGTTCCTCTTAACCCTTATGTGGGTTGAGGAACGGAATCTCTGGATCAATGAGAGAATCCAGGATGGGAGATCAACCCCTGTCTGGTCTGACAGTGAAGGGAAGTGCATGACAGAATTAGGGCAAATGAAATGACAGGAAAGATGGAGCAATTTGTGGAATGCTGGCAGGAGAAACCGAAGGACCCACAGAAAACCCGCCCCAGCGCCGTATTGTCCACCTCAATTCTCACTTTGCGGTAGCCTGGGTTCGAATTCGGACCTCCTTGGTGAGAGCCAAGCGGTCTAACCACTCGATCACGGCGCGGCCACACACAAACTAAGCACAAAACACTAGTACTCCTCTCAGGCCTCGCAACATCCCTTTATATAGCTTTCCCACGCGAGAGAGGCTTCCTGTAGCCAAATATTTACGGCTTGAATTCTGGAACAGCATCAAACGGTATTTCTGCAGTGATAGTGCGACTCGCTTCTAGCTTTGTGACGTCAACAAGTGGCCTATCCTGCACCTCCAGCAAACAGAAAACAGGGTGGAGGGATTCCCTACTCCCACTCATCCTACACGGCAGACCCAGTTGCCCGACTCGACATTTTCTCTCCACAACAGCTTCGCGTTCGCCGATGTGACATTATGTTCTTAGACTTCAAAATGGAGTGCAAAAGCTAGATTATATTCACTAATTATCTAGATTAGAAAATATCCATAATATTACACTTCTTAAGTACCCAATTGAAGGAACACTTTCAGAAGTTATCGAATGTAACAAGATATTCAGTAACCTCGTTCTAAGTACCGATCACCTTTCATTTTCAAGAAACTTCAACCACCATATCTATCCTAGACAATGAAGGATGCGGTCGCTACTCCACTTCGATTCGGTAAGCATCGATTCATACCTAAATTTAGTGCCCTGTGCTAAGCACCAATGAACGCATTACTTCAGCCAATGGAATTCGCAGAAATCGAAAATGACAGATATATGTTTACTCCACGTGGAGTAATCGGTGCGTTATCTGAGAGGTATCTACTACCGAAGATAAATCCATGGTAACCGTTCCAGCATGGCGACTATACCTAAGTTGCCATAGTCATGGGTGAACTGTCATTCTCATTCCGTTCTTTGTTTATGCAGAAATAAACAAAAGCTATTGTTTGGTAAATCTGAAACATTTGAGATTAGTTGGAAAGGGTAATTGCTATACGATGTTTTGCATTCACCGAGAAATGGTGGAAATAAAATAAATGTTGACATATTATTAATAATAATAATAATAATAATAATAATAATAATAATAATAATAATAATAATAATAATTATTATTATTATTATTATTATTATTATTATTATTATTATTATTATTATTATTATTATTATTATTATTATTATTATTATTATTATTATTACCTGAGTTCTGATATTAGTGCCTTGGTCCCGTACCACTTAGCTCTCTCTTGCTCGTATGGAGTTACCACCTCTGGTAGAGGTCTGCCTCACGTTCAAGATGTCGAATTTGAAACTTGGTAAAGGTGTTATCTGGATATGGTTTTTCTGGCGTTTTCCCTTATCCTGAACGATTAATATCGGATGACTCTAAGATCCATGAATCCTGTACTCCTTTCAGCATAATTTCATCCATTTCATTCATTGTCCGATATGAGAACGTTGGAGGGCGTAAATTAAACTTTTACACAAGCTGTACCAGCCATACAGGTACAGATTAACGCATAAGTTTTATCGCATATGTACACAAATCTTAATTAAAACAACGTTGACGACAGTATTTACGTCATTGATAAATATAGCAGGGATTAACACACGAGTTCCTATATCTACTCAGTTTCCCTGTGGACTGCAGCAACAGTATACAAATGTTTCATGGAGTGAATGAAACCATTATTTCAGTAACTGGAAACTTCCAGATCCACCAAATTTTTTCATAAACTGGGATGACAAAATGAGCCCATTTACTGTATCTAGTGCCAGTGTATTCTGAATTTTTTGTTTCAACTTCTGGGGGGGGGGGGGGATTCCTTCACAAGTATTGCTGTTATGGGCAACGCTATCACTGTCAGCACGAATGCCATCAGCGATTTCCTTCATGTGTTTAATAGCACTTCAGAATCTATCAATTCATGCATGTTCAGTTTTATTTCTGTTGTTGCTTGCTACAGCGTCGGATGAACATCGGCATGACCCTAACTGTCAAATTCCACTTCAGCAGTGCTTCATATGCTGCGTCGCCTGTGTTGTTCTATTTCCTTCGGGTAATAGAATTGCCAAACAACGTATCAGACCTTCTCCAGACATACAATAAGTCTCTTCCTTGGCATCCGAATGCACTCGCCCTGACAGAGAAGATAATATAATCAAACGAATGTTTGAGTTTTACAAAACTTTTTCTTGATTTCGAACACTATGATTTTACGGTGTCGTTGGCTTGTCGATTGCTTTAGGGCCAATTTTCCTGGATCTTGGTTTAATGCTTTAGCAGCAGCTACCACAATAATAAAGAACCTTTCTATGATTACTTAACGTTTAGGGACAGAAATCATCTCTGGAGTATTGGATCTTTTGAGCGATTCAAAGTACCTTGTTCATACCGAGATTTGCTGGAATCTTGGATAGAAGAACGGAGATGCATTCTCCCCAATTGCTGCTGTGTTGTTCGTCTCTTACACTGCTACTGCTTTCACCTATCGTATTTTCTCACATTATTTCGTTTTTCTTCCAAAATATTCTTATAAAAAAAGAAAGTTCTGAAATCTTTTTATCCACTCCACTAAGCAGTTTTTTTATCCTTTTCATACTGTGCTTGCTTTGTTTGCAGACAACCAAGTAAATCCTCCAAATTTCAGAAAATAGTTCTGTTTCATTCTGCAGTGCTGTTTGTTGACTGCAATTATTTTTTTAACGCCCCTAGGTCTTGTACTTGATGACATTTACTCCATACGAGTTGATATGTTGATACATACCTGCCCTCGGCCAGGACATAATGACCTCCGATGGCGAAATTGTAGCACTTTGTTCAGTTGTTTTCTTTTCATTAATACGTAAATGAAAAAGTCAAATCTAGCACTTAGCGGACTGAAAGATGTCCACTGCCTGTAATGCCTAAGTGTGCATCCTATATAGCACCACGTTCTTTAGTTTTCTGATTAATTTTGACTGACATTGTCCCAAATAATGAACTTAATGTGCTTCTGTATTTCTCAAGCGTCGAAATAAAAGTAATATTTGAAAGCAACCTAATGCAAATCAAGGACCACAAATATGTACTCCCAGATAGCCCAGGCATATGCCAAGATAAGTAACCCCCA
The DNA here is from genome assembly GCA_030765055.1 of Mantis religiosa. Classification (NCBI taxonomy): domain Eukaryota; kingdom Metazoa; phylum Arthropoda; class Insecta; order Mantodea; family Mantidae; genus Mantis; species Mantis religiosa. The sequence continues at coordinate 50,311,336 of CM060951.1, read as the reverse complement.
TAACATTTAGCATACATACAAAATATTTTTCCAGGCAGGTTCACATTTAATGTGTGCGTGTGCGTGTGTGTGTGTGTGTGTGTGTGTGTGTGTGTGTGTGTGTGTGTGTGTGTGTGTGTGTGTGTGTGTGTGTGTGTGGCGACATAATAGGCTAACAGACTCAAAACCATTTTTCAATTTTAACGGGCAAAAATTCTGTCAAACATTGTTACCAGTGTCACTAAAAGTTCTGAGAACAAACGCAACAATATTTTTTTTAAAAATTTAGATCTGATCATTGCACTTAAGTATTCTCCATTACATTCTAGACATACAAAGTCCATCTATTCAAAACATTTTTCAAATGTTGAGCACCATCACTAAGTGAGTTTCATGTGATTCAGAATGTTGACCTGAAATTTTTTTATTTTATTTTGAGAAATACAAAAAAGACACATGGGGGCAAGGTGTGGATGTTAGGGAGGATGGGAGAAGTTTTTGATTTCTGACTCCAGCAGAAATTGGTTATTTTCTCATGCAGTGTGGGCAGAGGCACTGCTATTGGTGAAATTTTCATCTTTTGAAGTGATAGTCACCGTCAACAAGTATTTTGCAGACCTTGACGGAACCTATTTTTCCTACGGGATGAAACAGCTGGAACATCGTTGGACCAAGTGTATAGCCATCAATGGAGACTGTCGAGAAATAAGTTGAGATGGAAATTAATTGTTCTTTCACACTGGCCGTGTGTAGGCTAAATTGTATAAACGTAGAGTCAGACTGAAAAATTCAATGCCATAGCCGGGATTTGAACCACGGGCCTTAAAGTACGTACATGTTGTAAGTCGCCACTAAGGTAGTTGACTCATGTGTTTATGAGAACTCCTAAGTGGTTTACCGGGAAAAATACGAGTCAGTTGGAGAATTTAGTGTCATATCAGCACGTTGGCCATAGTAGCTCAATGGTTAGAGTGGCTGGACGGAAACCAGAAGATCCGTGGTTCAAATCCCGGCTATGGCATAGAATTTTTCAGTCTGACTCTACGTTTCCATAAGGTGAGATGTTCAAGAAATATATATATATTGGTCAGACTTATCAAACAACCCTCCTATAATATATATATTTTATACATATTACACGTAATATAGAATGTTAATATAAAATAAAATATTCTAAATAGTATTTCTTATATTAAAGATGTAATATTTTAATCAATATCGTTAAGACCATTTTTGAGAAAACGAATTTTTCGAAACTTTCTCTGTGTAAAGGTTAGTCTTGCGGCTGAGGGATTTTCTTGAAAATCTTCGTGTCGCATCATTAGAAAATGCTTAACCTGCAAACCAAGTTTGGTATTTAACAGACTTTTTGTTTTTGAGCTCTGCTGTTTACAGGGACCATGCGCGGAGTACTCCTACTCTAGTTGCCTTGCCATGCGCGAACATTTTTTTTTTTTATTCAAGAGGCTCAAAGCATTTGCAGAAAATCTCGATATGGAATTTTTGGGTGAAATGCAATACGTTCTCTAACTAGTATCTATGTATGAGGTACAGAAAGTAAAAATGTTTATGCATAATTTAATCTATATAATTTGCTTTATATTATTTATTTTTATTGAGGCCCTGAAAAAAAAAAATATAAAATACATCCAGAGTTCTAAATCTGAACAGATAGATATACAGTGATTATTGGTGCAAGAGATGAATTTTACTTACTTGCTAGAATTTAAGGGATTTTTTTAAAACTAATTTTGGATCGAGGGACAATTTTTCGTGGAATTGCTGTTCAGCAAAACCAGTAACAAAAGTTGCACCATTTAGCAGAGTGGTTAGTTACCTGGATGAACAGGGTAACAACTTGCTTGGGGTATAGGACAACGGTGAAATGTGTGAGCAGAATCCATCTGCAACGACCCCATTATTAGGCCTCCAAACAGAATGCCAAGTTGAACTAGGGTCATTCCACCGGAGGACTGGGCAAGGCACCTGCGTTTAAAGAAGGAGTCTCTCTCTGCTTGGGCGTTTTACACTAAGATTTTTGGTGACAAATATCCTCAGCTCACCATGCTTGGAAAATTAGATAGACTTGATGTCAGTGTTGCTGTGTTATTCTTATGCTAGCGATATAAGTTATCAACACGATATCAATGCCCGAAGTTCATTGGGTCTCGTAGCACATATCTCAAGGATAAGCTACATGGTTATAATAGCTGGTCGAGGGTAATAAAACTCACTAGGCAAGAGCCTAAAGCTGGATGTATTTTTTCTCAAAAATATTATACATTAAGGTTCCGCTTACTAATAAATTTAATTCAGAGGTGTATTTAAACATCGCTCACATTTAGAGTTAGTTTCAACAATACATATTGGTATTTGCAATCCCAATTAAATCCACATTTCAAAGGGTTTCTAGGTAGTATTACTCTGACTTTAATTAGATCTATGTTTGAAATTTCAGATTACACGAATTCTTATATTCCTGCGGTATCAGTTTAATCTATAATTTTTTTTTTAATCTTATATCACTAGAAATAGTTTATGACTGGTGAGGATTATATCGTATCGGGGTAGAGGCGAGAAAAAAAGTTATTTATATGAATATGTTCGAGATATCAGAAAATCCGAAGGGAAAACTATCGTGTTAGAACACACTATAGAATATCTGGCATTTCTATTACAGTTTAAAAGCCTTATAGCAATTTATAATCAAAGAAATGGTGAAATTTACGATACCTATGTATATTAATAATGCTCTTCGGTCCCCTAATTTGCAACTTTTATCACATTTTACACACGTCGTTATAGAATAGCACTCAAAATCTCTATGCAAGTACCCACCTGCCCAGTGTCGGCCCTGATGGGAGAATCGGTAATGAACTACGGCAAGCACGTACGCACAGTCGCTGTCTGACAGCGGAGCAGGTAACATCGCCACACCGTGACGACTTGTTTATCTTTCCGACGCGAGAGGCGGCGTTAGTAGAACGGGGCAAATTGCCGGCCTAATTCTACATCAAATTTCTTTGTGTTTTCACGTGCGTACTTTCTACTCGTGAAGTGTTAATATTTAGTGTACTATGGCTGACCCCCCTGATACGGGGCAGCTAATCTACTCCGCAATGCAGACATGTTACCAGCAAGAAGAACAACTTTCTGCTTCTACTTCTCTGCAGCAATCTCTACCGACTCTTCACTGTGAACCAGTCCAAACTTCACTCCGTCCTACGACTTCTGCTACTAGTGAAAATGACGAACGTGCTTCTAAGCGGCAGCGGACTTCAGGAGAATCCGTTGCGCCATTAGACTCCAACATGGATTTTGACTCGAGTGATGGTGTACCAAATGGGAACTTGCCAATAGACACCTCGAACGTCGGCCCTCTTCAGTCTCCGACGACGAGGCCTTCTACACTATCTCCTCCTTCCACGTCGCGTCCTACAACCACACCTTCTACACCTGGCGTCTCTACACCACGTAGCCATTCCAATCGTTATAGCAGCGCAGATCCCGGACCTTTTTATGTGTTTATTGAAAGTTTGGATAAGAATGTGGGTAAGTTACACCCCATGAGTGTGGGTAAACTGCTATTTCGTCACAACCCGACAATCCGACGTGCAATTGTGCACATTACCTCAGCAGGAAAAAACCGACTGAAAATTGAGGCAGCATCGGCAGAGGCCGCTAATACTATAGTAGAATCACCGGCATTCACTGGAACATCTTTGGAAGTTTACATTCCCAATTTTATGATACACAAACAGGGTGTTATTCGCAATGTGGACACCAGTCTCTCAGAAGAAGAAATTGCTGAGTTTCTAGAGAGTGCCTACCCTGTTATTTCTGTCCAGCGTTTTTCTCGACCCACTAGCGACCCTGCAGTACGGGTCCCCATTCCTGTGTGTAAGATTACCTTCCGCTCTCAAGTGTTGCCGACTCATGTAGTCATCTTTGGAACGCGATGCCAGGTGGAACCTCGTGATCCTCCAGTTTACATCTGCACTAAGTGTTTACGCTTCGGCCATCGCTCGCATCAGTGTCGGAGTGCGGCTAGATGCGGTAAATGTGCTGGACCCCATCTCTTAGAAGACTGCACCTCTACCTCAGGTCCTTGCTGCATTCACTGTCAGGGAGCTCACCTGGCAACAGACAGAAAATGCCCAGCATACCATCAATACCGGGAGGCACGGGTGGCAGCTTCTCGAGCAGATGCCCCTTGCTCGCCTCAGTCATCTCGTCCAACTTACTCACAGGCCATTAATGGAGCCCTCTCGATGACTGATACACGGTCTTTCCCTCCTCTCCCTGGAGCAATATCTCCTACAAAGTCAGCCAGTACTCTTCCGCCGCCTTCCTACACTCCTCGACCAGCACCTTCACCAGGAATCCAACCGGCCGTTGCTCTCGCCACTCCGACTTCACCTGCTGTTTCGGTGCCTCGTGTGTCAACTCGACCTCCCCCGGTCCGAGTTCCGCATTTTCCCCCAGTTCATTCCACTCTGTATATTCCACAACGAGTACCTGTATCTCCAATAACTCATAATCCTTATCCGCCATCTTGGGCGGGTCCTTCATCGCCGTCTGCTCCCACTAGTTTGCAGCTTGTGGAGCAACTACTACAGCTCATAGTTCCTGTATTATCTGCTTTTTCTCCTTCCTCAACGGCCCCTGTTCAACTTGAACTTCTCCGCGACTTCCTTACCAGCTTATTACAAAGCTCATAAACCAACGATGACAACCCAACATTACAGCATGGCTTCAACCCTGTTGCAATGGAATTGTCGTTCTCTTCGAGCTAATTATGACTCTCTTGTGCAAGAACTCTTTGTACGCCACGTCAGCATCGCCCTGCTGTCTGAAACTTGGTTGACTCCGAATACGTCTCTTCGCATACCTTCTTTCTGCCTCTACTCCAAGGATAGGACGGACGGATGGGGAGGAGTTGCAATTCTGGTACACTCTGCTATTCCACATTACACCATTCAGATAGACCACAGCCAAATACATTCTTTTGAAGCTGTGGCGGTGAGGACTCTGCTTTGTCAACGAGAGGTCACAGTTGTCTCATTGTACTGTTCCCCTAGAATGATCATCACCAGTCGAGAATGGTATCATTTCCTGCGCCAGTTACCAACCCCCATTTTACTCGGCGGAGATTTTAATGCTCATAATACCACATGGGGTTGTGACCTGACAGACGCTGCTGGCAGAACGCTTTTGGACTTCATCGAGGACTCTGGTTTGGTTCTTCTCAACGATGGGTCTTCCACCCTGCTCACTCGGCCCGGACACCGACCGTCAGCGATTGACTTGACGCTCTGCTCCCCTTCCCTATCTTCTGAACTCCAATGGAGGGTTCTTCCCTTTACAATGGGCTCCGATCATTTCCCGCTGGAGATTTCGACTATTCTTCCGCACGTTTCTGTGGCCCACCGGCCTTCGACCAGATGGAACTTACGGCGTGCCAATTGGGTCAAGTACGAACGTACTCTGGAAGCCACCGTCTCTGAGATTCCCAATGATCGTCCTCCGTTGGTGCGTTACGACACCTTTCTACAGTGTATCAATAGTGCCGCTTTGCTTTCCATCCCAGAGAAACGGCCAGTTCTTACGTCCCGTGGTGTACCATCTCCTTGGTGGAATGCAGAATGCAGTCGTTATGTTGCGAAGAGGAAATTGGCGCTCAGTACCTACCGGCACAACTCTACATGGGACAATTTTCTGGCCTATAAACGGGCCGCAGCTGAGGCCAAACGTTTTTTACGACAGTGCAAAAAGGAGTGCTGGAAGACCTTTTGTGCCAAACTCTCTAACACCACCCCACTTTCTCAGATTTGGGGGTTTATTAACAAATTGAGGAAGAAGACAGTTCCTACCCGCCCTCTGAGGGATTGGATCGCTGAGTTTGCAGATCACATTGCTCCGCCATCCGTGACATCACCACCAGCACCTACTGGTCTCTCTTCTTCCGGGGACTCGCACCACACTTTGATGTCAGCATTTTCCATGTCTGAACTCCAAAGTGTACTGAAGTCGTCGTCGAATTCAGCTCCGGGTTATGATCAAATATCCTATAGCATGCTCACCCACCTTCCTCCTCGTGCGAAGATGATCCTTTTGGAACTATTCAACGACCTTTGGGCCTCCGGCGTCTTCCCCGAGGGTTGGACTACACAGATCATTGTACCTATCTTGAAGCCGGGGAAGGACCCTAGCTTTGGTACCTCTTATCGCCCGATCGCTTTGTCTTCCTGTATCGCCAAGACCTTTGAACGCTTGCTTAAACAACGACTTGAATGGTGGCTGGAATCCCGAAGATTATTACCCATGTCCCAATATGGTTTCCGCAAAACCCGGAGTACTTTGGATAGTCTCAGCATCCTGACTACTGACATCGAGCGTACCTATTTGGAACAAGGATATCTGACAGCCATCTTTTTGGACATTTCCGGCGCCTACGACAGTGTTTTACTGCCAGTTTTGCTTGGGAAGCTGCAAGCACTAGATCTTCCTCCTCGGTACTGCTCTGGCATTTATAATCTTCTCCGACATCGCCTCATCTATATCCGTTCTCCTGATAACTCCTTCTTCGGCCCCAGAATAGTAGTTCGAGGATTGCCACAGGGAGCGATTTTGAGTCCTCTTCTTTATGCACTTTATACGTCGGATTTAGACTCCCTATTTAGTCCTCACATTCGCGTTCTCCAGTACGCTGATGATATCTGTTTGTACGCTCGGTCCTCTAGTTTTTGGATTACTCGTCTGTGGCTTAGTGATGCAGCCACCGATTTATCAACCTGGGCCTCTGAACACGGATTACATCTTTCACCTTCCAAGTCTACAGTCGTAGTGTTTACTAGGAAACGACGGACATTTCCTGATGGCGTTATCCGCTTGGGACCTTTTACTTTTACCCTTGCATCTTCCGCAAAATTTTTGGGTGTCTATTTGGATAGTCGCCTTTCATGGAGTCGTCACATACAGCATCTCATCTCCAAGATTGGTGCAACTCTTAATGTTCTACGCAGTATCGCTCATTCATGGTGGGGTGGGGATGCTTCCATATTACTTCTGCTATATCGTTCCCTAATTCGGTCGGTGCTGGACTATGGCTGTATCTTCTTTGGCTCTGCTTCCACATCGGTCTTGCGCAAGTTGGATATCGCTCAGTACCGTGCTCTTAGATTTTGCCTGGGTGCTATGCTTTCTACACCGACGAATGCACTTTTGGTTGAGGCCTCCGAACCACCATTGGAGATACGACGACAGCAATTAACCCAGCGCTTTCTATTGCGAGTTTTCTCCGTGGATGCCCACCCAGTATTGCGGACGTTGCAGTATCTTGCTGCTAATTATCTCAACGTGGATTTTCCAGCTGTACGACGATTGCCCTTACTCTTACTGGGTTTTCGGTCTCTATACCACGCTTTTCCCTTAATTTTGAAAAGTCCCTCTCTTCCGGGGTTTCAATATCCATATGACTTACACTTCTTGAATGTTTCGGTGCATTATCTTCCTGATCACATCATTCGGACCCCAGACGTGAACATCACCCTCTCTCATTTCTTGCAGATTACATGGCCAGATTTCACCACGATTTACACCGACGGTTCTAAATCTGCTGATGGAGTAGGTTATGCATACGTCTGTCCTTCTACTAATGCCCTGGCTCGATACCGCCTACCTATGGAGGCTTCCAGCTACACTGCAGAGGTTTTGGCCATTCGTGACGCTTTGCAATATGGTATTTCTCAGGGCTTCCCCAAACTGCTGATCTTAACCGATGCGCAGAGTGTGCTGCAGAGACTCTCATCTCCCCGCTGGACGAGAGCCATGCACCGTTATCTTTACGAGATACTGACGTTGGTGAACAACGCTACCATAGCTGGACATCAAATTCACTTCCTTTGGATCAGAGGGCATGTCGGAATTCGAAACAATGAAGTCGCCGATCGCCTGGCAAAAGAGGGACTCACCCAAGGCACCTTCCAAGGCATCCAACTGCCCTACACGGATTTCTTCCCGGTCCTTCATCGTGACGTCTATTGTCGCTGGAATGAAGTCTGGATTCGTTCGCAGGCCATCAAAGGCAAACACCACGCCGCCGTTCAGACGCATCTATCCACGACCCCTTGGTTCTCCAGCTTCAGGATTGCACGTCGACATCTCACCTCCATCATTAGAATGCGACTTGGACATGGATGTTACCCTGCGCATCTTCACCGACTACGTCTCATCGATTCCCCTGTATGTCCTGATGACCCAGGCGAAACCGCTGACCTCAATCATCTCCTGTTCAGTTGCTCTCGCTACCGAGCCCACCGTTCTTCCTTCCTCCGCCGCCTACTTCAGCAGTCTGTTCCTTTTCCCGCTAGCGTCAACACCATATTACAGTTATGCAACAAACCTGTATACCAAGCTCTCCTACAATTTCTTAAAGACAGTGATCTACACATCTAGTTTCCTCCCAGCCTCTTAAACTTCCTTACATTATTTTTCTTATTTTTCCCTACGATGGCCATATGGGATTTTACCGAAGGCCAAAAAAAAAAAAAAAAAAAAAAAAAAAAAAAAAAAAGCACGTACGCACATCCTTGTTCGCAATGTACAAAACTTATTCAATTTTACGTTTTTTTTTTGGGGGGGGGGGCTATGCATATCTCCTTTCTGTCTTTCATATACACACAAGTGCGCCAGCGTGTAGTTCTTCTAATACCGTCCTTTTAGTGTTCCACCTCAAAATGTATATTGCATGCTATAACCATGATCGTTATCAGGGTACGTTAACAAATTATATAAAAAGAACAAAGAGTGTCCAACTAACATTAGAAATCAGTCAATCGCATTCTATAATTAAATGGAGAAAATAGCCTACCTCTCTAGGTGGTAGCGTGTCGTGTCATACGCTCAAATCTATTTGCGGATAAGGTTTTTTCCGGGTTTTTTGCCTTGGTTCTTTATCGTTTTGTTGACTTTCAGAAAAATTCCCGTGTTGACTGACTTTTTCACCTATACATCAGTGTTATTAATAGAGCCCGGATTTTATTTAATACAATTTAAAAAATGTGTAAATAAATATGTAATACAGCAATTATATGTAAAATCGAAAATGTTATTTCTTTGCTATAAAAATGGAGTCCGCATAGTCGAATCTCTTAAGTCAATTTTTAATCAGTTCACTTCTGCTAAAAGCACAATACTGAAGTACAATTGTCAACCATACAAGCATTTAAGCCATATTCGATCAGTGTCCATATTATACTTTTCCAAATGTTCTGTTGTCATGCACAGTCTTTTGTCTGATAACATGTTTTTGTAAATTGAAAAAGATAGCTCAACCTCGCAAGAAGTCAACGGTGCATATTTATACAGTGGGATTGTGCTAGGAATAATATTTTCAGGGGGTTCTATATTTTCACCATTAAATACGTGAGAAAGAGTAACAAGAGTTGGGTATCCGGGGTTCTTTTTTTAGCAGAGATTGCAGTTTAATGGAAACTACAGTACCCATTTCGCCTGGTACAACAGTGACCTTTTGAACTGCAACGGGAAACCAACTGTCGGGAAGCCAACGGAAGCGACTTGCGATGTATGAAACTGATCTGAGCACTTTAGAACTGTTGAATCCAGACAAGGATTCACTCACACACACTGCAGGATCAGAAGAAAAGTTCTCAATCACTGACAACGCTTCGAAGTGCTTACTGTAGAAAATTACAGCTTCAATGCAGGTTGCCCACCTTGTCATCACTGGCTCTGGAGGCAGAGGTACATAAGGTAGCTGTTCCTTGTAGCATTGTACACGATACGGACATTTTAAAACCTTCCTCATTGCTGATATCAGTGTATTTACTTCTGGGAATTCATGTCTGTCTCTGCCACTCGTTGCAATGCATGAGACGTACATGTAACATGCACTAAGTTTGGATAAAGTACAGTAAGCGATTTACCCGATTTTAACATGTAAGGAGCTGCATCTGTGTACATCAGTAGGACCCTCTTTTCTTTCACCATCTAGCCATCGTACCTTAAGTCATTAATGAATCTAGCAACTGATGTACTATTTGTTACCTCTAAAAGTTTACAATAAATTAAGTAGGAAGGGCAGAGCCACACTGAAAAATTCAATGCCATAGCCGGGATTTGAACCACGGATCTTCTGGTCTCCGTCCAGCCACTCTAAACCATTGAGCTACTATGGCCAACGTGCCAACATGACATTAAATTCTCCAACTGACTCGTGTTTTTCCCGGTAAACCACTAGGAGTTCTCATAAACACATGAGACAACTACCTTAATGGCGACTTCCTATACTGTAAGTACTTTAAGGCCCGGGCTTTATAGTTCGGACCACCATTAAATAATTAATGGAAATTAATTGTCCTTTCACACTAGCCGTGTGTAGGACGCACTATGAAAGGGTAGAGCAGGACTGAAAAATTCAATGCCATAGCCGAGATTTGAACCACGTATCTTCTGGTTTCCGTCCAGACCATCTAACCATTTGAGCTACTAAGGCCAACGTGCCAACATGACAAAAATTCTCCAACTGACTCGTGTTTCTCCCGGTAAACCACTAGGAGTTCTCATAAACACATGAGACAACTACCAAAGTAAAATATTGCAAGTTTATTGTTTGAAATTCACAAGGGGTTAGGATGGTGTGTTTATAAGTTTTATCAACTGTTTTGTCTTGTCATAGAAACTGATAAATATACATAAATTCAATCTGTAAATACAGAGTTTGTGAAATTTGAGATGGTACAGCTCGTTAGTCAAATTTTACTATGTAAAGTAATCATCGAAAAGTTTCCCCTATTGTTGCACGGATCTAAAATATTTTTTGAGGATTCTGTTTTATTCTTTGATCCATATCTCGATATTTGTTGTGTTGTTTCGGCATTGGCATATGCTGGTTATTTTGCTATACAACTATTTTATAATATCCTGCCTCTTCCCGCATAATAGCTAATAATTCGTAAATATTGGGGTGGTTCTTCCCAATTGTTCTATTTAAGCGATTATGCCATCCCTCCACAGTATTTGTAGTTCTATGTCGTTCATTATAACAAACCCAAATGTGATCGTTTTCGAGCCACTGACTTACAAAATAGTCGTTAAATTCGACTACGGTTTCAATTGTACATGTTTCACGATATATAGAAACGCATCTCCGATGTAATCCGGTGGTAAGTACGCCACGGCAGCACATATTTTTATATGGTCTCGAATTTCTTGACAATATATTTGCGGTATCTGCGTCTTCTTTTCTCTGGCCCTCTTTTTGATTTTAGTATTATACATTTCAACTTCGTTTTTTAGCAATCTTAGGTTCACACTGTTTTTAAGTATTGTTGATACCTACGAGTCGGTTGTAATACTTCCAGGGCATTTACGCATGAAGCACGCCCATCTGTTGTTTTGGTTCTGGTAAACTTTATTAAGCGTTAGCCTATACCCACCCGGCATACAAAATTATCGGTTTCCCTCATTTCGATTCAACAATTTCCATTTTTTAAGCTGTACTGAACACTGACTTGAACCTTGATAACTCACTGAACGCCTACAATAAACTAAGTCACTAAGACTTCAAACACATAATATTTCATAATTTTGCAGTGTGGTTGGTTGCTGGTACACTACATTGGCTGCTGAAAGTACGGCGAGGAGAGAGACTGTACTAGGAAAGCAGAGATGGACCTACATATCGAAGGAAACCTTGCGTTCTCTGGAGCCATACTACTTGGAACAAATGCAGATCTAATAACCATTTAAGCAAATAGAACCCTTCATATTGTCTCACAGTACAAGCCAATAAAACAAGAAATTTTCTAAACTACTTACCCTATACCCGTTTCCGTCTAAAAAAAATAATAATAATAATAAATTTAAAAGAATTAAAAAATTAAAATATGTATAAAAATAAAATGAAATACTTAATATATACTTGTTCAATAGTCTCTCTTTCCTTAGAGGTATTTAAAATGATTACTTAAGACACTTATACAAAGAGTTAAGTAACAAGAAAAAGAGAGACAGTAAAAAAAAAAAAGAGAGAGAGAGACGTGTGGAAAACAAATAGCTTGGCGAGAACCTCAACATGCCACAGATTTGTACATTATATTAAATAAAATACTCGTGTTTAATGGACCTATATAAACATATTACGTTTTGAAATCAATTCTATTCGCTGAGAATTAGCATATTTTCGAAGAAACAATAAAGAAACAAAGGGACATGTTATAATCCCGAGCTATAAACCTTACACATGTTGTGACTTTGTTTAGCTTTTAATTGCAACCACTATATATAATATATATTAAAATAGATATAAAATATATAAAATATATTAAAAATATATATTGAAAAATAGTAGAGGGTTGCATTGGTTGATTACCTGCATCGACAAAACGGGAAGGGTCATATCCAATTAGCCTTGAGTCCACGAAACGGGAATGTGCGTTTGCCTTATCCCGAAAGGTAAGTCAGTAACTCTAAACTCTATGGACCCTAAGCTACTCTGAGCAGCCCGCCTCGGTAGCGTAGATGGTAGCGTGTCTCCCTCACATTCAAGGGGTCCCGAGTTCGAATCTCGGTCAGGGTGAGCTACCTGGATAAGGTTTATCCGGGGTTTTCCCTTATCCTTAAAGACGAATGTCGGGTAGCTCTAAACTCCATGGACCCTGGGCACATTTGATAATCATTTCAGCCATCTCATTCACCGTCCGATATGACTTAACGTTGGAGGACGTAAAAATTAAAAAAAAAAAAAAAAAAATACTCTGAGCATCCCATCTTCCAATGTGACAGTGTTGGAGGACATAAATTACAAATAAATGGAAAACTTGTTTTTCTAGATCGCAGAAAATACTTCTGCCTAGCTCGGTAGCGTAGATGGTAGCGTGACTGTCTCACGTTCAACAGATTCCGATTTTAAATCACGATCAGGGCGAGTTATCTGCATAAGCTTCTTCCCAGGGGTTTCCCCTTTAACTTGAAAGACGAATGTCAGGTAAATCTAAGCTCTGTGGACCCTGGGCTCCTTTGAGCATCATTTCGCCCATTTCATTCACCATTCGTATGACAATGCAAAACGTTAAAAAAAAAAAAAAAAAAAAAAAAAAAAAAAAAAAAAGCTTTATCTCTTTCCCAAAGCGGTTAACTAGATGACCTGGGAATGTCGAATCTTCATATTCACTTATTTCAACCCATTTCGTTGATATGCTAAGGATCAAAATTGTGCAGCTCTTATGTTATATAACTATCGGGCCAAAGATATTATATAGTATTAAAATGTCATCTACTGGGATTATCTTTATTATTCCGAGCTAAGCTGTTACACTACAGGCTAGGAGTAAGTTACACATTAAAGACATTGAAAGACAGTCGAGAGAGGGAGAGCGGAGGTTGAAAACAGATGTGCATCAAGGGCTTTTTAATTACAATAGGTTTAACCATTAAAAGCTTCATAATCGTTGTAGTCATTTCATAATGAACGGAGGGGATAATTAAAATCAATTAAATCGTTAATCCTGCCATTTTGGGCTGCCAGATAAAATTGTAATAAAAATCGTAAAACCAATTTGGCGACTGCAGAAGTAAGGCAGTTTACCCATAAAAGTTGTGTGATAGGAGGGCAAATTGTGTTGAAAACCCTAGCCTGGCATCGTGCAGAGCCTTCAGAACCTAGTAGGTATGAATTATAGTATTTAACTAATGTGTGCTGTCATGTTCTGCAAATGGTCTTTCTTATTTAAACGAAAATCACGAATTTTTATTTGAACACCAACATCGAATATTTGGACGAAATTTTATATTTCCTCTATCAACAAATATAAGCAAGCGGTTGCTGGGCAGCATACACTCCGTCCAGGAAAACCTGGACGACTCGACTCTTCTGCTGGTCTGCTGGTCTGCGTATCTCTTGATATGAAATTCCTCTCGGAAACTCAACACACCAAGAGCATAGTAACAAGACACATTTCGTTTTTTCCAAATATTGAAGATAAGTGATAAGTTACACTCATGATGTACTCTACTCTAGAACAGACTATTCTTACAAATGCTTATTCCTCTACTTACTGTAAATCGAGATAAACATTTACAGTAATTATGCTAATTTTCCTTTAGAAGCAAGAGAAACATGGGAATGTAAGTATTGAAAAATTCACACAAATAACAAGGAACATATCCGAAATTAACTCCACAATAAATATATATTATATATACACCATAAATTGTATATTTTAACAAATTCATAATTTTTTTACATAACACTTTGTTACGCTAAATTGTTATGTAAAAAACACCCAGAAAAACACGACTTCTGTAGACATTTTCAGGAAATTCAAAATAAAAATTTTATTTGTCATCAAAATATCTTTAACGTACAGTATTTTAATCTATCCTTAAGAGATATTTTTGAAAACCAATCAATATTTTCGAAAACAGTTTCATGTAAAGGGTAGTCTGCATTGGTGAGATTTTCTTGCTCATCGTGTCGCATCCTTGGAAGATACTGCACTCATATATCATGTTTGATATTCAACCTACTTTTTGCACACGCGCACACCTACACCCCCCCCCCCCACACACACACACGCGCGCGCGCGCGCGCGCTCGCCTCGGCAACGTAGATGAGAGCGTGTCTGGCTCGCGTTATAGAGGTCATGAATTCGAAACCCGGTCAGGGTGAGCTACCTGGATAAGGTTTTTTTCAGGGGTTTCCCTTATCCTTAAAGACGAATGTCGGGTTACTCTAAGCTCTATGGACGCCGGGCTCATTTGAGCATTATTTTCACCCATTTCATTCATCGTCCGATATGACTTGACGTTGGAGGACGTAAACGTAAATTACATTTAAAAAAAAACACAAACAGAAAGAGACGGGAGAGTCTCAAAACACATATTTTCGGTAAACCTTGATATCTAATGTTTGGATGGAATGCAATACTTCCACTTTCTGAAAGTAAGAAAGTACGTTTACAAGCAGCCTAAATTTAATGTTAGTATCCTTCACTGTAGTTGGACTTTCACATGCGTTTAAATTCTTATTTATTTCTCTCCTCCTGCTCTTCAGGAAAGAAAAGTGCGAAACAAAGGGAAGGGGATGTTAAACAGGAAGATTTCCTCATTTTCCATTCATTCCCCAAGTAAGAATACAAAAGAGAGAACAAAGAAGAAGCAGAAGAAATTACTTTTTTGAGGCTAATGAAGAAGCAAATTTCAGACATCTGTGTAGAGGGGTTAAAAAAACTACACAGAAGCAGTTGATGAGGGGTTTCCATCCTTAGTGGTTTAGAGACTCCATATATCTCAAAGAGAGCAAACCCTTGCAAAGGGATTACGTGGCTGCTTACAATAATGTCAACAACGCTAAACTATGTTTAATTGTAAACTTCATGCGACATGACCTCACAAGAGCTGTCAACCTGTAGGGAAGTAATCTCAGAACACGAGGAAGAAAAATATCGGAAGACTGGAATAAAATCAGTAACTTTTAAAATGTCTATTGCAGGCGTGGCCCGATCTACCTCAGCTTTTACCCAGAGTGCAAGATTTGGATAAATGAGCAAATTTGAGGTGTGAAAAAAATAAGACAAAACATATTTGAGGGATGGGAAAAATAAGTTTTAACGTGTAGCAATGATTCGGTTTTCAAAATATATGTTAAACCCTCCAATTTAAACAAAAAGGATGGAAAGTAGGCTATACCACGCTATATTCCAGCTTCACAAGAAATAAGTCCTAAGTTTGATTCAAATCTACATTCCTAAGCTACTTGTACTTTTTGCGGTTAAAATATTTTCTCCACATGTTTAAAAACCATTGGGTGCTTTATTTCATATTTTAGTTTCACAGCTTATATAACTAAGAGTTCAATACTTTGATTTGTGCCTACAAAAACTTCTATTTTGAAGGGAGTTAGGTGAATAAAATAAATAGACATAAGGTATATGTTATTTTGAAAACCGTCGCATAAAATAGTTGGCCAACATGAAATTAGTTTAATTTTTTGTTTTTATCTTTTGAATGTAACAGCCGTATCAAACAGTAACAAACAATAAGGGGAAAAAAAAAAGACTAGCAGCCGGTGTTTTTTACACAATGCCTTAGTATTTACGAGAGTCGGCTGATAAGTCCCGGGCCTCACATAGAGATGGCGACACTGTGCCAGTTTGACCGATAGCATAATATAGTTAAACTCTAGCTTGTTTCACACTTGCAGGTCAATAGCTTGTTTAGTTTTTGAATGACAGCATTTTAAACAAGACAGGGGTAGAGGTTTCACGAAAATGGAGGATTTGGAGAAACGTGCAGTGATTAAGTACTTCCATTTGAAAGGCTCAAAGAAATCAAGGAGGAAATAGTACATTAAAAGACTGCCATTTCATATATGGGTTGCAGAGTTTAAAATGGATCGTTGAGCACTAGTGATGAGCCTCACTCTGGACGCCCTGTGGAAGTCACAACTCCAGGGATCATTGAAAATATTCATCGTTTAGTACTGGAACACCACAGATTAAAGTTGTTTGACACAACAGAGGCTCTAAACATATCAAAAGAACGTAAGTAATGTTTCGGCTTTCACAAGGTCTGTGCAAGATGGGTGCCGCGTTTGTTGACACCTCATTCAAAGTTGCAAAAAAAACTGTTTCTATTAAGAATTTGGAGCTCTACCGTGAAAATCACAGTGAATTTTTGAGACGGCTTATCATCAAGGATGAAACTTGGATACATCCCTACACTCCAGAAAGTAAATCATAGTCAAAATAGTGGATTGCACCAGGTGAACCAACTCCAAAAAAGAAAAAGTCTATTTTATCAGTTAACTAGGTTATGGCGAGTGTTTTCTGGGATGCACAGAGAATAATTTTTATTGATTACTTGAAAAAGGGTAAAAGCAAGCTTACTGCAACGTCTGAGTGAGGTGAAAAGAAAAAGATCTCTTTTGACAAAGAAAATCTTGTTTCTTCACGAAAATGCCCCGGCCCATCGTCCAGTCATTGCAATGGGGAAAATGTGCGAAGTGAAGTTCAAATTGCTTGAACATCCACCCTATTCGCTAGATCTAGCACAAAGTGACTACTACCCGTTCCCGAACCCCCAAAACATTTTATGGAAAAGGATGATTTCACAACAACCAGATCATTGATGCGGTTAACAGTTATTTTGACGACCATGATAAATCGCATTACAGATTAGAACATTAAATTAGAATTACATTAGAACACCGATATGAAAAATGTATTAGTCTTTATGGAGATTATGTTGAGAAATAAAGAAAAAAGTGATTTTTAGTGTGAAGTCCGGGACTTATCAGCCGACCCTCGTAGTTCAATAATGTGCTAGTTTAAAAATGATAATGAACAACCTTGAATTTGTAAAATTTTATATTTTGGAGAAAATTATAGCAACCAGTGATTTCAGCATTACTAACGGAAAGTATATGTATATATAAACTTCACCTAGCTAAATACATGCATTATGCTGCAAATATATTGTTAAATCAAGAAGTCATGTTTAAAAATATCTTGCTTTAGGCACTGAAGACAAGGAAAGGAAATGCCAAATTTTCGAAGACATTTCCATGTTAACATATTCCAAATCATTTAGCAAATTAAATAAACCTGTGTAACTCACTCCATCCACTTCACTTCATCCGTTGATTAAAATACAGTGGCGCCACAGCCCTTACATGGCCAAGGCCTATCAACCCGACTGCTGGCCTCACGCCCACTTAAGCACGGCAGAGGTGTACGATCATCCAATCGATACGGGGAGGAGAGGTGGTCAGCATCTCGGCATCCCCAACCTAAATTCCCCACCACATGGGTGGGATCAAACCCGGGCCGCTTTCCGTGGCCAGGGACCAAGGTATGCTGCCTTAACCCGCTACACCATGGCGCAGGACAGCAAATTGCATGTATGGGTATGCAATTATAATTTACTGTCAAGTTTTGAACTCAAACTATTATACTAGGGTCAAAAGCTACAAATGCGTACATTTAAATTATTATAAACTAACCGTGAGAAAACATAAATATATACTTTTACTTAGTACAAAATTCAATAAGACATGGTATAAACTGAACGGTTGCCAATGAAAATGTTCTATATTCCTATTATAAAATATTCGCCTGAAATCAATAACGTAGTACTAAAGCATGTTTCAACGCTAAGATAAAACCTTACTACAGAAAGAAACAATGATGGCTTAAAACATTGAGACACCATTCTCGAACTGTCATATGAATTTAAGATTTAAAGAAATTCTGAGATATTAAGTGGTCCTTCATTTCTAATGAACTCTTGCGAAGAGTGTATAATTAAGGTGGTTGTATGACCAACCGCTACACAGTCTCTTTAAATCAACCTGATAAACGGAGAATATGCATTCAACTTTCTTGCCCACGCTCATTTATAACTTTTCCATACATTACTTTAAAAACATGTGTTTTTGTTAACTTCAGGTAAAACACTGCCGAAATGGTTTCGATGCACATTTTGTTGACAACATAGGTGCCTAAAACGACCGTCAAATGTTCAAAATCTATTGTTACACCTATTCTTATTAACATTTATTTCTTTAATCTACTTCATATTGAGAAAGCATTTGGAGAAATTGTTGCACTGCACAATTCGCAGCAGATACAAGGAAATACAGGTAACCAAAGCAGCAAATAGCACTATCATGGCACGTGAAACAACACGCAGCACATCAAAAGATTACAAAAAAACTGAAAAACTCAATACTAATACCAACTAGGCGCATTAATAGTTTATGTCATAAATATATTTTAAATAAATTATGAAGTGTTTTAAAGAGACCTACATTTGCTGTGTAATAAGTTTTGTCTAACTCTCGGGGTTTATCAATTACCATACAAAATTATTTCAGAATGAAGAGGACTTGGCACGTAATGCTCAAAAATTTCAAAATATGTTTCATTTGCCATAAAGATATATTAAATATATGCCAAATAATTTTTGATAAATTATTTTTAATCAATTTTAATCAATTTGAGTAACTGAAGAAATAGAAGAAAGGAACTTTTAAAAGAAGGTTCAAATTTTGATCATCACTTCTACCTTCTACATCTCCCCTTGCACTTTCGACGATAACTGAAAGAAACCCATTTCTGAAAACAAATTTGATCTCGATTAACCTAAGTTGCCTGCCTCGGTAGCGTAGATGGTAACATGTCTGCCTCACGTTCACGAGGTCCAGAGTTCGAATCTCGGTCAGGGTGAGTTACCTGAATGTTTTTCCGGGGGTTTCCCCTCATCCTTACAGACGAATGTCGGGTAGCTCTAAGCTCCATGTAACCTGGACACATTTGAGCAGCATTTCACCAATTTCATTCACCGTCCTTCATGACAACGTTGGAGCACGTAAAATTACAACAACAAACTGAAGTAGACGGGAAAATGTATCAGGTTTTCTTTTGATGCTCAGAGAACAGACGGTAGACAGCGAGTTGGGTGGAATAAAACACATCTATTATTACAGGAAAACGATAGAAAGTACCTTTCTGTGACAGTAATTTATTGAAAATAAATGCCAGAAAAGTCATTGCATTAAATGACAAACTCAAAACTCCCATTAGGGTGACATTGCCTCAGGTTACTCCATTTCTAAGTGCTCATAGTTTTTTTTTTCCTTCTTTTTTTTATGTCCTCCAACGTTAAGTTATATCGGATGGTGAATGAATTGGGTAAAATGATGCTCAAATGAGTCCAGGGTTCATGGAGCTTAGAGTTAACCGACATTCACCTTGAAGCATAAGGAAAACCCCCGGAAAACCTTATCCAGTAACTCACCCTGACCGAGATTCGAACTCAGGAAATCTTGAACGTGAGGTAGTCACGCTACCATCTACGCGACCGAGGCGGGCTAAGTGCTCCTAGATGTTATACCACATTCTTTAGGGGACTCGGGGAAAGAAGGCATTTTCGCCACGCTCGCTTTATAGGTATATTTTAGAAGGGTAAAGCTGATTTCAAAATGGTTCACATTGTAACATCCATGCATAATTGAAGCACTTTTCCCGAGATGTTTAAGTACATCTTCAATGGAACTCAAAATGCATAGAATAGAATTGTAAACTTTCAAGGTACACTAACGTTTCGGCATTATCAAGGACCAATGTCCAAATACAGAAAGCGAGAAACACACATTCTCGACACGCAATGAACTGGTTCAACGAACTGAAGTAATACACCAAGAATCAAATTACGGTACAACTGCAATGTCAGTGTCGGCATTTATTTTGATATAGAACGCGCGGAAAATCACAAAGCTGTCTCTGCTGCTGGTTATCTGAAACCGCCAATAGAACAATCGTAATTCTTATGTTAACAGGAGTACTGCCGACTACCGGCCTGACACAGTTGACTTACGAGTCCATAAACTGTAATGCTGTCAAATCATTCGAGTTTTATTATGTATCACCCTCTCACAATTGTTATTACATTATACAGTAGAACCTCGTTCACCTGCATCAGCTGGAACCAGGGCCGATCCGAGTTAACGAAAATCCGGGTTATCCAGTGAGTGGTGGAAAAATTGTACATCAGCGAAACATTTTAAAGGAGTTCATAAATTATCATCGGCACCGCTGGCAAGAGAATCCCGAGTAATATACCTATTCAGAATCGCAATTTATCATCTGTAAAACGGGTCTTAATTTACTACATTTAAAAAATTTTCTTTTCAAAACTGGTGCTGGTTATATGAAAGTCCAGGTTAACGAGGTTTTACTGTATATACCTTGGTCTAAAAACCGGGACTGCTTGCTTTATGTTAATCACACTAGCACAGCCCACAGTTGTGGAAGTCCCTCGCTCTTTTTCATTTTTCATGTTTTCTCCACAACTATTTATCACCTATCGCGCCATCTTTCCCTTAGCAGCACCATCACTTTCTCCCACTTATCACTTAATTGTCCTCACTTCGCCTCTATCTCTCTCTCTCTGTGCAATTTATAAGTCATTAGATATTTGGAAAATCAGCCCTTTTCTCCTGGGATTTACAAATTAAAGCGCACATAAAAGCTTTTACATACACAAATCTCTTGCCTCTGTCTTATGCTTACACTGCTACGCCATTTCTCGTGGTAGTCGGTATACTACACAAGTACCAGCAATTCGTTTAACTTCTTCAATAAACATCGTACAGAAATTATGCTAGAAATATCACATATATACCTATTTTATTGTAATACTTTATAATAAACTTAATGATACAGCAAGATAATTCGATTTTTTTAACTTTGTGAGAAATAAAAGGTAGCTCTAGAAGACAGACACTATGTAAACATTTTTAAATTTCTTAACAATTTAACTCTTCCGTTAAACAAAATAATATGATGCACTAAATTCACAAGACTTTTTCTATCTGTTCTTTAATAAACTATTACGAAAACCTCTTCTTCTACTGGCTGAATAAAAAGCCTGCATCCATTTTATTTCGACAGCGTGATGTCGCTACTTGTTAAAAGGGAAGGTGTGCTGCTGAAATTCACCTCCATGTTCATCGTGCCCATGTAAGAGCGCCAGAAGATGTAAAACATCTCAAAGACGGAAACATGAGTATTCAAAATGAGCATAGTAACGGCTACCCTAGAGCTACCTCCAAGAACACAACAAGAAAATAATTGATGAGCTCATTCATGTGAACGAAATCGTTGCAAACTTTGCAGTAGGCAGGTCATTGTAGCGTGCAAAAAATGATTGAAAGCTTAAATTATCGAAACTGTTGTGTCCTTTGGTCACCACGTCTGGTGATCAAAGAACACAAACTTCCGAGAAGCAGCATCATCCAAAACCTTTTTCAGAGATTTTAGAATGAGTGTAGTAATTTTTGACGAGCATTGTGACAGGCATGAAAGCTGCTTCTATCATCTTAAATAAAACGCCAGATTATGAAATAGCATCACTTGCAACGGTATTTTAGGTCCCGGGTATACGACCGGTGCCCACTCAGCATCGTGAGGAAAGTGAAGAGCTTACGCTAGGTAAGCGGCCCTGGTCACGGAAACTAACATTCCATCTGGGGGATGCCGAGATGCTGACCACATCTCCTCCCCGTATCGGTTGGATGATCGTACACCTCTGCAGTGCGTAAGTGGGCGTGAGGCCGGCAGTCGGGTTGGTAGGCCTTGGCCCTCTAAGGGCTGTAGCGCCACGGGTTATATTATTATCACTTGCAACGGAGTTCTATTATAAGTGCATTTTCAAACTTGTACTTCGATGGAAACAATACGCGACAAAAATCTAAGAATATGTTGAAAAGTAACAAGTCTCCACATTAAGATGTATATGTTTTGTCTTTAAAAAAATACCTTAAATCTGTTGCACACGACTTTCAGTCTTACCCTCGTATTTCAAGATTCAAACCAATAACAAAATATCTCATAAATGATTAACGCCACAAAAAATGTCATTTGACAAACTCTAATGATATTTGCATTTTTAGGATTAAGTTTCTATCTCCTACCGGCTTTCCAGTCCTGCAAAAGACATTCAAAATGAAAAGGACCTCGGAGACTATTCCCAATCAACATATTTACGTTGGCCTTAAATATATATATATATATATATATATATATAAACACATGACTTTTAATCAAAGTTGCTAGAAGTATTTTGAGAAAGTTAAAATCCTAAAAAAAAAGAAAGAAAAATGTAAAGGTAATTTTAGGTGGGACATTTTCTTAAAAATCACTGGAGGAGCTGAAATTAAGTTTTAGTATTTAACCAAATTTTCGTTTTTTTGTTATTCTGTTTACAAATATGCACGCGCGAAATGTTTTAAATTTTCGGGGAGGGGGGGGGGAGTTCAGAGGCCTCCAAATATGTATTTTCGGTGAAACGGCGCAATCGAATTTTTTAATGCTATACAATACTTTCCCTACCTATGTACTTTACGCAAAAGGCAACTCATTAACATATTCGTGACACTTATAATATAGAAATTACCTCAAAGCTTCGCTTAATAAACAAGTGTATGAACACGGATACGATTAACCAAATGGAATGTCAAATAATGCCAAAATTTGCTCAATTGTATTATTTGAAGCTTTTCTTTAATCTGATATAACTAAAGGCCGGAGAAATGTGCGCTCGCATGCGTTACAAGTTAGCTGTACGAAGAATATAAATGTCGCCAGATGTATAGCACGGCCATTAAATATGCAAACGTCCCAAACAACGTAATGTAGTACGCTGCGAACTAGTGAAGCATTACCTTGCAAGTGAACACAGACGTAAGGTCAAGGTGTACAACGCGATTATTTGTCTGCTCTCGCAGTGAGGCGATTGTCATGGCCAGGTTATACTTACGTGCCGTTGTTGACATACACGACCAATAGTACAGTCCATATTCAGTATACCTATGGCGCAATGCACACGCCTCTGGCCTTTACTGATAACATACTTTATCATGTGCTCAGAACATTTACGTTTTAAATGCAAATTTGAACATACAACTGCTATTTTGTACCGTCAATCCTACAGCACTGAAAGAGCCCGCCTAGGTAGCGTGGTGGTAGCATGTCTGCCTCACGTTCAAGAGGTCCCGAGTTCGAATCTCGGTCAGGTTGAGCTACCTGGATGGGGTTTCTTCCGGGGTTTTCCCTTATCCTGAAAGACGAATGTCGGGTAACTCTAAGCTCTATGGACCCCGGACTCATTTGAGCATCATTTCACATATTCCATTCATCGCCTGATATGACGGAGGACGTAAATTACAAAAACACTGAAAGAAATCAATACTTCTAAATATTTGGAGTAACGAGGCAAAGTTTAGTTAAGTTTTTTATGAAAAGTTTGCCTCTGCAAATTAATATAACTATAACACGACTAATACAACTTAATTCGTCAGCTTCTTTATGCTCGAGCAATGTGATTTCTTTGCAAATGAATATATGCAAGTGTTTTCCTAGTTTGGTAAAAATGACCTACTTTCTCAGAAACCATTAACATCTAAATTAAATTTGGATTGTAAAAGCAACCACTAAATGCTGTTGTGGTGTTAATAGCATGTTTACTTAACAAAGTATGGCTGATATTGTAATAAAAGAATGATGAAATTAGGAAAATAACCCTGTTTCTTAAATAGCTTGATGTGATATGTTTTAGCAGATTCAACATGGGCGGGATAGGGGTTTCAATCTCTCCTTAAGGAAGGTACATATGTATCTCATATATGAAGAATTATTATTCAAATAAATTCTTAAGTTGATTCGTAAAAAATATAATAAACGTGTTGGAATTAAATCACATAAATTAGATAACAATGCCGTTTGCAATCAGGTTTTCACTTATCGACATAAATGAGAATTAAATTTGGAAAATGTTCACTGAAGGAGGTCAAATCTCGCTGCACCGAACAGTGGTCCGGTTTCCCTTTCAAACCTCGTCACTCGTCGGTGGACCTTCCTTGACCGACTCAAGGCTAATGCCCCAGACAAGGTCTGCGACCTGTCTACATCCGCCGTTTAGCCATCACCGCTCATATTCATTCAGGATACATGACAAAGAATTCAATCAAGAAGGTAAGGTTTCTTCCGAGCTTCCCTTATCCGAAGAGCACGCCATGGACGGCAAAACTGACATAACAAATCATGTTTCTCCTTTATGTCAATTTGATGTGATAATCTCCATTAATTCGATAAACGATTTATTAGAAATTATTTTCTACTTTGCTGCAAGCGTTACTGTGCACATTTTAACATTATTATTTAACATTGTCCTAGCTGGTTATGTTGCGGCGGTTGAGTGTAAGTCACAGCAATGACCTTAATTGCATAGTCGCCTTTCTGTGACATCCGCTAACGGAGCTGGCTGGAATTTGGCCTTACGGCAAATGAAACCCTAAATTATGGAGTCGTGAACTGAAGACCTAGTTCAAATCTCTTTATGGCCGTCATCCCTAATTCGTTATTTCTGATTTTCATTAGTCATCAGAATGGGGATCTCCCGGGAGTGCCCTAAACTTAGGCCTGGAGCGCTTACTTTCCTGTTTTCCTGTTCCAAGTATTATTTCATTTCATGCAATATCAATTCGCGTTGTTAGCGATACCAGCTGCACAAAAACTAATTGTTAATTAACGACAACTACTAAATTATCGCCAATTAATATCAAGCTTGATTATTTTCTGCTAATTTGATCTCACAAGCTATAAAATAACACATTCCAAAGCCCTTAGAAAACTTTGTTTTAAGTGATGTGAAGATTTATACATTATAAGCAAATGCACAATATTTGTTGCAACATTTCTAGAAAACAAATATAAACAAACATCACGTGAATCCACCGGATCGGAAGGGGGATACCCAAAGATAGTATCTACCGCAACCAGGAGAGGTTACAATTCAGGTTCTCACTTTTATAATGGAGTAAATAAAGAAATGCTCAAATCTATTAGAAAGGATACTTGACTCGATTACAGAAACCGAAACCTTTTTGGTATACAATCCTCCATTGGGTTTGTGGTTTTCGTGATGCCCTAAGTGGAAATATCTATGAGCTAGAATCTTTTTCGGAGTTTTAACTCATTGCTTATTCATTTTGGTTAATTTATTTTTACGATTGTAGGTATATTTTATATCCCGTACATATCAAATAGCCATAAATTATATTGAAGTGTTTAAAATAAAAATTAATATGTGTAATATAAAGGTAGGTATAAATTAGAATGACTAAACTAAGATTGTATTTAAGTAATGCTGTAGGGGAGAGGATCCGTCCCCTTCAGCTGCCGAAGTGCGGGCGCTGCGGACCCTTAGCACTCGTGCCTCTGACGTTACTAGAGGAACCTCGGGCCGAACATGCCGAGCCCCTCCCGTAGGGGAGTTGTTCGGATTGGGTTGGACTCGAGGGGGCAGTGTGTTCCCGACACCCACGAGTAAATGGGTACCTCCGGCCAGGCTACGGCCGCCCGGAGGGGGTAGAGGGTTGCCTGAATAGTCCCGGGTACTAGCCTGCAGAGCTAGTAGGTGTGTTAGATCACCATTCGACCCCACCGAGGTTATCGGTAGTCTTCCCTGCGGGGTTGACGCGCGTAAGTGGCGTATCCATTTCCATCCCGTCTTGACGTTGTGCTCAGCGGGGGGAGGGGGGCTTTTTAGACTCCAGATATTGCCCTATGGAACGAGCCCCGGAGTTTCCATCGCTCCCGGGTAGAAGGAGGCCCGGGTCCTTGGTCCTACGGGTCCAGGACTAATGGGAGTAGAACCTCTGAGCTTAACTAACTGTATTTAAGTAATATAAGAGCACATAGCGATTGCAGCTTTGTTTCCAAGAACAGGCAGTATTATCAATCTACATCTGTATCACTCTGATGCTGCGTTTCGCATTCATATTACAGAATGTATACAGAAATTCTGTTTTTTTTTTTAATTTTATTTTATCGCTGTGGCTTGTGCCTTAAAATGATAAATTTTATATAATTACTTTTAGGTAATAAGAATTGCCATAGATTACTTTTCAACGGGCAGTTATCTATTGTTCTTGTCCAAAACACGTCCAGGTAAATTCTCCAAATCTTTTTCTCCTTCTATTCATATGTATTTCTACTCTTTTCTAAGTTATGACTATGATATTAAGTAATACAGAAATATATGGTACGTTATGTTCTCCATAAAATAGAATATAACGGCTATTACATTCGCCTGTTTATTGCATAATGGCGACATGAGTTGGCCCGATATATCTACCATGTACTTGTAATAACTGCCGCCTCTATTGCGAAATCATTAATGTAGCGTTCAAGTTGAAACTTTGGTGCAGCAAAACAGTGATACGATGCCCTGGAATGTCAACTCCATATCTTTATATGTTGGAAGGATACTGGGGGAAAATTAATCGTTTGGTATTCAGATACCATATGCGACTAAAGATGACTTAAGGGTATGCTTCAGAGTTTAGCCACCATTTCCAGTTTTGCTTACCTAGTAGTAATTTGTGGTTAGTGATCACAAGAGTGTGACGCTCAAAGTTCCCTCAATTTTAGATGCGAGGCGTAGTAACAACGAAACCGTTAAATTGCGCGCAGAATGTGCCGCTAAATAATTGAATAGTGCACAAAAGTGTTATACATATCAATCAGGAATATTGGCAACTGGAAACAATAATGAAGTGCCGCGCAGAACGAATATGTAAATTTCAAAGCGGTAACCTATCAGGGGTAACGAGCTGGAGTGACAAATATTACAACAGACAAAGAGAGTGAAGTCGCAACTAATTAGAACAAGTGTCCGCTGAGACCAAGTTTGAGACGAATAACGTGGATGTATCATTACAGGAAACATAATCTTGCGCGGCACGTGGTAGTTGGAGAACGCTGATACACATAGCAAATGCACATGTGTTGGTTACTTTCCCCTCTGCCCGTCAATATACCACGCCAGCGTACGTTACGAAACATCACAATGCCGAGAGGCAGGTCGACCCTGAAAGCGCTACCTAAACCAAATCAGCGCACAGGAAGAGCCGAGCACTTCAAAGAAAACGTCTGTAAGGGCCGTAACGACGTGTATGTCGCAGCGTTAAACATTATTCAGAAAAAAGTATGTAGTCTTTAAGTAGTCTCCTTTCTAATGCTATTAGTTTCTTCGCGGAATATGGCGGCCCGGGTTCGATCCCAGGCGACCGCAAAGTGAGATTTGTAATGGACAACACAGCGCTGGGGCGGGTTTTCTCCGGGACCTCCGGTTTCCCCCGCCTTCTCATTCCACAGGTGCTCCATCTTCATCTCATGCATCATCAGTGTCATCGCCTGCGGTGCCGTATGTAGTAAAAGCGAGCGTTAAACACTACGCATTTTATTTCGCGGAATATTGACTTGGATCGTGGACTATACTTGGTCCGAAGTCCTCGTGCCTTGTTCTGTTTGCAACATAAAATATTTCGGAAATGGGTTTTTTATTAGAGAATTATAAGCTCTACAAAATATTTGTGTAAATTTTATGTGCTTATATTTTTTTCTACAAAATTGAGCGTCAGGTCCAAAACAAAGAGAATTTTAACAACCTCTGCTTTTGGCGTTCAATCGAGTACCAGTCACAGAAGCAGTTCCCGCAGAAACTGTAAAAAATGCCCACAATTTTATAACAATTTGTACCTCAATATACATTTACTCCAGTTTGTTAGTAGCTTTTTCCGTCTAATATTTTTCCAAAAAATGCACCTCATACTTTGCTACCAGATGTTTTATAACTGCCCAAGAAATTAACGCTTGTCAGTATAATTACAGAAAATCCAGTTTTGCTCTACGAAGTTTGATCTACTAATCGAACTTAGTTACACATTAACATAAGCAATACAAACATTGGAAATGCAAAATTAAGCATTTCATTATATCCACAATTACACTATTTAAACTACAGTGATTTCCACGTAAGGCTTTGGTTTGTTAGCGCCATAGAGTTACTATATACCTGAAAGTATACTGCCCTTAATTAAAATTATTAGCCTGTAATATAAGTAAATATTGATCTTATGTTGTTCATTACCCTCTCCTGATTTACCTATGCAATTATCTGCACCTATATCCTAACAACGAACGCGCGCGTGCATCAGTGTTTTCGATTCAGAACCGTTTTCTCTGGGATGAAAAGTGCTAAATGCTCTATGCAAGACTTTCCTCATTTTCTTCACATGGTATTTTTTAAATCTTGGTTTTGTGAATGTCCAACGTCTAATACTTTCAAGCTTAATGATAGCATGATATTATTTTTGTAATTTTTTTTAATTACTAACCGCTCTAGTCCAAATTTATCGTAGTGAAATCCTAATCCTAGGCATCAACAAAGAAGCAACAGAACTTGGCTATTTGTAGGCGTATCATAAATAGATCTCTCCTAACAATCAGCGATAGCGAGAATAAAACCAGTTAGCAATGCAGTTTAAAATTAAACAGTAAAAGCTGATTTGCAGATAATTTATATCATAAGTGTTATAAATTCTTATCAGCATGCTGTGTTAGCATGTTGCAAAATTCACTTTTTGCTGAAGTGTGAGGCATAGTTGCATGCAAATGCCTGTTTTCCATAAGCAGGACGTGACAAAACCATTACAGCATATTTCATGAATCAACAATAACTTTATAACAACACTCTTGTACAGATTCAGTTAAGTGCAAAGCCCGCCTCGGTAGCGTGGTGGTAGCATGTCTGCCTCATGTTCAAGAGGTCCCGAGTTCGAATCTCGGTCAGGTTGAGTTACCTGGACACGTTTTTTCCGGGGTTTTCCCTTATCCTGAAAGACGAATGTCGGTTAATTCTAAGCTCTCTGGACCCCGGGCTCATTTGAGCATCATTTCACCCATTCCATTCATCGTCCGATATGACTTAACGTTGAAGGACGTAAATTACAAAAAAGTTAAGTGCAAAGGACCTCACTGATATAGAAGTTGTGCATTTATTTTTACTGATACGCCAATCACTTCTCCATATTTGTGACAATTTTCTGCTCTACTGCTTTTTAAAAACGTCTTTTAACATTTTACTTCCGCTTCTGCATATCCATGCTACTAGGACTTTACGCCTAACTAGAGCATAATCATCTTAGGTCACAGTCGTGACATTTTGTTATTTAATTCAGGTCAATCCGACCCCTTTGTGCCTGAGTAATGTTTGCAAAGAAATGGCATCCGCTTTGAAAAAAAGCAACTGCGATCTGGATTATCGTGAGGTTTGCCCTCGATATGACTTCACATACCGAAATCGGTGAGCGGTAGTTATTAATGTAAATCATATGCAACACAAAAGTAGTAGGTGGATGCAGACATTATGACGTTCTTTTGCAATGTGATTACCTTATTTTGGCAATTTAAGAACAGGATTAAGATTAACGTTATAAGACTGATAAAGAACTCCCTGTCAGAGCACGAAAATTAGCTAAAAAGCGATTTTGATAAGTATCCAAGGTTTGTGTGATAGTTAAGTTTTTGGCAGGATAACGATATCTCTTAAATCACAATTATCCTGTGGTGCTCGCATGTGTTCGGCATCGATATAGAGGACGCACCCTTTGCCGGACTAGTTTATTGTAGACAACGCCGGTCATTTGTAACACGGAGAGTGTGAGAGATAAGAACAGAGTTGAAAGTACAGAATTATCAACATACCGTTAAATCATTTTATTCCTTAAGATATTAAAAAGAGTGCATTCCTGTAGAACAAAATGTCGCACACCGACAGCACTATGTTCCAGCAACTGACAGCATCTTAGCTTCTATTACGACATATGCTTGGTTTAGAATTTAGCGCTTGGATGAAAAATGCATAGGCTTTAAAATTACGTCAAAAGGAATCTCGTAGAGAGAAGCAGAAGGATCTAGATAATTTATCAATTGCTAAGAATGCATTAGAAAAGTAACACTTTCTTACGCTAAACTTTCTGCAGGTTAAATTCTTACCTATACTTTTTATACAAAATGTAAGCATATAAAAAAGGATTACAGTTCATTAAAAAAAAAACAAATATCCACAGTTCGGAATGTAGACTGTGCTGTAAACAATTAATTATTCCAGAAACAATAGTTGTCTACAAAAGTTGCATAAAATGTTTAAGCTTTAACACTATTGCGATGAGCAGGGTATGTGTAGATAGGAATGTACAAGGCATTGCTTTTACCTTTGTTACGAATTACATAACGATGGCACAGAATCCTATTGCCTCTTTAAACCCTAAGATGATATTAAACCGTGAGGCACTCGCCTCTGCAGGAACGAATTCTTTTCCAGTGCCAATCGCCTCAAGTATATGAGGTCGATAACAGCACCAGAAGACAAGACGAGGGGGACGCTGCATACCACAGCGCCACAATGACGGATGGCCGTACAAGCAGATTATCAGTCACTGTTACATGCACCTGGGTTGCGGGATAATATGTACCATTGGCCGAATTGCAGCAGAATTTTAGGCTGGAAACAAAACAGCAATGAAACCATCTTAGGTTGTATTTCGAAAAGCTAATCAAATTTCGCCCGCTCTGGATACAGGAAGTGTAAGTTCTCTAAATGAGGGATGCAAATAAAGAACAAGAATCAAATTCTACTGTTAAAACATCCGTATTTATTTATGCAACTGCTAAAGAAATGCGTGCATGACAGCGTAGGCGAAGCTGAAATTCAGATACGAGTAAAAATGGCATTTCATAATTTAACTGCGACGAGTTTTCCCCCTTCGTTTTCGTTTTTATTTTTATCCACTACTCGTTAGAACTACCATGGTGGAAAGTGAATTTCCTTCAATCAGTACTGAAATAATCTAGCCTACCTATGTAGCGTAGATGGTAATCTGTCTGCCTCACGTTCAAGAGCTCCCGAGTTCGAATCTCGGTCAGGATGAGTTATGTGGATAACGTTTATTCCCAGAGTTTTCACTTATCCTGAAAGATGAATGTAGTATCTCTAACCTCTATGGACACTGAGCTCATATGAGCATCATTTCATCCATTTTATTCGTCCGATATAACTCAACTTTGGAGAATGTAAATTAAAAAAAAAAACAGCTATTTTGCTCCTGTTTTGATATATTATTGCAGATATGGTATATAATCATATTTTACAGTTGTATCTTGCCATTTACATATTATCTTGACATTTATTCCTTTTCATTTATATTTATTTACGATTTAATTCATACATTTTTGTTTTTCTTTAAGGTGACCAAATCGATGTACATAGAGAAACAATCACGAGTATACGAAGTTAATTTTGGTCACTTTGTTACTGGATTCCCTACGTCCAACACTTACTAGTTAGCTTTATTTTCGTTTACGTACAATTGCTACCATCTACTATTGTCGAAAAAAATGAACGCATGTTAAATGTAATGGAGAATCTCGGAAATAGAAAATATCAACTTTCTTCTATTATAAACTATTTCGAGTTTCCCAATCGTGCACATATCTAACACACCTATATCGCAGTTTACAATTGTTCCACGCTATGCGGACATTCCATTTCTGGATACCGGGAACCATGCGGAAACTGCGGCCAGACGTCGCAAAAAAAGCGACACTTTTCTTCCCTTTTCCCCCCCAAAATATCTCCCTTTCTATAGCTATAGATACACATACGAGTATATTAAAACATTTAACATACTACTTTACTCATACGGTGTCTGCACACTAATTGCGAAAGCAATTGTATTTCTCCGTTCATCACGAAAGCAATTGTATTTCTCCGTTCATCATGGGTTAAGCTTAAGTTTGAGCTTTTTCTTTTCTAATTTTATAATATTCAAGTATTTATAATATATTTATAATATTCAATACATGTAATATGTATATTACATTGTAAATATTGGGACTACGTGTGTAAAATGAAATGTGTAGTGTTTAACGCCCGCTTTTACTACATACGGCACCGCAGGCAGTGACACTGATGATACATGAGAACTACGTGTGTAGTGCGATCACTTATTTAACATATAAAATATACAAATGCATCAAAACTAAGCGAGAACTGCAAAGGGAACACACATACTTTAGTTCTTGTATTGTTTTTCTGTCGACATCAATAATAAAATAAAACGTCGCCAGGGAAATGTGACAATACCCAATTATCGCCACTAAAACAATTTATTCGCAGACTTTCAAGAACTAAAATGCGTATTGTAACTCTGCCGATGAAGCTAAAATAATCCTACATGCCCGACATGATTGACGAATTTAATCACATTTTTTGACACGTGATTTAAGTTCGGTAGTCTAGTTTGACAGGTGCAAATGGTTCTACCTAATAATAATAATGATGATGATGATGATGATGATAATGTACGTAATTTAACTACACAAGCGGCTATTTGCTACCCAGCTGTTGTAAAATCCTTAAAAAAAAAAAAAAAAAAAAAAAAAAAAAATCCCACCTCAGTATCAAGGGGATTAAATTGCATTGGTTTGGAGATCAACCTCCAGAAATATTACCACTCCATATTTGACACAGGGGATTGTGATGTAAAGTAAACCATGTGGGTAAAGCCGGAGTAGACGCTAGTCTAAACTATTTAGTACAAGATATTTTCTGATATTAAAGTAGCGTGGAAAATAGCTACCGAGTTGGGAAATTTCATTTTGGTTCTCTCTACCACTAACCTAACTACGAGGGTCGTTCAAGTCAATCAGGGACATTTTTCTTTCTCCAGGTTGAAACGGTACTCTCTTCCTCGAGTTGATTGATTGGCTGTTAAGGAATGTATGGAAGATTAATTGAACGTTAAAGGAAAATATATACATGTACTGAAACAAATATTTTGTGTGAAATGTCAAGTTTGTTACGGACTCTGAACGGTTGGATTTTCTCTCCCCTAGGACAGCTGACCACAACAATAAATCTTAGGCTCGCACCCCGCGGTTAGTTTCAAACATAGTTGACAGGAAGGGGGCATCTTAGGTGGTCTAAAGTGAGATTTTCGTAACTGGGACTCCATATGTTTTCTACCGACCAACTAATTAAAAATAATGAGCTGAAGGGGGAAGCGAAGTGTCATATGGCCTAGCAGGGAACAAATAGATGTCTAAAGTGCAGTCGCTAGCTGAGAGTCGACCGAGGTCGTCGTGCTAACGTGCGCCGACAGAAATCGCACTGATTAAATCAGTCGCTAGCTGGGAGTCGCTAGCCGAGGGTCGACCGAGTTCGTCGTGCTAACGCACGCCGACAGAAATCGCATTGATTAAATCAGTCGCTAGCTGGGGGTCGGGCTAGATCGTCGTGTAGCAGCACGAAGTCAGATATCGCGTTCTTTAAGGAACTGACGAGGAAGCTAAAGAAATCGCGTTCGATTAAAGCTAGTTAATAGCGGGGTGCTAATCCGACGACTCGTGTTAAATACACGGGAGTGCTACCACGCAAACGCGAAACCTACCATTCAGAGTTCGCCTAATTAACATGTATTTCGAGAATTGAAATACAATCGATCGTCATAAGAGAATTAACCTGTGTTTCTTTCCAAGTACCCTAATTGATCCACCCAGAACGCCCTGTACCAAGAGATCCTTGCCAAAAATCCTATATTCATAAATATTAGGACAACTCCGAGACAGCCGAAGACATCGATATTCTTCAAATTTTGTTAGCGATGCTGATAACCCTAGGAGTCAAGCCCCTGCCAAATAATTGAGCTGAACTGCGCGGCAATACTCACCTCGACACCCCGACTAGCCGCAAGGTTTACTAGGCTGGAGGTTTTGTATGCAGTAGACAGTGGCACCTGTGTCCTTTTACTAGTAGACGGCACTCATTTCTCGTGCTTCTGGACACACCGTCATTCAAGATGGCGGCCAACAGTGTGAACGTCCACATGGAACAGCGTGTTATGATAAAGTTTTTAGTGAAGAGGGCATAAAACCTACTGAAATTTACAGAAGACTTCTGGCTCAGTTCGCTGATGAGGCACTCAGTCGCAGTAAGACATTTGAATGGTGCAAGCGCTTCAAAGATGGCCGTATCTCGATCACTGACTATCCTGGTCGTGGTGGATCACAGCCCACAGTAGTAATTCCTGAGAACATTCAGCGTGTGGAGCAGCTGATCCTGGACAATCGTCGCATAACCTGTCGTGAACTTGCAAGCGTATGTAACTGCAGAGTTGTGCGAGCTGTAGGCTGTGATCCACCACGACCAGAATCGTCAGTAATAGAGATACGTCCATCTTTGAAGCACTTAAACCTGCGACGAGTGCCTCATCACCGTACTGAGCCTGGTCTTCCGGAAATTTAAGCAGGTTATATGCACTCGTTCTCTAAAACCGTCATCACAACACGCTGTTCCATGTGGACGTTCACACCGTTGTCTGCCATCTTGAATAACGGTCTATGCATAAGCACGGGAAATGAGCATCGTCTACCAGCAAAAGGACACAGGTGCCACTGTCTACTGCACACCACACCTCCAGCCTAGGCGTCTATTTAAACCTGAAAAAAAAAGATGCCCCGGACTGGCTTGAACGACCCTCGTACTATGTACTTGAGGCAGTTAAGTAATATGTTCTAGGATACCCGCAAGACGAGTGTCCATTGTGTGGGGACAAAGAGGATATAGAACATATACTGTTTGTAAGGAAATGGAGATGTGGAGGAAAGAATGTCAAATATAAAAAATGAATAGGAGAATCAACTTAATCAAGGTTTTAAGCAAAAATTATAAAAACATAGGACAGCTTTTAAGTAAGGCAAAAACATGTGGATATGGACTGTAAAAAGAGAGAAGGAATAAGTGACTATTCTTTAATAACACATATTGTAACACGTCTGTAAATATACTTAATGGACTGTCCTGTGTAGCAGTGGCCTGGGCCAAAACAGAGGGCAGTCCAAAAATTGTAAAAGCTTAGTACCTCAATAAATATTATTATTAATTATTATTAATTATTATTAATAATATATTCTACCCATAACGGTCACCAGCGAAGTACACGTTAGAAGTCCCTGAGAAGAAACCGAGCGGGATGCCTCAGGTTCGATTCACGTGACCGGCCTACTTGACCCATGGATTTTTCGTGATTTTTTCAGGGTCGCCAGGCGAATGCTGTGTAGGTTAATTACATCCTCCGAATTTCCTGTCCCTCCATTTTATCTACATTATTATTTCCCATCATCTATCATCTGGTGGTCTCTTTCAGGGTAGAAATTGTCCACGAGGGTCTTGGCGCTGCATGGCAAGATGATATGCTTCTGGTAAACACTTCCTGTTCCGGCAGGACGGTATCCGGGCCGGCCTAGTAGGCCGTTTCAGGAGCATGTAACTCCCCTGCCAACAGGTCGATAGTGGAGACCCTGCCACCTGCACTGCCGTGATTCCTTGGGTCGGCCTCCCCGTCTCCTATCGCCTCATCCTAAGTGGGATACCCTACTTAGGCATAAGCGTAACAGATCAAGACTGGTCGCAGTGATCGATCTGATTGGGGTTTTTTCATGGTTTCTTTCAAAAGCCGAAGTGTCACCTTAAGTTTAAAATAATGGTAAAAACGAAAACTGAAATTAATAGCTATTATATAACGAAAGCAGGTAGACTAATAGACAGCATTTTAATGCGATCTGCCCGGGATATATAAAAGCAGAGACGTAATTGCCTGGAGTAGATGCACTGGAGTCTATGGGCACGTGGAGAAGCTGCCATCGGCCCATGAGATAGAATTACCTAGCACTACGATCTCAACGGAAACATGAAGAAGCAAGGTGGTATGACAACGCGATGACACTTAAAAACACCGCCAAGCACCGATCCACAAGATAGTTCCTAACAGCCTATGACCACTAGTTAAAGCCACGTAAAAGAAATACAATATTGTCACCCGAACGTCGGGACTTCCTGTGGAGCCGACCGGCGGTAGGGCCGGACGGTAGGCGTTCGACCACGCCCACCCATTTGTCTTATAGCGGTAACGAGGGGTGGCTGGAAAAACATCACTGTGCCGTCTCTTTCACCTCCCCCTGAGTTCTCGAACATACAGGATATTTCATATAATCCGAAACCTTCTAGATTGGCCAGTTGGTCCTATATAAGCATCGCGCCGGGCTGGAGAGAGTTCAGTTCAGTTCTTGTCGAGCAGCGGTGACGAGCGCCCAGTGAGGGAACGGACTGTACGTGCATCAGAGGAGTGTACGTAACTGCGTGCAGTGGACCTGTGACAGAGGAACTGGTGAATTGATTGTGTGCATTACATAATTCTATGTAATCGGCAAGTGTTCCGATTGTAATTCGGTGGAAATAAAGAACATTTTTGAGTGGTGCAATCGGACTTTTAATTTCACGAACCCACAAAGTCACAATATGAAAATATGAGGAAAACACCCATTGGTGTTTGAGAAAAATAATAGCGTAATTAAAAAACCAGAGATACGACAAATGTTCAACTGTAATTAAGATCAGTAGATCAATTTCCTCAAGAATGCGATATAAACATTAAAAAAAAAAGAAAAAAACAAAAAAAACTTCGCAACCAATTGTCCTTACATGCAAAATGTTTCATATTGTTCTAATTATGCTTTTCTTTTCAAAACTTACTGAACAATTTTGATGAAAATACCATTCATAAAATAATTGAGTATCCAATAAAATATACAATTTGTATTTTGTGCGAACAACCTGTAAAGATTTTTTCATTATTAATTCTGTGTAATATTAATTGTAAAACTATTACAGGCACAACTTAGACATCTTTAATACACAATTTCTGTAAAATTCATTTTTGTAGAGTTTTATTTGCGAGATATTGTTATTGTTAGAGATTTTCAAATTTTGTCATACTTTACAAAACATCTTTTTTCTCATAAAGTCATGCAATGAGTTAAGATGTTCAAATTAAATATATAATGACCTACCGTTTAAGAACTTGACTATCCTTTCACCCTCTTTTAACCGTTAACGAAATACACAATGAGTCATTTCTACTAACTTCATCCTTGTTTAAATGTTAAAAACAAATGGGTTTTATACAAAAATTGAGTTGAAAAGGTATAAAAATACACGACAGCAGCTTTAGAAAACCATGCGAATGAAATACATGCAACTTTTCTACCCTATTTTTTATGGAAGAAATGATGTGGAATAAAATAATACAGCCTAATTATATAGAAGAACATTCTTTAATAATTCGTAAGATTCAGATAACTGGAAAAGGAAACCTCGAAAATCATTCTGCAGATTATGGATTGTGTAATAATACTAATAATAAACGTTATTATTGTTGTTGTTATTATTATTATTATTATTATTATTATTATTATTATTATTATTATTATTATTATTATTATTATTATTATTATTATTATTATTATTATTATTATTATTATTATTATTATTATTATTATTATTATTTGCTCCAAATATCTTGCTTTGTCTTCAAGAACTACTACTCCTCCACAGGAAAGAAAGTCTCCGAGGGACGAGACGCAGAGGGGTTGGCGATGGTTTCCACACCCTCCCTGGACAGGTTTATGACACCCCATGTCAGTACAGTTACAGACCATTCAAAAACATTCTGACGGCTTCTACTTTTGTGAATGAATCTTCTCGGTTTTAGTTTAACGGTTCTGCTCCTTGTGTAACAGGCGTTCTCTGCCACACACATTCGCTGTCCTTGTCCCACTGTGTAACACGCACATTCCTTACAGGGACCATCTTTGCGTTGTTGGACTATATTTCCAATACACGTCTGTTGCTTTGTGTTCTCTGGGCATTTTGTCCACGTTATTTATTGTTACTTCCTACACGAGAAATAACTACAAAATCACTGACCGTCCACCATAGTTTTATAGGCCATAAATATATCAATTATCTCTTCTTTGGTGATTCTTTATAGTATTAGAAAAAATAAAAATAATTGTGGCTAAAGTAGCACTGTGATCGAGTCGTTAGCCTTTTTTTTTTTTAACGTTACGTCCTCCAACGATGTCATACTGGACATGAATGAAATGGGTGAAATGATGCACAAATGCGCCCAGGGTCCATAGAGCTTAGAGTTACCCGACATTCGTCGTTCAGGATAAGGGAAACTACGGAAAAAGCCTATGCAGGTAACTCACCCTGAACGAGATTCCAACTCGGGACCTCTTGAACGTGAGGCAGACATGATTCCAACTACGATACCGAGGTGGGCTCGTTAGCCAATTGCATTCACATGGAGCGAGTTAGACTGCCCAGCCAGAGGCTAGAGTTTTGGAGCAAGGTGTGGCGCTTGGAACGTTTCCTCTGGGCACTTCGGTCTACCCTGTTATTCATTTCGCCAATAATTGATTTATCAACGTCGCCATTCTCAGCTCCACACCCCTATTTAGTGTAATGTAATTCGCCGAAAGTGCATTAGTCGAACATGGAGCAGCTCTTTCTATCTCAGCGGGGAAAACCTACTTTCTGATCAACGGTTTGAAACAAAAACAATGGTCATTATCAAAGTTACATTTTGAAAAAGTTAAGTTCCAAGCATGTTATAGGGAAACGAAATCATAAATTTGCAGCAACTAATGTTTTCAACAATAAGAACAGAAATAAGAGGTTATTGAAGTATTAATGATAGAAATAATCACTGATTAAGCAACATTTTCCCATGGCTGATTGCTTAGATCGCTAGGCTCTCACCAAGGCGGCCCGGTTTCGATCCCAGGCGACCGCAAAGTGAGATTTGTGGAGAACACGGCGCTGGGGCGGATTTTCTCCGGTTCCCCCGCCAGCATTCCACCGATTGCTTTATTATCATCTTTCCTATCACCTCATCTCTCGTACTTTCACTCCCGGCGTTGGGCTGACCCCTCATCTCGGAATCTCTCTGATCAGAAAACCTTTGAATCCCAACCCGTTGCCTACGGACCTCGAGGCTGCGCTCAAGGAATTACAGGAATTCATTCAAGCAACATTTAACGAGGGCAACAATGGAATACAATGTTTAATAAAACAAATGATTTATATATATATTTGACTGCTACTTTCTATGTTTTTGCGAACTGATAGTCATGTATTTCGTTCATTTGCATTAATATTTTAATTATCACTCTAAAATGTTGTGTTCATCCAAAAATGAATTGGACTAGAGAGCATCGTCATTAGCTTTTCAAATGTGATGATCGATTAGAAATGCATTATGCGAAGGCCATTTAAGGCAGCAATTTATAATTGGTACAGGGATTTCGAAAGAGGTTTTTTCTTGGTGATGAATTTTGTGAAGGACTCTAGAACTGTTGTTGTCGATGAAACGATTGCCATTGTACCAGCAACGCTTAAATTTGGGTTGACGTACTTTTTTATGATTTATTCGGGGGACAATGAACATAGGTATGAGTCAAACTCAAAACATTTTGCGCCTGCCTCGGTAGCGTGGTGGTAGCATGTCTGCCTCACGTTCAAGAGGTCCCGAGTTCGAATCTCGGTCAGGGTGAGTTACTTGGATAAGATATTTCCGGGGTTTTCCCTTATCCCGAAAGACGAATGTCGGGTACCTCTAAGCCCTGGGGACCCTGGGCTCATTTGAGCATCATTTCGCCCATTCCACTCATCGTCCGATATGACTTAACGTTGGAGGACGTAAATTACAAAAAACATTTTGCATCACAGCCAGACATGAGAAAATTGTCAATAGATTCCACATAAATTGAGTCCTACTCTAAATGAATGCACTGAGTGATGCAGAAAAATTTTGGAACAATTATAAAGTGGCACTTCAAATTTGGTTTGGTACCGCTATTGTTAAACTCATGAAAAGAAAAGTCAATCGCGAAGTAAGACCTTCAAACAGAACCTAAGTCTGTAAAAGTTCCACGTATTCACGGTACTGGTAAAAATATGATTATTCCCGCACCTCCCTCTAAAACAAGTCATGTTGCTGCTATAGCAATACAAGATACACGTTCGTTACTCCCGATTGGTAAGCAAATGTCTGTTTATCGTAATTTAAGTTCCTGACAAACATCCAAAAGAAAAAATAAATTTGCATCATGAAAAGGCATTGCCACATACAACTAACAACCCGAGGACGCCCTTAAGGCCAGCACGTGAAACATCCATTATACAGCGCTGACCAGCAGCTTGCTATTTCTTTTTGTTTAAAAAATTGAAGATAAAAAGCCTGGATTCCTTTTTTTTCTTATACGATGAAGCAGTAAATATTATAGAACTTTGATTTTGGAAGTGCTTCGTTAAGAATTGTATCATTACTTTTAAGAACTGGCTTCGTCGAATGAAAGATATACTGGTGTTAAGGGCATGCTGAAAAGTAATAAAAATAATTTAAATTATTTAAACCTAACTTGTTGATTTTTGGAATAGTGGCACTCTAGTATAAGCTACGTTGTGGATTCTCAGTCCTATAACTGAAAAATTCCATATGCCACGTTTGAATATGTATACTGTCGACACCTGCACCAGGATATGTACAATTAAAGTGTATTTACCTCCGAGTTGTAATTTTAAAATGAAAATTCCGCTATCGCGAATTTGAAGCAACGTTCGGTCCTTCGACTGGGATGGCATACCCGTGAGGGGCGGGTGGGGAGAGTTGACAAAGGTGTAAGGGGTTCCCACCGGCAGCTGAGCCGGTCAGAATCACCCTTCGGGAGGGGGGAGATCCGTACAACTGCACGAGACTATACAGCCGGTTTGATAATGACAGCTCCACACTATCGCCGCCTTCGACCCCTAGCTAAAGTCTTTAATACGAAAACATAATGGAACTGTAAGTTTGGGACCACAAACGCGTATTCCAAGCTCATCGGCCGATGCAACCAAATCTGAACTCAAATCACATACAGGCTGGAACATCCAAACGCATTTGATCACAACAATATATGTCTCCTCCAAGAATACATGACAAACAGATGCCGTTAATTGATTTTAATACACGTTATTCAGATAAATCATCATAAACCTAGTGGTATTTGCCAGGTTCATGTTAGTGCTTCGATCACAAATACCTGGCACATACCCTCCCTCCCTTAATGAGCAGTAGTGCTGACTGCGGGAAAGCTACGAAATCCTTCCCTTCTGTTCTCATCTCATTCCCAAAATAGACGTCCAGAACAAATACTCGTCTTCTTGAGATCGCGGATTCAAATCCGATCCAGACGTATTGCTTTCGAGTGTGTTTAAAGCCTCATGTCAGTACATTTAGCTTGTATATAAAATAACTCTTGCAGGATGAAATCCCGCACACTAACGGCATCTTAATGGCCATAGCATTTGACGAAATTAACAAATAACATATTTACAGAAAAAATATTTAAGTATTTACAGAATAAATTCCTGCAAACTTCAATGAGGTATCCTGAATTTTATTCCATATAGTAAGCGGAAGTATAACGAAACTTAAAAATGCACGTTTAACATTTTCACTGTGTATCTATGATAGCATATTATTCTCACAGGAAATTGTCGTGAAAATATTCGGAAGTGGAAGTTGTTTAAGGAATTCGTCAATTGTCAGATGCCAATTAGGTACTTTTTTTTTCCAGTTGCATGTCAGTAGAACTTTCAAGTCATTGACAAAGTGATTACACGCACTTTAGCACTATTCCTCAGAAAGAACCATATTTTTAATTTATAAATGAGGTGAGGTTAAGTGAAGAAATCACATAGTTTAGTAATGGCAGCCATTCAGTCACCTTTTAGCGTACAAAAGGAAAAAATATATTGCATAGTACACACACTTTTGCATTTAATCTTAACGTAAAAATGCTACCGCATAAGCTACTCAAAACGTCGAAAACGGCAAAGCAAACCTTTGCATAGAAGTTCGTTAACAACGCACATTTTCCCATTTTCCCATTTAACTTTTTTAAATCATAGCGGACGATGAATGAAATGGGTGAAGTGATGCTCAAATGGACCCAGGCTCCATGGAGCTTAGAGTTACTCGACATTCGTCTTATAGGATAAGGGAAAACCCCGGAAAAAACCTTATCCGGGTAACTCACCCTGTCCGAGATTCGAACTCGGGACCTCCTGAAGGTGTGGCAGACGCTACCGAGGCGGGCAATCACAGTCGACTGAGTGATACATATGTCCTCCTTGTTTGCATTAAGCAAGGACGTCCCGGTATAAGAATGCTGTTTTCTGTAGTAACTTATATCCTGAAAGCACAGTTCATTCTTCAGCAAGCTGATACATTCCAAAGATGAAGTACCGATAGACGTCATGCAAATGTGAAAATGACAGTTGGCTTGGCTACAAACAACTGTATAACGATTTAAAACCCACCTTGAAGTCCTGAATAAAACATTCAAAAACGTCACCAATCGAGACCAAAAGGAAAAGATAAAAGGATAAGCATCACTATGTCATAAATGGCGGAGAAACAAGTGACGTATTAGACGAGAAACGCAAATCAGACAATACCAAGATAACTTGAAGTGTCTTTTGTGCAAAGGCATGCCGAATTAATGAACCGTTCTGCCTACTTTTCTTCACAGCATCTTTCCCCTCCTTGCTCCCCTAACCACTTGTTCTTTTAAATGGTTCTGGGGAGTTGGGCTGTGACGTAGCCAAGTGAGTTCAGTTAAATCATAAATAACTTACTTCGAGTAATCACAACAAAATGTTCCGCACTAAACAAAGTAGAACTGCAGATTTCATAAACCTGGTTTGCCTTCTGATCCCACTAATCTTAACATAGGTTCTGCAGATCTTGTAGACCTATAACATAAGTAAGACTACTTCAATTCTGATGTAAACACCTGGAAGAGAAGAGAGACCAAGATGAACATCAGACAGATGACGAGTCACGCAATGTATGCAAATAAAAGATACCACCCATTTCAAGAGGTCCCGAGTTCGGTTAGAATGAGTTACGTAAATAAGTTTTTCCCCCTGAGGTTTCCCTTATCATAAGGAGGTGAGTGTAGGGTAAATCTAAGCTCTATGGATCACGTGCTTAGTTGACCATCATTTCAACTATTGTTCTATATGACTTACCGTTAAAGCGAGTTAAAACTTCAAGGGAAAAGAGGTAAATAAAATAACTTAAGATCAGGGCTTTATTAAGTTATGAAACTTGCTAAGGAGATGTTGGGATTGCATAGATCAGCTCATGGAGAAGTAGCTTTAGAAGAATTACGAAAACAAAAGAAAAAGCATAATAACTGAAAGTCTTAAACTGTTGGTATAAATGCTTGACCCTAAAGTTACGTATGAATCAAA
The DNA here is from genome assembly GCA_030765055.1 of Mantis religiosa. Lineage (NCBI taxonomy): Eukaryota > Metazoa > Arthropoda > Insecta > Mantodea > Mantidae > Mantis > Mantis religiosa. Next base: position 50,267,719 of record CM060951.1, on the reverse strand, counting down.
AGAAAATGGGAAATAGAAAAAGTTGGTGGCCAGAAGCAGAAAAAACTATGGAAGAAATAGAAATGGGGGACTTATGGAGACTAGAAAATAGGAATGTAGCAGGTTTTGGAAAGTAGTCAGAACCGGACTGGAGCATACAGAAAGACAAGAAATATGGGTAGGGTTATAAAACAGAAAATCATTTAAGTTTTATAAGTTAATTAAGAGAGAATGGGAAAGAGAAAGATATGTAGACCAATGTAACAGGCAGGAGAGGGAAAGAATGGCTTGGATTAGTAAGCACAGTTCATATTCTGATAGTGCAAAGAGCTAGCAATATGAAGAGAAAGTATGGGAGAAGAAATGAGAAAAGATGCAAAGCGAGTTGACAGCCATAAAAATGTAAAAATATGGGGAACCTGTTTTGGAAAGCTAAAGAGAAATGGATGAGAAAAGTAAAGATTGGGGAAAAATGAGGCAAAAATGAGACAACGGAAAACAGATAGCAAACTAGAGTAGATGACGAAATTGTGACTATGCTACTCAGCAATGCTAGAAGGCCTGGGAGCCAAGCAGGTTGAGCTAGCTAGGTTAAAAAATGGCACCAAGCAAATTATACAAATAGAGTATGAAAAACGTATGTAGCGTAGATAAAAATACTGTAAATAGCAAGTTGAATAATAAATTATATTCAATTCTAAGTTATGGAAATCGCAAAAGGTATTCGCTATTATATACCTAAGTGGGCATTACGCGAAGATGGCCACGCCATGGCTCAGTGGTTAGACCGCTTGGCTCTCACCAAGGCGGCCCGGGTTCGATCCCAGGCGACCGCAAAGTGAGATTTGTCGTGGACAACACGGAGTTGGGGCGGGTTTTCTCCGGGATCTCCGGTTTCCCCCGCCATCTCGTTCCACTGGTGCTTCATCTTCATCTCATGTATCATCAGTCATCGCCTGCGGTGCCGTATGTAGTAAAAGCGGGCGTTAAACACTACACATTTACGCGGAGATATCTCAAAATGTACTTTATTTGCTTTTTTTTTTTTTTTTTTTTTTTTTTTTTTTGCTTTCAGAGAAAAGAAACAACCTGCATATTATCAAAATCCAGGAAGTAAGGCATAGGATTAGTTAAAAGAGTACATACTTTCATAAATACTGCCTATCTCGGTGAGATCTACGATCAAGAACATGGCTACCCCTGCTTTAGAGTGCTTATGTGTACTTGGGACGCGCCCAACTTCTAACTGCTTTGACCTTTACAACCTTACAATGGAAACTACAGAATTTGCGTTTATAGCGATGTCACAGAAAATGGAGACAAAAGCGTCGAAATGCCAATGTTATTACTTTCACAACATTTCTGTTTAACAGCGGCTTTATATAGTACATGTGTTGAATATCAGCGTTTGTCAGTTAAGATCTGCTTTATAAAGGAACTCTAATGCTGTCACACACACACACACACACACACACACGCACACACACACGCACACCAAAAACTTTTATGAATGGGAGTGCATCTGAAAACTTGGCCTTTATTTGTTTAAATTCGTACACATAACAGATTACACCCTTAATTCATCGATTTCGAAGAGGTTTGCATTCTGTTAACTAACGATTTAATATTGTCTACCCAAATTCCAAGTATGTTATCCAACGACTACCAAATAAGCATTAGGGATTTCACACAGATTCAACATATTCTTTGCATTGAATAATTTTCTGCGTAGGAATTTTAGTGATGAACGTATCGCCCCAGCTAATTAATTACCTCCAAAAGTCGGCTGGGTCTAAGTTGCAATTGATGGAAACCTCTTAAAATCGACAATTTGAAAACGATATACGAGGGTCGTTCAAGCCAATCCGGGACATTTTTTAAGGTTCAAATGGAAGCCTAGGCTGGAGGTTTTTTATGTAGTAAGCAGTGACACCTGTGTCCTGGTAGATGGCGCTCATTTCCCGTGCTTTTGGATAGACCCTTATTCAAGATGGCGGACAACAGTGTGAACGTCTACGTGGAACAGGGTGTGGTGATGAAGTTTTAATGAACAAAAGGAAGGAAAACCCCCGGAAAGTCAATGTAAAAGTAAACATTTCATCACCAAAATGATGGCCAAAAATGACGGTTGCAAGACCCAATTGGGATCCACATAAGAACCAATGGTCTGATGTCAAATTGGCATTTGCTCTTTCACTGCTATGGCGAGAATATGAGAAACAGTAAGAACTGCCACATAACACTCCTGTTCTAACCGTTAAATGACTGTCAAGCAATGCTAACCGATAATGTAATTCAGCAATTAAAGTTCCTGAAGAACTGGAAAAGAAAACAATCAATTCAACAGCATAACGCAAAAACCCTATTGTCGCGATAAGACATCTCTGCAACCACACACATGGATGAAACTTGTTCAAACGGTCTACACAACAGCCCTACTTTGTATGTTCTGGATCTTGGACTTTTCAATGCAATACAATCCTCATAACGACAGAAGAGTCCATGAACACGTGCGGATATGGTTGACTTTAATGAACTCAGCATGAAAAATCCTGATTCCGCACTTTTCAGCAGTGCGTGTCATGATGCACCAAAGCGGTAATGCATATCAGATAGTCGACATGGAGAAAGACGAACTACGGTATCAACTGATTACACAGAAAATGAAGCTAGTTATAGTGCAGTAATAAATATTATACAAATAAAAATATTTAGTAATTAATTTCCACCTATCTTATGAAATTATTTCATAAGATAAGTGGAAATTAATTGCTAAATAGTTTTATTGGTATAATACGGTATCAACGTTTATTGTTCAATCTCTTCCGTGCAAACCTGAAGCTACGTACGTACTACAACAAGCTCTAGGATTAGTTCACCCGTAACACAAACAAGAAGTGCTTATGTGTTAGTTTTATTTGTATACTGTATTTTATGTCTTGGAATAGTACAAAAGCCAGATGCATTGGCTAAATTTTGCAGTCTATTCGTGGTGGACGTATCACATGTTTGTACTATATACTATTCGTATTTTGGAATAAAATACATTACCTAAGTGTTATTCTTATCTATGTAGTAAATGTAGGGCAGTAATTGTTAATAAGATAAATAATAGATTATTGATTACAGAGAAAATGAAGCTAGTTACAGTGAAGCAATAAATATTACACAAATATAAATATTTGTTACTAAATCTCCACTTATCTTAAGAAATTTATGTTAATACTTCTTTCTTTTTTCTAATGGAAATCGATTTCGAAAGCAAATCGCATTTGTCCTCAGTCCATCCAAAAACAAACTTCGCTGTCAAGGAAATCTCGGTTACCATGTTTTTTCTTTTGTTGTTATGTTTTCAGCATTACCAACATCTGAAGACGAAACAAACAGAAAAACTGAATCAACTGCAGATGTCAAAATTCATTACGCGATGTTTATTTTTTAAAATAAACATCTTTTCCCAAACGATTAAATCTATGGGACCATTTAATTGTTTTAATAATTCAACTTTGGGATTTATTTCATGGTTAAATGACCAAAAATGATCTGCTAGTTCGATTCATCAGTTTGTTTATATTTAATGTTACGAAAATGTACTTTCATTCTGGTTTCCAAACTAGGATTCGTCTTTCCAATATAAACCTGATTACAATCTAAAGTATTGATAAATACAAGATTTTTAAGTATTAGGAATTTTATCTTTTTTAGAAAATTGTAGTAAGTTTTAATACTATATTTATATTGAGGAATAAAGTTACACCAACTTCTTTAAAAAAAATTGAAAATGTTTATTAACCCAAGGATGGCACGTAAATTTTTTAAAATTATAACTGTCTTTTATTTTTTAAGAGTAGAAATATCATTAACAGTTTTTTTGATATTTAATTTTTTCAATCTTCTTTTGTATACAATCTTTATTAAAACAACTAATTAAAACAGTATTAATATGTTTATATTTTTTTATTAAATTCCTCTTTATTCAGAAGTATATTAATATATAAATCAAACTATTAAAAACAGCAAATTTATGTGGAAAAGGGTTAAAACTTTTATTTTTTATGTAATTATCAATGAGCATAATTCCTATAAATACCAAAATCTAATTTGTTATTATTTCTTATTATATTCAAATCTAGAAAAGGAAGAAATCCATTAATTTCAGTTTCTAATGTGAATTTTATAGCTTTATCTTGTAAATTTAGTAATTTTAAAGCATCGTTAATTTGTTTTTCAGGATTTTTTTTTTTTTTTTTTTTTTTTTTTTTTTTTTTTTTTTTTTTTTTTTTTTTTTTTTACAATTCCTGAAAAACAAATTAAAGATGCTTTAAAATTATTAAGTTCCATCAGCATCTACAAAATAGCTGTGAAAAAGATTTGCTCTTGTTCGATTCTACATTAAAGGGCTGTTCAATAAAGGATTATCACAATTTTTACGGCAATAATTTTTCGCACTAAATTTCAATCTTGTTATATTCTGCTAGCTTAATGTGAAACAAACACGCCGTAGTAATTTCACTGCTGGTACTCCTGGTTCCCGCCTGTGAGACATGTTCAGTATCGTCTACCGCTGCAATGGAGGTATATTCCTCCACAGGAGAGTAAGTCTCCGAGGGTCGAGACGCAGGGGGGTGGGTGAAGGTTCCCACACCCTCCCTGGACACGTTTATGACACCCCATGTCAGTACAGTTACAGACCATTCAAAAACATTCTGACGGCTTCTACTTTTGTGAATGAATCTTTTCGGTTTTAATGTACAGAGTGAATAGGGCGCATGTTTTTTAAAACGGTATGCCTCTTGTATAGCAAGCGTTCTCTGCCACACACATTCGCTGTCCTTGTCCCACAGCACATTCCTTACAGGGATTTTCTTTGCGTTGCTATACTATAACATGCAGTTAAAGTTGATGTTAGAGAAAGATCCGGAGTTTCTTTCAAACGTAATTACTGCTGATGAAACTTGGCTACATCATTTTGATCCTGAGAGCAAACAGCAAATCACAGTGTGGAAGTCTCCTTCATCACCAACCCCCCCCCCCCCAAAAGTGGTTGCTTCTGCTGGGTAAGTTATGGTCATCTCATTCTTTGATATTCATGGAATGGTTTATCAGCATGTACCTGCACACACATCAGTAACTGGACAGTACTACAGGAATATCCTGAAAACATTGCAAGTCCACATCAGGCGCAAAAGACCACATTTCTGTGAAGCAGGCTTGATGCTGCACCACGATAATGCGCAGCTGCGTATTGCCAATGTTGTTACTGAATATCTTGCAAAAATCAACGTGAAGTGCATCCCTCACCCTCTATATAGTCCGGATTTAGCCCCATGTGACATTTTTCTATTCCCTAACTTGAAGAAACGCCTTCCTGGGAGGCATTATCCATCATCAGAAGCAGTGGCGAAGGCTGCGGAGGCGATTTTGAAGGATCTCTCAAAAAAAATTCCAACATGTCCTTGAAGACTGGCAGAAACGCTGGGACAAGTGCATCGCATTCAGGGGAGACTATTTTGAGAAGGACCATCAAAATTATGAGGATGAGTAAAGGTACGTTGTCAAAAAAAATTGTGATCATTCTTTATTGAACAGCCCGCGTAATTTGACACAATCTCAAAAAGATGCTCGTGTCGAATGGTGTACAAAAAAGCAATGGCGGTGCCTCAAAAGACGTACAGTTACTCCAAAAAATATTCGTCTAATGCACGTGTTTATGTTTAAGGATGTATGGATAGTGGAAAATCATCAGAATAAAGTACAGATGGGACAGTGTCTTATTTATTGATTAGTGAAAAAGAGAATACAATAAAGAAACACATGTAGTATCTATTCACATAAATATAGTTGAACATTCAAAAGAAAAGATGCAATATAGGATGCAAAATAAGTTTTCGTCTGCATACTGAAAATGGTGTAGAAAGTTACGCTTTGTACTTAGTAGGCCCTCCATTCTTCCTTATAATCTCTTGCATTCTCCTTGGCATGGATTTCACCAAAGATTGTGTTGTTTCCATAATTTTACACAATTCCTCTAATATAGCGTTCTTTAGATACTTTACACTATATATCTGATGATTCCTAATATTTTTGACCAGTATACTCCACAAATTCTTTATTGGATTCATGTCTGGGGATTGCGGTGATGTCGGCATCCATCGTGGAGAATTGTACAACAAGCACAGCCTTGCATGTAGAGCTGTGTGTTTTGGATCATTATCTTGTGTGAAAATATAATCTTCACACTTCTGGACAGATGTGGCTTTGGGATGTTTGTATAAACCTTGTGGTTCATAATTCCGTCAATAAAACACAATCCCCCACACCATTTGCACTCATGCAGCCCCAGACAAGTACTGAAGCGCTCCATGTTTAATTGAAGCTGTTATATTTTTCTCCTTAAGCTCACAATTCTTTCTCTCCACACTATCACTCGTCCTTTTGACTTAAAGAGCTCAAATTGACTCTCGTTAGTAAATACAACCTTCTTCCAGAAATCAAATCCATCGTATTTAGGTTCTTTTGCAAAAGCAACTCGCTTCTATCGGTTGATTTTACTGATGTATGGTTTTCTACGGGCTGCTCGGCCTCCAATCTCAGCTACATAAAGCACGTTTCTTATAGTTTGTGCTGAAGCGGACTTTCGTGTGTGTGTTTGAACTGCAACAGCAGGTTTTGGAGCACTTAGTTTAGGATTTTTCTTGATTTCTGTAACTGTCGTTTCTCCATCTCGTACAGAAGTGCAGAACGTCCGCTTTTTGATTGATTTTCGTAAGTTTTGTTCTGATCAAACCTATATATAATAATCTTCACTGTACTGGTAGGTATTCCAATGGTTCTTCCAATTTCTTGAAAAGATTTTCCTTTTTTAAATAGCCTGATGCAAAATTCTCTTCTCTTGTAGTTTCACGATGTTTTCGACCATATGTTAGGTTTTTTTTTTTTTTTTTTTCAACGTTAAGTCATATCGGACGATGAATGAAATGGATCAAATGGTGCTCAAATGAGTCCGGGGTCCATGGAGCTTAGAGTTACTCGACATTCGTCTATCAGGATAAGGGAAACCCCCGGAAAACCCCTTATCCAGGTAACTCACCCTGAGCGAGATTCGAACTCGGGACCTCTTGAAAGTGAGGCAGACACGCTACCATCTAAGCTACCGAGGCGGGCCGACCATATATTACTTAAATAGCAGTCAACGGCTTTGAAAACAGATGGAACTGTCAACGAGAGTGGATAAAACACAACTGTATAAGAAAAGGGAAGGAGTGTACACTGACTCCCATAAATGACCGGACAGACTTTGCATTTCACTATGGAGTACTCTATAAAGCAGGATAAATTATGTGTATCAATCTCAAGGTACTCCTTGTGTTATAAATCATTTGCTATGAACACCAATTTTAGAGATTGAAAATGTGGCTAAAATAAGAGCTTCCCCATTCAACCTTGTTTACAGCATAAGTTTACGACACAAAAAGAACCCAACAGCACAAATGAAATGCAATACAAATGAGTAGGTGAGGTCTGACAGTAGACAAAACAACATCGTAGAAGTACGACTACTGTGCACCTAGAAGAAGGCAAGAACATAGTATGGGGTCCAGAGGTAAGCAGAATACCTTTGAACAGAGGCAGTTAGTGAACTATCACTATGAAAGGAACAAAACATACCGGGAAATACCAGAGATTGTGAATCTTAGCAAAAGTACAGTTAGTGGCATAATTAACCGGTATAAGTATGAAGACAGAATTGAATCTCAAGCAAACCCAGGGCGATCAAAACTTAACGATAGGCAGGAGTCTTATATTATGCGGAAGGTAAAACGGAATCCGCATATAAGTGCTCCGGTAATTTGTACTGAGATTCAGGGAGGACTGGGACTGACAGCCCTGAAACGGTCAAAAGGGCCATGCGAAAACAAGATTTCAATGGTTGCGTAGCCAGGAAAAAGCCATACATTTCCAGCAAGAATAAAAGGAAGCGATTACAATTTGCCAAAGACTTTGATAACAAGGCACCTATTGGTGGGACCAAGTTATTGTTTGTGACAAAAGCAAATACAACCTTGCTGGTTCTGATGGCAGGGTTGATATGTGGAGGAAACCAAACACAGAGCTGGAAGAGAGCAATTTACAAGCCAGTCACACACGGCGGAGGGAGCGTAATGGTATGGGGCTGTGTTTCCTCTACAGGAGTGGGAAAGCTGGTGTTCATATATACAACCATGAACAAGGAAGTCTATCTTAGACTATTACAGCAAAATTTAAAACAAAGTGCAGAAATGATGGGTATTTTGGACAGCTTCTCATTTTATCAGGATAATGATCCGAAGCATACGTCCCACATTGGGCAGCTATGGTTACTTTGCAAATATCCTCATGTACTGCATACACTCAGTCCCCGGATCTTAATCCCATAGAAGCAGTATGGGATAAACTGAAGAAGGCCGTACGGCCTTCACCTCCAAGCAGCACTTGAAGGAGAGGTTGCAAGGGGAATGGAGCAAACTTTCTACAGCCTACCTGAAAAACCTGGTTGCGAGAAGTAGTATAAAGAAGAGGGAGAGTCACAAAGCACTAAGTCATATTTTGTATCACCGTCAAGTTATGTCCGATTACTTTTGAGGGCCAAAAAATGTCATATTTCTTTTTAGTTCTTAAAAAAGCACGCATTATATAATTTTTATGTGAAATAACACTTATTTTATTACAAGAAGGAACCGTGTAACTGTCGATTATCATTAATTTCAATAAAACAGCACATCAAATGTTGCTTTTCACTTTCAAAACTAAGTACTCCGCTTTGTCCGATTATTTAAGGGTCTCTGTATGTCGCGAGGCACCATACCTGGAATCTTGTTTACTAGACGAATACTTGTTTGACATCAAATGGGACATTATTTTAAAAAACGTAGAGCTGTTCACTAATTAAGCAATATATGAACCCAAATTGTGTTTTATTTATACAGGGTGTTACAAAAAGGTACGGCCAAACTTTCAGGAGACATTCCTCACACACAAAGAAAGAAAATATGTTATGTGGACATGTGACCGGAAACGCTAAATTTCCATGTTAGAGCTCATTTTAGTATTTCTCTTAAAATGTAAATTGAAATCATTCGTGCAGACAAATGTCAAAATACCCATTGTGGTTCATGCACGATGGGGCTCCTGCACATTTCAGTCGAAGTGTTCGTACGCTTCTCAACAACAGATTCGGTGACCAATAGATTGGTAGAGGCGGACCAATTCCATGGCCTCCACGCTCTCCTGACCTCAACCCTCTTGACTTTCATTTATGGGGGCATTTGAAAGGTCTCGTCTACACAACCCAGGTACCAAATGTAGAGACTCTTCGTGCTCGTATTGCGGACGGCTGTGATACAATACGCCATTCTCCAGGGCTGCATCAGCGCATCAGGGATTCCATGCGACGGAGGATGGATGCATGTAACCTCGCTAACGGAGGACATTTTGAACATTTCCTGTAATAAAGTGTTTGAAGTCACGCTGGTACGTTCTGTTGTCGTGTGTTTCCATTCCATGATTAATGTGATTTGAAGAGAAGTAATAAAATGAGCTCTAACATGGAAATTAAGCGTTTCAGGACACATGTCCGCATAACATATTTTCTTTCTTTGTGTGTGAGGAATGTTTCCTGAAAGTTTGGCCGTACCTTTTTGTAACACCCTGTATAAAGATAGATATCAACGATATATGGAATTAATTATTGTTCGTTTCTTCTCTTTATTTTTCTGATTGTGCTTGTTATATTCTATGTGCTATGATTAGACTATACTTTTTGGAGTATCTGCATATAAGATTGTAACAGGTCGAATCATGGATCTAGCCGGAAAGTAAACAGCAGTCGACTGTATGAGTGTTTCAAGATGAAATAAATCCAACAAAAGTCGTTTAAACTCGAAGCACTTCGAAACAAATAGTCACCTGAATTTTCAGCAAAACTGGCCATGTGGCAAGTCTTTAGAGGAACGTAAAACGGTCAATGCCGAATGGTACACAACTATTTGTTTGTCGCAAGTCTTCGGTGAAGTAAGAATTGATGGATCATCCGCCACACAGATGCTCTACGGTTGTAAGCCGCAGAGCATAATCAAGGAATGCATTTTATAAGAATGAAGCAGTCGGCGAGAAAACGCAGCTTAAATATCGGTCTCAATGCCAATTATGCACGATTATAAGAATATACCTAGTTCAAATTTGGGATTCCGCTAACATTTGTTGAAGGCAATTAGGAAGAAACAGACAAACAGGGCTAAAAATAAAAACACCAATGCAATGGTTCTCGCTTATTCTTAGATTCGCAGCCACCAATCCACCTTCTCAATAGTTGTAGAATGATCCTAAATATACTTAGTTCTACATGATAATTTAGCTCCATGACTACCATTTGCCAAAATTGTATTGTACTCGAAGTAGATGACAAAAAACAACAACTTCAGGATTGTGGAACAGGTCCAACATCAGGACATGGGAGTAGAGAAAGTCCACAGCATGTAACACATTAAATCTCATAATTCAGTTGCCATATATCCACCGAGTGTGCAAAAGATGCCTCAGGTTTGTTAGAACATATTTACGAGAGTCATAAAATTAGTCTGGTAAAAAAACAAGAATATTTTTCTTCGTGAGTATCTCACCTTACTTCTCGACATAGTCTCCATTGATGGCTATACACTTGGTCCAGCGATGTTCCAGCGTTTATATCCCGTAGGAAAAATAGGTTTCGTCAAGGTCTGCAAATACTTGTTGACAGCGACTATCACTTCTTCATTTGGTGAGAATTTCTTACCACCAAGACAAATTTTCAAGTTTGGGAACAGGAAGAAGTCACTTGGGAATAAGTCTGGTGTATAAGGGGGATGAGGAAGCAATTCAAAGCCCAACTCATGCACTTTCCATTGCGATTGCTGATGTGTACGATAGTACATTATTCTGGTGAAAGAGCACCTTTTTGTATTTCAATCTCGGTCTCTTTTCAGTCAACTCATGTTGCAAACGATCCAACAATGAAGCATAATGTGCTCGACATATTGTTCTGCCTTTTTTCGAGTAGTGTAAAAGGATCATTCCTTGGGAATCCCTCCCCCCCAAAAAACAGCCGCAATCACCTTACCAGCTGACAAAAGGTGCACTTTCACCAGCCTCTGTCCTTTGTTCTGAGTGCTGTTTTGACTCTGGTGTGTAATGATGGACCCAAGTTTCATCCACGGTCATAAATCAGCGCAAAAACTCTTGCAGATTGCGATTTAACATCGCCAGACACACCGTAGAAGTGTTCTTCCGGATGTGCTTTAGGTCGACTGTGAGCAATCGCGGCACCCATCTTGCACACAGCTTTTTCATTATGAATTTTTCATGCAGGATATTGTGCAATCGCTCAGTTGAGATGCCTACAGCCACAGCAATCTCACGAATTTTGATTCAGCGGTCTTGGATTTTTATTTTCAATGATGTCCTGTGTGGTGACCTCAATTGGGCGACCACGTTTAAAATCACTGATTCAAAAGTAAATGGTCCTCTAAGTTGATGCAGAGTCCGCGTGAACTTCAATTCAGTTTTGACTTGTGCGGCGGTCCAGCCCTTCAAATGAAAATGTTTAATACCAGCACGGAACTCTCTTTTTTTTCCCCACTTTCAATCGCAGCTATCACACTGACCAGTTCAGATGGCTGTTAACAAAGAACTGTATATTGTAGCACGTTCACATTTTCTGTACAATCTTTTGAATAATCAAGTTTACCATCCACAAAGTTGCAACAAAAAACTTCCATCCCTTTATGGAAATTTACCAGACTTATCAAACGACCATCTTATTTAGAAATTGTCCTGTAGTAAACAGAAATAATCATAAGTCAGTAATAATGTAATAGCATTCAGGATGGCATATACCAGAGCACAGATATAGTGACATTTTCACATTCACTCATGAGCAATACATATATGATAATTCATTTCACATTATTCACTTACAGAATATGATCAGGAAAATGAGCAATGATTTCCATAAATGATTACAACTCCTTTATTTGTCTGTTACTCTCCTCATTTCTGATCTGATTTACTGCTCTTTGAAATATAATGACAATATAATTTGACAATGTGCTGAATTGTGCACATAGAGCTAACTCATATGTATCAATAACTAGTTTACAAAGAAACTTAAAACTCTGAGATAACATATGGCACAAAAGTCTAGACACTATTAACACCATTCCCAAATGTGTAAAATATGAATGAAAGAAAATGGAAATGTTTAGATTTTCAAGTTTTGAAAATTAAAGTCCTATCATTTTGTATACAAATGAAAAGTCTGCATGAAGTGCTAGTTTTATGAAAGGAAAATTTAGACAAAACTACAGACAAAAACTAAAATTGTTAAATAATTAGATTAGATTTATATGACTGGAATAACTATGCAAAAGATAAATAAGTCACAAGAAATTTGAGCACAATGATTAAAAAAAGAAAAAGCTGTTTGAGCAACGAGTGCTATTTAATTGAAATTCAGTTATAAACTGTTCCTCCTAAGTAAATGTACCAACATTGCATTTGCATTCTTATTGGGTTAAATCAGAAACACTTTCCTGCATACAGGTTACATGGTTTATACAGGACATGGTACAAGTCATATAAGCAAAGATGTGGACTATCATTCTGCAGCTTCAATGATTTATACACGTAATTGTCTTACTGAAGTTATTCAAAGAGCCCTCCATTGTTATTGTAGCAAACGCATTGTTGAGGCGAGGCGGCACGGCCGACGAGCTCACAGAGACGGACAGTGCAGTGTGCAGATAAAATCTTGCCGAAACAGTGTGGGGAAAGAGACAGATTTCTGGAGAGTTCGTCTTTCTTCTAACACTCCTGATTGTTTGAGAATCTTCCACAAATTTCTGGAATAGTGAGTAAGCTATAAAAGGAGTTGCCACCTGCCACTGGGGGTCAGTTGTTAATTGGACTCCTGTGCGTGAACAGTTGTGTGAACTTTGTGGTCGATGACCTTTCAAGTTGTATTGTGCATGTGAAGTAATTCTGCTACTGTAGGGGTTGACCGAAGTGTGTTTCTACGGAAATAAAGAGTAATTTTTAGTGTTTGTAACCTGGACTTTTAATTTCACAAACCCACAAAGTCACATTATTCAAATATTTAACACATGATGGATGTACCCCATAATACCAAATTTGTTTTCAAATTCTTGTTCAATCAAATCTCTTAAATGTTGAAGGTTTGGTGATTCTGTAGCAAAAACAGCCCACCAATATTTAACATCTAATTTAAAATCCACAGACTCCCAAAGCATATTTTAATAGACCAAAAATAGTACTGCAAGTCACACCATAGTTCATTCTATTATCACAGTCAAGTGTCTTCTAACAGAACTTAAGAGGTTTCCAGTAGAGAAAATCTTTTAATTGTTAATTGCAGAACTTCTTTCTTCCTTTCATACCTCACTACTACTTATGTGCACCTATGGTTGAATTTTTTTTAAATCAATGTCTTCTAATGTTAAGTCATATTGGACAATAAATGAAATAATGCTCAAATAAGCCAAGAATCCATAGAGCGTAAAGCTCGCCAACCAATCTTTCAGCTTAAGGGAAAACTCTGCAAAAACCTTATCCAGAAAGTGGCCCCTGACTGAGATGCGAACTCGGGACCTCTTGAGTATGAGGCATACATGCTATCACCTACACTATAGAGGCAGGAGGCTATGGTTGAATTCAGCAAGCATAGGAACTTGTAGTTACACTGTGGCTAGCTACAGCTGATTGCATAATCATGAGCGCTTGTCATTATAACACTAAAAGTTTGCTTAAACATTGAAAATAGTACTGCAAGAACAACCTAGCTACCTAACCATGGATAACCTATCCTTCCTTAATCTATGCTAAAGGTATCATACACATTATGGTACTTACATACTACCCAAGTAGAAAAATAGGAGAGTCTTTTGATGTAAAGTTAACAAATTGTAGTACTATTTTTCGCTTCAAAATAAGACTCGCTGAAATCTTCCAGGGATGTACGACATTATGTGGAATTAATGTGTATATTAAATTATGTTATGCATTCCTAGCAGTGAATTTCAAATTTCAGAAAATATTGCTTTGTACTGACATTTGAGATACATATGATAAAATCTTCAACGGCCAAAGACATGTTAAAATGCTAAAATGAAGAAACTATTCATTTTATTTTAAAACATAAAATTCACTATATACTGGGCCTTTCTAAGAACATCTTACATTCAAACATAATCTGTTTGTAGAAATATAAGCTCCACACATACTGGGATATGAATCTCAGGAGATATACTTCTTTTCCTAATATGGTAATATTTTAATCAGGAGACATAACTGCTCAAATTAGGAGCTTTATTATAAGCATTAGCTTCACTAAGTCAAAATGTGATTTACTCCAAAGCCATAGTAATATATTTTTCTTGATAAGAGCAAACTTTTGAACAAATTTCTAACTTAGATTTAGACAACTTAACTGTCAATGTCCATAGTGTGCATCAGCTCTGTTTTGAGAGAGAAATGGTAGGAATACCTGACCTTAAAACATGAAGTGAAATCTATCATCTGAATTATATGAAGAAAAAAGAATGCACTGTATTCATATGACTTTCTTTAATCACTCTTCTAAAAACTTTTATTACAAAAGTTTTATATCTTATCTACCTCTTGTTAATGCAACCTTTCATTAGGTACACATTTTATTGCAGGTATAAAAATATAGTGGTTTATATTTGTTTTGTTTTCATTACTATTATTGTATCTTTTCATCTAACACATGAGCTGTGTCAAGTTTGGTGGGCATGTGTGGGATAGTTTATAGGAGTGAATAAAAAATGTATCAATTTCAGATACAGTAGAGTCGACAAATGAACACAGAGCGTGAAGGTTGTCCCTGAACGCTCTGCTTACAAATCACGTGTTTTGCAGTTAGCTGTGTCAGCTAGCTTTTGTATATTGTTCAATTGCTATATATCGGATATCTACATGGCTCTACACATGGATGATACTGGCAGGATATTATATTCTGCACTAAATATATTAAATAACGACACGACCTTCCGAGATAGCTCCAATTCTACACTACAACTGACGTCATCTAATCAGCACTACTAACCTCAACTGTCTTCTTCTACCGGGGATACTACAGCAAGTAAACCAATACTACGACCATCTCAGCTTCACTCAATGCAGCCCCTTAATACACTAAATAACTCCATCCAGCACGACGATGATACAATGGCAGACTGTGACCCATCTGACTGTATAGAGCACAACCAACGTTTGCAGCCCTCTCACTCTCAGCCTTCACAGCAATACAAATTGTTGACGCACTGCCTGTTTCCGAACAACCTACTCTCTCATGCTATGCATACCCAATTCCTACATCTAATCGTTTTAATCCTTTAGGTGAGGCTCCAGACCACGATTCTTCTGATACAGCCTCCATCTCTCAGAAAGAGAAAATTCCTTCTATTTGTGTCCGCAATGTACACAATTATCAACTGCTATTACAAGATGTAAAAAAATGTGTCTTATCTGAATTTCACACTGAGCTACGGGGAGCCATTCTTAAGGTCTACAGTTCGACATCTGCAGACTACCGCAACCTTACCTCGTACTTGACATCAATTCAGCAGCTTTCACAACCCTCCAGACAAACTTTTTTCAATCATACACAACCAACCTGTTCCCTCAGTGACCAAGAGATTTATGACAAGCTTTGTGCTCAGAACTTCCCTGTTCGTAAAGTTACACACGTTTACTATGTAAGAACAAGGAACCAATGCCTGTGTGGTTGATCTCCTTAACAATGATGAAGGTAAAAATATTCTTAATCTTTCCCGACTGCTGTACAGCGTAGTCAAAGTAGAACATTGCCAACACAATACAGACCTGCCGGTGTACTAACTGCCAAAACTATGGCCACACCAAAAATTACTGCCACCTAGAGCCCCCCTGTGTTCGTTGCACAGGCAACCATCAGTTTTCTAAGTGCACGAAGCCCTCTACTACACCAGCTCAGTGTTTATTGCCAACAAGATCATCCGGCAAACTATTGCGGTTGTTCTCGTTACTTACAGCTGAAGGAACGAAGGTGCTTTCAGCAGCAGGCAATTCCATCCCGTCACAATTCACAGCAACCAACCTCAGCTTCTCAACAACAGCCACTGGTTCAGCAACAACAAGCACAGCATCCACAACAGCAACAACAAACACGACAGAGTCCTTCCGGAACTGTTCCTTCTCCACCATCTCAGACTTATTCACAGGTACTGACTGGTCATTCATCTACCTCTCAAGGATGTTCAATTCCTTCACCAGAGGATTCTGCCTCTGCATCCCCAACTTGGACTTCGTTGAAAGAAATGATTGCACCGCTGTCTTCCGTGCAATCTGTTTTCTACAGTTCTCCCACAGCTGATCGATCAAACATTGTACTGCTGATCAATCAATAAAAAAATTAAAAAAAAAAAAAAGATACAGTAAGCTAATGCAAGGATCATAGCCAATCACAATGTGAGAACAATTAAATTTTATTCTATTTGCTTGAACATAAAAAAAACAAGAAAAACTGTGCATTTTAATAAGAACTACATTTTTTGAACAGGGAGGTGTCATCCATCTTTAGATTTACTAATTACACAAAAATTATTCAAAAGATACCGAAAATCAAAGGTATTTCCATAAAATTCAAGATACCTATTCATTTTATCATGGAAATAACTTAAACATATGGTATTTTAATTAAAATCATGCATTTTAATTAAAATAAGGTATGTTTGAGAAAATAAACAAAAGAAAACTATGTAAAGGGTACTTCGGGGTGGAGGATTTTCTTCAAAATCTTTGTGTTGCTTCCTTAGAATGTCCTAAACTTAAACAGCAAACTTCATTGAAATAGTTATAAATAAAAGTGTTGTCATATTCTAAAAGACTTACTGAATCACATTTTATTAAAACTTAAACCTTCACTCAGGTCACTGTTAAAAACAGGAACATTGAACTGTCCTAGTTCTATCCTCCGCTGATTGGCAACTGACGACTATCTTCAAAATTGGTCACCATGCGAATCTCTTGTAATTGCCACCATCTCTTGAAATTTTTTTGCACAAGTTCATTAGACCACTACTGATAGCATGCCAAATTTTAAAATATGTGGAGTTTTTTTTAGTAAAAATCTTCTACCATGTTTTAAGTTGTTCTGTTGTTAATGGTTTCAGTAATTTAAACTCCTCTGTAATGTAGTAGTTATCCATCCAGAAATGAAAAACAACTGCCAATTTTTCTGTCTTTTTGTTTTGTATTTTATGTTCCTCTGTGATCTGTAATCTAGTTTTTAAATTCCTTTCTGTCAACCCAATACAACGTTTTAAAATTTGTCACAATCCTCATAATCCTATATATGCCTGATTTTTGTTCTGGTGCTATTGTGCTTTTTAAGATATTGTTTAATAGCTTCTTGAGTGAAAATCTGTTTTGTGATGCTAGTTGATGTCAGAATCTTCAAATATTTGTTCAAACTTAGGAAATGCCCAAGGGTAGAAACTAATTTTTTTGTTAAATTTAAAGGTAGTCGATTAATGACACTAAACACATACTTACGTTTTTGCAAATATAAAATTCATAAAACTGTGTTTACGGAATAAAGTAACACCCCAATTTGTCCGGAAAATAGTCAAACAAGGCAACAAAAAAAGTTAAGTGTTGTTTAGTGTCATTAATCGACTCCCTTTAAATTTAATTTATTATAACAACACTGTTTTCAGCACTTCCAAGAAAGGAATTGTAAAAGTTTTTTGTATCTTTAGTTTTTATCCGTCTTTTTGAAGAATAGTGATGTTTTAATTTCTTTTGCTTATAGTTCTGACTGATCATTTTTCTAGTTTTATTCGGATCAGAACAATTTCTCTGTACTTTTTACATATATGTACATTTCTCATTATATTGTTTTGGATCTAGAGGTATGCTGCTAAGTCCATGAATCAAGCTTCTAAGAGCTGCTAATTTATGTGAAAGAGGATTGAAACTACTGCATTTTATATAATTGTCCACGTGAGTAGGTTTTCTGTAGATTCCAAATTTTAAATTATCATTTTCTTATATAATCATTAAATCTAAGTAAGGTAATTGATTGTCTTCCTCAATTTCCATTATGAACTTAATGTGATGATCCTGTATATTAAGCAATTTTATAGAATCCATTAAAAACTTTTGAGGGGCTACAAAAATATTTTCATATTATATCATACTTAACTGGTCCAGAATTTCAACATATTCAAAAATTTTTGTGATTTGTATCTCTAAATTCTCATATACATATATACTACAATGTTAGGCCTTTTGTTCATTTAAAATATTTATTAATGAATTAGAAGTAATTTTGTTCAATACACAGCAATGTTAACTATATGATTTGATCTATATATTGCTGATCCAATAAGTTTGGAATTTTATCTGTTCAAAAGCTTTATAAGTAATGATTCAACACCAAATGACACGCCCGCCTCGGTAGCGTAGATGGTAGCATGTCTGCCTCACGTTCAAGAGGTCCCGAGTTCGAATCTCGGTCAGGGCAAGTTACCTGGATAAGGCCTTTTTCCTGGGTTTTCCCTTATCCTGAGACGAATGTCGGGTAGCTCTAAGCTCCATGGACCCCGGACTCATTTGAGCATCATTTCACCCATTTCATTCATCGTCCGATATGACTTAACGCTGGAGGACGTAAATTACAAAAAAAAAAAAAAAAAAAAAAAAAAAACACCAAATGACACCATAATATCCTCATTTTTCTATTGTAATGTGTTTCACTTTATTACATTTTGAGAGTTTGATAAGCTTAAGCTGTAAAATTTTGAGAAGGACTTTAATTTGTTAAAATCCATTTAGCTAATTGGTACATTAAAGCATTGATACTACTACTGATTTATCACTACTCTTCAAAAGATATAAAAATTGTAAATATAAAAAATTTACTTTCCATCCTTGGGATTTTCACTCAAGAAGCTGATAAAAAAAATCTCTCAAAAACACAATATCATCAGAACAAAAATCAAGCATTTTTAGGATTGTGACAAATTTTATATTAGTTTGACAAAAAGGAATTTAAAAACTAGGCTAACAGAAGGAATATAAAATATAAACAAACAGAAAAATTTCCGGATGCTTTTTATTTCTGAAGTGAGAACCACCACATCTGAGAGGAGATTAAATTACTGGATCATTATCAACAAAACTTGAACTCACAACATGGAAGATCTTTTTGGGCAAAAAATATCCTATGTATTTTAAATTTTGATGTGCCGTTGGTGAGTGGTCTAATGAGCTCATGCAAAAAAGTTTCTGAGAAAGGTAGCCAATTACAAAAGATTCACACAACTAATTGTGAAGATAGTGGCCAGTCGCCAATCAGCTGATCACTGGACTGTTTATGGGTTCTCAAAACTAAATTTCTGATGAAATCTCAGTATCAAACTAGTAGATAAAATAAATTCCTCTAGTTATTTTAAATATATAGTCACCAAAATAAATATAGAAAGAATAACATTTTCCATAAGAAAATCATATTGTGCAAAAGGATATTCAAGATATTTGGGGATTTGACGAGTGACGATTTATGTTCAGTTTGACATTAGACATTTTTACTATTATTAATTATTCAGTAATTCCCTTGTTTACAGTTCTGCTTTAAATACTAATCTTTAAACAAGTTCATCTAAACTGTAGAACGTTTACATTAAAGAGTTGCAATTTTAATGCAATACAAGTTGTAACAAAGTCTTTCAGGAAAGGCTGCAGCTTGATTGCTTGCTGTTGCCAACACTGGCTGCCAAAGCCTACACTGAATTAATACAAGTTGTTTAAATTGTTAACTACAATTCTTGAACACTACATCTTTAAAGTTTTCCATATAGAAACCTATCTTAATGTTGTTGTTGTTGACTAATGGCACTGGGGATTAGTTGACTTGCATTTTCCCCCTAGCTTCCCAATATAAAGCCTGTAGGTTCCCACTTTTGAGACCATTACATTTGCCCAAATGGTGTTTGTTCATGATGACATCCTCTTTACAGATAGTACATTTGGGTGTAGGTATGCAGTGTATTTTATAAAGGTGTTCTGCAAGACAATCATGGCCAGTTTCCATTCTAAATAGGGCCACTGCAGTTTTTCTTGGTAGTTTTTGTATGTCAGTTTTGTCTCCAATTGACAATAATCCTTGTCTTTTAGTTTATCTTCTTCATCAAGTCTCTGCTGTCTTTTAAAATTTAGCTTAATGTTGCTTAATTGTTTATTAATTTCAGTTTGTCTTATGGGTTTTATATTTTGAACTGCACCTTTTTTTTTTTTTTTTTTTTTTTGCTAGTTGGTCAGCATGTTCATTACCTAAAAGTCCAATGTGGGCTGGGCTCCATTGCAGGGTAACATGGTTTCTTGATTCGACAGCTTTGATTAAACTTCTTATTTCTTTGAAGTTTCTTGTTTTGTTTTTATAGTTTACAATCCCATCTATGGCTGATTTTGAATCCGTTAAGATAACTATGTTTTGCTTTATGTACGGTCTGTGCAGGACATTCTGCAGTGCTGCTTTTATGGCTGTTAGTTCTCCATCATAATGGTTTGAAGTTTTGTCTAGTGTTAGATACTGTGCAAAATGTTTGCAGTATATTCCTGCACTCGCATCTTGTTTGTTTATAAAGGATCCATCTGTATATATTCGGAGCCATTCTTTTTCTGGATATCTTTCATTTTCTGTGGCTATTGCTCTCATTTCATCTGGTAAATTGTTTTGCTTATGTATTGTATATAACAGGTCATTCTTATAATGTATGTCAATATATTCTTTTGGGATTGTTTCCTCTGGTGTTGTTATATTTGTTATTATGTTCTTGTGTTTTGAGTTATTGATGTATGTTCTGAAGCTTGTGTGGGTTTTTAGATCGCTTATAATATCTGCTGTGTGATACCACTTGTGTCTATTTTTGTTAACTAGCAGTTTTTGTGCTAGTGTAATTGCCTTTAGTTCATGTTCCAATTCTATGGCCATATTTTTTGTGAGGCTCTGTAGTACGGCAATTGGTGTTGTTTTTACAGCTGGTGTTGTTTTTACAGCTCCTGTTGTTATTCTTAGTGAATTGTTTTGTGAGGTTTCTATTTTCCTTTTGAGTTTCTTGCTTACTGTTGCCAGCAGTTCTCCTCCAAATAGTAAGTTGGGTTTTATGTATGTTTTATATGTGTTATTAAGGAGGTCCATATTTCCACCCCATTTTTTTTCCTGCTAGGCGTTTTAAGATGTTGTTCTTTTTGTTGATCTTATTTGTTACATTGTTTACATGTTGTTTCATTGACATTGTTCTTAATGTCTTGCACTTAAATTTATACTTATTTCCATATTAAAAGTCCTGGGTTTATCAAATAATTATGCAGTTCAAATAACGCAGATCCCTTTTAACTTGTCAGTAAAAGGATACAGATTTATATCATAGTCTAAGATACAATTGCACAAACCAGTTTAAACACAGTGAATACCTACAGCTTACTGCTCAAGAGTCA